>OY751405.1:0-1233078 GCA_963565295.1 Epirrhoe alternata
TTCTTCTTCTTCTTCTTCTTCTTCTTCTTCTTCTTCTTCTTCTTCTTCTTCTTCTTCTTCTTCTTCTTCTTCTTCTTCTTCTTCTTCTTCTTCTTCTTCTTCTTCTTCTTCTTCTTCTTCTTCTTCTTCTTCTTCTTCTTCTTCTTCTTCTTCTTCTTCTTCTTCTTCTTCTTCTTCTTCTTCTTCTTCTTCTTCTTCTTCTTCTTCTTCTTCTTCTTCTTCTTCTTCTTCTTCTTCTTCTTCTTCTTCTTCTTCTTCTTCTTCTTCTTCTTCTTCTTCTTCTTCTTCTTCTTCTTCTCTTCTTCTTCTTCTTCTTCTTCTTCTTCTTCTTCTTCTTCTTCTTCTTCTTCTTCTTCTTCTTCCAACATTTTTCATCTCATAGGATTTGAACCAGCGACAAGCAGACCACCTCCTAAAGCCGGATTGCCCAACCGCTTGGCCACGGCACCCGCTGACGTCAGTGTCTAAATTGTTTATAACCTCATTTTTGCAACGGTTAGCGCCATCTACACATTTACCTCGTTGAACTCATGCGCATAACTGATTCGATGTCTATTCGTTCTATTAAGAACGACTGAGCAAGCACGACCACAAGCGCTTCTGACCTACATATCCTGAGCTCACGGTAACCTACATATTAAAGACTTGTTGATTTTTTTTTTCAAAAATACTTATTTTCGCTAAATCATGATTGAATCATGATGAATCATGGTCTGATTATACACTAGATAGAGTGATTCAAGAGGAAGGTTTATATGTATAATACTTGCATAATAAAGTAGAGAAATTTAGTATCAGCATTGCACCCGTGCGAGGGTCGTTAGTTAAGTATAAGATAAAGGCAAATACCAGGAAAGGATAAAGGCAAATTTCCCGAAGAAATGACAAATATCGAGGGGTCACACCGCGGTATAAGTATGTACCTAAGTACCTTTTTTTTTTATTGCGGATAGAAAATCTGCTCACAGACATCCAATTACCGGTTATCCGACAATAGATTCCGGTTTATTGTAGGACTTAGCAGGGCACACCGGCCCTTCAACTCCCCGGTTCCTCCCCGGATCCGTAAGGGACAAGCAGCTTTGGGCGCACGAGAAGGTTGTCTGACCTGGTGCCCCGCCTTACCCTTTACCCTACCTACCTACCTACATAAATAACGAAAATCACACTCCTTGAGCCTGACTTGTTACCTACTTACTACCTTATCGCCCGCGTTTCAATAACATTTTCATAAGTGGGTACCTACCTACCTACCTACCTACTTACTCTTTTCTTCTAACGCTTTGTTTTGGAGGTGAGAGTAGGTAAAGTGTTAAGTACCTAGATGTTTAAAAATGATAAAAATGTATGTAGGCTGTTTACAAATTTATTAACATTTTAGTCAGCTAAGCCTTGTGTTGTGTTGTCTCACAGTGTCACAGGCGCGCGTTGATCCAGGAGGCGAAGGAGGTGACGCGCGCGAAGCCAGTGGGGAAGCCGATGTAGCAGCCGGCCCCCGCGTGGAACGACGTCACACCGATCTGCACAATACACACATTTGATCAACATTATTTGATGTAGGTATGTAGAATCTTAATAGGGAACGATTAGAATTTATAAATTATATAATCTAACTAATATTATAAATGCGAAAGTCTGTGTGTGCGAATGTTTGTCTTCACGTATCTCCGTGACGACTTAACCGATAGTAATGAAATTTGGAATATAGATTGTTAACATACTCCGGTCAGAAGCTGGCGCTACTGATAAGTTCGGTGTGGCTGTGGGCCTACACCAGGGATCGGCGTTAAGCCCTTATTTGTTCCTCCTGGTGATGGATGCATTGACATCAGACGGACTTTTGTGAGAAACAGGATAGGGAAGGAGTATGGGAGGGCATCTACAGGGTAATTGGAAGGACGATGAAGAGGCAGGAGGAGGTGCAGTTGAAGAAGGATGGGAAACAATTGGACCCTAAAGAATCAGCCAAAGTCTTGGCAGACACCTTTTATCCGGAGGATCTAATTGCAGGGGAAAATGCTGACCACCAACACATTAGAGAGAGAGCAAATCAAGTAAATGAGTGGGCTCATGATGAGCAACATGACCCACCATTTACAGTAAACGAACTTCTTAGCGTGGTGGAAAGCTTTAACCCCAAGAAGGCTCCCGGAGCGGATGGCTTTACGGCAGACATCTGCAGGCAGGTGATAAGCAGGAACCCGGAAGTTTTCCTCAGACTGGCCAACAAATGCCTGGCTCTCTCCCACTTTCCTAACATCTGGAAAGAGGCCACAGTAGTGGTCTTGAGGAAGCCAGGCAAAGACGACTATAACAACCCAAAATCATACAGACCAATTGGGTTGCTGCCAGTCTTGGGTAAGATCCTGGAAAAACTGGCAATCGGACGCATTAAGTGGCATCTCATACCGAAGCTCAGCAACCGCCAGTACGGCTTCATGCCAAAAAGAAGCACCGAAGACTCCCTCTATGACTTGGTAAATTACATCCGTGGAAAACTGGAGCAGAAGAAACTTATTACCATGATATCCTTAGACATAGAGGGAGCCTTCGATAGCGCGTGGTGGCCAGCCATTAGAGTCAGACTCGCGGAGCAAGGATGCCCGGTCAACCTCAGGAGACTCATTGACAGCTATCTAGACAATAGAAAGGTCAGAGTCAGATATGCTGGTCATGAGCATGAGAAGACCACTAACAAGGGTTGCGTCCAGGGGTCCATTGGGGGACCAATCCTATGGAACCTCCTGCTGGATCCACTCCTGAGGGGATTGGAAGAACGTGGCAACTATTGCCAAGCATTCGCGGACGACGTCGTTCTCGTTTTCGACGGGGACAACGCTCTGGATGTTGCGCGTCAAGCTAATGCCGCTCTGGCCTATGTGAGGGAGTGGGGTGTCATAAATAAGCTCAAGTTCGCGCCACACAAAACCAACGCTATGGTTCTCACCCGGAAACTTAAGTATGACACCCCAATCCTAAACATGGGGGGGATCGGCATTAGTATGACGCAAGAATTCAAAATCTTGGGGCTCATAATAGACAGCAAGTTGACATTTAATAGTCATGCTGCATATGTCTGCAGAAAGGCATTAAATGTGTACAAACAGCTGTCTAGAGCCGCCAGGACTAGCTGGGGACTGCACCCGGAAATTATCCGAATAATTTATAGGGCAACAGTAGAACCTGTGATCATGTATGCGGCTAGCGTCTGGGCATCGGCGACGCAAAAGATTGGCATCCGGAAACAGCTGAATGCGGTCCAGAGGGGGTTCGCCCAAAAACTGACAAAAGCGTACCGGACCGTCTCCCTGAACTCGAGTCTGGCACTGGCGGGAATACTCCCACTCGACCTCAGAATACAGGAAGCCGCGGCCCTGTATGAGGCAAAGAGGGGGGTGTTCCTGCCAGTGCTAAGGGACAGGGAAGTGGAAAAACCGGTAGCTTTTGCCCAGACAAACCACCCGGCAGAGCGCATCGAACTTGACTTCATCAGCCTGATAGACCAAAACGAAGTAGACCTGCACAACACCCAAGCAGTGCGCATTTACACCGATGGCAGTAAGATTGAGGGCGAGGTCGGAGCAGCACTATCCATATGGAATGGTGAAGCCGAGACCAAAACCCTCAAACTCAAGCTGTCATCATACTGCACGGTCTATCAGGCGGAGCTCTTAGCACTGTGCAGAGCCACAAAGGAAGTCCTGAAGCGCCCGGAGAAAACATTTGGGATTTACAGCGACTCAAGATCGGCACTGGAAACGCTAGCAAATCAAGATTCCCTCCATCCTCTAGCCGAGGAGGCTCGCAAAAACATCATGGCGAGCAGAATCCAGAATAAGGAGGTGGCCTTATTCTGGATCAAAGCCCACGCAGGATTGGAGGGGAATGAACGAGCAGACGAACTAGCCAAGGAAGCAGCAAAGAACACGAGGAAACGCCCAGACTATGACTTCTGTCCGGTTTCATTCATCAAACGACAAATCCGTTTGGAGTCGCTTGAGGAATGGAACCGTAGATACAAGTCTGGCGAAACAGCGGGTGTTACCAAACTGTTCCTTCCGGATGCCATCCAAGCCTATAAGATAGTCCGCAAATTTGAAACAACAAACATCATGACACAGGTACTGACAGGGCATGGAGGGTTCTCCTCGTACTTGAACCGGTTCAAGTGCAAGGAGAGCCCATCATGCCTCTGCGACCCCGATATACACGAGACGATAGTCCACATACTTTTTGAATGTCCCATATTTTCCCTCACGAGATACGAAGCCGAACAATCCTTAGACATAAACCTCAACATCGAGAATACAAATTTGTTTATGGTAAATAATGAAGTAAGAGGAAAATTTATCAAATATTGTACTGATATAGTAAGTAAAGTTATAGCAAGAAATAAATAGGTATAAAGTATGGTGACTATATATTTAAATATATATAAAATCAGCATAAAATGTAATAGATATTAATGAAATAGTGTTAAAGTACAATAGTATAAAGATAATAAGTAACTAGCAACTAGAATAGTAAATAAAGAATAATGTAAAGACAAAAAATAGAGATAAGAAATTTATGTAACCCTAGCCTAGCAAGTAAAGCCAGTAAGTTAAGAGTAGATATAAGATGTAACAATAAGATACAATAGAAAATAAAAACCCTAGATATAAACATGTAAACCCTCCATCCTATGATCCTACAACTAAGTATACTCAATATCATAAGAAATATGTAAAAGTACGAGAGAATGAAGAATGACAAAGAGAACAGAATAAAAAGAGCATTATAAATGAGTACGGAATGAATGAGAAACTTACCTTAAACCCCTTCTGGGTACAGAAATAAAAGAAAAAAGTAAAAATAAAGAAAAATGAAAAAAATGGCTTTGACGATTTTCGTCAAAGGAGAACGAGAAAAAAAAAAAAAAAAAAAAAAAAAAAAAAAAAAAAAAAACCTAACCTAACCTAACCTAACCTAACCTAACCTAACCTAACCTAACCTAACCTAACCTAACCTAACCTAACCTAACCTAACCTAACCTAACCTAACCTAACCTAACCTAACCTAACCTAACCTAACCTAACCTAACCTAACCTAACCTAACCTAACCTAACCTAACCTAACCTAACCTAACCTAACCTAACCTAACCTAACCTAACCTAACCTAACCTAACCTAACCTAACCTAACCTAACCTAACCTAACCTAACCTAACCTAACCTAACCTAACCTAACCTAACCTAACCTAACCTAACCTAACCTAACCTAACCTAACCTAACCTAACCTAACCTAACCTAACCTAACCTAACCTAACCTAACCTAACCTAACCTAACCTAACCTAACCTAACCTAACCTAACCTAACCTAACCTAACCTAACCTAACCTAACCTAACCTAACCTAACCTAACCTAACCTAACCTAACCTAACCTAACCTAACCTAACCTAACCTAACCTAACCTAACCTAACCTAACCTAACCTAACCTAACCTAACCTAACCTAACCTAACCTAACCTAACCTAACCTAACCTAACCTAACCTAACCTAACCTAACCTAACCACTAAAATTTAAAAAAGTGAACTAATAAACATTAAAAAGTTGCTAATACAAAAAATATAAAGAATAAAAAAGACTCTGACAAAAGTCAGAGGAAAATAACCGAAAAACATAAAAAAAAAAAAAAAAAAAAAAACCTAACCTAACCTAACCTAACCTAACCTAACCTAACCTAACCTAACCTAACCTAACCTAACCTAACCTAACCTAACCTAACCTAACCTAACCTAACCTAACCTAACCTAACCTAACCTAACCTAACCTAACCTAACCTAACCTAACCTAACCTAACCTAACCTAACCTAACCTAACCTAACCTAACCTAACCTAACCTAACCTAACCTAACCTAACCTAACCTAACCTAACCTAACCTAACCTAACCTTGTAAGCTTCATATCTCCTGAACCATAACTCCGATTTTGATGCGGTTTTCTCTAGTATATAGAGAACGTTTTGGACTATCGTTTCGCATTTGAAAACCAACTCTACGTAGAGCAAGAAAATTTTTTGACTTAAATAAAATTATTTTGACTTAGATTGTTTAGTGCTGCCTTAAATTGATAGAGACATAATATTTGCCTGTGAATCTTTGTTAGGTAGAGCCCTACTCTACATCTCGCTTACCTAGGAACTTACCTTGTCCACGTTTCTAGCGTTATTACTAGTGACCGACGACAGGAAATCCTACGGAACACCACCTGAAACAAAAGAATAAGGTTAAATAAATAGTAAGGTTAAAACATAGAAGAGTTGAAGATTAAACTTACCTTTCGCGAGACGATACGCGTGACGGTTTCAGTTGACGGGGCGGCACCTGTAACAAAAAACTTAAGATTAGGATAGGTAAAATAGAATACGCTATATTATTATTATATATTTTATTTACAACTTATACAACTTGACTATTAATATTTACAATTATTTACAATTGACGGCTCCTTTGACAAGATGTTCGGAATCAGAACACCTGTCAAGCAAGTAGATATTGCTGTTGCTGAAATTCATCCCCATCCGGCTTCGCCAGAAAATGACCAAGCAGGGCCCTCACAACAGAGTAACAGCCCAATACAAACCTCAAATGTGAGGCTCAGTATAGACAAATGGGAGCAACCAAAAACCAAGAAAAAGAGGTCAACATCCCTTCAGACTAAGAGCCCAACGCCACCTAAGAAGGCTGCTCCCCCGGCTCCACTCAAACCAAGATCTACGATTGCGCCCCCGCAAAAAACCACAGGGCGCCGATTGACAGAGGAAGCCGTAGCTAGTCCTCCAAAGCCGGAAAGGTTCAAAAACCGGACGGCAGAGGCCAAAGCGTGTCTTACAAAGGCTAAGCTTAATCTCGAAAATTCGAGAAACCTGAAGACAGACATAAAACATAATGTCATTCAGGCCGTGGAGCGGCTCTATGAGCTGGTAAAGGAGTCAGAGGCGATACATGCCCATGGGAAAACCCTGACTGAAGACCATAGAACTGAACCCAAAAGGAAAGAGAAGGAGCAAGAAGCAGGAAATGGGAAGGAACGCGAAGAAAATGACCTGAAGAAAGCGATCGAAGAACACAGCAAACTACTTAAAGAAAACAGTGACAGAATGGACAGTCTCCAGGAAGCACTAGAGAAGCAAAAGGAAATCCTTGAGAAAACCACGTACGCAAGCATAGCGGCAGGCCCACCCCGAAGGCAGCCTTCGGAGCAAGCCGCACTGCACTCCGTCGTGATCTCCTCAAAGGACGAAACGGAAACCGGAGATGACGTCCTAAATAGAATAAGGGACGCAGTCAAAGCCAAAGAAGGAGGAATTAAGGTAGACAGGGTAAGGAAGGCCAAAGATAGGAGGGTTATAGTGGGATGCCGGACGGAAGAAGAAAGGAACAAGGTTAAGGAAAGGCTCAGGACAGCGGACACAAACCTAAACGTAGAGGAGATAAAGAACAAAGATCCTCTGCTGATATTCAAAGATGTCCTGAAAATCAACACCGACGAAGATGTTTTAAGAGCCCTCAGGAACCAGAACAAAAACATCTTCCAAGGAGTTGATAAACAAGACGACCGAATGGAAATCCGGTATAGAAGAAAAGCGAGAAACCCCCACATGACCCATATAGTCATAAAGGTATCCCCGCGGCTATGGAACGCAATGACCGAGATAGGAGAGGTTCACATAGATCTCCAAAGAGTTAAGGTGGCAGACCAGTCTCCTCTAGTGCAGTGCTCCCTGTGCCTAGGGTATGGGCATGGTAGACGACACTGCAAGGAGACCACCGAAAAATGCAGCCACTGCGGAGGCCCGCACATGAGGACCGAGTGCGACGGATGGCTTACCGACTCAGCACCCTCATGCTGCAACTGCAGGCATGCAAATCTCGAAGCCATAGAGCATAATGCGTTCAGCCAGGAATGCGCCATTAGGCGAAGGTGGGACGCATTAGCGCGGGCCTCTGTAGCATATTGCTAAAGGCCGCCCAAGCAAAACCTCGACTGCAGCAAATCTCCAAGACAGATCAAAGCCATACCGTGTCCTACAAGCCAACCTCCAAAAAATGGAAACCGCTACGAATGAGCTTATAGTGGAAGCGGACAAAAGGAAGGTAGCATTTGCTTTGGTCCAAGAGCCTTATGTAGGGGGAATAAGGAAAATGAAAGGCTATAAGGGAGCAAGGATTTTCCAGTGCACTAGCGAAGGAGAAGGGACAGTAAAAGCGGCAGTAGTCGTTTTTGACCCCGAGTTAGACGTAGTACTGTGCCCAGAACTCACTACGAATAACATCGCTGTAGTGAGGATCCAAACTAGTGCCTGGAGAATAACTGCTCTCTCATTTTACTTTGAGCCAGACCCTACACCTATAGAGCCCTACCTGGAGCGGCTTAAGAAGACAATAAGCGAAATAGGCACTAAAAGAGTCATTATTGGGGGAGATGCGAACGCAAAAAGTACGTGGTGGGGTAGCAAAATTATAGACAGTAGGGGAGAAGAAACCGCGGGGACACTCGAAGAGCTTAGCCTGCAGGTACTCAATCAAGGCGACACCCCTACATTTGACACCATCAGGGGCAGTGTGCGCTACACAAGCCACCCGGACGTGACTGCCTGCACCATTGATATGCTCGACTTTATAGACGAGTGGAGAGTGGTAGATGACCTCACGAGTTCGGATCACAATGGGATAAGCTTCAACTTAGCACTACAACGATCAAAAGGGACAAATATAAGCAGGACAACACGACTATATAACACAAAAAAGGCAAATTGGGAACAATTTCATGAGAAACTGGACCAATTAAAAATAGATAACAAAATAAACACTACAGAAATTAATAACATAACACACACAGAACAGTTAGAAAAAGCAATAGTCAAATACACAGAAATAATAACAGAAACATGCATGCAAACAATTCCAAAAAAGAAAAACAAAGAGAAACTTACCCCACCATGGTGGTCCGCTGCACTCGATGAGCTGAAGAAGAAATCCATCACCCTGAAGCGACGTATCAGGAACGCAGCGCCAGTCAGGAGGCCGAAAGTCGTAGAGGAGTACCTGCAAGCAAAAGAAAAATATAAGATGGAAGTTATAAATGCACAAACTACGAGTTGGAAGGACTTTTGTGGTAAACAGGACAAGGAAGGACTGTGGGAGGGTATTTATAGAGTCATCGGGAGAACTACAACTAGGCAAGAAGAAATACCACTTGTCAAAGAAGGCAAGCAAGTAGACCCGAAAGAGTCAGTCAAACTGCTGGCTGATACTTTTTACCCTGAAGACACTACGGCTGAAGATGATGCTAACCACCGACAGACAAGAGAAATGGCAAATAAAGCAAATGACTGGAGTCATGATGAACACCATGACCCACCATTTACAATGGAAGAGCTAATATCTGCGGTGGATAGTTTCAATCCCAAAAAAGCCCCAGGAGTGGATGGCTTCACGGCAGATATCTGCGGGCAAGTTGTCAAACACGATCCGGAGACCTTCCTGACTTTGGTCAACAGGTGCTTAGCACTCTCCTACTTCCCAAAGATATGGAAAGAGGCGACAGTGGTGGCGCTAAGAAAACCAGGGAAGGATGATTACAGGAACCCCAAATCGTATCGACCAATAGGACTGTTGCCAGTGCTCGGTAAAATCCTCGAGAAGATCACTATTGGTCGAATAAAGTGGCACCTCATACCACAGATGAGCACTCGCCAATATGGCTTTATGCCCAAGAGAAGCACCGAAGACTCCCTCTATGACCTATTGAACTACATCCGCGAAAAACTAAACCAGAAGAAACTTGTAACAATGATATCGCTGGACATAGAGGGAGCTTTCGACAGCGCATGGTGGCCTGCCATAAGAGTGCGATTGGCTGAGGAAAGATGCCCCGTAAACCTTAGGAGGATAATGAGCAGTTATCTGGAAGACCGTAAGGTCAGGGTCCGATATGTCGGAGAAGAGTACACCAAAAGCACGAACAAGGGATGTGTACAGGGATCGATAGGTGGCCCAATATTGTGGAACCTTCTCCTAGACCCACTCCTAAAGGGACTAGAACAGCGAGGAGACTACTGCCAGGCATTTGCAGACGATGTTGTCCTCGTCTTTGATGGAGACACAGCTCAGGCGGTCCAGCGACAGGCGAACGCCGCCCTCGCCTATGTGAGGGATTGGGGTATAAGAAACAAATTGAGATTCGCACCTGCAAAAACTAACGCAATGTTAATTACGCGTAAACTAAAGCATGATACCCCAATCCTAAACATGGGCGGAGTCGGCGTTCGCATGTCACGGGAGATTAAGATCTTGGGGCTCACTATCGACGATAAGCTTACATTTAATAGCCATACTGCGAACATCTGCAAGAAGGCGTTAAACATTTATAAGAAGCTATCAAGAGCAGCCAGGGTAAGCTGGGGTCTCCATCCAGACGTCATCCGGACAATTTACACTGCAGCAGTAGAGCCGGTAATTATGTATGCGGCTAGCGTCTGGGCACGTGAAACTGAGAAGCTGTGCATCCAAAAACAACTGAATGCTGTTCAGAGAGGCTTCGTCCAAAAGCTAACAAAGGCGTACCGTACCGTCTCCCTGAACTCTGGACTGGTGCTGGCCGGAATACTCCCTCTTGACCTCCGTATACAGGAGGCAGCAGCGTTGTACGAGGCGAAGAGGGGCGTGTTCTTGCCGATGCTGAGAGACAGGGAGGTCGAACAGCTAACACCTTACGCCAAAACCAAACACCCAGCAGGACGAGCCACTCTAAGCTTCGTAGAATTGGTAGACCAGGAGCAAGTCAACGCGCATAACACCCAAGCGATAAGAATGTATACGGATGGCAGCAAGATTGAGGGTGAGGTTGGAGCGGCCATATCCGTGTGGAGGGATGAAGCCGAGATCAAAGCCCTCAAACTCAAGCTGCCATCCTACTCGACGGTCTACCAGGCAGAACTATTGGCGTTATGCAGAGCTACCCAGGAGATTCTCAAACGCACAGAGAGAACATTCGGCGTGTACAGCGACTCCAAATCGGCATTGCAAGCGGTCATCAATAACGATTCCCTCCATCCTCTAGCCGTGGAGGCACGGGAGAACATAAGCACGAGCAGAATCCAAAATAAAGTTATTTCTTTATTTTGGATCAAAGCCCACGCAGGACTGGAGGGAAACGAAAGAGCTGACCAACTTGCCAAGGAAGCCGCGAAGAACACCAAAAAATGCCCAGACTATGACCTATGCCCAGTATCATACATAAAACGGCAGATTCGCCTCGGCTCACTCCAGAAATGGAGATCCCGATATGAGTCCGGACAGACAGCGGCAGTAACTAAACTCTTTTTCCCAGACGCAATTCAGGCGTACCAAATAGCCCGTAAACTGAACCACAGCAGCATCATGACCCAAGCCCTTACCGGACACGGTGGGTTCTCTGAGTACTTGAACCGATTCAAGTGCAAGGAGAGCCCAGCGTGTCCCTGCGACCCTGATGAATGCGAAACGGTAGTCCATGTTTTGTTTGAGTGCCCTATTTTTGCCCCAAGGAGATACGATGCTGAGCAGGCTTTGGACCTCCAACTCAATGTCGACAGTGCAAAAGTATTAATGATAGATAAAAATGTAAGAGAGATCTTTACTAAATATTGTACTGATGTAATAAATAAAGTAATAATAAGAAATAAATAGGTATTAAGTTATGGTGAATATATATTTAAATATATATAAAATCAGCATAAATAAAACTAAGATGTAATAGACTAGTAAGATAGTACAATAAGCAAAAACATAGTATATAAAAATTGTTAATTTATAAAACCTAGATATAAGAAAACTGTATGTACCCGGAAACCCATTATGCAACATATTATACGATAGAAATGTAATAATTATAAACTAAGATGTAATAGAAAGTAAGAACCCCTAGAAAGTAAAATAAAAATTGTTACCCTAAATCCCTACCCCCAGATAGAATAATAAGAATACATAAATAAATAAATAAGAAAGAAAGAATGAAGAATGCAAATGAGAACGGAATAATAGAGCATTATAAATGAGAAAAGAATGACTGAGACCAACTTACCCCCTCAGGGTACGAAAATAATGTAAAAAAGTAAAAATTAAATAAAAAAGAAAAAAATGGCTTTGACAAAAACCTTGTCAAAGGAGAACGAGAAAAAAAAAAAAAAAAAAAAAAAAAAAAAAACCTAACCTAACCTAACCTAACCTAACCTAACCTAACCTAACCTAACCTAACCTAACCTAACCTAACCTAACCTAACCTAACCTAACCTAACCTAACCTAACCTAACCTAACCTAACCTAACCTAACCTAACCTAACCTAACCTAACCTAACCTAACCTAACCTAACCTAACCTAACCTAACCTAACCTAACCTAACCTAACCTAACCTAACCTAACCTAACCTAACCTAACCTAACCTAACCTAACCTAACCTAACCTAACCTAACCTAACCTAACCTAACCTAACCTAACCTAACCTAACCTAACCTAACCTAACCTAACCTAACCTAACCTAACCTAACCTAACCTAACCTAACCTAACCTAACCTAACCTAACCTAACCTAACCTAACCTAACCTAACCTAACCTAACCTAACCTAACCTAACCTAACCTAACCTAACCTAACCTAACCTAACCTAACCTAACCTAACCTAACCTAACCTAACCTAACCTAACCTAACCTAACCTAACCTAACCTAACCTAACCTAACCTAACCTAACCTAACCTAACCTAACCTAACCTAACCTAACCTAACCTAACCTAACCTAACCTAACCTAACCTAACCTAACCTAACCTAACCTAACCTAACCTAACCTAACCTAACCTAACCTAACCTAACCTAACCTAACCTAACCTAACCTAACCTAACCTAACCTAACCTAACCTAACCTAACCTAACCTAACCTAACCTAACCTAACCTAACCTAACCTAACCTAACCTAACCTAACCTAACCTAACCTAACCTAACCTAACCTAACCTAACCTAACCTAACCTAACCTAACCTAACCTAACCTAACCTAACCTAACCTAACCTAACCTAACCTAACCTAACCTAACCTAACCTAACCTAACCTAACCTAACCTAACCTAACCTAACCTAACCTAACCTAACCTAACCTAACCTAACCAACTAAAGCATGATACCCCAATCCTAAACATGGGCGGAGTCGGCGTTCGCATGTCGCGGGAGATTAAGATCTTGGGGCTCACTATCGACGATAAGCTTACATTTAATAGCCATACTGCGAACATCTGCAAGAAGGCGTTAAACATTTATAAGAAGCTATCAAGAGCAGCCAGGGTAAGCTGGGGTCTCCATCCAGACGTCATCCGGACAATTTACACTGCAGCAGTAGAGCCGGTAATTATGTATGCGGCTAGCGTCTGGGCACGTGAAACTGAGAAGCTGTGCATCCAAAAACAACTGAATGCTGTTCAGAGAGGCTTCGTCCAAAAGCTAACAAAGGCGTACCGTACCGTCTCCCTGAACTCTGGACTGGTGCTGGCCGGAATACTCCCTCTTGACCTCCGTATACAGGAGGCAGCAGCGTTGTACGAGGCGAAGAGGGGCGTGTTCTTGCCGATGCTGAGAGACAGGGAGGTCGAACAGCTAACACCTTACGCCAAAACCAAACACCCAGCAGGACGAGCCACTCTAAGCTTCGTAGAATTGGTAGACCAGGAGCAAGTCAACGCGCATAACACCCAAGCGATAAGAATGTATACGGATGGCAGCAAGATTGAGGGTGAGGTTGGAGCGGCCATATCCGTGTGGAGGGATGAAGCCGAGATCAAAGCCCTCAAACTCAAGCTGCCATCCTACTCGACGGTCTACCAGGCAGAACTATTGGCGTTATGCAGAGCTACCCAGGAGATTCTCAAACGCACAGAGAGAACATTCGGCGTGTACAGCGACTCCAAATCGGCATTGCAAGCGGTCATCAATAACGATTCCCTCCATCCTCTAGCCGTGGAGGCACGGGAGAACATAAGCACGAGCAGAATCCAAAATAAAGTTATTTCTTTATTTTGGATCAAAGCCCACGCAGGACTGGAGGGAAACGAAAGAGCTGACCAACTTGCCAAGGAAGCCGCGAAGAACACCAAAAAATGCCCAGACTATGACCTATGCCCAGTATCATACATAAAACGGCAGATTCGCCTCGGCTCACTCCAGAAATGGAGATCCCGATATGAGTCCGGACAGACAGCGGCAGTAACTAAACTCTTTTTCCCAGACGCAATTCAGGCGTACCAAATAGCCCGTAAACTGAACCACAGCAGCATCATGACCCAAGCCCTTACCGGACACGGTGGGTTCTCTGAGTACTTGAACCGATTCAAGTGCAAGGAGAGCCCAGCGTGTCCCTGCGACCCTGATGAATGCGAAACGGTAGTCCATGTTTTGTTTGAGTGCCCTATTTTTGCCCCAAGGAGATACGATGCTGAGCAGGCTTTGGACCTCCAACTCAATGTCGACAGTGCAAAAGTATTAATGATAGATAAAAATGTAAGAGAGATCTTTACTAAATATTGTACTGATGTAATAAATAAAGTAATAATAAGAAATAAATAGGTATTAAGTTATGGTGAATATATATTTAAATATATATAAACTCAGCATAAATAAAACTAAGATATAATAGACTAGTAAGATAGTACAATAAGCAAAAACATAGTATATAAAAATTGTTAATGAATAGTACCTAGATATAAGAAAACTGTATGTACCCGGAAACCCATTATGCAACATATTATACGATAGAAATGTAATAATTATAAACTAAGATGTAATAGAAAGTAAGAACCCCTAGAAAGTAAAATAAAAATTGTTACCCTAAATCCCTACCCCCAGATAGAATAATTAGAATACATAAATAAATAAATAAGAAAGAAAGAATGAAGAATGCAAATGAGAACGGAATAATAGAGCATTATAAATGAGAAAAGAATGACTGAGACAAACTTACCCCCTCAGGGTACGAAAATAATGTAAAAAAGTAAAAATTAAATAAAAAAGAAAAAAATGGCTTTGACAAAAACCTTGTCAAAGGAGAACGAAAAAAAAAAAAAAAAAAAAAAAAAAAAAAAAACCTAACCTAACCTAACCTAACCTAACCTAACCTAACCTAACCTAACCTAACCTAACCTAACCTAACCTAACCTAACCTAACCTAACCTAACCTAACCTAACCTAACCTTTTTTTTTTTTTTTTTTTTTTTTTTTTTTTTTTTAACGTCGGGAAATGCCTTATGCATTCCCCCTCGCCGTGGGGCGGCGGGGGGGATATGTGGGACTCGCACCCACTAAAACCCGACGGGGTTTCCTCTTAACGCCATGGTGCCGGGGCTTTGGGTTCACTCGCGCAATCTCGCAAGGCCCCGGCGGCGTGGCTCTATCAGAGCCCCTCCTGATGGGTGAGGCGACTGCCTCTCACCACATCTCTATAGAGAGGCACGCGGAACCTCCACGCGCGCCACCTCTGGGCCTTTCTTTCGACGGCGGCGCTCCCCGGCGCCGCCATCATGGCCGCTTTATGGAGGACGTATGTCCTTTTAATCAGCCACTCCTGGAGAGACTGATGTTCGCCTGGAGGATGAAGTAGGGCCATCCTATGTTTCCATCTGCCCAGGCATGGGGCAGCTGGCAGCTGCCGGATCCATGGCTGGCTTTGACGCCGCCTTTTGTGTCTTTCTCTTGTTAGACGGGACACAGGCCTTACTTCCAATTATATGCGCGGACGGCTTGTTGGCTGCCGCGCAGATCGAGCACTTGGGAGCGGCGGAGCATGTCGACGCTATGTGGCCTAATTGACCACAACGGTAACATTCCCCGCTTCTATCCGACTCAGCTTTACACTGAGCCCTTACATGCCCACTTTCCAGGCAACGGTAACATCTGAGAGGCCTGGGTGGCACTATCTCCACTTTTGCTGACACCCATCCCACCAGCAGGCGGCCTTCATCGCCTACTATTTTGGCTACGGCGACAGGGCAGCTCACAAGCGCTACGCCGGTGCCTTGGTGGGTGCGCCTTATCTCCCCTACTTTAACCGCTTCTACCTGGCAGCCCCCCTTCTGGGCAGTGGCGGCAGCAATGTCATCTTTGGACACCGAATCGTCCAAACCGGAGATTCTGAATGCGGCGCATATTGTCGGCCTCGACACTCGCGCGATCTCTTCTCCTAGCGTATCCCGTATCTTTTGAGCTAGGGTATCAGCTTTCTCCGCACTTTCAGAGCCTTCAGCCACTTCCAGGATACGGGCTCCCGTCACAGCCCGTCGGAAACGTACGCCGGTGATACCACAGCTGCCAAGGTCAACACTTTCCCTAGCAGCTTTGAGGACATCCCAATACGTTGTCCCTTTCTCCTCAGCTCCTGGCTGCAGAGTAATCACTACTGCTGCAGTACGAGGAGGCCGTAGCTTTACCTTCTTGGGCTTGGAACCCTTTGCAGACGTAGAAGGCTTCTGTGCATCGGAAGACTGCTTGGCCGCCACTTTCTGTTTTTTTCCGCGTTTAGTGACCGTGGACCATCCTTCATCCATGGTCTTAGGCGCCGGGGGCAGATCCCGGGGCTGCCGTTGCGAAGACTCTGCCGCAGCTTGAGCAGCCCTAGTCTTCACCTTCTTACTGCCTTTCGTGGCTTGTGGAGCCCGCTGCTCAGCTTCAGGAGCGTTGCCAGAAGCAGCAGTAGCAGCAGTAGGAGGCACGTCCTCTTCTGTTGGAGCAGCCCTTTTCCTCTTATCCGCAGCGAGTGGGGGTCTGCTTCTTTTTTCGGGGAGGAGACGTTCCTCCATGCCCTCAAAACGAGCATTCATCATGCTTCCCACTTGCAGTAAAATAGTCCTTACCAGCTCCTCTTGGTGGCTATTATCGCTGTGGGCAGTTGATGCTCCCTGGGTTTGTGTTTTCCCTGGACGGTTGGAGTCAACCTGAGGAAAATCTTCTATTTTGGCTTTGAGGCCAGCCATTTCCTTCCGCAATTCCGCCACTTCAGTGCGGAGGCGAGCATTGTCTGCCTGCAGTTTCGCCGTTTCACTCGTTGCGGAAACTGCCGCAAGTGACCTCACTGCTGCATTTATAGAGGCCACCGAGTCTTTAAGGGCCCGAGTAAACGTACCCTTAAGGTTTCCTGACTTGGCAGCCACCAACAGTATGACCTCTGCTGCCTCGCCAACCTGATTAACCAGGTCTGATGCCAGCCCGCTATTCTCTTCTGGCTCAGGTGGTGCCACCTTCCGAGTAGCCTTATGACTCGCAACCTGAGCCGAGACTTTTTCTTCCAGCTTTCGTTGCTCCTCCTCTCGCCTGAGGGCGTTTAGGTCAGCCTGCGCCTTAGCCAATCCCACGTATTTGCCACTTGTAGGAGGGCGACCTCTTCCTCGTTTGGCAACAAGCGCTGGAACAGCAACTGCTGTCGAAGCCCCATCACGCAATTCTGACTCCGAGACACATTCGTCCTCGTCGTGTCGCCGCTTACCATAGACAGAATCCTGACTCCGAGATCTGGAAGGAATTGGCTCCAAAACCGCTCCAAAAGTCTCCATTTCCAGTTCGGATACGCTCTCAAAAGACACATCGCTGTGCGATGATCCTCTTGAGACAGCACTATTCCGTCTTCTCTCCTCTTCATCCTCCACACTTAGGTCCGTACGACCCAAACCTTTCAATTTTTTGTGAATTTGTGATTCCATAATAAATCCCACGAGTTATATAGGAAACAAAGTCACCCCGGCCAGAGCCTAAATAGCCGGGGAAGCCTACTCTCGCACAGGGTGTCGGCCGAAACCCTGGCCCAGGACGCAGTACGGCTAGTTTGACCGACTAGCCAGCCCGATACGCTGCGCCGCCGCTCGGTTCACGGGTGATTTTTTATTGAGGTTTTCTTCCTCGCGGCCCGGGCGACCAAGCCAAGGCCCTCGGTCCCACTAGAACCCGAAGGCTCATCGTTGTGGGATAACGAGTTTGAGTGGTTGGCCGCAGGAGTAAACTCGACCGCGGCCCGCCCGACGGTAGGGTTAGTACACGCCGGACACCAACTCCAAACGCGCCATGAGGCGCACACCTCTCAACGTCCTCCTCCGAAACGGACTCGGACACCACCATATAATGCGTCGTGAGACACATGCTTCCAGGCTTCATCCACCGCCCCTTGATGAACAAGGGGACGCGTGGAGAAGACGCGTCATGAGACGCAACGACTCAGCCAACTCCACCGCCCTTTGCTTTGCAGCAAAGGGACGCGTGGAGCAGCACCGCTGACTCCTCCTCCTAAAAGGACTCGGAGCAGCACACCGACCTCGGACTCCTATTCGCTTCACCGTGTGATCAGCATGATCAGCCACCGGTTACTGAGCCCCCCCATCGCGTCAAGATTGGAGTCCATCGGGGGGGAACCTAACCTAACCTAACCTAACCTAACCTAACCTAACCTTTTTTTTTTTTTTTTTTTTTTACGTCGGGAAATGCCTTATGCATTCCCCCTCGCCGTGGGGCGACGGGGGGGATATGTGGGACTCGCACCCACTAAAACCCGACGGGGTTCCCTCTTAACGCCATGGTGCCGGGGCTTTGGGTTCACTCGCGCAATCTCGCAAGGCCCCGGGGGCGTTGGCTCTATCAGAGCCCCTCCTGATGGGTGAGGCGACTGCCTCTCACCGCATCTCTTCCGAGAGGCGCGCGGAACCACCACGCGCGCCACCTCTAGGCCTTTCGTGGACGACGGCACCCCCCAGTGCCGCCGTCATGGCCGTTATGGGGGTCGGAGATCTTGGAGGAATCTCCTCCTCCGACGCCCCAGTCTTCGTCTGCGAATGGGATCGGTAGCTAATGCTTCTCGCTCCCGCTCCGCTGTTTCCTTTTGGGAGATGACGGTCTCACAGAAGGTGACGACCGCCGTCCAAGCATCCTCGTTTCCAACCATTGTTTCCACCAGTGTTGGAAGCGCAAGGTCTCTTCCCACAGTTTGCATGAGCTCCCTCCTTTGGTCTACCCAAGCTGGGCAGACTTCCAGGGTATGTTGCGCCGTGTCCTCTTCGACATCACAATGATGGCATAGGGATGATGGCTCCCTGCCGATGCGACACAGATACCGAGCGAAACAGCCATGTCCCGTCAGTATCTGTGCCAGTCGGAACGTTATCGTCCCGTGCCCTCTTCCAATCCACTCCTTTAAGACAGGGCGGACTGCTTCAACCGTTCTGAGGCCGGCTGTGGGCTGTAACAGTCTACTGAGCCACTCGTCGATCAGGGCGTTCTGCGTCTCACTCCTGCGTGCCTCGACTTCTCTCAGAGCTGGCCGCTGACCATTCTGCTCCTCCTGCTTCTTCCAGAAATATATAGCAGATAGTCCCTTCGCTTCTAAGTCCCAGGGTAGGGATCCCGCTAACACACACGCTGCCTCAAACGAGACTGTGCGGTAGCCCCGGACTACTCTCAGTGCCATCGTTCTCTGAGGACTCCTCAAGATTGCGATATTCTGGCTGCTGAGAGTAGTTGCCCAAACAGGCGCTCCATATAACGCCATGGACCTAACGACGCCTGTAAAGAGCTTGCGGCAACCAGCCCTGGCGCCCTTTATGTTCGGCAGAATCCCTCCTAATGCTAACGCCGTTCTCGTCAGCTTCGGTGAGAGCCTTTCAAAATGGGCCTTGAAATCCCATCGGGAGTCGAGGACGAGTCCTAAATACCTCATTGTCGACTCGACTCCGATTTGGATGCCCCCCACGACGATGAAAGACCCTGCTGGTGGCTTATTTCGGGGCCCGTGGAAACACAGAGCCTCCGATTTATTGAGAGCCACCTCGAGTCCAAGTCTCCGTATTCGCGCCACCACTTGTGCGACTCCGGCAGTGGCTAGAATGGATGCCTCTCTATAGGTTTTCCCACGTGCAGTGACAAGAGTGTCATCGGCGTAACACGTCACGTTTAAACCCCATAGATTGGCTCCCCGCAACGCCCAGTCATATCCAATATTCCACAGGAGTGGCCCAAGGACCGACCCCTGTGGAACGCCACACCACATTCTGTGGCGGGTCCACCCATCCTGCCCGTTAAACGAAATGTAGCGTTCAGACAGGTAATCTTGAATTATTCCGTACAGGTACGGGGGTACGCGATGGTACTTAAGAGCCGCCATTATGCAGCTCCAGGGTAAGGTGTTGAAGGCATTAGCGATGTCAAGGGACACCGCCAGTACCACCTCGCCTCTGGAGACTGCTTCCTCCGTTATTGCCCTGATTCGTAGAATTGCGTCCACTGTGGACCGCCCTCTTCGAAAACCATATTGGTTCTCGTCTAGGTTTGGTCCGACGTTATTCAAATGCCCTGTGAGACGCCAGGCTATTATCCGCTCAAAGAGCTTCGCCACCTCATCTAACAAGACGATGGGGCGGTATGCCGATGGCGAATCAGCAGGGCGACCCTCTTTTTTCAAAAGTACGAGGCGTCCTATCTTCCACTGCGACGGGAAGGACCCCTGCTCCAGACATGCACTAAATAGTCCTTGTAGTCGAGGTCCAAGGGCTTTCAGCGCGATCACCCAAGCGCGACCAGGCAACCCATCGGGTCCCGGAGCCGTGTTTTTCTCACTGAGACGCTTCGCCGCCATCCTTAATTCGACATCGCTTACCCCCGTAATTTCAGCATCCTGGTCCACCTGTTCTTCTGGCGGAACCATAGCAGGCGGCTCGTGTTCGACTCTAGCAGGAAAAAGAGTTGACACGACTCTCTCCAAGAGGGAGGGCTCCATCGTTTGTGTTAAAGGCGGCGCCCAAGGACGAAGCTTACCCCTCACCATCCTGTAAGGTTTCCCCCAGGGATCTCGGTTCAGGGTTTCTAGGAGTTCGTCCCGGGAGTCGCCCTTAGCCTCGGCTATAGCGATTTTTAGAGCCAGTTTGGCTTGCTTGTACGCATTGTACGCCTGAATCTGCTCAAGCTCCAACTCTGCATCTCGCCTTCGCCTCCGTCGGAGCCGAGAATATGCCCTCCTTGCAGAGACACATTCTTCCCGAAGCTGTGAAAGCTCCGCCGACCACCAGTAGACTTGGCGTTTAGGTGGATGTGGTCCGACTCTAGGCATTGACGCATCGCAAATCTGCGTCATCGCCATACTGAACCAATCCACCTCTACCCGGATATTTACTACCGATTGCGTAGAAGCTTCGGCCACCCATGCCTGAACCAGGGATGCCTCCTCAAGCAAATCCCGATCAAGTCGTTTCAGCGCCCACCGCGGACAGTCACCTGATGAGGCATCTCTGCCCATGTTGTTCGTGTAAGATGGGGAGGGAAGGATGTCGAAACGAATATACCGGTGATCCGACAGGCTTTCCACTCCCTCTATGACCTCCCATCCGGTTATGCGACGTGCAAGATCTGCACTTGCAAGCGTAATGTCTATTACGGACTCTCCGTTTGGGCGCACACAAGTGCTGACCGAGCCTTGATTGAGGATGCAGAGGCCGTGAACGAGCGCCCACTCCTCAAGGACCACGCCACGGGGATTAGTAATAGGAGATCCCCAGGCAGCAGATTTTGCGTTGAGGTCCCCTAGCAACAGTACCGGGTGTGGGTGACTTTGCCCAACAAGGGCCCCTACATCGTTCAAATAGTTTTCGAACTCCGCAAGAACCCTGTTGGGTGAGAAATATACACCCACTACCATTACTAACCTAACCTAACCTAACCTAACCTAACCTAACCTAACCTAACCTAACCTAACCTAACCTAACCTAACCTAACCTTTTTTTTTTTTTTTTTTTTTTTTTGAGCTGGTAAATGCCTAACGCATTCCCTCCGCCGCGGGGGCAGCGGATGGGATATGTGGGGCTTGCACCCACTAAAACCCAGCTAAGTTCTCCAATTCGCCTTGGTGACGGGTCTAGGGGACACGACCACACTCTTCCATAGACCCGTCACGGCGTTGGCTCACTAGGAGCCCCTCCGACGGGCGAGGCAGCTGCCTCCCAACCACATCTCTTCCGAGAGGCGCGCGGGAACCACGCGCGCCACCTCTGGGCCTTTCATACGACGACGGCACCCCCCGGCGCCGCCGTCATGACCACTTTATGGAGGACGTATGTCCTGGGCGAAGTTTCGCCTCCTTCGCCCCGGCCTCCTGCGGCGGCTTGGGTTGGTGGAGAGTGCTTCTCGCTCCCTTTCAGCCACTTCCTTCTTCGAGATTACTTCTTCGCAGAATTTTTGCCCAGCAATCCAATACTCTTTCCTTCCGACCATAGTTCTCAATAAGGCCGGCAGAGAGAGATCGTTGCCCACTTGCTGTGTGAGCTCAAGTCGCTGAACGGCCCATGCAGGACAAGCTATCAGCGTATGCTCCACAGTATCCTCTGTATCAGCACAGTGATGACACTGAGATGTCTCCTCCCTGCCTATCCGACACAGGTACTTCGAGAAACAACCGTGTCCCGAAAGTACCTGTGTCAGCCTAAAAGTCAGCGATCCGTGCTCTCTGCTTAACCACTCACTGAGAATTGGACGCAATGCCTCTATGATTCTTACGCCAGCGCTAGGCGCAGATAATCGTCTTGACCATTCCACCACTTGTGCTTCGTTTATCTCCAATCTCTTTGCTTCAATTTCTCGCTGCGCTGGCCGTTGCCCTGCAGCAATTTGTTCCACTCGCCAAAAGTAAACTAGTGCCAAGCTTTTAGCATCTAAATCCCATGGAAGGGAACCTGCTAGCGCACATGCCGCCTCGTAGGACACCGTTCGGTAGCCCCTGATCACTCTTAGCGCCATTGCTCGTTGTGGCTTCCGCAGTTGAGCGAAATTTTGGCTACTAAGAGCTTCGACCCACACTGGTGCTCCGTACAACGCTATGGACCGAACGACCCCCATGTAGAGCTTCCTACAGCCTACTTTAGCACCGTTGATGTTGGGTAAAAGCCCCCCAAGGGCTGCTGCCGCCCCCATTAGCTTGGGTTCAAGCTTCTTAAAATGGGCTTCAAAGTTCCATCGGCTGTCGAGGACGATTCCCAGGTACTTCATCGACGCCTCGACGCCGATGCGGACACCACCCACTACAATATAAGAACCTGGAGGAGGTTTCTTCCGCGGCCCATGAAAGCAAAGAGCCTCCGACTTGTTTAAAGCCACTTCAAGCCCGAGACGACGAATGCGAGCAACCACCTGGGCTACGCCTGCTGTGGCCAGGATTGACGCCTCTCGGAATGACTTTCCTCTTGCTGTGACGAGCGTGTCATCCGCATAACACGTCACTTGTACTCCCCACAGATTTGCCCCTCTTAACACCCAATCGTAGCCAATGTTCCACAGGAGTGGTCCCAGGACCGAACCCTGTGGAACACCGCGCGACATAGGGTACTGGCACCACTGCGTTTGACCCTGAAATGACACCGATCGGTTGTTCAGGTAGTCATCAATCGCGTCGCGGAGATATCGAGGTGCCTTATGGTATTTGAGCGCTTCTCGTATGCAGCTCCAGGGCATTGTGTTGAATGCATTAGCGATGTCTAATGACACCGCTATGACCACTTCACCCCGGGAGACTGCTTCATCTGCTATGGCTCTGATTCTCAGTATCGCACCAATCGTCGATCGCCCCCTCCGAAATCCAAACTGGTTCTCATCCAGGTCAGGACCAACGCAGCTCAAGTGCCTGGTGATGCGGTCGGCGATTATGCGTTCAAATAGTTTTGCGACGTCGTCTAACAGCACAATTGGACGATATGCGGACGGTGAGTCAGCGGGACGCCCTTCTTTCTTGAGCAGAACCAACCTGCCGTCTTTCCATCTCGACGGAAACTGTCCTTGTGCAAGGCAGGCATCGTACAACCCTTTTACCCGAGGTCCCAAGGATTTTAAGGCCAGCGCTAAAACTTTGCCAGGGACGCCATCTGGACCTGGCGCCGTGTTTTTCGCGCTCAGCCGCCGGACTGCCATCCTCAGCTCGACTTCACTGACCTCTGGCACTTCAGTCTCTAAGTCACTGTCTTCCGCGGTTGGAGCCATGGTTGGTGGATAGTGCTCTTCTTGGGAAGGGAACAAGCAGGACACAACTCTATCCACGAGCAGCGGTTCCATACGCAGTGTGAGCGGCGGGGCCCACGGCCGGAGTTTGCCCCTTACCAGCCTATAAGGTGTTCCCCAAGGGTCTCGGCTCAGCGTCTCCAGCATCTCGTTGCGGGCCGCGCACTTTCCTTCAAAAATAGCCAACTTTAATGCCTCCTTAGCTTCCTTGTACACAGTGTGCAGTTGCTCCAGGGTCTCAGCGTATTCAGCGTCGCGCCTCCGTCTTCGTCGATGCCTTGCATGCGCCCGTCTTGCAACAACACACGCTTCACGGAGCTGGGCAAGCTCCTCAGTCCACCAGTAAACTCTGCGTTTCGATGGTTGGGAGACAACTCTGGGCATCGCAGCATCGCAGATAAGCGTCATTGCCTCTTGAAGCCAGAGAACTTCACTATCGACATCCATGTTTAGCGGAGTAGTCTGGGGTGCAGAAACCCACGCTTGGACAATTGAGGCTTCCAGAAGAGCTTCCCTATCCAGTCTCTTAAAAGCCCAGCGCGGGCTTCTTACTTGATTGCTATTGCGAACCGAACTGTTATTTGAGCTAGATGTTACCTGGAATCGTATATATCTGTGGTCAGAACACGTTTCAATATTTACAAGGACCCTCCATCCGACAATACGCCTCGCGAGATTGGGGCTTGCAAACGATACGTCCACTATCGATTGGCCCTGGGGCCGGACACAAGTAAACTCTGACCCCCGGTTCAGAACAGACAAACCAGAGGACAAAGCCCACTCTTGCAGAGTATTACCTCTTGCATTTGTAATCGGAGACTCCCATGCAGCAGATTTAGCATTCAAGTCCCCGAGTACAAGTACAAGGTCAGAGCGACTCCCTCCGACGTGCGTACCTAAATCATTAATAAAACCCTCAAACTCCGCGAGGCTCCTATTTGGAGAGAAGTAAACCGACACCACCACAATACCTCGGAAACGAGCCGACACCCAACAATGCCCCCTCACCACGCTCTCCAGCACCTCACCACGGGAGACAATAGCCGCGAGGCCGTCCAGGTCTCCCGCCCAACTGCCCCTAGGGGGAATGAAATATGGCTCGGAGACCGCCGCTATATCGATCAACCACTCCGCCATACTCTGGACCATGAGGTCTTGAGCAGCAGCGGAGTGGTTGATATTCGCCTGGAGAAAACGTAGAGCCATAACTAACTAACTACTTCCATAGACACCACCCTATCCCTCGCTCTGGACGTCGAGGGAATTGCAGTCTCGGCTGCCTGGCCACTTGACCTCCTGGGCTTAGGAGGGACACAAACTTTGCTCCCCAGCAAATGGTCCGCCGGCCTGTTTGCCGCAGCGCACACGGAGCACTTCGGAGGCGCGGAGCAGGCCGACGCAATGTGGCCAGGGCGACCGCAGCGATAGCACTCCTCACTGCGGTCCACCTCCGCGGTGCACAAGGCGCGAGTGTGGCCACTCATTAGGCACCGGTAGCACCGCATGGGTCTGGCGAGGAGCAGCTCCACTCGAGCCGAGACCCACCCGACCAGTAGGCGCCCTTCCTCCCCGATCTTCTTGGCAGCAGCTATAGGGCAGCTCACTACCGCCACACCGGTGCCTTGGAAGGTCTGCCTGATATCCCCCACTTTGACATCCTCTGACCTGCAGCCCCCCTTCTGGGCAACGGCCACGGCGATTTCCTCCTTGAAAACCGAGTCATCCAGGCCTGAGACTCGGAACTCAGCACACTTTACCGGCCTGGACACCCGGGCTATCCCTTCTCCCAGGGCCTCCCTCAACTTTTGGGCAAAGGAGTCCGCGTGGGCAGAGCTTTCAGGCCCCTCGTCCACCTCAAATATTCGGGCGCCCGTCGCCGTCTTTCTACACCGCAGCTTAGTGATCCCACAGCTGCTAAGGTCAATATTCTCCTTAGCAACTGTGAGAACACTTGCGTAGGTAGCCCCCTTTTCAACTGCTCCAGGCTGCAGCGTTATCACCACCGCTGCCGTACGAGGAGTCCTCAGATTCCTCCTTGCCTGTTTAGGCTTGGAAGCAGGCTTCTGAGCTTTAGTGGACTGCTTGGCTGCTTCCTTCTGCCTCCTTCCTCTTTTGGTGACCGTAGACCAACCTTCATCCACGTTTTCCGGCGCCGGAGGCAGGTCCCGAGGTTGCCTCAGCGGATTTTCTGCAGCTTCCTCAGCAGCATTAGGTGCCACTTTCTTCTTCTTCGCTTTGCTCTTACCGCCAGGGGCTGCTGAGGTGGACTGATCAGCCTCAGGAGCAGATCTAGAAGCGGGAGTGGGCGCCACGCCTTCTTGAGCCCTCCGCTTATCCGCCGCCAATGGTGGACGAATTATCTTTGCGGGGAGAAGCCTCTCCTCCATTCCCTCAAACCTTGCATTTATCATGCCTCCCACCTGAATTAAAATAGAGCGTATCAGCTCCTCCTGTTGGAGGCCGCTGTGGGAGGATGTTGCTGCCGCAGTAGGTAGCTCCTCCGTACCCGCCATTTTAGACTTAATTTCAAGGAGCTCCTTTCGGAGCTCGGCCATCTCCGCACGTAGCCGAGCGTTGTCCGCCTGCAACAACTTTGTTTCCTCCGTCGCAGAAGTTGCAGCAAGCGACTCCACTGCTGCCTTTATAGAGGCAGCCGAGTCCTTAAGGGCCTTAGCAAAGGTTCCCTTAAGGTTTCCTGACTTCGCAGCCACCGTCTGTATAACATCAGCTGCCTCTCCCACCTGCTTTACTAAATCGGATATCAGCCCACCCTCTTCATTACGCTCCGGCGGAGCCACCCTGCGAGTAGCTTTGTGACTCGCCACTCGCGCTGCCACCTCTTCCTCCGCATTGCGCAGAAACTCCTCCCGGCGAGAAGCATTTAGGTCAGCCTGGGCTTTCGCCAGGCCGACATACTTGCCGGACGTTGGGGGGCGACCTCTACCTCGCTTTGCCGGCAGAGCCGGGACAGCCACCGCATTCAATTCCCCATCACTAGAGGCCGACTCCGAAAGACACGGATCATTGTGCCGCCTCTTACCACCATACGTTACCAACTCCTTCCCCCAAAACTTGGAAGAAGAAGGTGCTATCATCATAGCGCTGACAACACTCTCTTCCGCATCCGACACACTAGCGAAGGAAACGTCGCTCAACGATCCTCGAAGAGCAGCGCTTCCTCGCCCACAAGACGTTTCCTCAAATAAATGCGCCTCCGCGCCCATACTCTTTTCACCATCGACCTGTTTTTCATTTAATAAATTGTGTTCCATATTTGATCCCACGAGTATATTGGAAATGTGGTCACCCCGACCAGAGCCAAATATAGCCGGGGAAGCCTATTCTCGCACAGGGAGTCGGCCGAAACCCTGGCCCAGGACGCAGTACGGCTAGTTTGACCGACTAGCCAGCCCGATACGCTGCGCCGCCGCTCGGTTCACGGGTGATTTTTTATTGAGGTTTTCTTCCTCACGGCCCGGGCGACCAAGCCAAGGCCCTCGGTCCCACTAGAACCCGAAGGCTCATCGTTGCGGGATAACGAGTTTGAGTGGTTGGCCGCGGGAGTACTTAAACTCAACCGCGACCTGCCCGACGGTAGGGTTAGTACACGCCGGACACCAACTCCAGAAGCGCCACGAGGCGCCGTAAGGCGTGCACCTCCAACGATCCGTCCTCCTCCGAAAACGGACTCGGACGATCCACCGCCAAATATACACAAAAATACATATATCAAAAACCACCAAACAACAAATACAAATATTTACATCACCTCTGCCCTCCTCCGAAAACGGATTCAGACTCCTCAATAAAAGCGTCTGAGACGCAACACCAAAGACATGTGGAGAGAAACCAGACGACTATTGCCATCTGCTTTCTCTCCACAATTTTATACAAATATTAAAATTACAAATTATACAAATATACACAACCACCTCTGCCCTCCTCCGAAAACGGATTCAGGCTACCTCCAAAAGGCGTCAGAGACGCGTCACCAAAGACATGTGGAGAGAAACCAGACGACTAATGCCAACTGCTTTCTCTCCACAATTTTCATACAAAATATAAAATTAACAATATACAAATATTCGCACCAACTCCGCCCTCCTCCAAAATGGATTCAGGCTACCTCTATTCAAGCGTCAGAGACACAACACCAGGACATTGCAGAGAGAAACCAGACGGCTGCTGCCATCTGCTTTCTCTCCACAATTTCCATACCAAATATATAAAATTAAAAATTTACAATATACAAATATTCACACCCCCTCCGCCCTTCTCCGAAACGGATTCGGGCTCCTCAATAAATGCGTCTGAGACGCAACACCAAAGACATGTGCAGAGAAACCAGACGACTAATTGCCATCCGCTTTCTCTCCACAATTTTATACAAATATAAAAAATTACAAATTATACAAATATACACACCACCTCTGCCCTCCTCCGGAACGGATTCAGGCTTCCTCCAAGAAAGCGTCAGAGACGCGACACCACAAATATAAAATTTACAAAATATTACATTAACCCCCCAACCCAGCATATAATTAATAGCTATACATATATATACAATAATTACCTACAAAAAATGTCAACCGGTGCGGCCACCCCAAAAAGGGGAACGACCCCGGTGCCAACACCGACACGAAAAATGCGTCTGAGACGCGCCAACCAAAGTATGTCCTCCTCCTCTAAGGACTTGGATAGACTACTTAGACGCGTCAGAGACGCAACACCAAGAGATATTGCGAAGAGAAAGCAAACGACTAATGTCAATTGCTTTCTCTCCGCAATTTTCACCACAAATATACAAATATAAACACCCCCTTTACCCTCCCATAACCCCTTAACCCTCCCATACCTAACCCACCGATACCGTCCCACGAATGGAACGGCACCGGCGCCTGTGGTTTTAGTTACGTCTATTTCTGAAGGAAATAGACCTGTAGCAGGCGGCAACCTCGAGCAGGAAGTACCACAGACTTGCCTTAGGGGATCTAAGCGACCTGCGCTCCTCCCTAAGACCGACGCTCCTTACCCGCAAACCCCTGCGGAGTAAGGAGGTCCTGCGCTTACCCACTCATGGGTAAGCGAAGAACCCGCCCAACCTAACCTAACCTTTTTTTTTTTTTTTTTTTAACGCCGAAAAATGCCTTATGCATCCCCCACCGCCCCGGGGGGCAGCGGATGGGGGTATGTGGGACTCGCACCCACTAAAAAACGGCGGGGTTCCCTCGTAACGCCATAGTGCCGGGGCGATGGGCTCGCATTTGCATTCTCACAAGGCCCCGACACGGCGCTGGCTCAAAGAGCCCCCTCTTTGCCGAGGCTTTCGCCTCCCACCGAGCGAGGCGCGCAGAACACCCATGCGCGCCACCTCATTGCAGTGCCAGCAGTCGTGCACCCCCCGTACCACCGACGCGGCAACTGCCATGGTCGGGACGAAAATGTTGGGCGAAACTAACCTCTATCTCCGCCCATATCTCCGCCCCTCCCATCACCAGAAGGCTTCGCCTCCTCCGGACTCCTCCAGAGTCAGCGAAGCACCCCTTACATCTTCATCCGCTGCGCGCTCCACTGAAGGAGGGCGCGCGGAGAAGGCCTCCAAAAACGGCCGCAGAGGACAGGGAGAGCGGCAACGCAACACCTGGACGCCTCTTCCACTGCGGCCCCACCGCCGACGCATCCTACGGTGCGCCACCGTTGGGTCGCGGGAGATAGGGCGTACGGCAACGACACACCGAAACGCCTCTTCACCCGCGACCCCCGCCTCTTTGGACGCAACCAGTGCGTCCCCGCCTGGGATCCCTGTTAGCTTCACCGAGTCACCCCGCCTCGGTTACTAAGCCCCCCCATCGCGACAAGATCGGGATCCTTCGGGGGGGAACCTAACCTAACCTAACCTAACCTAACCTAACCTAACCTTTTTTTTTTTTTTTTTTTTTAAGCCGGGAAATGCCTAACGCATTCCCCCCGCCGCGGGGGCGGCGGGTGGGATATGTGGGGCTTGCACCCACTAAAACTCCGGCTGTGTTCTCCGACACCTTGACGGGGCTAAAGGGCACGCATATGGAGTCTTCCATTGCCCCGTCGGCGTTGGCTCGATTTGAGCCCCTCCGATGGGCGAGGCTGCTGCCTCCCAGCCACATCTCTTCCGAGAGGCGCGCGGGAACCACGCGCACCACCTCTGGGCCTTTCATACGACGACGACACCCCCCGGCGCCGCCGTCTTGGCCACACTACGGAGGACGTATATCTTGGAGGAATCTCCTCCTCCGACGCCCCAGTCTCCTGCTGCGGGCTGGATCGGTAGACGCAGCCTCCCTTTCCCGCTCCGCTTCTTCCTTCTGCAACATTACTCGTTCGCAGAAGTTTTTCACCGCCATCCATGCCTCCTCGCCGTCCACCATCATGTTAACAACGGTGGGAAGTGAAAGGTCAGTACCCACAATTTGCGTCAATTCTTGTCTTTGTGAAGACCATGCTGTGCAATCTTCGAGTGTGTGCTGTGCAGTGTCTACAGGGTTGTGACAGTGCGTGCACTCCGGCGTTTGTTCTCTCCCGATTCTATGCAAATATTTGCCAAAACAGCCATGCCCCGACAAAATCTGCGTGAGCCGGAATGACATTGGACCGTGTTCCCGCAACAACCACTGCTCGAGGTTTGGACGAATTGCCTCGACTGTTCTAGCACCGGCTTGAGGCTCAGATAATCTGGTGAGCCATTCCTCGATGAGAGCATTTTTCATCAGATCTCTTTGTCCCTCGATCTCCCTTTCAGCTAAACGATGGCCGCGCTGCACCTCTTCTTTGCGCCAAGAGTACATTGAGGCCAGGCCTAATGCGTCAAGGTCCCAGGGAAGGGATCCAGCTAGCACACAGACCGCCTCAAAGGATATCGTACGGTAGCCTCGGACTACTCTCAGTGCCATCGCTCTTTGGGGACTCCTGAGGACAGCGATGCTTCGTCTACTGAGAGTAGTTGCCCACACCGGAGCCCCATATAACGCCATGGAGCGCACCACACCCATGAACAGCCTTCGGCAGCTCCCCTTGGCCCCTCCTAAATTCGGCAGCAAGCCTCCCAGTGCCCCAGCTGTCCTGATGAGCTTAGGAGCCAGTCTTTCAAAGTGGGCGATGAAGTCCCATCGGCTGTCAAGGACGAGTCCCAGGTACTTCATCGTCGACCTGACGTCGATGCGGACTCCACCCACTACCAAGTTTGACCCCACTGGCGGCTTGTTTCGGGGACCGTGAAAGGCTATAGCCTCGTACTTACTCGAAGCCACCTCTAGCCCAAGCGTCCTGATTCGGGTGACCACTTGAGCCACGCCAGCCGTGGCCAGAAGGTTAGCTGCTCTGTAAGATTTGCCACGTGCGGTGACCAAAGTGTCGTCAGCATAGCAAGTGACATTGATACCCCACAGATTAGATCCCCGCAGCACCCAATCATAACCTATATTCCACAGGAGAGGTCCTAAGACCGACCCCTGTGGAACTCCGCAAAACATGCGATGCTGAACCAATCCTTCGTTCGACTTGAAGGACACAAAGCGCTCGTTAAAGTAGTCCTCAATCACTCGGCAAAGGTATCTGGGCATCCGGTGATATCGCAGAGCTTCTCGAATACAACTCCAGGGCAAGGTGTTGAATGCATTGGCAATGTCGAGTGACACTGCCAGCACCACCTCGCCCCTAGAGATCGCCTCCTCTGTAATCCTCCTGATCTGCAGGATAGCGTCGATTGTTGAACGACCTCTCCGAAAACCGAATTGGTTGTCGTTCAGATCCGGACCCGTGCAGTGCAGATGCCGGTTTATGCGATCGGCAATAATACGCTCGAAGAGCTTGGCGACTTCGTCCAACAAAACAATTGGGCGGTATGCGGACGGTGAGTCTGCCGGACGCCCGTCTTTCTTCAAGAGCACCAGACGACCCGTCTTCCATCTGGACGGAAAACAGCCCTGCTCCAAGCAGGCACTGTAGAGTCCTCGCAAGCGTGGACCCAGAGCTTTCGAGGCGACAACCCATGCCCGGCCAGGGATGCCATCCGGTCCTGGGGCCGTGTTCTTCAGACTGAGGCGTTTGATTGCCATCCTTAACTCGACCTCATGGACCTCTGGCGTTTCCTCTTCGACATCCACCTCGTCTTCTTGTGGTGCCATAGTAGGTGGCACATGCTCCTCCCTGGGTGGGAATAGAGCCGAAACAACACGAGTAAGAAATTCGGGCTCCATTGACTCCGTTAATGGCGGCACCCAGGGGCGGAGCTTTCCTCTGACCAATTTATATGGACGCCCCCAAGGGTCTCGATTGAGGACGTCCAGGAATTCAACATGCGAATTACTTTTTGCCTCCGCGATGGCAATTTGCAGGGCTTCTTTCGCTCCTTTATACTGACTGTACAGCTGCAACTCCATCTCCACGACTCTCAGTCGCCTACGCCGGTACCTGGTATATTCGCGTCTTGCTGCAATGCACTCTACGCGAAGCTGAGATAGTTCTGGCAGCCACCAATATACCTGGCGCTTTGGTGGCTGAGGACCGACTCTGGGCATTGCCGCGTCGCACACGCCCACCATGGACTCGTTGAACCATTCCACTTCCTCATGAATGTCAGCTGCGGTTAGTACGGCAGGCGGAGACACCCAGGCTTGAACTATGGCAGCTTCTTCCATTAGTTCTCTGTCTAGACGTTTCAACGACCAGCGTGGACTGTCTCTGTGGTTACCCCCGCTAGGTCTCCTGGCAGCTCTTAGCGTAGCGGCAACGTGAAACCGGATGTACCGGTGGTCCGACAGACTTTCCATGCCCGCCAGGACCTCCCATCCGCCTACACGCTGCACCAAGTTAGGGCTTGCGAACGACACATCCACTATGGACTCTCCTTGAAAGCGCACGCAGGTGCTGACTGATCCCCTATTGAGGATTAACAGCCCATTTTCAAGTGCCCACTCTACCAGCGCATTTCCCCGAGCATTTGTTACAGGGGATCCCCATGCTGCTGACTTTGCATTAAGATCGCCGAGCAAGAGCACAGGGCAGGAATGGTTTTGTCCGATGAAAGTTCCTAAGATGCTAAGAAATCCCTCGAACTCTGCGAGGACTTTGTTCGGTGAGAAATACACGGACACCACCATTATTCCTCTAACGAAGGCTGCAACCCAGCCATTTCCCTTCTCCACTTTATCAAAGGAGACGCCACGAACTACAACAGCGACGATGCCGTCCCTATCCCCTGCCCAGTTGGATCCAGAAGGGATGACGTAAGGCTCAGAGATGGCCGCCACATTGATCAGGTGCTCCGCCAAGGTCTGTGTCATAAGATCCTGGGCCCTGGCGGAGCACATGAGGTTCGCCTGGAGAAAGCGTAGAGCCATACTAACTTGTTTCCATGCGAACCCTCTCAACCCCCGCTTGTGACGGAGGGCAGCTGGATGCTGTCTGTGCTGTGGCTGAGGAATCTGCAGCCGTTTGATCCATTCTCCTCTTTGGCTTGGGAGGGGCGCAAGACTTGCTCCCCAGCATATGGTCCGCCGGCCTGTTTGCCGCAGCGCACAGGGAGCACTTCGGTGGCGCGGAGCAGGCCGACGCGATGTGGCCAGGACGACCGCAGCGGTAGCACTCCTCGCTGCGGTCCACCTCCGCGGTACACATGGCGCGAGTGTGGCCATTCATTAGGCACCGGTAGCACCGCATGGGTCTGGCGAGGAGCAGCTCCACTCGAGCCGAGACCCACCCAACCAGTAGGCGCCCTTCCTCCCCGATCTTCTTGGCAGCAGCTATAGGGCAGCTCACTACCGCCACACCGGTGCCTTGGAAGGTCTGCCTGATGTCCCCCACTTTGACCTCCTCTGACCTGCAGCCCCCCTTCAGGGCAACGGCCGCGGCGATTTCCTCCTTGAAAACCGAGTCATCCAGGCCTGAGACTCGGAACTCAGCACACTTAACTGGCCTGGACACCCGGGCTATCCCTTCTCCCAGGGCCTCCCTCAACTTCTGGGCAAAGGAGTCCGCGTAGGCAGAGCTTTCAGACCCCTCGTCCACCTCCAATATTCGGCCGCCCGTCGCCGCCCTCCTGCACCGCAGCTTAGTGATCCCACAGCTGCTAAGGTCGATATTCTCCCTAGCAACTGTGAGAACACTTGCGTATGTAGCCCCCTTTTCAACTGCGCCAGGCTGCAGCGTTATCACCACCGCTGCAGTGCGAGGAGACCGCAGATTCCTTCTTGCCTGTTTTGGGTTGGAAGCAGGCTTCTGGGCTTTTGTGGGCTGCTTGGCTGCTTCCTTCTGCCTCTTTCCACGTTTGGTGACCGTGGACCACCCTTCATCCACGTTCTCCGGCGCCAGAGGCAGGTCCCGAGGTTGCCTCTGCGGAATTTCAGCTGCTTCCTCAGCAGCTTTAGGTGCCGCTTTCCTCTTCTTCGAATTACCCTTACCGCCAGGGGCTGCTGAGGTGGACTGAACAGCCTCAGGAGCGGTTTTAAAAGCGGGAGAGGGCGCCTCGCCTTCTTGAGCCCTCCGCTTATCCGCCTTTTCAGGAGCTGCTGCCTGCTTCTTTTTGTCTGCGGCCAAAGGAGGTCGTAATCTCTTCTCAGGCAGCAGCCGTTCCTCCATATTCTCAAAGCGAGCATTCATCATGCTGCCCACTTGGAGCAAGATTGAGCGCACCAGCTCCTCCTGCTGGGAGTTGCTGTTCCCGGTGGAGGAGGGAGGAGGCTGAATGACTCCTGCATTTGGATGCCTTGATCCCATGGAAGGCGCCTCTGACTCCGTCACCTTGACCTTCAGCTCCATCAGTTCTTTGCGAAGTTCCGACAGCTCTGTCCTCAGGCGAGCATTATCGGCTAGGAGCTTCTTGGTTTCCTCTGAGGTGGAGGTGGCAGCCAGCGCTTCGACTGCCACCTTTATCGAAGACGCCGCATCCTTAAGGGCCCGTGAAAAGGTACCCTTAAGGTTGCCAGATTTGGCCGCCACCGTGATAATCACCTCGGCAGCGTCCCCGACCTGCCTGACAAGGTCGGATGCCAGACCATCCACCTCCTTAGGCTCCGGAGGAGCCACTCTCCGGGTCGCCTTGTGAGTCGCGACCAGAGCCGTGACTTCCTCCTCAGCCTCGCGCCGGAATTCCTCCCGCCGAGAGGCGCTCAACTCGGCCTGCGCCTTCGCTAACCCGACGTACTTCCCGCTAGTCGGGGGGCGTCCCCTGCCCCGCTTCGCCACCTGAGCCGGGACAGCGACAGCGGTAGAGGCAGCATCGTCGTCGCCGCTAGAGTCCGTCGCCGACAGACGCGCCTCACTCCGCCGCTTGCCGCAGGTAGCTTGCTCGCTCCCCCAAAACTTGGAAGCGAGCAAACTACCGGCGCTGGGTCCTCCTTCCGCATCGGAAACGCTAGCGAAGGAAACATCGCTCACTGACCCACCTCTCGAGGCAATACTTCGCCGTACATTCGAAGATTTCGAAGCCTCACTCTCACTTTCTACTCCTATCCGACCAACATCAAATTGTTTATTTTTCTTGGTATCCATAATTAATCCCACGAGTATTATTGGAAATGTGGTCACCCCGGCCAGAGCCAAAATAGCCGGGGAAGCCTATTCTCGCACAGGGAGTCGGCCGAAACCCTGGCCCAGGACGCAGTATGGCTAGTATAACCGACTAGCCAGCCCGATACGCTGCGCCGCCGCTCGGTTCACGGGTGATTTTTTATTGAGGTTTTCTTCCTCGCGGCCCGGGCGACCAAGCCAAGGCCCTCGGTCCCACTAGAGCACGGAGACTCGTCGTTGTGGGATAACGAGTTTGAGTGGTTGGCCGCGGGAGTACTTAAACTCAACCGCGACCTGCCCGACGGTAGGGTTAGTACACGCCGGACACCAACTCCAGAAGCGCCACGAGGCGCCGTAAGGCGTGCACCTCCAACGATCCGTCCTCCTCCGAAAACGGACTCGGACGATCCACCGCCAAATATACACAAAAATACATATATCAAAAACCACCAAACAACAAATACAAATATTTACATTTCTGCCCTCCTCCGAAAACGGATTCAGGCTCCTCAATAAAAGCGTCTGAGACGCAACACCAAAGACATGTGGAGAGAAACCAGACGACTATAATATTGCCATCTGCTTTCTCTCCCCAATTTTATACAAATATAAAAAATTACAAATTATACAAATATTCACACCACCCCCTCCGCCCTTCTCCGAAACGGATTCGGGCTCCTCAATAAATGCGTCTGAGACGCAACACCAAAGACATGTGGAGAGAAACCAGACGACTAATGCCAACTGCTTTCTCTCCACAATTTTCATACAAAATATAAAATTAACAATATACAAATATTCACACCAACTCCGCCCTCCTCCAAAATGGATTCAGGCTACCTCTATTCAAGCGTCAGAGACGCAACACCAGGACATTGCAGAGAGAAACCAGACGGCTGCTGCCATCTGCTTTCTCTCCACAATTTTCATACAAAATATAAAAAATTAAAAAATTTACAATATACAAATATTCACACCAACTCCGCCCTCCTCCAAAATGGATTCAGGCTACCTCTATTCAAGCGTCAGAGACGCAACACCAAGACATTGCAGAGAGAAACCAGACGGCTGCTGCCAACTGCTTTCTCTCCACAATTTTCATACAAAATATAAAAAATTAAAAATTTATAATATACAAATATACACACCACCTCTGCCCTCCTCCGGAACGGATTCAGGCTTCCTCCAAGAAAGCGTCAGAGACGCGACACCACAAATATAAAAATAATATTAACCCCCCCAACCCAGCATATTATTAATAGCTATACAAAATATATTACAATAATCACCTAAAAATGTCAACCGGTACGGCCACCCCAAAAAAGGGAACGACCCCGGCGCCAACACCGACACGAAATATGCGTCTGAGACGCGCCAACCAAAGTATGTCCTCCTCCTCTAAGGACTTGGATAGACTACTTAGACGCGTCAGAGACGCAACACCAAGAGATATTGTGAAGAGAAAGCAAACGACTATTGTCGATTGCTTTCTCTCCACAAATTTCACCACAAAATATACAAATATAAACACCCCCTTTACCCTCCCATAACCCCTTAACCCTCCCATACCTAACCCACCGATACCGTCCCACGAATGGAACGGCACCGGCGCCTGTGGTTTTAGTTACGTCTATTTCTGAAGGAAATAGACCTGTAGCAGGCGGCAACCTCGAGCAGGAAGTACCACAGACTTGCCTTAGGGGATCTAAGCGACCTGCGCTCCTCCCTAAGACCGACGCTCCTTACCCGCAAACCCCTGCGGAGTAAGGAGGTCCTGCGCTTACCCACTCATGGGTAAGCGAAGAACCCGCCCAACCTAACCTAACCTTTTTTTTTTTTTTTTTTTTTTTTGCGTCGGGAAATGCCTTATGCATTCCCCCTCGCCGTGGGGCGGCGGGGGGGATATGTGGGACTCGCACCCACTAAAACCCGACGGGGTTCCCTCTGATCGCCATTATGTCGGGGCTATGAGCACGCTAGTGGAGACTTCCACGGCCCCGACGGCGTTGGCTCAAACTGAGCCCCTCCAACTGGTGAGGCGATTGCCTCTCACCAAGTCTCCAAGGAGAGGCGCGCGGAACACCCACGCGCGCCCTCTCTCGAGGCCTTTCGTGGGCAGCGGCACCCCCCAGTGCCGCCGCCATGGCCATTTCACGGGGGTCGGAGGTCTTGGAGGAATCTCCTCCTCCGGCGCCCCGGTCGCCTGCTGCGGGTGGGGTCAGTTGCTTGGGACTCCCGCACCCTTTCCGCGTCCTCCTTCTGCGAGATCGTAATTTCGCAGAAGATTTGTACCGCCTTCCAGCACTCCTCGCTTCTCACCATGGCCTTGACCAGGGCCGGGAGCGATAAGTCGTTGCCCGCTTTTTGGACAAGCGCTAGCCGTTGATCTGCCCATGCTGGACAAACCTCCAGAGTGTGCTGCGCTGTGTCCTCTGCTGCCGTGCAATGGTGGCACTGAGTTGTTGGCTCTCTTCCGATTCGACACAGGTATTTCGCAAAACAGCCGTGTCCCGTCAGCACCTGTGTCAATCGGAAGGTGAGTGCCCCATGGTCCCTCTCTGTCCATTCCTTGAGAATTGGCCGAATCGCTTCGACCGTTCTAACGCCGGCACTCGGATTTTCTAGGCGGATGAGCCATTCCTCTGCAAGGCGCTCTTGGATCACCATCCGTCTGTTAGTGACCTCTTGGAGTGCAGGTCTTTGACCCTGTCTTGCTGTCTCCTGTCGCCATTTGTGTATCGCTGCAAGACCCCTCGCGTCCATGTCCCATGGCATGGTTCCAGCAATAACGCAGGCAGCCTCAAATGACACTGTGCGGTATCCTCTTATCACCCTTAGCGCCATCGCTCTTTGCGGAGGACGCAGTAGAGCGATGTTCTGGCTGCTAAGGGTGTCCGCCCAGACCGGAGCTCCATACATTGCCATAGACCGTACCACTCCCAGGTACAGTCTACGGCAGCTCCCCTTCGCACCTTTCAAGTTCGGCAGAAGCCCTCCAAGGGCAGCAGCCGCCTTTATCAGCTTAGGCGCCAGCTGTTTAAAGTGTGGGCCGAAGTCCCACCGGCTGTCGAGGACGAGTCCCAGGTACTTCATCGTCGACTCAACACCGATGCGGACCCCACCCACCATAAGATGCGCCTGCGCTGGGGGCTTGTTGCGTGGCCCGTGAAAGCAAACTGCTTCTGATTTTGACAAGGCCACCTCGAGTCCCAACCGTCTCATTCTGTCCACAATTTGAGCTACCCCTGCCGTGGCCAGTATCGCAGCCTCTCGATATGACTTGCCTCTAGCAGTGACCAGGGTGTCATCTGCATAGCAGGTCAAGTCTATCCCCCAGAGCGTTGCCCCTCGCAGGACCCAATCATAACCGATGTTCCACAGGAGCGGCCCAAGGACCGAGCCCTGTGGAACACCGCACACCATCCCATGGCGACGCCAGCCATTATTCCCTTCGAACACGATGAAGCGCTGGTTGAGGTAGTCGTCTATAGTATTGCGGAGGTAAAGAGGCGCGTCGTGGTATTTCAGCGCCTCCTTGATGCAGCTCCAGGGCAAGGTATTGAACGCGTTGGCGATGTCTAAGGACACCGCCAGGACAACCTCGCCTCGGGAGACTGCATCCTCCGCAATCGCCTTCACTCTTTGGATTGCATCGATCGTGGAACGACCCCTCCGAAAGCCAAACTGGTGTTCGCTGAGGTCAGGTCCGACGCAACTAAGGTGCCCCACGAGGCGATCCGCGATCACTCGCTCCAACAACTTCCCCACATCATTCAAGAGAACAATGGGCCGATAGGCTGAAGGGGATTCCGTCGGACGACCGTCCTTCCTTAACAGCACTAGTCTGCCGGTCTTCCATTGCTCTGGAAAAGTTCCTTTCATAAGGCAGGCACTGAACAGCTGGCGAACGCGTGGACCCAAAGCCGTTAACGACAGGGCCAGAGCCTGACCAGGGATGCCGTCAGGGCCCGGTGCCGTTTTCTTCGCTTTGAGCCGAAGAGTCGCCATTCTGAGCTCGACCTCGTTGACCTCCGGCACGTCAGCGTCTGTTTCACCCTCCTCTTGCGGTGGCGCCATCGTTGGGGGGATGTGAGACTCCCTTGCGGGGAACAGGTTCGCCACCACTCTATCCAAGAGCTGTGGCTCCATTCCTTTCGTCAGAGGCGGCCCCCAAGGACGGAGCTTGCCTCGCACCATCTTGTAAGGCCGTCCCCATGGGTCTCTGTTCAGAGACTCCAACATTTCCTCTCGAGACGAGATTTTGGAGTCTGCAATGGCTATTTGCAGAGCCCACTTCGCCGCTTTATAGGCCTCATGCAGCTGGTCTTGAGTCTCCGCATCCCGGAGTCGCCTTCTGCGGTATCTGGTGTGCTGGCGTCTCGCTACCACGCAGGCCTCGCGCAATTCAGCTATCTCCGCGGACCACCAGTACACCTGCCGCCTTGGTGGAAGTGTTCCGGCTCTCGGCATGGCCGCGTCGCACACGTGCATCAACGCTTGCGTTAGCCAGTCCACCTCGTCTTCGACGACTACCTCCTCCGGGTTAGAAGGCGGCGTCACCCAGGCCTGCACCAGGGCTGCTACCTCCAACGCAGCTCGATCGAGCCGTTTCAGAGCCCAACGTGGGCTGCTCTCACGTACTTGGGCTTGGCCTGCTCTGTTTGGGGCGGAAGAGTGGGGAGATACATCGAACCGGATGTACCTATGGTCTGATGCCGTCTCCACGTCTTCCAGCACCCTCCAGCCAGTTATACGGCTCGCCAAACTTAGGCTCACAAAGCCTACATCCACAATGGACTGGCCTTGCGGTCGGACACACGTAAATACCGAGCCCCGGTTGACGACTGCAAGGCCAGCTGTTAGGGCCCACTCCTCGAGCGTATCGCCACGCACATTGGTGACCGGAGACCCCCACGCAGCTGACTTCGCGTTCAGGTCTCCGATAATAAGCACCGGTTGCGGGTGGCTTCGCCCAATAAGAGCTCCGACTTCCGCTAGATAGGCCTCGAACTCGTGAAGTGGCCTGTTTGGCGAGAAATAGACCCCGATCACTGTCACGCCTGCTACATGAGCCGCAACGCAGCCACGACCCTTCACGACCCTATCGAGGGTTAATCCGCGCGACACTATTGCCACCAATCCCAAGCCATCCCCTGCCCAGTTAGAGCTAGGAGGGATGAGGTATGGCTCTCCGACGATCGCTATGTCTATCAACCACTGCGCCATGCTCTGGGCCAAAAGGTCCTGAGCAGTGACGCAGTGGTTGACATTCGCCTGAAGGAAACGGAGAGCCATACTAATTGTTGGTTTCCATCATAACCTCCTCCGCCCCCGCTTGAGACAGGTGACATGTAGCCTCGGCTGGCTTTCCGCTTGCGTTTGTGGTCCTCTTCCTCCTAGGCTTAGGAGGAGAGCACGCCTTGCTTCCTAGTCGGTGATCCGACGGCTTATTTGCCGCTGCACAAAGAGGGCATTTTGGCGGTGCAGAGCATGTCGACATTTTATGTCCAGTACGACCGCAGCGGTAGCAATCATCGCTGCGGTCAACCTCCTCCGTGCACAGGGCACGGGTGTGGCCATTCTGCAGGCATCTAAAGCAGCGCAGAGGCCTTGTCTGCAGCAACTCTACTCGAGCCGACACCCATCCCACCAGTAGACGCCCTTCATCTGACACTTTTTTAGCAGCGAGTACAGGGCAGCTCACAACCGCTACTCCAGAGCCTTGATGTGTGCGTCGTATTTCGCCGACAATTTTAACCGTGTCCTTTGGACAACAGCCACGCTCCGCCACAACATCAATGAGGTCCTCTTTTAAGACTGAGTCATCCAGCCCGATGATTCTGAACTCAGCGCATCTCACTGGTCTAGAGACTCTTACGTGGTCCTCACTCAGTGTCTCTCTGAGTTTTTGGGCTAGAGAGTCAGCCTTGCCTCCACTGGATTCTCCGCCTGCTACTTCCAGTATGCAAGCACCAGTTGCTGCCTTTCTAAATCGCAGACTAGTGATCCCGCAGCTAGGTAGGTCAATTTTTGACTTTGCGTCGGATATTAATTTGCCATAAGTTACGCCTTTTTCCTCGGCTCCTGGCTGCAGCGTGATGACTACAGCTGCAGTCCGAGGGGGACGCAACTTTGCTCCGGCAGGTTTAGCTGTTCCAGCTTTCTTCTGGGAGCCAGCTTTTTTGGGCTCAGCTGCCTTCTTTGGCTCAGCTGCTTTCTTTGATTTCCTCCCGCGCTTGGTCACCGTGGACCACCCTTCCTCCGTGGTCCCCGATGTTGGAGGAATATCAGCTTTTTGCGCGTTCGAGGCCCCTGTTGCCTCTCTAGCAGCTGCAGTCTGTTTCTTTGTTTTCGCCTTTTTACTCTCCTTCTGAGACTGAGAAGCAGGTTGGTTTGCTTCGGCAGCAACGTCAGGAGAAGTGGGCCCATCCCGAGCAGGAGGAGCTGCAGCCTTGCGCTTGTCAGCAGCAAGGGGTGGTCTTGCTCTCTTCTCGGGAAGGAGCCGCTCCTCTAGTCCCTCAAAACGGGCGTTTATCATTCCCCCCACCTGCAGCAAGACCGACCGGATCAGCTCCTCTTGATGTTGGTCTTTGCCGCTCTGGGAGGGTGGCGTTGTTTGATGAGGGGTCACATCAGGACGCTCCTCCATCTCCGTCATTTTGGTTTTTAAGCCATAAAGCTCCTTGCGAAGCTCCGCCAACTCTGCACGAAGTCGCGCGTTATCAGCCTGAAGCTTCTCTGTTTCCGCCGTTGCTGAGGTGGCGTGCAGCGACGCCACCGCTGCCTTAATTGAAGCAGCTGAATCCTTGAGGGCCCTGGTAAACGTGCCCTTAAGGTTGCCGGATTTGGCCGCCACAGTAAGGATCACGTCGGCAGCCTCTCCGACCTGCTTGACAAGGTCGGATGCCAGCCCGCCGTCGTCCTCCTTAGGCTCCGGTGGGGCCACTTTACGCGTAGCCTTATGGCTCGCCACCTGAGCTGCAATTTCTTCCTCTGCCTTACGTTGCGCTTCTTCTCGCCGAAAGGCATTCAGGTCAGCCTGGGCTTTTGCCAGGCCGACGTACTTCCCAGACGTCGGGGGACGACCTCTTCCTCGCTTGGCCGTCCGAGCTGGGACAGCTACAGCGACCGTAGACGCAGCCTCGGCGTCACTCAAGTCGCTTTCGGAGACACGCACTCCGTCATGTCGTCGTTTTCCATGCGTAGCAACCTCCTTTTCCCAGAATCGGGAAGAGAGTGGCTCTATCGCCACGCTGCAGACATTCTGTCTGGTCTCCAAGTCTGAAACGCTCGCAAACGACGCGTCGCTCAACGTTTCTTCAGAGAGAGCACTACACCGTCCGCTCTCTACAAACTGCGCCAAAGCGCCCTCCTCACTCTCACTCTCCATACTCCGGTCTTCACGACCACTAACGTCAATTTTGTTTTTAATTTTAATCGGTTTCATAATTGATCCCACGAGTAGTAGGGTTGTGCAGTCACCCCGGCCAGAGCCCTTGTAGCCGGGGAAGCCTAAATCTCGCACAGGGAGTTGGCCGAAACCCTGGCCCAGGACGCAGTACGGCTAGTTTGACCGACTAGCCAGCCCGATACGCTGCGCCGCCGCTCGGTTCACGGGTAATTTTTTATTGAGGTTTTCTTCCTCGCGGCCCGGGCGACCAAGCCAAGGCCCTCGGTCCCACTAGAACCCGAAGGCTCATCGTTGTGGGATAACGAGTTTGAGTGGCTGGCCGCGGGAGTACTTAAACTCGACCGCGACCCGCCCGACGGTAGGGTAAGTACACGCCGGACACCAACTCCAAACGCGCCATGAGGCGCACACCTCTCAACGTCCTTCTCCGAACGGACTCGGACACCACCATATAATGCGTCGTGAGACACATGCTTCCAGGCTTCATCCACCGCCCCTTGATGAACAAGGGGACGCGTGGAGAAGACGCGTCATGAGACGCAACGACTCAGCCAACTCCACCGCCCTTTGCTTTGCAGCAATGGGACGCGTGGAGCAGCACCGCTGACTCCTCCTCCTAAAAGGACTCGGAGCAGCACACCGACCTCGGACTCCTATTCGCTTCACCGTGTGATCAGCATGATCAGCCACCGGTTACTGAGCCCCCCCATCGCGTCAAGATTGGAGTCCATCGGGGGGGAACCTAACCTAACCTAACCTAACCTAACCGACCAACCGCAACCGCCCGCGACCGAGCTAGCTGCGCTATTTGTACGCTCCGTGTTATTAATTATTTAAAATTATTTAAATAGAATTTTTTGCAGTTTTAAATTGTGTTGTGTTTGGTGAAAGTGCATAGGAATAGAATCCAGTGAATTATTCCTGGTTTTATTGACCAGGAGGCCTTTGCGGGCCTAGGATTGAGCATCCTATTAACTTCAGGCAAAATATTAAAAGGTAAAGTAGCTTTTACATATCATTATCAGTGAATATATTGTTGCCAATTTATGGGGAAGGTTCGTGCAAGGTGGGGAAGTCTTTCTGGAGATATTTAAATATAAAAAGCAGTGTTAAAGCCAGTTTTAAAATAAATAATTTCGCCAAAAGGGCTGAGTTTCCATTTGAAACGAAATTTTTAACCCATTATAATTATAATTATAATAAATTGATTAGATCATTGCATTCAAACATTCAGCCCCTTTAAAATACAATTTTTCCTGTGGAAATTTATTAATATTTGGCGGAGATATAAGAGTTTTTCTGAATACATATCCAAACAAAGTCATAGGTGTTTCAAACAAAAGGCACCAACTAAGATTGGTTTATTTAACCTTTTTCTAGTCATTTAATTAAAACATTATTAAATCATCTCATAGATAAATTCACCACCTACACGAAACAATTTACCCAGTTTAGATTATAAAATTATTAACAGAGATTTAGGCACTTTTCTAAACACACACAGCAGTGGAATAGCGCAAAAATAATAGGTAACACTACATTCAATTACATAATTTAACCTTTTCCTGGTAATTTGATGTAAGTTGAATTAATTCATATCATAGATAAATTCACCATCTCTAGGTATCAATTTTCCCAGTTTAAATTGGTAGGTTAATAGTGGAGATATTGGAGCTTTTCTACACATAGCCACTAGAGATAATTGCAAATAATATTATAAAGTCGGTAGTTAAACATACAAGCTCAAGTTCAAGGTTAAGCGGTCATAGAGTAGTAATATTGGGGGTGGGTACAGTAGTTTAAATTATTCGATTGGTAACATTAAATTATTTGTATTGCATATTAATACCAATTTTCACACATAAATTTCACTACAGTTATCAGTATTCCAGATTATTTTAAAATCAACCCATTTAATTATTTTTTGGTTCTAGAAATCTAGTAACAATAAACATAAATAATTATTCCTATCTAATTGTATGTATTTATATTCCATTCAACTTCTAATTTGTTAATTTTATTTAGATTGATGCATTATTAGTAAAGTCACGGTTCATCTGTGTAAGAGTGTTCATACCGGTGGTTCGCACTTAGCGCGCTACTCAAATTTATAGCTTCGTGAGCTTTTAACGGTTGCCAGCTGTTGTATGAACAGTACCTACTTCCTCAGCGCTGTCTCGGCTGAGTGGTGCGGTGGCTGACTGGTGTTAGGACTACTGAGTAGGTAGCAGGTTCAAGTCTGAGGTGGAAAATAGTTGTTTTCACTTTCTGGGTTAGCTTGCAAGGTTGCGTGGTGCGGTGGACAACGGACGGATGGTACAGGCTGGGTAGTGGGGTTCTATCTTGCTATCAATAGGTAGAATTATTAAAAATTAATTATTGGGAATTTTAGTATAGCATTGCTAGGTGCTTTGGTGAATAATAGGTACGGTTTCTACTTTTCAGCTACAGCATATCAGCTTATTTTATTTCATACCTACTGCCAATCTAGTTGGAATTCAAGCTGTGATTTGCGGCAACAAAAAGCGTAGGATACCGCGCGCTTCACGCGATTATAAACATATGTTACATTATTAATATAGGTCAATTTGGGTGGGAATTTTGTTATAAGTTGTTAGGAAAATTCATCTAGTTTATATATCGACATTAACAGTGGGTTGGGAACATCACCATTAGGGGAATTCTTTAGAAACACCTAGTCACGAAAACCAGAGCGCAAGAGATTCGTGCCGCGCGATAAGTTAAGCAAAGTAGATACAATTGGTTGTGCGTTGCGGCAATAAAATTGGCAGGGGTCTGCGCGTTTTTGACCACTCAAAACATATGTTGTACTGTTAATATAGAATAGATTAGGTAGGGATTTTGTAATATAAAGTTTGATATATTCATTTACTACGTATTTCATCAGGAATATTACAATAAAAGTTTCATCTTTACTAGCAGTCACTAAATATATAAACCATCGGAAACTTGAGTGTGAAAATTGTGTTGTAGCTAAATTCAATTAAATATTTATTAATTAATATTGTTGATTATTTTAAACATAAAATAATTTGAGTAAAATTATTTCTAGAGAATATTAGTGAACACAAACTAGGGTTCGTGTGTCTATGAACCTTTAGTTTACCTTAGTTGTTAGTTACGTTACGTTAGTTGTCAATAGATGTCGCTGTTTTAAATAATCTAATTTCTGGATGCAATTTATGTCATTGTTTTATCAATAAGATATTGTAGGTTTAATAGGATAAATAATATTAAAAATTCAGTAATTAATCTTTATTTGCTTATTGATTAACATATTCTTGTTCTGCTAAAATTAATTCTAATTTATTGATTTGAGATTTAATTAACATATAGGTAAACATTGAAATAATATTATTACATTTTTAAACTAAGGGAAGGGGGTACTAGGGGTGGTAGCTTGGAAATAAAGGAACAGGGATGTCTAGTAGACCTAGATCAACAACTATGCCGGGTAGAAGTAGGAACAGACAGGTTGGTGGGACGGACGAGAAGGACCCTAAGCCTGCAGCAGAGCCGAGGCAGGTAGCTGCCAGTCAGCCGCAATCTCTGAATTGCTTATCCGATCGAGCGGCACCCCCGGGTTTCTTTTCCCAGCCAAAAACATCGAATCAACAGGCTGCTAAACCGATAGTCGCCACGCTGGCGGGGGAGCAGTCGGGGACTCCGCCGACCGGGTGGCCGGGCGGCTTGAACATCGTCAGCACCATCAGGTCCAGGCTGGAGTCCACGTCTCGGGAGGTAGGTGGGGTGGAGGAGAAGGCCTTAAGCGAGACTTCCCTACAGCTTGAGCAGCTCACGGGCGCGGCCCGGGCGGACTCGCCCGCGGGTCGGCCGGCCGGCGCCGCCGGCGGGGCCGCTGGTGACGCTGCGGCGGCCGGCAGCGCGGGCAGTTCGCCCGAGTCCCGGTGCCAATTCATGGAGCTATCGATGATGTCGCTGGGAGGGGGGGGCCCCATCCATGAGGCCCCCCGGTTGGCCGGTCAGCTCCTCCGGAAGACCGTTGACGAGCTTGATAAGTCCCGAAACCTGAACAGGGATATCAAAGAGGCCATCCTGTCGGGTCTGCAGGGTCTGCATGATATGGTCCTTCGGCTTGCGGACTCCCGCGCGCGGCACATCGCCGAGAGGGAGCGGGTAGCGGCCAACGCGGAGAGGCAGCAGTCCCTGCAACATAAAATGCATGCCGGTAAGTTGGAGGCCATCAATACCTACGTTCAGACGAACCTGGATGAGCTCAGACGTCAGGGAGCAAAAACCCTGAGAGAAACAGAAGCCACCCGGGAGTTAGTGCAGGCGATGATGGTCGGTGGCGGTGGGGCTCCTCCGGCGGCGGCGCCGGGTCAGCCGGAACAACTCGAGCGGCTCGTTGAGGAGGTACGTGCGCTCCGCCAGGAGTCGAGCCCGCGGGCCGCGCCTCTCGCTGCTGTTGAGGCAAATTCTGAAAAAGAAGGTAATATTAGGCATAGTGCTCCCCGCGCCTCATACGCCGTTGTCGCTAGGTACCCTATTATAGTAGAATCCAAAGATCAGGCTCGGACTGGGGATCAGATAATATCTGCAATAAAGACGGGGGTTGATGTGATAGGTATGGGTGTGGGGGTGAATGCGGTCCGAAAGTGTAAGAACAGCAGGGTGGCAATATCGCTTGAATCAGAGGCTGAAAGGGATGTCATGAGCTCGGCAATCAGGGGGTTGAGCGATGGCTTTACGGTGACGGAGCCGCGGGCTAGGGATCCGTATCTGCGGTTGGTGGGTGTTATTGCGGATCTCAGCGATGCGAAGGTAGAGGAGGCGCTCATGCAGCAGAACGCGCCGCTGCTCCGACATATCGCTCCATCTGAGATAAGGGTGAAGATTGTAAGGAGGATCAAGGGGAGAAATAGCGGCCTGAATAATATAGTCGTCCAGGTAAGTCCGGAGGCGTGGGGGGCGCTGGTCGATCGTAGGGTGCGGTTGGGATACCAGATCGTGAGCGCGTACGACCAGTCACCTCTGGTTCAGTGCTACCGCTGCCTCGGGTTCTCGCACAGAGTGGCCGAGTGCCGGGCTCCGCAGCCCCGGTGCGGCTACTGCGCGGGGGCCCACGACACCCGGGAGTGTCCGAGCCGGGGGGGCGCGCCCGCCTGCACCAACTGCCGCGAGCGCGGCGCGCAGGACTGCGCCCACCCCGCATACAGCACGCAGTGCCCGGAGTGGAGGCGCTGGGACAGGCTGGCGCGGCACGCCGTGAGGTATTGCTGAGGGCACCAACGCAATGCATTACAGGCATATTAAAGTGGTACAATATAATCTAGGTAGAGGTCGAGCCGCCACGAACGAATGTATTCGGGAGGCTACAACTAGGGGGGTACATGTTTTGTTGCTTCAGGAACCGTACGTGGGGGCGAAAGCCTATATGTCCGTACCTAGGGGCTGTAGAGTGGTGCAGAGCGCGACCGCGACCGCTGATATGCCGGTTCGATCTGCAATCGTCATCATAGACCCTAATATTAAGTATATAGAGAATCAAAGTCTGATAGGGAAAGATATGGTAGGAGTTGTTATAAAAATTGATAATATAGAGTTAGGTATAATAAATGTATACATGGATAGGGAAACTTCAATTGAAAATGATTTATGTGTTTTAAAAAACCTTGTTAATGAGATGAGAAAGGACAGAATGCTACTGGCGGGTGACGTTAATGCGTCCAGTCTCTGGTGGGGGAGTGAGGCGGAGGACTCGCGCGGAGCCGCGCTGGCCGACCTGCTGGCCGAGCTCGGCCTGGAGGTGCTGAACACCGGCCGCGAGCCCACCTTCCGGGTGTACCGGCGCGGCCAGCTCGCCGCCAGCCTCATCGACGTCACCGCCGTCTCCGCTGCGCTGTTGCCGCACGCGCGCGACTGGCGGGTGGATGACAGCTTCGGAGGTCTCTCCGACCATCGCCCGATCTCGTTCAACCTGAGGATGGGAACAACACCGTCGTTAGAAGAGGAGGAGGCTTGGCGCGGAACGCGCATCTATAATATCGAGAAGGCTGATTGGACTGTGTTCACGATGGAGTTTGAGCGGGCGCTGAGCGAGGCGGACATTGAGACCCGCGTCGCCGACCCCGGGGACGCGGAAGGACTGAACCGCGTCATTGAGATGTACACCGACTGCATCGTCGCGGCTTGCGAGAAGGCGATCCCCCGCCTTCCAGCGAGAAGGATCGACAAGGCGTTGAAGTGGTGGACTGCGGAGCTCGTCCAGCTGAGAGTGGACATGGTGCGGCGCCGGAAGAGGATCGGGAAGGCGAACCCGCACCGTCGACAGATGGTCGTCGATGAGTACCTTGAGGCGAGGAGGCAGTATCGGGACGCGATCGAGGCCGCCGCCACCGCCAGCTGGAAGGAGTTCTGCACCGGCGAGAAGCATGAGACGGTGTGGCAGCGCTCCTACCGCATCATGAAGGCGTGCACCCCTCGCACCGCGGACTGCGCGCTCGCGGCGCCGGGCGGCGGCGTGCTGGATGCGCGCGCCTCGGCCGCGCTACTGGCGGACACCTTCTACCCGTGCGACTCACCTGCCACTGACACCGTCGAGCAGGCGCGGGCGCGCGCCCGTGCCGCTGCCGCCGCCGCCGCACTGTCTGCCGCCGGGCCGCCCGCTACTATGCTACCCTTCGCTGTGCCATCCACCGCCGCGCCGCCCGCTGCTGTGCCGCCCCCCATCGCGTCATCTGCCGCCGTGTCGCCCGCCGCCGTGCCACCTGTCGCCGCGCCACTTACCGTCGTGCCGCCCGCCACTGTGCCGCTTGTCGCCGCGCCGCCTGTCGTCGCGCCGCCCGCTGTTGCCGCTGCGCCGCCTGCCGCCGCGCCACTTACCGCCGTGCCGTCCGCCGCCGTATCACCTGCTGTTGGGCCATTTGTCACCGTGCCGCCTGTCGTCGCGCCGCCCGCTGTTGCCGCTGTGCTGCCTGCTGCCGCGCCACTTACCGCCGTGCCGCCTGCCTCTGCGCCACTTGCCGCCGCGTCGCCTGTCGTCGCGCCGCCCGTTGTTGCTGCCGTGCCGCCCGCGGCTGCGCCTGTTGCCGCCGTAACGCCCTTCACCGCCGCCGAGCTGGAGACGGTGCTGCGCGGCATGAACCCCAACAAGGCGCCCGGCGGAGACGGGCTCACTCTCACCATCTGTCTGCGTGCGCTCGCCTGCAACAAAAGGGTGGCGTTACAGATGTTCTCGCAGTGTCTCAGGTGGGGTTGCTTTCCGAGGATATGGAAGGTAGCGACTATCAAAGTGATTCCGAAGCCTGCCAGAGAGGATTACTCTGTCCCGAAGTCGTACCGACCTATCGGGCTGCTGCCGGTTCTGGGCAAGGTCCTGGAGAAGCTTTTCGTGAACCGTCTGCAGTGGCAGCTCGGGAGTTGTGGTCATCTCAGCCCTCTCCAGTATGGCTTTACGCCGAGACGGAGCACGGAGGACGCCCTCTTCGACGCCATGACCATTGTCCGGAGAGGTTTGGAGGAGAGGAAGATAGTGGTCATGGTGTCGCTGGATATACAGGGGGCATTTGATAGTGCGTGGTGGCCGGCGATCATCAACGAGCTGGAACACAAAGAGGTTGATCGAGATATTACCCGGCTAATAATTAACTATTTATCGGATCGCAGGATTAGATTGAAGTATGCCGGAGTAATTATTGAGAAAGAAACAACAAAGGGCTGTATTCAGGGCTCAACGTGTGGTCCAATACTTTGGAATATTCAGCTTACCCCGTTACTGGAACCTGGACAGTACGGGGAGGTCAGAGTACAGGCCTTTGCGGATGATATCTTGTTGGTCGCGGCAGCATCTAGTGGCGAAGAGCTGCAGAATAGTGTAAATCGAGCTTTAGCTATTATACTTGGTTGGGGTGAAAAAATTAAAACTCAAGTTCGCTCCGGAGAAAACACAGGCACTCCTTATAACCAGAAAGTTGAGGTTCCATAAGCCAAGGCTGGAGATGGCGGGAACCGAACTATGTTATGGAGATAGTCTCAAGATACTGGGGTTGATCGTTGACCCATTGCTGAACTTCAGGCAGCATCTCGACTATGTCTCGAAGAAAGCCATATCATTCTACAAAGTAGTGTCGAGAGCAGCGCGTGCGCAATGGGGTCTCAACTCTAGTATCTTGAGGCTGATCTATATTGCAGTGGTAGAACCAACAGTGATGTACTCGGCTAGCTGCTGGGCAGAGATATCGGAACGGGTGTACGCTGAGAGAATTCTTAATGGCCTGACACGTTCCTTCGCTTTGAAAATCGCTAAAGCACATCGTACAGTCTCGTTGATATCGAGTGTCTTGCTGGCAAGGATCCTGCCACTACCGATGAGGGTTAGAGAACATGCGCTGATTTATAAAATTAAAAGGGGCGAACCAATGGTTTCCTTGCCTGGGAGAGATTTAGAGCAGAGGGTGAGTCCATTTTCTCTGCCCCATCCAGCGGAGAGAAGGCGTGTGGAGTTTGGGTGCATCGGTTCGCGAGAGGATGTTGAGGGCCTTCCGAGCGATGCTTTGATTCTCTACACGGATGGTAGTAAACTGGAGGGAAGAGTCGGAGCGGCGGTGACTTGCTGGGCGGGTGGTGAGGAGGTTCGTTGGAGTAGTTTCCGTCTTGAAAGCTATTGCAGTGTGTTTCAGGCGGAGCTTTCTGCAATACGTGGAGCACTGGAAATAGTTGAGAAAAGGAGAGAATCAGTCTATTGTATAGTCAGCGACTCCAGATCGAGCCTGGAGTCAATAAGAGACCCGAATACGGTGAATCCTTTGGCGGTCTGCATAAGAAGAGCAATTACACGGTTGGGTAATGTAAATAAACACATATCGTTGTACTGGGTCAAGGCGCACTGCGGGATTGTCGGCAATGAGCGGGCCGATGAATTGGCGAAGCATGCGGCGGTGAATAATAGGCGGTTACCGGTGTATGATAGGTTCCCCTTGTCCTTCGCCAAACACTCTGCCAGAGCCGACACGCTGAGGGAGTGGCAGCGCCAGTACGAGTCGGCGGCAGCGGGGTCAACTACGCGTCTCTTCTTTACGGATACGGCAGTGGCATTCAGAGTCCTGAGGAAGGTTAAATTGGACAATTATTACGCGCAGATTTTAACTGGACATGGGGGATTTCGTTATTATTTGCATAGGTTTAATTTGATCGAGTCTCCGTTGTGTTCTTGCGAGGACGTGCCTCAGACCGTTCAACATTTGTTAGTTGACTGTCCTATGTTCGGTCGGTTGAGGTACGACTGTGAGGGCGCAATGGAGACTTGCATCAGTGTCGACAATTTGCCCCGTATTATAGAGGATGACGATTGTAGATCGAAGTTTCTAGTGTTCGCAAGGACCGTTCTTTGCAGGACTGGACGGCTGAATGGCTCTTTTGTTAGTGATTTAGTCTAATTGGTCAACTTTTACTCTGTGTTTTGTGTTTTATTCTGCTTTGTTTGTTTATGTTCAAGTTGAAGTACAAGTTTGGCTCATGTTATTTTTCCGACATACATTCCTGTTCGGATATCTCTCTTCAGTGTGTCACTGTCACAGATGACATACTGGTGAAATACATTTTTGCTAAAGTCTTTGAGTTATGGTTCACTAAGGTGGTGATATTTGTTAGAAGTTTTGTGATTTATTATTTGACTATTTAATACTATTATGGGATATAATTTAATTTTTAATTTTATTTTTAATTATGGGATTTTTGACATTTAATTATTGGATTTAATTTTATTAATTTGAAATAAAAGTTAGTATTGTGGAGTTCTCAGGGTTGATTGTGACAGTGACGGACAGGAGTGGGTGATTGGTTTGTCACTGATATAGTCTGTCAGTCAGTCTGTATCAGTCGGTCCGGTCTCATCAAATTCTTGTTTGTTTTGGAATTGCAATGAATTTTATTTACTGACTTATTGAGTTGATGAAAATGTATAAATTAGATTGGATTAAGTCAAATAGATTTCTGTATTATATTAATATTTATATTTATTGGCATTGTGGGTTCGAAGTGTAATCAAATAGGCATATAGTTGTTGTTGGGGCTTTTATAAATTATTTTATGGGAATGATAGGCAAAATGTTTGTATTGTAAGGTAGAATTAATTTTGGGGGCTGATTTTTGGGGTTTGTTTGTTTGTTTGGTTGTTGAGTTGTGGTTTGTGAATGTGGCAATAATGGGGTTGTATATGTAATTAGTTAGTTAGTAAGTTTGTAGGTTTAGTTGGGGGGTCAATTCTATTATAATTATATTTAAATGTTTGGAATCTTATTAGTATATTGTGACCCTTCGAATCAATTAACAAGCTTAATTAATTATGAAGAGGTCCGAAATTATTAATTGCTATTATTGTATAGTTAGTATTTGAATGTAAGTGCTAGAGGGATACTTTAAGTCTCAAGCTTTTAATCTTAAGGGAGTAGGTACATGGGGGGTAAATAGTCTTCGCATAGTCTTGACTGGTTCAAGAATATGGTGAGGATGTTATTGAAATTATATCTGGATAAGAATTTGTATAGGTAATTATTATTATTATTAATAATGGGTAATTGGGGAAAGCAATTGTCTAAGCCTAATAGAAATGGTATTCTTTGTTGGAGCAATTTAACTAGGGACATTAATTAATTAATTCATTAATTATTGTGATAATATTATATTATGTTGGGCTTAGATTTATGGCATTGTTGTTGAATTATTTAGGGATGGTTTGGTTTGTTTATTTGTTTATTTTTAAAATGTTAATAAGGCTCAATTGCTACTATTTGTAATAGTATATACAATTGTGATGTAGTTGAGGTACAGTTCGTCCAATGGATCTAGGTATTTGTGGGGTTGGTCGTTCGTTTGCTGTGCCGACTGCGGGGTGTGCTTTTTGCGCTTTCAAACAAAATTGGATTCTTGTGGACGGGCGGCTGGCTTGATTGGTGCCTGGATCCAATGGAGGAATCATAATATTATTCATTAAATGTGTTTTATTGAATTTAATGTAATGGTACAATTTATAATCATAGTATTTAATATAGTACTAAGTAGTTTAATTTAATTAAGTACTTAATTGTTGTAATTTAGATTTGTTATTTTGAATTTGTAATAAGCAGTTTAATGTCTTGCTCTTTTTGCTCTTGCAAAAAGTTGCCAAGAATTTTATGTTATTGTGGTTATTGAATATTGATGAATTATTAACTTTGGATAATTGTGGATTGTAATGATAATGTATGTTAGTTTGTTTGATATTAGGATGATTTACTAGGACTTAATAAAATATGTAGTGATCCCTCTGGCTGATTAGCTAGCATAATCAGTAGCAGAGGGGTCTGTGTTTGTTTTATTTGCTGGAAAATTAATTAAGATATAATGTAAATGGGATAAGTAAATGATGAGATGATGATGTAATAAATAAATAAATGATAAGTTATAAATAAATAAATAATAAGTAATAAATAAATAATGAATGAAGGAGAGGAATGGTTGAGTGAAGTAGGGGAGGGGGGGGGGGGGGGAGGGGTTAGGTCTTTTGGGGTAATTGTTAGGTAATATTTAGTTAGGGAAATTTTGAAGGAGTAATTTGATGAAAATAAAGTCAGTATAAAAGAAGAGGTATAAAGGATGTTGCATACATAGCGACAGTTGAATGAGGATAGATATAAGTATTGAAAAAAAAAAAAAAAAAAAAAAAAAAAAAAAAAAAAAAAAAAAAAAAACCTAACCTAACCTAACCTAACCTAACCTAACCTAACCTAACCTAACCTAACCTAACCTAACCTAACCTAACCTAACCTAACCTAACCTAACCTAACCTAACCTAACCTAACCTAACCTAACCTAACCTAACCTAACCTAACCTAACCTAACCTAACCTAACCTAACCTAACCTAACCTAACCTAACCTAACCTAACCTAACCTAACCTAACCTAACCTAACCTAACCTAACCTAACCTAACCTAACCTAACCTAACCTAACCTAACCTAACCTAACCTAACCTAACCTAACCTAACCAATTATTCAATAACCACAATAACATAAAATTCTTGGCAACTTTTTGCAAGAGCAAAAAGAGCAAGACATTAAACTGCTTATTACAAATTCAAAATAACAAATCTAAATTACAACATATTGATGAATTATTAACTTTGGATAATTGTAGATTGTAATGATAATGTATGTTAGTTTGTTTGATATTAGGATGATTTACTAGGAATTAATAAAATATGTAGTGATCCCTCTGGCTGATTAGCTAGCATAATCAGTAACGGAGGGGTCTGTGTTTGATTTATTTGCTGAAAAATTAATTAAGGTGAAACTTTTGCTGATATAATGTAAATGGAATAAGTTAATGATGAGATAAATGATGATGATGAAATAAATAAATAATAAGTAATAAATAGATAATGAATGGAGGGGAGGAATGGTTGAGTGAAGTAGGGGGGGGGGGGGTGGGTTGGGTCTTTTGGGGTATAAATTGTTAGGTAATATTTAGTTAAGGAAATTGTTAAGGAGTAATTTGTAGAAAATAAAGTCAGTATAAAAGAGGAGGTATAAAGGATGTTGCATACATAGCGACAGTTGAATGAGGATAGATATAAGTTTAAAAAAAAAAAAAAAAAAAAAAAAAAAAAAACAAACCTAACCTAACCTAACCTAACCTAACCTAACCTAACCTAACCTAACCTAACCTAACCTAACCTAACCTAACCTAACCTAACCTAACCTAACCTAACCTAACCTAACCTAACCTAACCTAACCTAACCTAACCTAACCTAACCTAACCTAACCTAACCTAACCTAACCTAACCTAACCTAACCTAACCTAACCTAACCTAACCTAACCTAACCTAACCTAACCTAACCTAACCTAACCTAACCTAACCTAACCTAACCTAACCTAACCTAACCTAACCTAACCTAACCTAACCTAACCTAACCTAACCTAACCTAACCTAACCTAACCTAACCTAACCTAACCTAACCTAACCTAACCTAACCTAACCTAACCTAACCTAACCTAACCTAACCTAACCTAACCTAACCTAACCTAACCTAACCTAACCTAACCTAACCTAACCTAACCTAACCTAACCTAACCTAACCTAACCTAACCTAACCTAACCTAACCTAACCTAACCTAACCTAACCTAACCTAACCTAACCTAACCTAACCTAACCTAACCTAACCTAACCTAACCTAACCTAACCTAACCTAACCTAACCTAACCTAACCTAACCTAACCTAACCTAACCTAACCTAACCTAACCTAACCTAACCTAACCTAACCTAACCTAACCTAACCTAACCTAACCTAACCTAACCTAACCTAACCTAACCTAACCTAACCTAACCTAACCTAACCTAACCTAACCTAACCTAACCTAACCTAACCTAACCTAACCTAACCTAACCTAACCTAACCTAACCTAACCTAACCTAACCTAACCTAACCTAACCTAACCTAACCTAACCTAACCTAACCTAACCTAACCTAACCTCTAACCTAACCTAACCTAACCTAACCTAACCTAACCTAACCTAACCTAACCTAACCTAACCTAACCTAACCTAACCTAACCTAACCTAACCTAACCTAACCTAACCTAACCTAACCTAACCTAACCTAACCTAACCTAACCTAACCTAACCTAACCTAACCTAACCTAACCTAACCTAACCTAACCTAACCTAACCTAACCTAACCTAACCTAACCTAACCTAACCTAACCTAACCTAACCTAACCTAACCTAACCTAACCTAACCTAACCTAACCTAACCTAACCTAACCTAACCTAACCTAACCTAACCTAACCTAACCTAACCTAACCTAACCTAACCTAACCTAACCTAACCTAACCTAACCTAACCTAACCTAACCTAACCTAACCTAACCTAACCTAACCTAACCTAACCTAACCTAACCTAACCTAACCTAACCTAACCTAACCTAACCTAACCTAACCTAACCTAACCTAACCTAACCTAACCTAACCTAACCTAACCTAACCTAACCTAACCTAACCTAACCTAACCTAACCTAACCTAACCTAACCTAACCTAACCTAACCTAACCTAACCTAACCTAACCTAACCTAACCTAACCTAACCTAACCTAACCTAACCTAACCTAACCTAACCTAACCTAACCTAACCTAACCTAACCTAACCTAACCTAACCTAACCTAACCTAACCTAACCTAACCTAACCTAACCTAACCTAACCTAACCTAACCTAACCTAACCAATTATTCAATAACCACAATAACATAAAATTCTTGGCAACTTTTTGCAAGAGCAAAAAGAGCAAGACATTAAACTGCTTATTACAAATTCAAAATAACAAATCTAAATTACAACATATTGATGAATTATTAACTTTGGATAATTGTAGATTGTAATGATAATGTATGTTAGTTTGTTTGATATTAGGATGATTTACTAGGAATTAATAAAATATGTAGTGATCCCTCTGGCTGATTAGCTAGCATAATCAGTAACGGAGGGGTCTGTGTTTGATTTATTTGCTGAAAAATTAATTAAGGTGAAACTTTTGCTGATATAATGTAAATGGAATAAGTTAATGATGAGATAAATGATGATGATGAAATAAATAAATAATAAGTAATAAATAGATAATGAATGGAGGGGAGGAATGGTTGAGTGAAGTAGGGGGGGGGGGGGTGGGTTGGGTCTTTTGGGGTATAAATTGTTAGGTAATATTTAGTTAAGGAAATTGTTAAGGAGTAATTTGTAGAAAATAAAGTCAGTATAAAAGAGGAGGTATAAAGGATGTTGCATACATAGCGACAGTTGAATGAGGATAGATATAAGTTTAAAAAAAAAAAAAAAAAAAAAAAAAAAAAAACAAACCTAACCTAACCTAACCTAACCTAACCTAACCTAACCTAACCTAACCTAACCTAACCTAACCTAACCTAACCTAACCTAACCTAACCTAACCTAACCTAACCTAACCTAACCTAACCTAACCTAACCTAACCTAACCTAACCTAACCTAACCTAACCTAACCTAACCTAACCTAACCTAACCTAACCTAACCTAACCTAACCTAACCTAACCTAACCTAACCTAACCTAACCTAACCTAACCTAACCTAACCTAACCTAACCTAACCTAACCTAACCTAACCTAACCTAACCTAACCTAACCTAACCTAACCTAACCTAACCTAACCTAACCTAACCTAACCTAACCTAACCTAACCTAACCTAACCTAACCTAACCTAACCTAACCTAACCTAACCTAACCTAACCTAACCTAACCTAACCTAACCTAACCTAACCTAACCTAACCTAACCTAACCTAACCTAACCTAACCTAACCTAACCTAACCTAACCTAACCTAACCTAACCTAACCTAACCTAACCTAACCTAACCTAACCTAACCTAACCTAACCTAACCTAACCTAACCTAACCTAACCTAACCTAACCTAACCTAACCTAACCTAACCTAACCTAACCTAACCTAACCTAACCTAACCTAACCTAACCTAACCTAACCTAACCTAACCTAACCTAACCTAACCTAACCTAACCTAACCTAACCTAACCTAACCTAACCTAACCTAACCTAACCTAACCTAACCTAACCTAACCTAACCTAACCTCTCCTTCTTCTCCTTCTTCTTCTTCTTCTTCTTCTTCTTCTTCTTCTTCTTCTTCTTCTTCTTCTTCTTCTTCTTCTTCTTCTTCTTCTTCTTCTTCTTCTTCTTCTTCTTCTTCTTCTTCTTCTTCTTCTTCTTCTTCTTCTTCTTCTTCTTCTTCTTCTTCTTCTTCTTCTTCTTCTTCTTCTTCTTCTTCTTCTTCTTCTTCTTCTTCTTCTTCTTCTTCTTCTTCTTCTTCTTCTTCTTCTTCTTCTTCTTCTTCTTCTTCTTCTTCTTCTTCTTCTTCTTCTTCTTCTTCTTCTTCTTCTTCTTCTTCTTCTTCTTCTTCTTCTTCTTCTTCTTCTTCTTCTTCTTCTTCTTCTTCTTCTTCTTCTTCTTCTTCTTCTTCTTCTTCTTCTTCTTCTTCTTCTTCTTCTTCTTCTTCTTCTTCTTCTTCTTCTTCTTCTTCTTCTTCTTCTTCTTCTTCTTCTTCTTCTTCTTCTTCTTCTTCTTCTTCTTCTTCTTCTTCTTCTTCTTCTTCCAACATTTTTCATCTCATAGGATTTGAACCAGCGACAAGCAGACCACCTCCTAAAGCCGGATTGCCCAACCGCTTGGCCACGGCACCCGCTGACGTCAGTGTCTAAATTGTTTATAACCTCATTTTTGCAACGGTTAGCGCCATCTACACATTTACCTCGTTGAACTCATGCGCATAACTGATTCGATGTCTATTCGTTCTATTAAGAACGACTGAGCAAGCACGACCACAAGCGCTTCTGACCTACATATCCTGAGCTCACGGTAACCTACATATTAAAGACTTGTTGATTTTTTTTTCAAAAATACTTATTTTCGCTAAATCATGATTGAATCATGATGAATCATGGTCTGATTATACACTAGATAGAGTGATTCAAGAGGAAGGTTTATATGTATAATACTTGCATAATAAAGTAGAGAAATTTAGTATCAGCATTGCACCCGTGCGAGGGTCGTTAGTTAAGTATAAGATAAAGGCAAATACCAGGAAAGGATAAAGGCAAATTTCCCGAAGAAATGACAAATATCGAGGGGTCACACCGCGGTATAAGTATGTACCTAAGTACCTTTTTTTTTTATTGCGGATAGAAAATCTGCTCACAGACATCCAATTACCGGTTATCCGACAATAGATTCCGGTTTATTGTAGGACTTAGCAGGGCACACCGGCCCTTCAACTCCCCGGTTCCTCCCCGGATCCGTAAGGGACAAGCAGCTTTGGGCGCACGAGAAGGTTGTCTGACCTGGTGCCCCGCCTTTACCCTACCTACCTACCTACATAAATAACGAAAATCACACTCCTTGAGCCTGACTTGTTACCTACTTACTACCTTATCGCCCGCGTTTCAATAACATTTTCATAAGTGGGTACCTACCTACCTACCTACCTACTTACTCTTTTCTTCTAACGCTTTGTTTTGGAGGTGAGAGTAGGTAAAGTGTTAAGTACCTAGATGTTTAAAAATGATAAAAATGTATGTAGGCTGTTTACAAATTTATTAACATTTTAGTCAGCTAAGCCTTGTGTTGTGTTGTGAGGCGAAGGAGGTGACGCGCGCGAAGCCAGTGGGGAAGCCGATGTAGCAGCCGGCCCCCGCGTGGAACGACGTCACACCGATCTGCACAATACACACATTTGATCAACATTATTTGATGTAGGTATGTAGAATCTTAATAGGGAACGATTAGAATTTATAAATTATATAATCTAACTAATATTATAAATGCGAAAGTCTGTGTGTGCGAATGTTTGTCTTCACGTATCTCCGTGACGACTTAACCGATAGTAATGAAATTTGGAATATAGATTGTTAACATACTCCGGTCAGAAGCTGGCGCTACTGATAAGTTCGGTGTGGCTGTGGGCCTACACCAGGGATCGGCGTTAAGCCCTTATTTGTTCCTCCTGGTGATGGATGCATTGACATCAGACATACAGGAGGAGGCACCCTGGTGTATGCTTTTCGCCGACGACATCGTTCTCGTCGGAGAAGATGCATCCGAGGTTCAGAGCAGGCTGGGAAAATGGCGGGAGAGACTGGAAAGTGTTGGCTTGAAAATAAGCAGAACCAAGACTGAGCACCTGTTCTGTAACTTTGGGGGTTCATCCAGCTTCTCTCCCATCGCCTTAGATGGTGTATTCCTACCAGTCTGCTCCGACTTTCGATACCTCGGATCATTGATACAAGATGACGGCGGAATTGACCGAGACGTAAAAAATAGAATGAATGCGGGATGGATGAAGTGGCGACAGGTCTCAGGAACAACATGTGACCCTTGTATGCCCCTTAAACTTAAGGGGAAAATTTACAAGACGGTCATTAGACCTGTCGTGCTGTATGGATCTGAGTGCTGGGCCACGAAAGCGACGGATGAAAGAAGAGTGCATGCGACAGAGATGCGAATGTTGAGATGGATGTGCGGAGTGACGCGAATGGATAAGGTGAGGAATGAATATATTAGGGGAAGTCTGAAAGTAGCGCCAGTGACTGAAAAGTTGAGGAGCAATAGGTTAGCGTGGTATGGGCACGTTATGCGGAGGGATGAAACTCATTTAACTAAAAGGGTGATGGAAATGAATGTGGATGGATATGTGAGTAGAGGTAGACCTAAGAAAAGATGGATGGATTGTGTGAAAGAAGATATGGGTAAGAAAGGAGTGGATATGGAGATGACGAGTGATAGAGGAGAGTGGAGAAAGAGAACATGTTGTGCCGACCCCGCATGAGCGGGATAAGGGCAGGCCAATGATGAGATTGTTAACATACTGGAATAACATATAGGCATATAAAATTTTCAAAAATCAACCCTTAAGGGTGTATACAGGGTGTTAAAGTTTGTATGGAAAAAAAAATCCTTGGTCCGAATTACTCCAAACTCGATAAAAATAAAAGTAAATAATGAAATCAGTGTTTTTTACCAATATTGTTGTCTGAAAATAAATAAAATTTAATTTAATTTATTTTTTCAAAACATCCCTTAGGGGTGGTGTGAGGCAGTTTCGAAGTCGTATGGTTCGAAAGTCTGTATGTGAAAATGTTTGTCTCCGCGTATCTCCGTGACGACTTAACCGATTGTGATGAAATTTGGAATGTAGATTGTTTGTGTTAGATTTTCTGGGTTAGATTTTCCCTCCCTCTATCTACTATGGAATTCTTGGGAGAAACATAACGCAATTACGTTAATCATATTATTTTGAAAGTCAAAACCATTTAGTTCTTGCTATAAAAAAAATTATGTTTCGAGTTATGTTTCTTCGAAAAAATTGCCACTCATTATTCGGTTATTTCGATTTACTAAAAACTCCTGCACTTTGTTCCTAATAATGCGCAGACGAAGTCGCGCGGGTCAGCTAGTACATTATAAAAGTAGCTAACGTCTCTGAGTGCGGATGTAGTTACCTAAATTAGCTCAATGCACCGAGTTAGATAGATAGATAGATGTTTATTCAAAAAAAAAGTAACATACATATTCAGGTAGGTAGTGTCTTTAAACTAGGATAAGTTTGACTAGACACTAAGTTCTCGTAACAAAAATAAGGTAGTTATGTAGTACACAATATCACATGATTTGAGTATGACACAGTGACAAACAACATTCACGCACACACACACAGAGCGCGAACACATTTACATCATCATGAATGCGTTAGGATTACTTAACAGGTAACTCGATGGCTAAAATTGACAGCCGCGCGGGGATCGAACCCGCAACCTTCTGCGTCGCAAGCGGGCCTTCTTCCACGATCTATCAGGCAGGCAGGAACGAAGTAAGCTTCGCCACCTCTCTCTCGTGTTCTTATTTGGACTACAATTAGGGATGGGCAGTGAGATAGGTACCTAGTTTATTCTATGACATGTATAATTTGAACCACAAGCTCGTCGCAGTATCCATTCGCACCGAACTGTCTTTGGAGCTAATGCTGAGACGTCAGAAGCGAGCAGTATATTTCTTTAAAAAAATTACTGCGACATTGTGCGATCAGTTTTTGTGTGCAACATGTATAATTTGAACCACAATTGGAACTAACTTTAGTCTACAACTTGACATGCAAACGTAGGGTTACTGACCAGCGTATCGTTGCCAGAAATCCTTGTAATGAGCGGACCGCCGGAATCCCCTCCGCAGGCTCCGATGAGACCCTGACCGCTGGTGCAGATGGTGGAATCTATCACGTTGAAGCCGTACACCGTCTGACAGTCCAGGTTGTTCACCACCATCGCTTGCACACGCCGCAGGCTCTGGTCGGCCGTGATGCTCTCAGCTGAGGAATTCATGAATAGGTATACCTATACGTGCCTATACTTACCTAGTTTTAGTTAAGAAATAAAAGGTCTTATCAAAATTTTCGATTCATTCGGGATTCGAATGCGCGACGATCAGACGATCCTCCTAAAGCCGGAGTGCCTTCAACTGCTCGGCCACGGACGACACAATCGAAATTTTTGATAAGCTCATATTTATATTAGTGCCATCTACACGCTTCACTCTGTGAACTCCTGCTCATTGTCCGAACTTCCGAAGTTACATTCATCAGTCTGTCATCAGTTGGAGGAAATATCTGAGTCGCACGTGCGCAGTATCAAATGACGAAGAGATGTTGCTTTATTACTTTAGGTCAAAAGGTAAGTGGACCGGATGGTGTCGACCTTGGATGAGGCGAGTAGGTACTCCCTCTTTGCAGTGAATGGGGGAACTCCACCTACCCCCAAAAGTTTATCAGAATGTAAATAGGTAGGTTTTTGTATATTTTTCATATAAAAGCATGCGAAAATTAGTAAAACAATGGCCGAAGCAATCAAGCCGCAGCGTCCTCCACGCTAGCCAGCCATTACGTACCACAGACGTATAAAAGGCAACCAAACGCGAATTTGTAAATAATAATACCTCCCAAGATTGGGCGTCGGGTTCGGTCTGTCTAGGTCGGTCGACGTTTAAACGTAGCATTATATAGCACAGAAAACCGAACGATAGTAGGTAGGTAGGGTACCAAGGGCGTCAGTTGCAGGAACTGAAAGTGTTGAAGTAGGTACCAAGGTACAATACGAATGAAGCGTGTGGCCAACATGCTTGGCTATGTTAGGACGTACCGTCGTGGGAGACGCCGTAGCCGATGATCTGCGCCTGGTTCCCCTCGAACGTCAAGTACAGCAGGAACCCGCTCGGCAGAGCCACCGGCCGGATCGCATCTGCAACACACAAATCATACCTTACAACACTGATCTGACGAGACTTACTGCTAACATAATACCTACCTAAATATAAATAAATAATGCTGGAGATTTCACACAGCATCATCTAGCCCTTCGTAGGTAGTCCATTTATCCGTCTGTCGTGAGTTTTGTTTTCAAGATACCTACATTACCTACCTAGGTATTATACAGGGTGTAAAAAGACGTCTACCGAAGCCGAAAGGGGTAGGTACAGCATCCTAACACACAACCAAATCCAAATGGATTTTCCGAAAAAATCATTATAGTAGGTATCCGGAGAAAACAGCGTTTGAAGAGTACTGTTTGCGTATGTTCTGGGCGCGTTTTTTGACGTAGATTGCTCGATTTTGAGTTTTTCATGTTTTTTTCTTTTTTAAATGAAATGATTCTATGATGAGGTATAGTCATAATTATGTTGTCATCATCATCTTCCACAACCTGACTTTGCCCACTGCTGGGTATAGGCCTCTCTTTCTATATGCCACTTTTTAATAATATGTTGTACTAGTAGTAAATAACCGAAAATAACATAAAATGACTAAACTAAGTCAACATATTTTTTTACGTTTTTTTTCGCTTAATATGTTTAGAATCATGGTCTGATTGCAATGCAACCCCTCAGTTTTCGGTAGCTGTCTTTTTACACCCTGTCTGGGCTTAGATCGGAATTAATTAGTTAGGTTAGGTAGTGAATACTACTTAAGCATAATACAGGGTCTTTCATTTTAAACTACACAAACTGACAGGGCCTCATTTATGGGTTGTAAATAGACGTTTGACCGTATCAATTTAATTTCCTAAGCCGATTTTAGTTTTAACTTCAAAAAGTACCAATCTTTTATTAATTTTTTAATACCAATCGCAGCGCAGCAACATCACGTCGGCGTCGCACGCTCGAATGGACTAAGTTATACAAGAAGTCACAATCAATTAAAAGGATAGACTTTATCGATTTTCTCGAGATTTTCATAACAAAACAAAAAAAATCATTACATAAATATTTTTTAGTTTATTTGTTGAATCCAATTACTGAATTAAGTTAGTTTGTTGCATCGTGCTATCTCGCCTACTCGCGCAAACTTGCGCAACTTCAGTCAGACAGACAAAGATCGGTGGTGTTTGCGTAGGTACTATACCTACCTACCTTATTGCTATTACCGTATTACGCCTTCACCAAAATAAATAGAGACAGGAGTTTTGATAACTAACCGGAGAACTCGATGTGCTGCGGGGTTCTGATGAGGGCGATATCGTTGTTTAGATTGCTCGTGTCGTATCCGGAGTGCATCTCCACTTGATCAGACTCCACGCGCACTCCGCCAGAGAACAGCCGCTCGCTGGCCAGCACCGCCGTCACGCTGCGCCCCTGCAAGATACGTATAGCTTCACACTTCACACTTGCATATTATGTCAACTTTGCAGTAGTTACGGTAAAAACCATCAAATTATATAACATTTTCTTCTTCAGTTTTGCGAAAAAAATGTTTTTCGCTTTAGGTATTATACATGACGGCTGACTGGATATTTTCATTGCTATTAATGGCCGTTGTAAGCTAATATCTCATGGGCGTAGCAGGGTAAGTGTCGATTCAAATGAAGAACACTGGATAACTTGTCAGCAACGTATAATCACAATCGAAAGTAATCCTAGGTACACAAACTTTATTATCTAGGTACACTAACTATTTAATCTAGCACTTTATCTAGCTAGGTATACACAACGGAACGCGGGGACAGTTCCTACGTACGACTGTTCAGCTCGACCGATCCAATTAGACTGTGTTCTGACAGTACTGTTTTCGAAGTGGTAGGCTCTGTCTAGCGCCAGAAGTGACGCTTGCGTTCCGTGTTGTCATCGAAAGCCTGTGCCGACTAAATGGTAGTTTCCAATTCCGACATACATATATAATAATATGTATAGACTACTGGCTGTCCGCCGCGGTGTTACCCGCGATCCCTCGGGAAAACTTCACTTCCACGGGATAAAATATAAGTCTATGTTCATCAGGGATACCTAATGTAGGATTCTATCGGTGAAAAAATTTTTCAAATCGGTCCAGTAGTTTCGGAGCCTATTCATTTCAAACAAACATACAAACAAACAAATCTTTCCTCTTTATAATATTAGTATAGATATACACATTATACACATTGAACTAATAAGGTTTTAGGAACCTACATTCACAATGGTTCTAAATGTATAAAGTGAAGCACAAGCACCTCGGGTGGTTGTCTGGTACTTACAGACGAGAACGGAGCACAATGCTTCGAAAGTATAGAATGAACCACAACAACCCATGTAGCTGTGACTTAAACTACTTACCTTCTAATTTTGGCCTATTCATTTGAAAAGCTTAAATGTAATTAGGTAAGTATCGTATGTATGTACCTGGTAGCGTCCGTCGAACCAGCAGTGCGCGGCGGTGAGCAGGCATGTGCTGGACAGCAGAGTGGCGCCGCACACAGACGTCGCGCCGACGTCCAGAGACACCAGCAGCCCTGCCTGCAACACACACACACACACACCATATACTGTGTACTAGGTAATAGGCATAACTACCACTTTGATCACGGCTGGTTAATCATTGATCCACGGAAAGGATTCAAACTCACGACCTCCGGATTGAAAGTCGAGGCAAAACCACATTATTGGCCTCGGCGTACTAGCAGTACTAGTACGCAATAGGCATTCAATAGGTAGGTACCACTTTGATCAGGCTGGTTTACCTACAGTCTCTAATCAAGAAACCGCCCAAACATTAGGCTGATTTTATCGGACTGATTAGTTTCCTATAGGTACCTACCTGCAAAGATTTAGCCTCAAAACATGATTTGGATGTTTTTAACTCGCTTGAAGGTTAATAAGTGTAGGTAGGTAGGTACTTATCCACATTCTATTGAATAATTCAAATTGATTGGTCTTGAATGTTTGAATGTACCTACCTACTATACTTAACGATTTCAAGTCTTCTGAATTCATCTTCCACTCCTCCTCCTCTCCTGCTCTCCAGAGCCGTAGGGTGCGCCATACTTTCCTACCTCATCTACATCTTCGACTGTTTTCGGGCTTCGCCCAACGTTTTGGGTGCATTCACATGTATGTCCTGCCCAGTTCCACTTCAAAAGTGCGACTGTCATGAAAGTCTTCAAGAGTTACTCACGAAATAAGGGAAGTCAGCTGGGTTGGCAGGCACGCCGCCCGCCACGCGCTCGCCGGCGGCCTCCGCCGCGCGGATGCGCTCCGCCAGCGGCACGCCCACCGCGCCGTGGTAGTGCAGCTGCACCGGCACCGACGCCAGGCACACGCTCGCCTGGAACGAACCAACACCATCTATACTTAGGTACCTACTTTATGAATCATCTCTGAGAGAATTTGGAAACTCGCAAAATGTATTGAGGTATCACAACGTATTCCCCAAGGCGCTATCAGATCTTTATTGTATTTTAGATCCAGTGAAGATTTCTAAGTGACACGTCAGAAACATGCCCATGTCTACATAATTTGATGCATGTCTACATAAGAAGGTACCTTTTTTTTTTTTATACCGTCAGAAAATCCATTATGGATACCCTGCCGCCGTGGGGACAGCGGAAGGGTTATGTCGGACTCTCACCGACTAAAAACTGACGTATGGCCGGCCTCCATGCATGTCAAGGGGCTCCGGGATCTCCTACGGAACTCACCGGTGCCCCTCTCGCATTGCCTAAAGCACTGTCCCGGGAATGACACCCACAGTCACGCCCAGCACCCTCGCGGTGCTTACGACGGCGCTCGCCACAGAGCGCCGCCGCCCTCCCGGGGTCCGCATCATGGACAGCCGAAGTCCCCACTTCGACCACCCGCGGACCCGGAAAGTCCCCTGTTTGGCAGGGGATACCACTCCGCCCCCCCCCCACGGGGGGGCAGGCGTTGCGGGACGGCCGTTAGCGCCCCGCCTCCGCCTCCTTCTCCGAGCGAGATCGGCCCTCTCACGATCCCGCTCAGCCGCCTCTTTCTGGACCAGAACGGCTTCATAGAAAGAGGCCACATAAGAAGGTACCTACTTACATATTGTAGAAGTTATTCCATACGTGGCAGGCAGGGTGCTAGCCCATAGCTGTCTAAGAAGTGCCTATCCTATACCACGTACCTACTAACTGGTTTCCTCGTGATGTTTTCCTTCACCGTATAAGGACCCTTTAAGACCTAATTTTAGGTACGCGAGTAATTACCGCGTGTGATTACAAAATGTTTAAGGCTACATCACATCTAATCAAAATCACTGCACAACAGACTGATTTGTTATAATGCTAGATAATGCAATCTGCTCACCGAGGCCAGCAGCAGCAGGATTATCTTCATATTGATTTCGGGACAAACTGACTCATTGTGCGACACCACCGCTGTTATATACGAGTGTACACTAGCTACAGACCCTGACTTTGTTCACGCAGGAGTTAAACATAGCCTAATAACTGCCGTAAGCCTTTGTTAGAAGTTTTAATCCTTACCAAAGCTTTGTCCTAGTTTGATCATTTTTGCATCTCTTCTGGATCAGTGCACGTGATAGGCACCCTATGAAAGGCACTTCTTGTTGTTCCTTTCAACGTTGTGTGGATGTAAGGCCACATTCTACAAAATATAAGGGTGTGGGTACATTCTAGCAATTTACTAAAAATGATGGACGGTTGTGGTTCACTATACTTTTCGGACCATTGTCTGTGCTGTGCCATTGTATACCAACTGGTACCAACCATGTTCAATGTGTACATACCTTAAGATGACATTCGTCCAGCTAAATATAGGTACTACTAAAGTAGTTCTGTGAGAACATTAGATCTTAGACCTCGAGAACAAAATTTCAGATTATTCGTATTTTCCAATAGGCTTACATTGGCGGCTTCCCCGGTAGTTTAATTACCGGGGATAAGTTTTTTAGTGATTACTCGCGTTCCTTTGGTCCTAGAGGGCCAAATCTGGTGTCTACAGGTTCTTCTCGTAAAGGCGGAGAGGACTGCGTAGTGCGTAGTCTGATGGGTAAAGGTTGATACCTTCCCTTTATTTTGTTTGTGTAAATTAAGTCCTTATTGTGCCCTTCAAAGATTCAAATCCGTCGATAAATAACACTACAGCAAACTTCCCCCCTTTCCCCAGTGATCTCTTGAGCTCTATGCTTTCCCTCCCTATTTTCGTCCCAATCAAAAAACGCAATCCGACAAAAGTCAACGAACCTGTGTACCATAGACGGTGCTTTGTACCTACCAATTTTCGTCAAAATCGATTGAAAAATGTGACCCTGTAGGCGATTGCTGACGGACAGAAGGACAAAAGCATTTTTGGCCAGTCTCGAAATTGAGACGCTTCGCTCGCTCGGGTACCTAAACTACCTAACTTACTCAACTAGGTACCTACCTAACTTACTTACCTATTTCCTTTTTTTATAAGGAGGAAATAATCCACCGGTGCCGGTGAGGCAGTCACACTACCTACCAAACATTTCTTTTATAGGCAAGTTAAGTAGGTATCTTTATTTTAATTGATAGGTAGTTACACACCTCGGTGTTTATAATCTTCATAATTCCTTCTTATTTTTAAAAAGTCATTCACTATCATATTTGATTTGTATGATTACAATGTAGGCACGTAGCTTAGGTAATCAGGGATTAACTGACATTCAATTAAGAATGTTATTCAGACGATAGGTATTCCATTAAAGGAAAATACTTAATCTAAGATTCTTAATCTAAGATCTTAACTAATTAACTAATTCGTACTGCTGTGCTGACGTCAAATCGCCCTGCCTTGCCCTGCACGGCCCGGGGAAGACTATCGGTCTGTGTGTGACCGTAGATGAAAACATTAAAGTAAACTACGCCTCCTTCTTACCGGTAAGAACGTTCCGACCGGTAGCGCTCACCGGGAGCCTTCTGACCGGTCGTTCTTAAAAAACCGTTTCTGTAGGTGTGCATTGGGTTGTACCATTGGTCCTAGGTACAATTTGTATGAATCTTTGACCTCCAGGTTGCGCCCTGTTCTGCCCGGCCCGGTAGGTCTGTGACCAACCCACGGACCAACCATAGTTATTCTGAGAGGTATACTCTAGGACCAAGTGATTCTTGGTCCGAGGGTATACTTATTTAAGCTATTTGTACTCTGTGGTACTTATTGAATTTTTCATATTCACGTGTGTATTCACGCTAGGACTCGGTAGGATGACCGTCTGTCATAGCTTTGACTTTGACGTAAGAGCACGCAGCAGTCAGCACGTCAAAATCGCAAACATCAAACTCAATTTCATTGCTATTTGCCTGCTCTGCTCTTGCTCTGCCAAGTCTGACTGATCGATTTTCCGTAAAATCAAAATAATTCCCAAAATAAAGTTGTAAATAATATTTGTGCACGTGCAAGTACCTGCAGCGGTACTGCAGAAGTTTGTTGTATACCGTAAGTTGTATCCTCGAACCGGGAACACGGTGTTTTCTAATGTTGTATGTTCGTCGTTGTGATTTGCTGAGTAATTTTGCTGCTGCTCGCTCCTTAACTGTTGACACGGTGCCAAGTGATCTGTGCTGCTGAAACAACGCACAAATTCTTGATTATCGGCGATATTTGGCTTCGATAAGGTACAACCTGACCTGTGGTTCACGGGGTTCACTCGGATCACCGTGACCCGACTCCCGGCGTCAAAAACAAAGGAACGGTGTCAATGAGTTGCAGGAATTACTGTTGTCCCGGTTAATTGGCACACACACAGGCTGTAGCCTTTACTGCGCGTTTATTTAAACCATCTGTTAAAACAGCTACATAACTTAATGTTGTTTACTTGAAGATTATGGAAGACTTTGAGAATTTGCTGCTGTAGAGACTTGTGTAGAAGTGCTAAATCATTAATTTAAACACTGTCCTGTCATTGTTGTTATAGTCTACCTCTGCTGCACAAAAGTCTCTTTAAAGTACCCCCTTATTTTAACTTTTTATGAATGTAGCTCCCAGCTTCATCAAGCAAGGCCTTGATTTAAATTGTATGAAAACCATTATTTTGAGCGTGGCCATGGGTTCCAATCCTGCAATGATACAGCAATGAACAGTACAATAATAATAAGTTTGTGTATGTTAGTGTGACCCTGGTGATGGACTTCTTAGGTGGCGTTAAGGCCATCATGGACTTCATAGCCGGGACTGGCAATTTATCATGCCCTTTTTATTAATTAAATGCCTCTAGTGGTCACCCATCCACTTTACACAGCAGAAATGATGAAAGAGTGTTGCAGGTACATGCCACAGCGTCCCGATGATGTCCCTTAAGCCGAGGAATGTGGACTTCCAGGAGACATGGGCCAACCTTAAGGAAACGGTCAGTGCTAGTGTGTACGTCTGACACATGCAAGCTTGTATTAAGATTGTAAATGGGGTAATTTTTGTGGAAAAGTTAAGTATTCCCAAAGGACTCTGGGTGAAACCATTTAGGGTAATTTTCTAATCAAATAAAATCAATCATTTTAGCTCAATAATTATTAATTTATTATTCAGACTAGCTTCTGCGCGCGGCTTCGCCTGCGTGGTGTCAACATTTTGAATAGCCTATTTAATCCAAATCGGTTCTCTGGTTTAGGAGTGATTGAAACACAAACATACAAACATCTAAACAAACTCACAAACTTTCAGCTTTATTATAGAGTGGGTACAAGATTTGAATTCCTAATATTCCTAATCCTAATATCCTAATCCTAATCTTAATAATATAATAAATCTGAAAGTTTGTATGTTTGTGTAACAATCACGCCTAAGCCAGTTAACCAATTTGGATGAAACTTGGGATAGGCGTAGATAGACCTGGAATAGCATATAGGCTATTCAAAATGTTGGTTGCCCACGCGGGCGAGGCCGCGCGCATTAGCTAGTAATCAATGATGGCAACCTTTTCTTTTACTGTGCCTCATTTTCGGATTTTAAAATGGTAGCTCTCATTCCTTAATGGAGGGTTCCCGAGCTTATGCACACAGAAAGAGCATGCGTGTGCATCACACAAGACCAATCTGCCTGTGAGAGATTTTAGTTGCAACAATTGCCTGCAGGTGGCAGGCGTGGTGGGCCTCCGCGCGGTGGAGCGCTCGGTGTGGAACCTGCGCTTCTCCGACGTGTACGCGCTCTGCGTCGCGCACCCGGAGCCGCTCGCCGACAGACTCTATGATGAGACCAAGTCAGTACTAATACAAATAATATTACCTACCTGGTACAGTCATGGACAATGATGACAAAGATGTATACACTCCATAATCTTTCAACCCATGTACAGGTCAACATGTCCAACAATGTTCTGGTATTTTTATTGATTTCGCCACTAGTTCAATGTGAAATCAATTTCCGCTTTTTGTTTTTAACCTACATCTATTAGTTTTAGTGTGATATTAATTTTAAAATATACATCTTATTGTCCGTGACTGTACCAACATTTTGAATAGCCTATATGCTCCAGGTCACTATCTATGCTTATTCCATGTTTCATCCAAATCGGTTCACTGGTTTAGGTGTGATTAAAACAGTTTGCAAGCAGTGTAGCTTACTTAGTGATGTAGTTTACTTGGTAGATTGTCGAAGCAATGTTCTGAACGGTCAGTAAATGGATGGGTGACTGCTAGTAGCATAATTATCAACTGAGCGTTTCCGTGGCACATTCAATTTGTCCTGACTATGAAATAGTTAAGCTATTGCACGGCTTACAAAAAACTTTGTTAACAGAGTTGGCCTCACTCATGCGAAGTTACTTTTTTATTTTGCAAAACAGGCAGATTGCATGCCCATTGCCCATAGCCATTCAAATTTAGATGACATAACATTAAAATATTGTTTTCAGAAATTTCCTAGAAGACCATGTGGCCGGTCTGCTTCAGCAAGTGAAGGGGAACACTCCCTTGGAATGTGACGACCCTAACGATGGCTTGCTTGCAAGGTAATGCTGAGTGAAATGTGAATGTGACACAGGGACACAAGTGACACAGGAGACATGCTACTGACGCTAGTACTGAAGTACTGATATGAGATTAGGTAGTACAATGCAGTCAACAGATATACATTTGTGAAGCTAGGTGATAAGCGTGCGCAATGGCGCTTTTCCATACGAAATTGTCTAATGCGCATTGAATACATTTGATTGAATTGAGAGTAACGCAGGAGACACGGTTATTGCAAGTGCTGAATAAAAGAAAATGTATATAAGATTAGTACAACACTGAACACTGTCAACGGATCATCGAAATTTAATTCTATATTCATGTTTGTTTGTTTGTCCCACGCAGATACGTGACGGCGTGGCGCGAGTACAGCCAGGGCGTGGCCTACCTCAACTGTCTGTATTCATACCTCAACTTGCAGCATGTCAAGAGACAAAAGGTAACTTTCGAATCCCACTCATATAATAAAGCTGAAAGTTAGTGAGTTTGTTTAGATGTTTGTATATCAATCACGCCTAAACCAGTGAACCGATTTAGATGAAACTTGGAAAGTGATCTGGAATAGCATAATTAATAACCTATATTAGGTATAGATAGGCTATTCAACATGTTGGTACCACGCGTGCGAAACCGCGCGCCGAAGCTAATCAAATAAAATAACATATCCTGTTATTAGTATTAAAAGTATTAGATTACAATTCTCATAAGTCATGTAGTTATCATAATGGGACATCTCATTAAAACGCATTGGATGCATAGATAGAGGATTTGTATATTAATGAACAGTACAGGCATTATGCAATGATTCTCAGTTTGTGGTCATATGTATAAAGTTTATAGTAACGAAAAAAGTAGTAACGCAAAAGACGCGTAATATCAAGATCAGTAACGCAGAGGACGCCATGTCCTTAGTAGTAACATAGCGTCCAGCAAAAACAAAAGGAAGGGATGTTCTCTGTGGATAACGATATCTATATGAGTGTAGTAGATTCCGCGACCGTTCTCCGACGAGCGAGTCGTTAATGCACTGTTCGTCGACAGGATGGTACATTTATTTCCGTTTCGGCGACCGACTCATTCGTCGGCGATAGTACTTTTCATATGCAGGGGGAGATCGAGGCCCTCGGCGTCGGCTCCTACACCGCGACCACTTACTCTGCTTAATGATGTCTTGGGCCAAACGGATGCGGATGCGACGGATAATAAATCTTTCTTTTGACCAAGGCATTTATCCTGAAAAGCTAAAATTGTCTATTATCAAACCCCTGTTTAAGAAAGGTGATAGTTCCAGTATTGATAATTACCGACCTGTAGCACTCATTCCAGTAATGGCAAAAATTTTTGAAAAGGCTATGCTATCACGGCTCAACGACTTCCTGGACAAGTTTAAAATAATATCCCACAACCAAAATGGATTTCTAAAAAATAAGTCCACAGTGTTAGCTAATTTTAAATTAATAAAAACCATCTCCGAATGTATTGACGCTGGTACTCCTGTTGCCACGTTATTTTTTGATATGAGTAAAGCGTTTGATTTTGTACACCATAAAAAACTATTGAGTAAGCTCTACAGATATGGTATACGCGGCTCTGCTAATGACTGGTTTGCAAGCTATCTTAACAACAGATACCAATGTGTTTCACTGTCTAGAATTAATAAGGAATCTAAGAGAAATATCTTTAAATCTAATTATAAAATTAACAAATTTGGCGTACCACAAGGAAGTATTCTTGGACCTAAACTCTTCCTACTATATATAAATGACTTGCCCGAGGCAACTAACCATGAAACGATTCTTTTTGCTGATGACACAACTGTAGTAATTAAATGTTCCGATATTAATACATTTGAAAATGACATTAATAACACTATTATTGACATCACAACATGGTTAAAAAATAATAATCTTAAAGTTAATATTAGCAAAACAAAACTAATGCAATTTCAGTCATGTAAACGTGAGCCTATAAAACTTGACATTAAATATAATAAGACTATAATTGAACAGGTGAATTCTTTCAAATTTTTAGGTATTTATCTTGACGAAAACATTGACTGGAAACTACAAATCGAAAAAGTATGTATCAAAATTAGTAGATATTCATATGTGCTTAAGAGACTGCGCGAGATAGCCTCTTTAAAAGTGGCTCTTAATGCCTACCATGGCTACGTCGGCTCAGCTATTCAGTACGGCCTTTTATTGTGGGGGAATAGTGTGGATATAGACAAAGCGTTCAGAGCTCAAAAAAGATGTATCCGTTCACTATGTGGCGCTCATTTTCTAGAGCCATGTAGACCACTATTTAGGAACTTCCTTATTTTGACTCTACCCTGTCTATATATAAAACAAGCAGCTGAGTTCGTTAAACAACAAACTAATTACTTTAAAACTAATCAAAATTTTCGAGAAAGAGTCCTAAGAAACGCGTCCAATAACAGACTGTACATTCCTAAATATAATTTAAAACTTACTCAACGTCAAGCCTATTACATGTGCATTATGGTTTATAATAAGTTACCTACTGACCTTAAAGAATTAAAGGGACATTTGTTCAACAAAAAATTAAAAAAATGGCTGATTGATAAATGTTTTTACTCCGTAACTGAATATTTAAATGGTTAGGGACATTCAATTATTTCTCTTTTACTTATTATTATATCGACATTAACTAAATTTGGAAAACTATTATTATATAATGACATTAATTAACATAAGTACCTACTAAATTAAATTACAATGAACTAACTACTAAGTACCTCAAAATTTGCATGCCTCAAATTTTGGCAGGACATAGAATGGACAAATAGACTAATTTTAAGACCTTATTCTAACACATGTGTTCGTGCAAATAAATTTCATTTATCATTTATCATTTATCATTCATTTATCATTTATCATTCATTTATGACGTTTTCGTTGACAATGCTGTTAGATTTTATCGCATGCTATATATTTTCTTTAATTTTAACTTCAAATTTGACTTTTAAATTAATTATTTCTTTTGTTTTAATTTTCTTTTATACGTAATTATTATTTTGACATATTTTGAATTTTATTGTAATATTTTAACTCGACTACTATTTATATTGTTATTTGTTATTTTGTTATTTTAATTGTAAATATTAATTTTAAACAAATTTGACATTATTGTTGCATGCAATTTTTTATTTTTTAAGTTCTTAAGTTCGCATTGTATTTGCTTAGTTTCCATTTTTAAAATTTGTACATAATATTAATATAGTTGAAATTTTAATGAAATATTTTTATTACTTTAACTTTTAATTTAACTGTACTCGCTCGACGTAAAATTTAATACCTTGCTGTCTGTCGCCTATAATTATAATAACATTTAACTAGTTTGTAAGAAATAGTGTACCATTTTTGCATGACAAGATGTATATTGTGTTGGTGGCTCTAAATAAATAAATAAATAAATATTATAACATTTGGACGACTTGGATATATCTGTAAGTCCATCTGTGTTTTGTGTAAATAAATAAATAAATATTGTCACTTTCGACTACAGACCTATTACACCGACGCGACGATTAACCGATAACTCTTTTAATTGCTAATCTTAGTAGAACATAATTGAAACGAAATATTCCAACAACTGTACCTAACCCACATTGTGTTCAAGCAAATAAATTATCTTTATCTTTACGACACACCTTTCCATCTACGGGGAATTTAGACAATTTAGTTATGGCGAGGATAGTTTTAATAATAACAAAATTAAAAATATTTTCTCACACGACTCTAGTAAATGATAAAACCTTTCTTTTAATATAAATTTCACTTGATTTGATGTAGTAATCTGTTAGTGAAACTGAAATGAAAATTGATTTAGTGTCAACTTTATGATTTTTTTTATCGAGCCATCTTTTATTAGTCACGTTTCTATTCTTACACAACTCTCGAGCATATGTTCAATTTTAATAAAATATTTTTTTCAGTTGCTACTTTTACATACCGGCTGAATAAAGCAGGATCAAAAAACCTTAATTACGCTATGAGCGCGCCTTAAGGACTTAACTTTTCTGATGTATTGGGACTTTTTAGTAGAGACAGTCTGTATCTGAACCTGTCTGATAGTCCTGTCGACGAAGAAGTTGAAAATGATCTCGACTTTGAAGCATTTTGCAAGAACAAAAATATATAAGTAACGTGCAGAAGCAGGTTTCAGACGCGGAGATCATCTACGGCTCCTCCGCCACCGTCACCTGCCCCGAGCACGACTCCAGGCAACTCGAGGTGAGACTAGCCTAGCCTTCATGCATCATTCATCTCTCATTCACTATTTTGTATTGTCCAGTCATTTCTCTCAGTCTCTCCACCCGCTTTTATATTGTTTCGTCATTTCTCTCAGTCCCTCACCCGCTTTTAGATTGTTTCGTCAGTTCTCTCAGTCCCTCACCCGCTTTTAGATTGTTTCGTCAGTTCTGTCAGTCCCTCACCCGCTTTTAAATTGTTTCGATATTTCTCTCAGTACCTCACCCGCTTTTAGATTGTTTCGTCAGTTCTCTCAGTCCCTCACCCGCTTTTAGATTGTTTCGTCAGTTATCTCAGTCCCTCATCCGCTTTTAGATTGTTTCGTCAGTTCTCTCAGTCCCTCACTCGCTTTTAGATTTTTTCGTCATTTCTCTCAGTTCCTCACCCGCTTTTAGATTGTTTCGATATTTCTCTCAGTTCCTCACCCGCTTTTAGATTGTTTCGATATTTCTCTCAGTCCCTCACTCGCTTTTAGATTGTTTCGTCATTTCTCTCAGTCCTTCACCCGCTTTTAGATTGTTTCGTCATTTCTGTCAGTCCCTCACCCGCTTTTAGATTGTTTCGTCAGTTCTCTCAGTCCCTCATCCGCTTTTAGATTGTTTCGTCAGTTCTCTCAGTCCCTCACCCGCTTTTAGATTGTTTCGTCAGTTCTCTCAGTCCCTCACCCGTTTTTAGATTGTTTCGTCATTTCTCTCAGTCCCTCACCCGCTTTTAGATTGTTTCGTCATTTCTCTCAGTTCCTCACCCGCTTTTAGATTGTTTCGATATTTCTCTCAGTCCCTCAGTCGCTTTTAGATTGTTTCGTCATTTCTCTCAGTCCTTCACCCGTTTTTAGATTGTTTCGTCATTTCTGTCAGTCCCCCACCCGCTTTTAGATTGTTTCATCATATCTCTCAGTCCCTCACCCGCTTTTAGATTGTTTCGTCAGTTCTCTCAGTCCCTCATCCGCTTTTAGATTGTTTCGTCAGTTCTCTCAGTCCCTCATCCGCTTTTAGATTGTTTCGTCAGTTCTCTCAGTCCCTCACCCGCTTTTAGATTGTTTCGATATTTCTCTCAGTACCTCACCCGCTTTTAGATTGTTTCGTCAGTTCTCTCAGTCCCTCACCCGCTTTTAGATTGTTTCGTCAGTTCTCTCAGTCCCTCATCCGCTTTTAGATTGTTTCGTCAGTTCTCTCAGTCCCTCACTCGCTTTTAGATTTTTTCGTCATTTCTCTCAGTTCCTCACCCGCTTTTAGATTGTTTCGATATTTCTCTCAGTCCCTCACTCGCTTTTAGATTGTTTCGTCATTTCTCTCAGTCCTTCACCCGCTTTTAGATTGTTTCGTCATTTCTGTCAGTCCCCCACCTGCTTTTAGATTGTTTCATCATATCTCTCAGTCCCTCACCCGCTTTTAGATTGTTTCGTCAGTTCTCTCAGTCCCTCACCCGCTTTTAGATTGTTTCGTCAGTTCTCTCAGTCCCTCACCCGTTTTTAGATTGTTTCGTCATTTCTCTCAGTCCCTCACCCGCTTTTAGATTGTTTCATCATATCTCTCAGTCCCTCACCCGCTTTTAGATTGTTTCGTCAGTTCTCTCAGTCCCTCACCCGCTTTTAGATTGTTTCGTCAGTTCTCTCAGTCCCTCATCCGCTTTTAGATTGTTTCGTCATTTCTCTCAGTCCCTCACCCGCTTTTAGATTGTTTCGTCAGTTCTCTCAGTCCCTCACCCGTTTTTAGATTGTTTCGTCATTTCTCTCAGTCCTTCACCCGCTTTTAGATTGTTTCGTCATTTCTGTCAGCCCCCCACCCGCTTTTAGATTGTTTCATCATATCTCTCAGTCCCTCACCCGCTTTTAGATTGTTTCGTCAGTTCTCTCAGTCCCTCACCCGCTTTTAGATTGTTTCGTCAGTTCTCTCAGTCCCTCGTCCGCTTTTAGATTGTTTCGTCAGTTCTCTCAGTCCCTCACCCGCTTTTAGATTGTTTCGTCAGTTCTCTCAGTCCCTCACCCGCTTTTAGATTGTTTCATCATATCTCTCAGTCCCTCACCCGCTTTTAGATTGTTTCGTCAGTTCTCTCAGTCCCTCACCCGTTTTTAGATTGTTTCGTCAGTTCTCTCAGTCCCTCACCCGCTTTTAGATTGTTTCGTCAGTTCTCTCAGTCAAATTTCTACGCGCTTTCGGATATTCTTGTCAGTTTTTTCCCGCTTTTGGATAGTCCAGTAAAAAAAATCTGCTAATTTCACTATCCCACTAGTATATTCCAGTCAGTTTTCTCATTTCTTCCCTCCGCTTTTAGCTTTTTCGGTCCTCCCATCCGTAGTTAGATTGTCTCGTTATGTCTCTAAATTTCCTAACCCTCTTTTACATAGTTCAGTCAGTTCTCAGTCTTTTCACCCGCTTTTGGTTAATTCAGTCGGTTCTCTCAGCCCTTCACGGCAAAAAGGCGGGGTTTTTACCGGGTCCAAGTGATGTGATAAAGAAGTGATATGATATAGCGTCGTATATCAGGTGGGCGAGCTGGGCCTGGAGATCTGGGAGCGCGTGCTCATCGGCGGCATCCGCAGCGCGCTGTCCGGCCGCGTCGTGGCGGCGCTGGCGCAGGCGCGCGCCGCGCCGCTCGAGCCCGCGCTGGCGGACCACGTGCGCCGCGCCGTGCTCAGCACCGTGGACGTGAGTACACTCTATCGCAGCATCGCTAAGATCGAAAGGCATCAAACGGAATCCAAATAACCCGAATAGAGTCGCGATGGCTCTCTGTATTTTAGGTAAGTTATACGGGATTTCAACGTGCAATATATCTTCACTCCACCCGCTCGAAAAGTTAACTTTATCACTAACTCAATCTTAACTCAAAGTGAGCCATTTCTCTATAAAAACAAAATGGCCGGCCGTAGTAATATACCATGGGATTTCATTATTCTCTCTGAGCAGATAAGAAAAACGAATCGAGATGAAAGTGTAATGTTAGTTTTGTTTGATGTGCAGGTGCGCGCGTGGTGCGTGCGCGCTCCGCTGGCGCTGTACCAGCAGCTGGTGCTGGAGCCCTACCTGCAGGCCGCGGGGGCGCACCACGCCGCGCACGCGCAGCGCCTGCTGGAGACCACCTCCGTCTCCAACTATATGCAGCGGGTGCTCGAAGGTAACTCTACCAGCAGCCGGTGCTGGAGCCCTACCTGCAGGCCGCGGGGGCGCACCACGCCGCGCACGCGCAGCGCCTGCTGGAGACCACCTCCGTCTCCAACTATATGCAGCGGGTGCTCGAAGGTAACTCTACCAGCAGCCGGTGCTGGAGCCCTACCTGCAGGCCGCGGGGGCGCACCACGCCGCGCACGCGCAGCGCCTGCTGGAGACCACCTCCGTCTCCAACTATATGCAGCGGGTGCTCGAAGGTAACTCTACCAGCAGCCGGTGCTGGAGCCCTACCTGCAGGCCGCGGGGGCGCACCACGCCGCGCACGCGCAGCGCCTGCTGGAGACCACCTCCGTCTCCAACTATATGCAGCGGGTGCTCGAAGGTAACTCTACCAGCAGCCGGTGCTGGAGCCCTACCTGCAGGCCGCGGGGGCGCACCACGCCGCGCACGCGCAGCGCCTGCTGGAGACCACCTCCGTCTCCAACTATATGCAGCGGGTGCTCGAAGGTAACTCTACCAGCAGCCGGTGCTGGAGCCCTACCTGGAGGCCGCGGGGGCGCACCACGCCGCGCACGCGCAGCGCCTGCTGGAGACCACCTCCGTCTCCAACTATATGCAGCGGGTGCTCGAAGGTAACTCTACCAGCAGCCGGTGCTGGAGCCCTACCTGGAGGCCGCGGGGGCGCACCACGCCGCGCACGCGCAGCGCCTGCTGGAGACCACCTCCGTCTCCAACTATATGCAGCGGGTGCTCGAAGGTAACTCTACCAGCAGCCGGTGCTGGAGCCCTACCTGCAGGCCGCGGGGGCGCACCACGCCGCGCACGCGCAGCGCCTGCTGGAGACCACCTCCGTCTCCAACTATATGCAGCGGGTGCTCGAAGGTAACTCTACCAGCAGCCGGTGCTGGAGCCCTACCTGCAGGCCGCGGGGGCGCACCACGCCGCGCACGCGCAGCGCCTGCTGGAGACCACCTCCGTCTCCAACTATATGCAGCGGGTGCTCGAAGGTAACTCTACCAGCAGCCGGTGCTGGAGCCCTACCTGGAGGCCGCGGGGGCGCACCACGCCGCGCACGCGCAGCGCCTGCTGGAGACCACCTCCGTCTCCAACTATATGCAGCGGGTGCTCGAAGGTAACTCTACCAGCAGCCGGTGCTGGAGCCCTACCTGGAGGCCGCGGGGGCGCACCACGCCGCGCACGCGCAGCGCCTGCTGGAGACCACCTCCGTCTCCAACTATATGCAGCGGGTGCTCGAAGGTAACTCTACCAGCAGCCGGTGCTGGAGCCCTACCTGCAGGCCGCGGGGGCGCACCACGCCGCGCACGCGCAGCGCCTGCTGGAGACCACCTCCGTCTCCAACTATATGCAGCGGGTGCTCGAAGGTAACTCTACCAGCAGCCGGTGCTGGAGCCCTACCTGCAGGCCGCGGGGGCGCACCACGCCGCGCACGCGCAGCGCCTGCTGGAGACCACCTCCGTCTCCAACTATATGCAGCGGGTGCTCGAAGGTAACTCTACCAGCAGCCGGTGCTGGAGCCCTACCTGCAGGCCGCGGGGGCGCACCACGCCGCGCACGCGCAGCGCCTGCTGGAGACCACCTCCGTCTCCAACTATATGCAGCGGGTGCTCGAAGGTAACTCTACCAGCAGCCGGTGCTGGAGCCCTACCTGCAGGCCGCGGGGGCGCACCACGCCGCGCACGCGCAGCGCCTGCTGGAGACCACCTCCGTCTCCAACTATATGCAGCGGGTGCTCGAAGGTAACTCTACCAGCAGCCGGTGCTGGAGCCCTACCTGGAGGCCGCGGGGGCGCACCACGCCGCGCACGCGCAGCGCCTGCTGGAGACCACCTCCGTCTCCAACTATATGCAGCGGGTGCTCGAAGGTAACTCTACCAGCAGCCGGTGCTGGAGCCCTACCTGGAGGCCGCGGGGGCGCACCACGCCGCGCACGCGCAGCGCCTGCTGGAGACCACCTCCGTCTCCAACTATATGCAGCGGGTGCTCGAAGGTAACTCTACCAGCAGCCGGTGCTGGAGCCCTACCTGCAGGCCGCGGGGGCGCACCACGCCGCGCACGCGCAGCGCCTGCTGGAGACCACCTCCGTCTCCAACTATATGCAGCGGGTGCTCGAAGGTAACTCTACCAGCAGCCGGTGCTGGAGCCCTACCTGCAGGCCGCGGGGGCGCACCACGCCGCGCACGCGCAGCGCCTGCTGGAGACCACCTCCGTCTCCAACTATATGCAGCGGGTGCTCGAAGGTAACTCTACCAGCAGCCGGTGCTGGAGCCCTACCTGCAGGCCGCGGGGGCGCACCACGCCGCGCACGCGCAGCGCCTGCTGGAGACCACCTCCGTCTCCAACTATATGCAGCGGGTGCTCGAAGGTAACTCTACCAGCAGCCGGTGCTGGAGCCCTACCTGGAGGCCGCGGGGGCGCACCACGCCGCGCACGCGCAGCGCCTGCTGGAGACCACCTCCGTCTCCAACTATATGCAGCGGGTGCTCGAAGGTAACTCTACCAGCAGCCGGTGCTGGAGCCCTACCTGGAGGCCGCGGGGGCGCACCACGCCGCGCACGCGCAGCGCCTGCTGGAGACCACCTCCGTCTCCAACTATATGCAGCGGGTGCTCGAAGGTAACTCTACCAGCAGCCGGTGCTGGAGCCCTACCTGCAGGCCGCGGGGGCGCACCACGCCGCGCACGCGCAGCGCCTGCTGGAGACCACCTCCGTCTCCAACTATATGCAGCGGGTGCTCGAAGGTAACTCTACCAGCAGCCGGTGCTGGAGCCCTACCTGCAGGCCGCGGGGGCGCACCACGCCGCGCACGCGCAGCGCCTGCTGGAGACCACCTCCGTCTCCAACTATATGCAGCGGGTGCTCGAAGGTAACTCTACCAGCAGCCGGTGCTGGAGCCCTACCTGCAGGCCGCGGGGGCGCACCACGCCGCGCACGCGCAGCGCCTGCTGGAGACCACCTCCGTCTCCAACTATATGCAGCGGGTGCTCGAAGGTAACTCTACCAGCAGCCGGTGCTGGAGCCCTACCTGCAGGCCGCGGGGGCGCACCACGCCGCGCACGCGCAGCGCCTGCTGGAGACCACCTCCGTCTCCAACTATATGCAGCGGGTGCTCGAAGGTAACTCTACCAGCAGCCGGTGCTGGAGCCCTACCTGGAGGCCGCGGGGGCGCACCACGCCGCGCACGCGCAGCGCCTGCTGGAGACCACCTCCGTCTCCAACTATATGCAGCGGGTGCTCGAAGGTAACTCTACCAGCAGCCGGTGCTGGAGCCCTACCTGGAGGCCGCGGGGGCGCACCACGCCGCGCACGCGCAGCGCCTGCTGGAGACCACCTCCGTCTCCAACTATATGCAGCGGGTGCTCGAAGGTAACTCTACCAGCAGCCGGTGCTGGAGCCCTACCTGGAGGCCGCGGGGGCGCACCACGCCGCGCACGCGCAGCGCCTGCTGGAGACCACCTCCGTCTCCAACTATATGCAGCGGGTGCTCGAAGGTAACTCTACCAGCAGCCGGTGCTGGAGCCCTACCTGGAGGCCGCGGGGGCGCACCACGCCGCGCACGCGCAGCGCCTGCTGGAGACCACCTCCGTCTCCAACTATATGCAGCGGGTGCTCGAAGGTAACTCTACCAGCAGCCGGTGCTGGAGCCCTACCTGCAGGCCGCGGGGGCGCACCACGCCGCGCACGCGCAGCGCCTGCTGGAGACCACCTCCGTCTCCAACTATATGCAGCGGGTGCTCGAAGGTAACTCTACCAGCAGCCGGTGCTGGAGCCCTACCTGGAGGCCGCGGGTGCTCGAAGGTAACCGATGACGAGCCGGCGACGGTCGGCCAGCAGTCTTATTGTCTAACTTGAAATCCATTCCACTTACCTTTTCAAAAGCTCGACCGATCAGCCAATACGAAAATGACGTGTTGCTAATTTTCTTGTTACGTGATCGGTCGGGCTCAATCGGTACAATGTGCCCTCAGGCCTGGAGCGCGAGGAGACGCTGGTGTCCCGCTACCTGCACTCGTCGTCCCGCGCGGCCGCGCGCGCGTGCTACGAGCGCGCCGCGCTGGCCCGCCACCTGGCGCCGCTGCACGCGCACGCGCCCGCGCTGCTGGCCGCCGCCGCGCCGCCGCACCACGCGCCCGACCCCGCCGCGAGGTACGTGCCGCCCCCCGCCCCCCGCCCCCCGCCCCCCGCCACCTGGCGCCGCTGCACGCGCACGCGCCCGCGCTGCTGGCCGCCGCCGCGCCGCCGCACCACGCGCCCGACCCCGCCGCGAGGTACGTGCCGCCCCCCGCCCCCCGCCCCCCGCCCCCCGCCACCTGGCGCCGCTGCACGCGCACGCGCCCGCGCTGCTGGCCGCCGCCGCGCCGCCGCACCACGCGCCCGACCCCGCCGCGAGGTACGTGCCGCCCCCCGCCCCCCGCCCCCCGCCCCCCGCCACCTGGCGCCGCTGCACGCGCACGCGCCCGCGCTGCTGGCCGCCGCCGCGCCGCCGCACCACGCGCCCGACCCCGCCGCGAGGTACGTGCCGCCCCCCGCCCCCCGCCCCCCGCCACCTGGCGCCGCTGCACGCGCACGCGCCCGCGCTGCTGGCCGCCGCCGCGCCGCCGCACCACGCGCCCGACCCCGCCGCGAGGTACGTGCCGCCCCCCGCCCCCCGCCCCCCGCCCCCCGCCCCCTGGCGCCGCTGCACGCGCACGCGCCCGCGCTGCTGGCCGCCGCCGCGCCGCCGCACCACGCGCCCGACCCCGCCGCGAGGTACGTGCCGCCCCCCGCCCCCCGCCCCCCGCCCCCCGCCCCCCGCCACCTGGCGCCGCTGCACGCGCACGCGCCCGCGCTGCTGGCCGCCGCCGCGCCGCCGCACCACGCGCCCGACCCCGCCGCGAGGTACGTGCCGCCCCCCGCCCCCCGCCCCCCGCCCCCCGCCCCCCGCCACCTGGCGCCGCTGCACGCGCACGCGCCCGCGCTGCTGGCCGCCGCCGCGCCGCCGCACCACGCGCCCGACCCCGCCGCGAGGTACGTGCCGCCCCCCGCCCCCCGCCCCCCGCCCCCCGCCCCCCGCCACCTGGCGCCGCTGCACGCGCACGCGCCCGCGCTGCTGGCCGCCGCCGCGCCGCCGCACCACGCGCCCGACCCCGCCGCGAGGTACGTGCCGCCCCCCGCCCCCCGCCACCTGGCGCCGCTAGACGCGCACGCGCCCGCGCTGCTGGCCGCCGCCGCGCCCGACGTACGTGCCGCCCCCCGCCCCCCGCCCCCCGCCCCCCGCCCTCCGGCCCCCCGCCCCCCACTGACCGCCCCCCCGGGTGCATGTTGCAGGGCGGACCTGCGGCGCATGTACGTGCTGCTGAAGCCGCTGGGCGCGGCCGCGCTGCGCCCGCTGGTGGAGGCCGCGCTGGCGCAGGCGGCCGCGGAGGGACACGCCATGCTCACGCAGGAACATAATAAGGAAGAGGTACATTATTCTCGGCAATCACTACATCTGATCATGTTTCTATGTAAGTGATCGATTTGTTATTGTAGCTGTTGCTTTTCCTACAAATAAATAAATAGTAGTCCCTATATCCCTATGTATGCCTAGAGGCTAAGAGGAAGGTTTATATGTATAATACATGCATAATGTAGTAGAGGAACACTGATAATTTTAGAGTTATCTAATGTGATGTCGTGAACTACTAATACATTTTTTGCGCTTACATTGCATACACTGGCTAAACCCTAATATTTCGCATCAGCATTACACCAGTGCGAAGCCAGGGCGCTAGTTAGCCTATAAATAATTTATTTATTTATTATACCAGTTTTTGATAGAAAGCTTACAGTAGAACACCAAAACGCTAACTATCTAATTATTAAAACTTAAGTACATTCCAAGGTGTTAAAAATAATGGAGAAATTGTCACTAAAGAACTATCCGACATAAAACTGTCGGCTGAAAAGCCCTAAGGTATGTGGACCAGATGGCGTCGACCTTAGTGAGGTGAGATCTTTAAATGAAACGAGCTTACAAAGTGAAGTAAGCTAGTGTGTGTGTATGTTCCAGGCACACATCCACTTCGTGAGCTCGATGCTCTCCCTCCACGGGAAGTACACGCAGCTGTTCCTGGAGGTGTTCGGCGGCGCGCAGCCCTTCATGGGGGCGCTCGACAAGGTAATGCCGAATAACGACTAAGAAGCGTCATTTCATTCTGAACGTAACTTCGGACAACAAGCATGAGTTCACTAGTGAAACGTGTAGATGGCGCTAACCGGTGCTTCACCGATAACTATGCTTATCGAGAATTTCGAAGTCTGACGTCAGGGTTCCGTGGCTGAGCGGTAAGGCACTCCGGCTTTAGGAGGATCGTCTGATCGTCGCGGGTTCGAATCCCGTCGGAATCGAAAATTTTGATAAGACTTTTCATTTCTTTATCTCTGTAGAACGTCATATTCTACTAGGAATAGCATTAAGGTGTATGTGTGTGATTTATATGTATAGCGACCTCTAACCGCGATCGCCTGAACTACAAGGGCATCATAATAGAGTTGCCGACCTAGCTACTGTAGAGCTTCACCGCTTCATCGCTAGATGGCGCTAGCGCGCTTCCAATGGAAAAATTCAAATTCTAGAACGCGCAAGTAACATTATCTTGGCAAATTAACATAATATAGAACTATCCGACATTCATTATCTGTCGGCTGAAAGGCCCTAAGGTATGTGGACCAGATGGCGTCTACCTTAGCGAGGGTAGCACTATTTTGTTGCCATAGATTGGGGGAATAACACCTACCCCCAAATTGGTGATCATCATCATCACCCAAATATGTATATGTGTGTGTGTGTGTGTGTGTGCAGGCTTGCAGCGAGGTGGTGAACGCGCGGCCAGGCGGCGAGGCGGCCGCGCCGGCTCCGGCTCCGACCCCGGCCCCGGCCCCGGCTCCGGCCCCGGCCCGCGCTCCGGAGCTGCTGGCGCGGTACTGCGACACACTGCTCAGGAAAAAGGTCAGTATTTATATCTTACCAGCTGACCCGCAACACGTTGTTTGGCTATAGAGATTGGAGTTCACTTCACAGCTAGGAACAGACCAAAGTGATCGAACCTCATTTCATAGCCAGGAACATTTTGTACTGGAAAACTAAATTATCGTTTTTATTATTTTCTGTTAATTATTATTTATGTTTCTTAACGTTTAAACCTTCCCTGGACTTTCATGAATATTTCAAGACCAAAATTAACCAAATCGGTTCAGCCGTTCTCGAGTTTTAAGCAGACTAACGAACAGCAATTAATTTTTATTTTTAGAGATTTAGAAGTTTATTAGAATATTGTAGTCCTTTATGGAGTCCTTCGTATGACGTTCATATCAAAAGATTGGAGAGGCTTCAATAGTAGATTGTTCACCAAGGGGATAAAGCAGTGTATTATGTCACGGGCGCCATATTGAATCCCAAGCGCATCGAAGGATTCTTTAGTTAACTCCCGAGCGTCAGCGAGGGTGTTTATAGTTAACTCCCGAGTGCAACGAGGGAGTTAATGACTAGAATCCTGAGACAGCGAGGGATTCAAGAGCGCCCAAGACTAAGACAGCTTTAACCCCGAGGTGAATACTCTGCTTTTCACACATAGGTACTGCGAGAAAAATAGTGAATACTTACACCCAGAAAATAGCAAGCAAGTCAGGTTTTATAGGTAGAATAATAATAATCAATTCGTTTTTTTTATTTAACCTATACTGTCCCACTGCTGGGCAAAGGTCACCCCCAATTCTTTCCAACCATCTCCCTCCTTCGATAGCTCCCACCACCCGCTATCGAAGGAGTCAAGGTCGTCCGTTTATTCTCAAAAAATATTTTATTGAGGTCGTCCTTTCGTTCTCAAAAAATATTTTAGCATTAATATGCAACAACATTAGATCGCTCTATAGTTTGGAGGCATTAGCCACACTTTTTCTTAAATTTGAATAAATTCAACTTGGTGCAGGTCTCTATGGTAAACATTTTCATAGAAACATCAAAAATAAATTCGGAAGAAAAAGATTAGTTGCCACATTTTTTCTTTATTTTTTCGTATATGTTCTATTGGGTGTGGACTCAATAGTAAAAATTTTAATAGAAATGTTGAAGTTCGAAATTCAAATCTCATTACTTATCTGTTCACATGAGGTTCAGAGGGAGAAATGAAATCCCATACAACTTTACCTCCCGCCGGCCATTTTTTTTTTTAGGAGGGAGTAATGGTTTACTTTCGGTTAAGAATGTGAGACGAAAAAATGTATGGTTTTCGACGACCGGGTGTGAAAAAGAACTTTATATATTATCTCGCGTTCGCAAATAATCTCTGTCGCAGTCTTCATTCATATAGTTCGAGACTGTCTCATTTCCATCTGGATACATTGGAACATAGAAGGAACTTATCAGACATTCTGTTTCTGTATAACATTATAAATGGTATCATTGATAGTCCTAGTTTACTTCAGAAGTCATACCGCGTCCCTCCAGCCGTCTTCATAATAGAAAAACGTTTTATCTTCCTTCCTGTCATACAAAGTACGCTCAGCACTCATCAATTTACCGTACCTATGTGTTCGTCCTACAATGATAAATGTCATGAAATGGATATTTTCTATTCCATAGTCTCTTCTATCAAGAGACTGTGGAATAGAAAATGGAAGAAGTTATTATGGAGTCCAAAGCGCATTTTTGCTTTATGAATATTGTATTTTTGCTTAATTTTTTTTTGTTTAAATAGGTTTATCTCTGTTAAAGAGTTAGTAATAATTATGTAAATGCATGCTGTGTTCTCATCGAGAAGGTCGTCCACTAGCCTAAGATAACTTTAAAATTGTTATGAAAACTTCCCAAAGTGTAACTGCCCGTTTTGAGAACCTAATAAAAAAAAATAAAAAAACTATATTACTACTAACGAACATCCATATCTCTCCAGCGGTGCCGTATTGACTATCGATACATCGAAGTGTTGAAGTGCACCATGTCGGTCCGAGTACAGGAGCAGGGTTCAAAGGCGATCCCTTTGAGGAGAGGCGTTAGACAGGGAGATGTTCTCCGAAACTGTTTACCGCCGCTCTAGCGGACGCCTTTAAGCTCCTGGAATGGCAAGGACTTGGCATTCATATCGATGGCGAGTACATCACTCACCTTCGATTTGCGGATGATATCGTAGTCATGGCAGAATCGCTGGAAGACTTAGGCATAATGCTCGATGGCCTCGATAGAGTTTCCCAGCAAGTGGATCTTAAAATGAACATGGACAAGACGAAAGTCATGTCGAATGCCCATGTTCCCACTCCAGTTCCTGTTGGGAGCTCTTATCTCGAAGTTGTTGACGAATACGTCTACCTGGGGCAAACAGGTCCGATTGGGCAGGTCCAAATCTGAGAAAGAGGTCAGTCGACGAGTCCAACTCGGCTGGGCAGCGTTCGGGAAACTGCGAGACGTCTTTTCGTCCGAAATACCTCAGTGCCTTAAGTCGAAGGTTTTCGATCAGTGTGTGTTACCAGTGATGACATATGGAACTGAGACGTGGTCCCTCACTATGGGCCTCATAAGAAGGCTCAAGGTCGCTCAGCGAGCTATGGAATGGGCTATGCTCGGTGTCTCTCTACGAGATCGAATCAGGAATGAAGAGATCCGTAGACGCACTAAAGTCACCGACATAGCCCGCAGGATTAGCAAGCTGAAGTGGCAGTGGGCGGCACATAGCTCGTAGAGCTGACGGCCGTTGGGGCAGAAAAGTTCTCGAGTGGAGGCTTCGCACCGGAAATCGCAGCAGAGGACGGCTCGCACTAGATGGAAAGACGACCTTGTAAAGGTTGCTGGGAGCCGTTGGGTGCAGGCTGCACAAGATCGATTGCTGTGGAAATCTATAGGGGAGGCCTATGTTCAGCAGTGGACGCTGGATGGCTGAGATGATGATGATGATAAACATCCATACTATTATAAAGTTAAGAGTAACTCTGTCTGTTTGTTACCTTTTCACGCCCAAACCACTGAATTATTATTATTATAAAGGTTGTATCCCAGGGAAAGATATAGACTACTTTTTATCCCGAAAAAAAATATTTGCTTTTGTTAAAAGTGTCATATTGTAATTATAAAGTTTTTAGAAGTCAATATAATTATTTAGTTTGTTCTATCCTCCAGAGCAGCGGCGAGTCGGACACGGAGGAGAAGCTGTCGGCCGCCATCGTGGTGTTCAAGTACGTGGACGATAAGGATGTGTTCCAGAAGTACTACGCACGCGCGCTGGCAAGGAGGCTCATACACCAGCTCTCCGCCTCCATGGAACAGGTACATACACCAGCTCTCCGCCTCCATGGAACAGGTACATACACCAGCTCTCCGCCTCCATGGAACAGGTACATACACCAGCTCTCCGCCTCCATGGAACAGGTACATACACCAGCTCTCCGCCTCCATGGAACAGGTACATACACCAGCTCTCCGCCTCCATGGAACAGGTACATACACCAGCTCTCCGCCTCCATGGAACAGGTACATACACCAGCTCTCCGCCTCCATGGAACAGGTACATACACCAGCTCTCCGCCTCCATGGAACAGGTACATACATCGTGGTGTTCAAGTACGTGGACGATAAGGATGTGTTCCAGAAGTACTACGCACGCGCGCTGGCAAGGAGGCTCATACACCAGCTCTCCGCCTCCATGGAACAGGTACATACACCAGCTCTCCGCCTCCATGGAACAGGTACATACACCAGCTCTCCGCCTCCATGGAACAGGTACATACACCAGCTCTCCGCCTCCATGGAACAGGTACATACACCAGCTCTCCGCCTCCATGGAACAGGTACCATCCAACTGGTTATTGAGAAAATTAAAAGTTCACTGTGTGAAACGTGTAGATTAACCGATAATATGAGCTTATCAGAAATTTCGATTGTGACGTCAGTCAGTGGATTCAGTGGCCGAGCGGTTGAAGGCACTCCGGCTTTAGGAAGGATCGTCTGATCGTCGCGGGTTCGAATCCCGTTGGAATCGAAAATTTCGATGAGATTTTTAATTTTCACAATGAAATACCTACCTGATGAAGAAATACAAAAATAATAGTAGATATGGTATATTTTGGGAAAGGAAGACATCAAAAAAATGATGTCTCTTCAAAAAAATCCTTAAATCAGAAGTGGGATCCAGTATCCTCCTATGGATACTCAAAGTTTCAGTTGTTTCGACGCGCGTCACACGAAATTGCCAAAACGCAACGATAGCGCGATCTAGGATTGACTCATTTTTAACAGCGCCATCTAGTTTAGAAATAAAACATTATAAAAAAATCTGTGGCACTCCGGGAGTTGCGACAGAAGGAAAAACTTGAAGTTCACGATTCAAAAAATACACAATACCTAAAATTTATATTATACGAATAAAAAAAATACTACTATTTTTTGAATCGTCAAGAAATTACCTACATAAATAATTTCGTAAAAAGATACCTACCAACTTCTACGGTAAGTATTAGCTTTCATCATCGATCAAAGGAATCGCTAGATACTGTAGGCTTGAAGTAATATGCGAACATCAAGAAGTTTTCACTTAAATAAATAATGCTGGACATTTCACACAGCATCATCTAGCCCCAAACTAAGCAAAGCTTGTACTATGGGAACCAGATAACTGATATACTACTTATATAGGTACTTATATACTTTTTTGTTTGTAAATACATACATATTATACATAGAAAACCCAGACCCGAGATAAATATTTGCAGATCATACAAACATTTATCCCGCCGCGGGGATCGAACCCGCAACCTTCTGCGTCCCAAGCGGGCTTTCACCCACTGCGCCACAGAGGTCGCCACACTTCTAAAATACATATTGTCTAGGAAACGTTTTATTCATAAAAACATAAAAATATTTACACGAAACAATAAACATAAAAATACAAAAGTACGTAATTTAATTAAACTAAAGATAAAAAACAGTGTTCAAGTCACCGACCGCAGGTAATGTGCCCAAAAGGCTGGCGGCATTACCTCGTTGGATGGCTATACTTATCCTCTGTCCGAGGTAAGCACCGTCATCCTAATATTCTAATAATATAGTAAGTTTGTGAGTATGTTTGGATGTTTGTATGTTTGTGTTTCAATCACGCCTAAACCAGTGAACCGATTTGGATGAAACTTGGAATAGTAGATAGTGACCTGAAATAGCATAAAGGCTATTCAAAATGATGGTACCACGCGGGCGAAGCCGCGCGCAGAAGCTAGTAAATACATATTTATCTAAAACAAGATAAGAATGTTATAAGTACTATACAGGATGAGTTTTGTCGATGACATTGTATGGATGGACCCAATATTGTTGTCTGAAAATAAATAAATTTTATTTAAAGTCCTTTAACTGCAAATATTTCGATTTCTGTGGGGTGGATTTTTTAGCTGTCATCTGGTGAGTTCAATGTGGCTGTAGGTTTGCACCAGGGGTCGGCTTTAAGCCCCTATTTGTTCCTCCTGATAATGGATGCTCTGACATCGGACATACAGGAGGAAGCATCCTGGTGCATGCTTTTTGCCGACGACATTGTTCTCATCGGAGAAGACGCAACCGAGGTCCAGAACAGACTGGGAAAATGGCAGGGCAAACTGGAGAGTGTCGGACTGAAGATAAGCAGGACAAAAACCGAGCACATGTTCTGCGACTTTGGTGGTCCATCCAGTTTTGCCCATATTGCCTTAGATGGTGTATACCTACCAGTCTGTTCCGATTTTCGGTATCTCGGTTCAGTTATACAGAATGATGGTGAGATAGAGAAGGATGTAAGAAGTCGAATAAATGCGGGATGGATGAAATGGCGACAGGTCTCCGGAACAATTTGCGATCCACGGATGCCCCTTAAGCTTAAGGGGAAAATATACAAGACGATCGTAAGACCTGTCGTATTGTATGGGTCTGAGTGTTGGGCAACAAAAGGGACGGATGAACAAAAGGTGCACGTGGCTGAGATGCGAATGCTGAGATGGATGTGTGGAGTGACGCGAATGGACAGAGTAAGGAATGGGTACATAAGAGGAAGTGTGAAAGTGGCGCCAGTGAATGAAAAGATGAGGAGCAACAGGCTAGCATGGTATGGGCATGTAATGAGAAGGGAAGAATGTCATGTAACTAGAAGAGTACTTGGTATGAATGTTGATGGATTTACGAGTAGAGGTAGGCCAAAGAAAAGATGGATGGATTGTGTGAAGGATGACATGAGTAAGAAAGGGGTGAGTGTTGAGATGACGGCTGATAGAGGAGAATGGAAGAAGAACACATGTTGTGCCGACCCCACATAATGTGGGAAAAGGGCAGGGAGATGATGACAATGAAATGTAGTGTTTTTTAAGGTCTACCCATTCCACCATACGCTCACTGTGCGGGCGGGAATGCCCATTCTCCTTTTCGATTCCGACGGGGTTCGAACCCGCGACGATCAGACGATCCTCCTAAAGCCGAAGTGCCTTCAACCGCTCGGCCACGGAACCCTGACGTCAGACTCGAAATTCTTGATAGCTCATATTTATCGGTTAAGCATCGATTAGCGCCATCTACACGTTTCACTAGTGAAATATTTATTTTGTTCACAAAAATCTTTTACAAAAGATGGTTATGCATACATAGTACGTATCATGCATAGAAGACCCGAGACAAATTCTTGTAGATCATACAAACATTTGGATCCGCGGCAGGGATCGAACCCGCAACCTTCATCGTTGCAAGCGAACCTTCGCCCACTGCGCTACAGAGGTCTTCAAAAAATGACTTGACTTTGCGTTTACCAGGAAGAGGCGATGATAAACCGCCTGAAAGCGGCCTGTGGATACGAGTTCACGAACAAACTACATCGCATGTTCACGGACGTGGCCGTGTCCGCGGATCTCAACGCGAAGTTCCAACAACATCTGAGAGAAGCCAACCAGCCGCCCGGACCCGGGTTCCAGGTTCAGGTACGTGATTCCCACCAAACACAGTAACATTCTCACCAAGTACAGTAATATTTACACCAAACACAGTAATTTTATCACCAAACCCAGTAATATTACCTACCACTAAACAGTAACAGTCCCACCAAACACAGTAACATTCTCACCAAGCACAGTAATATTTACACCAAACACAGTAATTTTATCACCAAACCCAGTAATATTACCTACCACTAAACAGTCCCACCAAACACAGTAACATTCTCACCAAGCACAGTAATATTTACACCAAACACAGTAATTTTCTCACCAAGCCCTGTAATATTACCTACCACTGAACAGTAATATTCCCACCAATTCCATCGAATTTCCCACCTCTGCATCTCTAATTCAGTTCCCGGGGTCGCTTGTCATTTTCCCATCGTCTAAATTACCCAGTTAATTAATAATTATACAATTAATATAGAATTCTTTCGAGCCATCATCATTCTTCAATGCAGTCCTAAGCCCTAAAGTGTTGGCTGTTATTTTTAATAGATTATTGTATTTATTACCAATGCCCTCGGGTGACACAGAGAATTCAGCGAAGTTGGGACTACGTTAGTTGGGAGCTTTATAACAGTGTTATATCGGTTATGTAAAGGTGTTACAAGCGGGCGCGTGGCCTCTAGGCGGCGCCATGGCCGGCTTAGCGCCGCCTCAACAACTGGAGCGGCCCGCGCGTCTGTTCGAGGCGTTCTACCGGCGCGCCTTCAGCGGGCGGCGCCTCGCCTGGCTCCAACATCTGTGCACTGGAGAGCTGAGGGCGAGGCACACTGCGCGACTGCTGCTGCTTAGTGCCACCACGCATCAGGTATACTTAGCGCCGCCTCAACAACTGGAGCGGCCCGCGCGTCTGTTCGAGGCGTTCTACCGGCGCGCCTTCAGCGGGCGGCGCCTCGCCTGGCTCCAACATCTGTGCACTGGAGAGCTGAGGGCGAGGCACACTGCGCGACTGCTGCTGCTTAGTGCCACCACGCATCAGGTATACTTAGCGCCGCCTCAACAACTGGAGCGGCCCGCGCGTCTGTTCGAGGCGTTCTACCGGCGCGCCTTCAGCGGGCGGCGCCTCGCCTGGCTCCAACATCTGTGCACTGGAGAGCTGAGGGCGAGGCACACTGCGCGACTGCTGCTGCTTAGTGCCACCACGCATCAGGTATACTTAGCGCCGCCTCAACAACTGGAGCGGCCCGCGCGTCTGTTCGAGGCGTTCTACCGGCGCGCCTTCAGCGGGCGGCGCCTCGCCTGGCTCCAACATCTGTGCACTGGAGAGCTGAGGGCGAGGCACACTGCGCGACTGCTGCTGCTTAGTGCCACCACGCATCAGGTATACTTAGCGCCGCCTCAACAACTGGAGCGGCCCGCGCGTCTGTTCGAGGCGTTCTACCGGCGCGCCTTCAGCGGGCGGCGCCTCGCCTGGCTCCAACATCTGTGCACTGGAGAGCTGAGGGCGAGGCACACTGCGCGACTGCTGCTGCTTAGTGCCACCACGCATCAGGTATACTTAGCGCCGCCTCAACAACTGGAGCGGCCCGCGCGTCTGTTCGAGGCGTTCTACCGGCGCGCCTTCAGCGGGCGGCGCCTCGCCTGGCTCCAACATCTGTGCACTGGAGAGCTGAGGGCGAGGCACACTGCGCGACTGCTGCTGCTTAGTGCCACCACGCATCAGGTATACTTAGCGCCGCCTCAACAACTGGAGCGGCCCGCGCGTCTGTTCGAGGCGTTCTACCGGCGCGCCTTCAGCGGGCGGCGCCTCGCCTGGCTCCAACATCTGTGCACTGGAGAGCTGAGGGCGAGGCACACTGCGCGACTGCTGCTGCTTAGTGCCACCACGCATCAGGTATACTTAGCGCCGCCTCAACAACTGGAGCGGCCCGCGCGTCTGTTCGAGGCGTTCTACCGGCGCGCCTTCAGCGGGCGGCGCCTCGCCTGGCTCCAACATCTGTGCACTGGAGAGCTGAGGGCGAGGCACACTGCGCGACTGCTGCTGCTTAGTGCCACCACGCATCAGGTATACTTAGCGCCGCCTCAACAACTGGAGCGGCCCGCGCGTCTGTTCGAGGCGTTCTACCGGCGCGCCTTCAGCGGGCGGCGCCTCGCCTGGCTCCAACATCTGTGCACTGGAGAGCTGAGGGCGAGGCACACTGCGCGACTGCTGCTGCTTAGTGCCACCACGCATCAGGTATACTTAGCGCCGCCTCAACAACTGGAGCGGCCCGCGCGTCTGTTCGAGGCGTTCTACCGGCGCGCCTTCAGCGGGCGGCGCCTCGCCTGGCTCCAACATCTGTGCACTGGAGAGCTGAGGGCGAGGCACACTGCGCGACTGCTGCTGCTTAGTGCCACCACGCATCAGGTATACTTAGCGCCGCCTCAACAACTGGAGCGGCCCGCGCGTCTGTTCGAGGCGTTCTACCGGCGCGCCTTCAGCGGGCGGCGCCTCGCCTGGCTCCAACATCTGTGCACTGGAGAGCTGAGGGCGAGGCACACTGCGCGACTGCTGCTGCTTAGTGCCACCACGCATCAGGTATACTTAGCGCCGCCTCAACAACTGGAGCGGCCCGCGCGTCTGTTCGAGGCGTTCTACCGGCGCGCCTTCAGCGGGCGGCGCCTCGCCTGGCTCCAACATCTGTGCACTGGAGAGCTGAGGGCGAGGCACACTGCGCGACTGCTGCTGCTTAGTGCCACCACGCATCAGGTATACTTAGCGCCGCCTCAACAACTGGAGCGGCCCGCGCGTCTGTTCGAGGCGTTCTACCGGCGCGCCTTCAGCGGGCGGCGCCTCGCCTGGCTCCAACATCTGTGCACTGGAGAGCTGAGGGCGAGGCACACTGCGCGACTGCTGCTGCTTAGTGCCACCACGCATCAGGTATACTTAGCGCCGCCTCAACAACTGGAGCGGCCCGCGCGTCTGTTCGAGGCGTTCTACCGGCGCGCCTTCAGCGGGCGGCGCCTCGCCTGGCTCCAACATCTGTGCACTGGAGAGCTGAGGGCGAGGCACACTGCGCGACTGCTGCTGCTTAGTGCCACCACGCATCAGGTATACTTAGCGCCGCCTCAACAACTGGAGCGGCCCGCGCGTCTGTTCGAGGCGTTCTACCGGCGCGCCTTCAGCGGGCGGCGCCTCGCCTGGCTCGTAATGTCACGTCGTTAGTTAGGTTATGGTTATGGTATATGCTTCATGTTTCCAGTGTGCCATCCTCCTGTACTTCGAGAACGTAGACAGCGCGCCTGCGCGTGAAGTGCGGGACACCGTGCAACTGTCCGGGGAGACCTGGCCGCGACACCTGCGGCCCTTGTTGGACGCCGGACTGCTGACCGCCACCGGGGCCGTCGCCGATACCGACGGTACATGACACATGACACGGACACATGACACGAGACCTGGCCGCGACACCTGCGGCCCTTGTTGGACGCCGGACTGCTGACCGCCACCGGGGCCGTCGCCGATACCGACGGTACATGACACATGACACGGACACATGACACGAGACCTGGCCGCGACACCTGCGGCCCTTGTTGGACGCCGGACTGCTGACCGCCACCGGGGCCGTCGCCGATACCGACGGTACATGACACATGACACGGACACATGACACGAGACCTGGCCGCGACACCTGCGGCCCTTGTTGGACGCCGGACTGCTGACCGCCACCGGGGCCGTCGCCGATACCGACGGTACATGACACATGACACGGACACATGACACGAGACCTGGCCGCGACACCTGCGGCCCTTGTTGGACGCCGGACTGCTGACCGCCACCGGGGCCGTCGCCGATACCGACGGTACATGACACATGACACGGACACATGACACGAGACCTGGCCGCGACACCTGCGGCCCTTGTTGGACGCCGGACTGCTGACCGCCACCGGGGCCGTCGCCGATACCGACGGTACATGACACATGACACGGACACATGACACGAGACCTGGCCGCGACACCTGCGGCCCTTGTTGGACGCCGGACTGCTGACCTTGACACGCTTGACACGTACATCACATGACAGACACGCGTGACATTTGACTCTCATCACTTGACACGCTTGTCACTCTCACGCAGAGTCGAGAGTCGTAGGATGTGTCATGCATAGCCATGCATGACACATCCTACGACTGATGATAACACATTTATTATGTAAAACAAGTATGAAATGTTCACAACATGAATACTGTTGTACACAGATGAGGAGGGCTGCTCCGGCACTCTGCACCTGAACCTGGCGTTCACGTGCAAGCGCACCAAAGTGCGGCTCATGTGCGCCACGCTGCCGACACACCAAGGTTCGTATACAGGGTGTTTCATTTTATACTAACTTGTGAAGGTTGCTGGGAGCCGTTGAGTGCAAGCTGCACCAGATCGATCGCTGTGGAAATCTATAGGGGAGGCCTATGTTCAGCAGTGGACGCTAGATTGCTGAGATGATGAGGATGAAAATGGTCGTGTATTCAAATCTTGCATTGGTGAAAATGTTTATCATATTTTTTAGTAGCTTTATCGATACTAAGGTATGTTGTAATATCCAGGCGGCGGTAGCGGCGGCGGCGGCGGCGCGGAGGCCGAGGCGACGCATTGTGACGACGACCGCAAGATGTACCTGCAGGCAGCTATCGTGCGGATCATGAAGCAGAGGAAGGTATGGTATAGTATGCAGCGGTCCCGAGGCGGCGGTACGAGTGCGCGTGCATTCCGCCAATTGCATTAGTTTCCCTTGTAAAACTCAAAAAAACTTTATTCTCACTTGACGCCCTGAGTCACTCCGCGCCCTATAGTCAAATTATTGAAGTCGGTTTTCTTTTTAGTTTAAATAAGTATTTTTTGAAAAAAAATTCAACAAGTACAAGCTTTTAATGGATTACCATGATCTGATTGAACTGACCGATGTAAGTACAAAATTTCATTTCAATCAACCTATTTTCTGAGGAGTTCCGTTCACCATCATCGGATCAGCTCGCTGTTACCATATTATTGCATTGTCACCGAGGACTCACAAGTGTACCAAAATTCAGCTTAATCGGACACCGGGAAGTGGGTCAAATTAAGCTTGCAAGATTTGACCCGGACAAACATACATACATACAAACATTGCAAGTTAATTAAAAGCTTTTAAAAATCCATAATGATAACGTTGTCAGATCCTCCGGCACACGGAGCTGGTGCAGGAGGTGGTGTCGCAGGCTCGCAGCGCGTTCGCGCCATCTGTCGCCATGATCAAGAAGTGTATCGAAGCTCTCATCGACAAACAGTACCTCGAGAGGGCGCCACACGCGCTCGACACTTACTCCTACCTCGCCTAGCCGGAGCCGGAGCCGGAGCCGAGACTCGAACCTCAGTATATTACATTTACATGTCAGGTTTTATAACAGTTGTCATAAAATAAATAAAAATCATTTTGTTGTTGTTTTATGACATTATTTGTCATATTTTATGAGGTTTGAAAACAAATGTTATAATTAAATAACAATAATGTAATTTTTTGGTTATATTGTCAGGTAATATCTAGATAAAATATCGTTGTAACATAAATAACATTTTGTAAAAAACATCGTGAAATGAATATGTCAAGTAATACAACAAAACGTCAACATCATAAATGTCTAATATAACAATGATTTGACAACATTAGAAAAATATTTCAACAATGATTACAATCTACATCATCAATCTCAATATGTCAAGATGTGAAATAATTTACAAGATGGTCAATTAAGTACATCGAAGTGGTAATATTCAAGCAATATGTAGAGAGGGCGCCACAAGCGCTAGCCTTAAATGTGTACCAATATTTCATGATAATTAACAAATGTCATGTTTTTTTATCAAGATGTGTTTATTGTAATAATAGTTAAATAAATATGACATGTAATATATTATGTTATATAACAATTTGTCATGAAATATCAAACAGTGTTATGTTATAAAACAATTTGTCTAGATTTATTACATGTCATGATTTATAAAAAATATATAAAAATCGTTAAATGTATGGAGTTTAATTATAAAAGATATCCAATACAACAAAATAAATTCAAAGTTTAGTAAGTGAGCGAGAGTTTTGTACATTTTAACACCAGATTATAATAAATAATTATTAATTATAGTTTCTAGAGCTAGGTGAATATAACTTGTAGTGCTACCGATATTATAAAATAAATATGTAGTTCAACACAAAATTTTAAAAAATAACATTTTTGTACAATTATCTTTGAATGATTTAGATAACTTTATGATGTGAGTTAGCTAACTATAATAAATTATAGAATGCTAGTGATTCTGTTGTTATTAATGCAAAATTCAAAGGTATTCAACAAGAATAGAATAGAATTCATTTATTTGCGTAAAGTATGGCACAATAAAGTTTTTAAATATAAAATCAAGTTCTCATTATAAACATACTCCGTGCTGCAATGCAAAAAAAAACATGCAAAATTTTTAACATTTAAAACATCTATACTAGTCTTTTTCATGGCGGAACGTATGCCTGACACAACGTATGCCTGACACAACGTATGCCTGACACAAATTAAAATTCGTTTATTGCTTCATGTTAGTTAATATATTCATATGTTCATGTTAATATATTGATCTTGTTGTCTCACGACAATTTTGAAACAAATAAAATCAAGTAAAAATATGAAACGATAAAACATACTGCAAATAAAGACATTAAAAGTTGAGTAACGTTTTCTGATAATTTTAGACAAAAATATAACTAATTTCAACGAAACTAATCAGTATCACTGTAGGCACACGCGCTGGTAGATGTTCTAATATATGTTAGGGCTAGTCTGCAAGGGCTGTTGTACTGGAACAAACAAGTGTAAATTTAAAAATAAAAAATCCTCAACGTTGTGATATTTCCCAATAGCACCACCGGTGGTACAGTTTGGTGGTACTCCTGGGAACAAAAATACACATTGGGCCATATAGAGTGGGACAAGGGCACGAAATTGATGATTCATACGACTGAACAGATTAATGTAGGTAATACCAATTGAATATTTTTGTAAAATTCAAGGCTGGCAGCCGCCTTTACTGCACAGTGGCAGTGAACGCGTTCAACAAAAGTAAAGTTACATAACTTCGGGCGTAGAAACAACGCTAACGTTTAAGGCCGAACGCACAGTCCAGCCGAGCCGAACGCGCCAACTGTCAATTCAATACAGAAAATGCTGCTGACGTCACAAGCCAGCCGCATTTTCTGACGTCATCAGCATTTTTTGTATAGAAAAATGACTGCGGCGCGTACGGCGCGGACAGTGTGCGATCAGGTTAATAATGCAATAGTTCATAAACTAGTAGGTACGGTAACTAACAAACTATACCTATGTATTGAGGCTGTATATAGCAAAGTTGAATTAAAATAAATATATATAAAATCACAGCGCTGTTTTATTTGAGACAAATGAAGAGGACTAGTCAGTGGCACGTCCGAGTGAAATAAACGTTCACATCACGATTCACGTTAGAAATTTTCTGTAATTTCGATTGGTAGGTAGAATATTAGTGGGATTCAAAGATTTAGGGGCTCGTCAGAGGCACGCCCAGAAACATGAGGCAACATGCCTGCTTTTTTCAGAACTAAGTACTTACCTAGTAGGTAAGTTTTAGGGTAGGTACCTTACCTACCTACCCTAAAAATATAGCCAAATCTTATAAATACCTAATATTGATACGATCATGTTACTACAAAAATGCAGAACTGCGCTCCGAACATCACGTTTACGATATAACATGTTGCAGGTCGGTAAGAACCTACCTACTACCTAAACTCTTAAGTTTATGTACCTAATATGTTAGTATAAAGTAGGTCAGTACTAATAAATATCTAGGTACCTACACCGTAAAAACTCATAATAAAACCTAAGGCTAGGTAATAGTATTACATTGTTGTTTTCTCAATCTATTGTTCCACTGATGGGCAAAGGTCTCTACTCCTACCTCGGTAGGTAAGATTTTGGAGGTAGGTTAACCTACCTATTATAAATCTGAGTATCAAGGTGGCGGGATTCTTTAGTAGGTACCTTCCTAACTTAGAATTTATGTTGTTACCAAATAATAGATAACGAAAAACGCAACTAAACAATGTCAACAGACTTTCGAAACTTTCTTTCGAATGGTATCGAAACAGTTTGAAACATTGCGTGTCTCCGATAAGGGCTGGATATAGGGCGGTGGAACACGAACAGGATCGAGTCCAACCTCAACGATCGACATGAACGCTGCTGTCCTGTTCTTCGCGGTGGCTTTGTGCCAGGTAAGATAACTTATCTATTTACTTAACTACTCCTAGTATTCCCGTTGTCCCCACTGAATTACGCACACTGGTGGGCCCAACGCCATTTTAATTAAATTTCAAAAAAATATTCCCGTTGTCCCCACTTGGCTTTGTTACCTACCTATATGTAGGTACCTATCTTTTTATATCTTTTTATTTTAGAGAAAAATTAAGAGTCAGCCGTGTTGGCTTAGTGAGTGTGCCTTCGACTTTCAATTCGAAAGTAGGCACTACCAGAATCAGAATAATCAATTTGATTGCATAACCTAAGTAAGAGTTCAAATCCCGTCCGGGCATTATAATATAATAAATAAATAATGCTGGACTTTTCACACAGCATCATCTAGCCCCAAAGTAAGCAGAGCTTGTGTTATGGGTACTATGATGACTGATATACTACTTATATACTTTTTGTTTCTAAATACATACATATTATACATAGAAACACCCAGACCCGTGACAAATATTTGTAGATCATACAAACATTGGTCCCGCCGCGGGGATCGAACCCGCAACCTCTTGCGTCGCAGGCGGGCCTTCGCCCACTGCGCTGCAGAGGTCGTCATATGCCTCCGACTATCCCATATACATCTTTAAAGGATCTGGAATACTTACTCAAGATCTGAAAGAATGTCTACTGTATCTTGGGGATAATCTAGTCATGACGATGTTTGTAATTGTTTAGCCACCAAAGCTGGCCACAAATCCATACTATTTTACTGATCACAAGCCTTTTATTTTCCAGACCGCCAGCGCCCAATACGCCTACACCCTCCCCGCGCCCTGCGCATCTCCCCTCGTCCTCCCTGCCCCCGCCTACCCTTGCGCCCCTGCCTACCCCTCTTGTGCCCCTGCTCCTTTAATCCTACCCTCCCCTTGTGCCCCTGCTCCTTTAGTTCTACCTGCCCCAGCAGCTCCATGTGCGTGTGGCCTTGGCCCCGCTTTAGGGGCGATTGCACCTGCGTTGCCAGCGCTCGCTCCCGTGCTAGCATTGAGCCTCTCGGACGCGATCGCCGCGACGTTGCCGCCGTTGCTGGAAGCCGCGTTGCCGACAGTGTTGACATCTGCGTTGTCGGCTGCGGGACCGTTGCTGGAGGCCACGCTACCGTGCGGATGTGCGCCTGCGTTGCCGCTAGCGTTACCCTACAGTCTTGCTCCTCCGCCGACTTACGCTGCGCCGTTGCCTTGCTCGCCAGCCTACTCCTACTATCTTTAGATTTAAAGTTGTTTGGGAAATGTGTTTAATTAAAGAGTTTTATAAGATCAATAAAAACTTTTGTTCGAAACTTGCATTTTCATTTTTAACACGTTCACTGTCCATGCCCCACATGTGGGTCATTTTGGGTTTGAACGAGACGTCCGTGCCATAACTGTGGGTCACTGCTCACTTCGAACATAATGGGCTCTTACTTCGTGGACGTAACAGAAACTTACTAGTATTCTACTTAGACGTATGTATGATTGTATAGGTAAAATATAAATCCAATGAGCCAACGAGTTTTTTTATTTATTTAGGATTGACATAACTTTGAACATTGAACTTAAAAATAACCAATTAAGAGTAATATTAGTCTAATGAATTTCATTAAAACATGCAAGACACAGAGGTTTTTTGCAGAATTGGCATTGTGTGTCAGTCTTTTTTGATTTTGTACGTGCATCAGCAACTGAACGACCTTCTTCTTTCAGTTTTTTATAGCAACCAGCGCACCTCTTTCTATAGATTTTGCCGTTCAGCTGCCTTTCGAATTTTATCGATTTGTGGGCCACTACGGTAGCTGAACTTCTTCTTCTGGATGTAGGTGTAGATGCTGTAGATGAGGATGATGCATTTTTAGCTGTAGATGAGGATGATTACTAGACTGAACAAAGTTTGCAAAAAAGTAGGGTTATTGTAATCAAAACAAACAAAACTTTTTTTCTGGGTGGCTAATGAGTGGCAAATCTGGCCGTAAATCCTTTTCTACCCACAGATAACGCATTTTTTTTTATAATTTTTACCTCCTACGTCCATGACATACGAGTGGGTCAATGAATTTTTAGCTTGTACGTTCGTGACATACATGTGGGTCATTCTAAAAATGGGGGTTACAGGGTTCCCTCCCCCTTTTTATAGCATTTATGGACCTGAGGTGGCATGAAGGCAAGTACCTCAGTACATAGGAATGAAAAAGTAAATTGGACTTGACGGCTAATTTCGGAATTTTGGCTGGACAGTGAACGTGTTAAGTAGAACACTAGTAATAAATAACCATTTATTTATTTAATTACTTACAAAAACTGGCCATTGGTTTTGTTGGTCATTAGTTTTTATATTTGACTCTAATTTAATTTTGCTACCTCACCAAAAAGTATTGAATACCTATGTAGTAGGTAGGTAGGTACAGTCAACGGCAGAGGTCTATAGGTTAAAATATTATTTAGTACTCTTCTTTGCATAGATTGTTGGGTACATAAGTAGCTCCCTACAATAACTACTAGGTTCGGTAAAAGCACTTTAAAAATAAACAAAATTCAATAATAAAAATCATTTAATAAAACTTTGGTTACAGAATTTAAAGGCATTTAAATTCGGAACGGACTTTGATCGGCGCGTGAGCATTCTGCGCATTTTGAAAACCGCATCAAAATGGGAATAGCCACGCGCCGCACCCACAACCGCTATGCTAACGGCTCCTGATTCATTTGGAATTATTTTTAAAGAATAACGTTTAAAACCGTAACATTCACTTCAGACTTCTTAATTTAAATTACTTGTAATTGAGTTATATGGCTACAAAATGTTTTACCATTTCAATGACTTTAACGTTATACGTTCACTAAAATTACATTAATTTAATACAATTTTGTAAATATTCAAATTTAAACCTTATTCTTTGTGAAATAGGATTCAAAATAATTCCAAATTTACAGTTGAGCCTAAAAAACAAACAACTAATCTAAGATATGCTCAATAATAAAACTAAATAATTGTGAACGCAGAAACATCCTCACACTCAAAAGCTGAGCCTATTTTAATAAAACTTCGGCCAACTATTATGAACAATCCCACACTTGGAAAAGTCCCAACAGTGGGAATAGGCTAACATCAAGAGTGAAAATGTAATCTGCATTCAAAATACCACAGTTTGAGACGCGGTACAATCGACAACACAAGTTGCGATGCCCTCATTCTGACTAGACTTTGACAACTGTACAGACGAATATTACGAGATTCTGAAGTCTCAGATCATTACAACAAAATTATTTTTTAACATAGATAACCTAATTAAAACAATTGTATTTATTGACTTTGGTAATTTATTTGGTTTTAAAAACAATTAGTTTGTAAAATCAACGTAAACTTGTACTTGATCTGAGATGAATCTTGTAACTAGGCCGTCAGGGCAGCGATTTTGTAACAACATCAGTCTTTGTAACTACTTACTAAAAATGTTATTTAAAACAACAACTAGGTTATGTTACTAATATCTAATGAGGTATTTGTTAAAGTTTTAACAAAAAAGTAATAAGTTAGTGCATTAACAAACAAACACTAAAACCAATTAAAATATCAACAGATTATTTTAAATAACATTAATAATAACACACTTGTTTGTCTTTTAAATCGGATTAAGTAACTATATTTTTGGAATAGTTTTGGTTATTTTAATAAATATAAACGTGTTGTTTATAGTTTTTGCATTTTTTTTTTCGAGATAAGCACTTGCTATTATAAACATCATTATCTCATAAAACAGTTAACAAAACCGCTCCCCGTTTGTAATTAAACAGTTCCACAAGCAAAGTATAACTAAAACTTTAAGTTAACAAAACTATTTAGTATAATTATACTTTTATTGGTATTCACTTGTGTGCGCGAGCATCCGTCAGAACGACGTCCAACTGTGGCATTACATTTTAGACAAATATTACAATAAATTCTTATTTAATTAAATTATTACTAATTTGGCCGAATTATTGCACTAAACTATAAATCAATGGCTACATTATGACACCTTTTTCAAACATTTAAAATAATTTGACACTAAAGTATTTTAAATTATTTAACTAAACTTATTTTGACACTTCAGATAATGCTGTCTCTTTTACACAGAAAGAATAAACAGATACAGCAATTATTATCAAATTAAGTAAAGATATTTTGTGACTGCATTAGTTTTGTGCAAAATGTTTAACAATTTTAGAACTATGTATTTTGAAGTGGGATTCAATAATTTCAACATCTTAATCTGTGACTAGCTGACGATAGCCGAGACAAGATACAAGAAATAATAATAAAATAATTAAAAAGTTGTTATAACTTTTGCATTCACAAAAATTACACACTTTAGTTTTAAAGTAATATTTGGGTCAAAAATAATTTCAATACTTTGAAAAAGACAATGAGACAACATATTAAGAACATGAGTAGAATCACCTAATTTTAAGGCGATTCAAAGTGATCCCAGCGATCCTACTGAATAAATGCTTTTTAACTTTGTAGTAAAGTTTAATTAAGGCACGATTCTCTAGTCTAACATTTAATTGACCCAAATTTGACATTAAAACTGACCCCTATCTATCCCACTCCTCACAATCTTAATTTAGGCGAATATTATACAAATAATCTTCCAATATTACCGAAAATAGCTTTGAATAATTGAATAAAATATATAAGTTGACTTTAAGTTACTTAACTTTAAGTTTGGATGTATTATCGCATCACACTACAACGTCAATACTAAACTATGACAGTTGACCTTAAATTAGCCAGTTTGTTAGTGTTTAACAAAATTTCTGATATTTCTTTTAAAAACATTCATCTTTATCCTTCTTATCTTCTTTTAAGTTTCTGTCAAAATAAATGAATGTAATTTAACATTTATCTAATTATTATTATAAAAATGTACTATTCAGTTGCTAGGCCCCAAACCGTGTTTGTTGGCTGGTTCACGGTATTGGTCGCGAAGGGACCGGACTAGAACCACATAGTTTTGTTGCACTTGTCCAACTAAATAAATCTTGACCGGCTTACAAAAAAGACGGAACTTCTTCTGTGTGTGACTGTACGTATTTCTTGTCAGTTGTGGACCGTCAGTGTGGATCAGTTTTTTTTGTATGATGAAAGGGTTTATTCTCTCGGGTTCCATTTTGTTTTTTAAAACGTAATTATTTAATTTTAAGTATTATTGTCCAGGTTCTCAATATTAGGTAGGTGTACTTATAAAAAATTCAAGCAATGTAAATGGTTGGAAAGACGCGAGTTACCGTTCACAGGGACCTGCTATATAGAAGTAGAATACATGTTTTATGAACCAGTACCTACCTATTAAAAACCATCCTTCGCGACCAATACCAAACCAGCAACCTGCCCCACCAACTCACCCCGGAGGCCAGCCCATCTGCCTGCCTCCAAGCACGTGCAGATGCAGGTGGTAGACCGACTGAGCGCCGTCGCGGCCGTTGTTGACCACCAGGCGCCAGCCGGACGGCGCCCGAGCGCTGCCGAGGGAGCGGGCTACCAGCATTAGGTGGCCGAGCAGCTGGCGGGAGGAAACATGAAGAAGTTAATAAAAAGTAAGATCATTTGATGAACCTAAAAATAAAATAAACTAATATTGAAATATTGCTGGACTTTCATTTTTATTTTTTATTTTATTTATAAAGATCACAAAACAGATGACAATCCTATAAAGTTCATACATTATGGTAGCAATTTGATCAGTTCTAGATTCGTAATCAAAATATGTGAAATATGTGAAAAGAATTAAATGTTGCAAGCACACAGAACCTGGAACTAAAGTAAGCAGAGCCTGTGTTATGAGAACCACATGACCGATTTGCTACTTGCTACCTACTAAATTCTTTTTTTTTTGTAGTATAGAATAGGCGTCTTACCATAGAACGTGACATAAAGTTATTCCGGAGTGTAAACTGTCAATGTATGGTTATTCTTGATTTATTCGGTGGAATAACTTTATGTCACGTTCTATGGTAAGACGCTAGGTTTATAGTAAACACATAAAATTTATACACCTGTCCAGTCCTGAGACAAATATTTGCTTCCGTGCTTCGCAGGGCACGTTGTCGGTCCCGGCTATTGAAGTCGTTAAGCAATGACGGAGGCCTTAAGGCGGCCTAACTCCGTCACCAGAGGCCACTGACTCATACGAACTTACTTTTATCTTTATTTTTTAAAGTCGGTAAAAATCGAGTGAAACATTTAGTGGAAAGCCTCTTCATCATCAGATGGGAAATGCCAGATGACTCGCGCGTCACTCACTGCGCACACACACACACTATCCATTAACTATAACAATCTCTAAGGTACAGTCAGCAAGGGAATTTGATTAAATGTTTGGTTTTGAAACAAGCAGTTCTGAAAACTGAAAAGAAAACCGAAATCAACGTTGGACTCAGGAATATTTTTTATTATTGGCCTACTAAACCGGATGTTACACATAACAAAAAAATAATAATAATAGACACGCCCTTCTAGAAGCAGGCAAGACATGCGTAAAAAAAAAGCAAAAAGTACCAAGAGAATCAAGAGATGAAAGAAACTACATCATAACTAGATAGAGGAGCAATTTATACATTAAGGGTGGGCTTGCAATAATTATGTATAAGTGAGGATAAGGTTTTTTTGAGTTTTCCGGGAAAATATAAATCCCCAGGAATAAAATTTATATGGGACCACCACGGGAATATACTCTTTTAAATCCATACTAATATTATAAAATGTGAAAGTAGCTCTGTCTGTCCGTTTGTTACCTTTCAAACCGATGATTAGGCTGAAAATTGGCATGGATAAAGGTTGTATCCCAGAGCAGGACATAGGCTACTTTTTATTCCGAAATTAAAACACACCGCGGGAGCGCAGCTAGTTAAAAGTGAATTTTGAAAAAAATGCAGATTAGGTCATTCACCTTTTAGTAGAATAACTATTCTTGTTGATTGATCTAAATAAATGAATGATGTAGCAGACTGTACCTACACTACCTACAATAGGTATCACCTCACTACGTGCGTAATTGTCGAATGATCGCTAAGGAATGCGATCTCAAGATAACGTCCGCTTCACTATCTACAAACCAATATCTACTTTATCATGTTGACTGTAGGTCTATTATTGCTTGAAACACTTCAACTAGTCATATGGCAAGCCTTTCTTTGTATTACAAACCATTATCTACTTTAATATGTTGATTGTAGGTCTTTTATTGCTTGGCTCAGTTAGTCATAAGGCAAGCTTTACTTTGTATGATTGGCTGGATTGGAACTTGCTTGAGTATTTAGATTTAAGAAGGATCTCCTAAAAGAATCCCACTATCCCATTAAAATAATAAATAGAGTTTTATTTGATGTTTGTGTGTTTGTGTTTCAATCACACCTAAACCAGTGAACCGATTTGGGTGAAACTTGGAATAGGCATAGATAGTGATTTGAGTGTCAAAATATACTTTTATAAACGACCGTATCTTTTTTTCGCCCTCTTAAGGCCTCCATCCATAAATATCCAGACCGTAAATTTGACGACCAAAATTAAATGCTGGTCCAATGCAAGCAAAGCCGAGTTTGGAAGCTAGTTATATGAAGACTATTAAATAAATAATGATCCAAGCAGTACTGAATAAATGCTTTTTGTCTCTGATAGTCAGTCAATGTAAAAAGTATCCTTGTTTTCAGTGAAGAGTATAACACTGATACTAAGTACTGTGTATTCTGTGGCTGATAACATCGGAATGTGCAAGGCCTCACTTAGAGGTGTGAGTTTAGATTTGTAAATAATTTCATGTCTTTGTTAAGAGGCCTTCGCCCAGCAGTGGGACATGATGGGCTTATTATAATAAGCTTTTAATTTGAACTTAGTGATGAGCATAATACATGAAATACTAAAGGAACTGTGGATGTGAGTATGAAATGGTCATGTGACTTGCCTCTGATTACCCATGACAACTACAGAGTATTTAAAATGTTTATCAATTGTGAAGACTTAGGCCAGGTAATGGGCCATAATGACCTCTGTGGTGTAGTGGGCAAAGGGTCAGCCTAAATGCAAGAATTGTGATTCCAAACCGTGTTTGTTTACTGTATTTACAGTCTCGATGAAGCAGAAGTAATCGCCTAGTTCTAAGACCATTCTAAGTGAGCCCAGGTTTATAAATGCTTATATGACATTCACATACTTTATTCACCACCAGTGTCCTCACAGGACATTACACTGAGACCAACACTAAATAATACTAGGTTCTGCTGATATCTACGTTCTATTTCAGTTTGGACATAATATTATCGTCTTCTGTGGTTTTGTTTCTCAAGGAATTGAATCGACTTCCTCACCTCAGCATCGCCAGTTTCCGCGTCCTGTAACCTTGCGATCCTTCGCTTCGGAATCACGAGAAAGTGCACTGGCGCCTGTGGAGAGACGTCGTTGAACGCCATGCACAGCTCATCCTCATAGATTATATCCGCTTTTATCTCCTTCGAGATGATCTTGTCGAAAACAGTCGGCCCCGGCGCCGCAACAGTCTGCGACTGAGCCCGCCTCACCTCATCGGAATACGGCCGCCGGATCGCAATGGCCGATCCCCGGGACAGATCGTAGATGTTCGTCGGATAATTCTTCTTTAGGCGGAACTTGAGGGCGCGTTGGATTACTTTGTTAAACATTTTTTCTAAGCGCTCATTTTTACTTTCGCGAATTGCGCGTTTGACGTTTCTTTCCAGATTGACGTGTGTGAGTGACTGTGACTGACAGTGACGTTCTGTTTGACAGATGTCAAAAAAATGTTGCCTTATTGATCTCGAAAAATCTACCACCGCTTTACGGTGTAATCATCGTCATCAGTGATGACTATGTTAAAATCTAACGGGATGAGCCTTACCTTGTAATTTCCCCTCTGCCAAAATGTAAAAGATTCCGAATCATGTGCGTCTTATACTATTACGTACGTCTTACACAAAATTTGCAAGTGTGCGTGAAAATAAGGTTGTATCACAGGTTGTATGACAGTTTTTATGCATGAGTGTGAGTAAAATGCGTTCGTGTGCTACCTCGTCACCTGCGTTCGTGTCTGAGTCAAAGACAAATCCTGTTATATCTAGAGGCCTACCATAAAATTAATGTTTACACGTCTAATAAACCTATACCAGGTGTACCACATTACAGCCATTTGAAAGTAGTTCCAGTAACAAAAAAAAAAACAAATACCTAATCAGATTTTCTCAAATCTCTAAGTAGAGATGTAGGTAGTAGGTACTTACCTAACCTGGCCACAGGGACAGGGTTCTGATGATAGGTAGAAAGAAGATAGGTAGTAGGTAAGGTAAGGTACCTACCTAAAACTATAAAAACGTAAGGGTTAATCAGAGGCTATAGCAGAAACGGGTTCTTTACGTTGATTTATATGTATGGTAGGTATTAGGTATTGTAACTACCAGGCCTTAGGAACTCGGGGAATGCATTAGAAAAATCCGTTATCATTTCCAAGGGTTTATTTTGATTTATCACATCTTTACTTACGTCCTAACTTATTAAATATATCTATATAACCTACCTACTGCGTACCTACTCTATATAAATATCAAAATATGTAGTTACAAAATACTTAATAAATACAATTTGCATAGATAGGTAGGTTAGAGCTAAAATATCTAAAGCACCAGACCAGCATTAATATAAATAATCTAAACAACTAGTTTATAACTTATAGCATTGGATTGTGTACATCTCTAAAGATAATAATTATCAAAAAACTAAAAGAAATCTGACTTCAATAAGGACTCAGGTCGAAAATTAAACAAGGAAGAGGTTTGTTGAGTTTTACGCGAGAACTATCAATCCTTCAGAAATAAGATTTATATGGGACCACCTCAGGAGTATTATGTACCCTCCAACAAAAAAGAAGTTTGATAATCGGTCCACAGTTGGCGGAATTATCGTGTAACAAGATAAAAAAATTGAGAACCTCCTTTTTTTGAAGTCAGTTAAAAAGTATAAAACTTAGATTAGTGTACCTAGACAAAACAATGTACCTACTCGTAGATAGGTAAGTAACCTATCTATCAATAAATTAGGCCTAATACCTAAAGTAGTTAGTTAGCAGGGACTTATAAATTATCTTTGATGAGAGGAAGTCAATTAGTAGGTACATATATCATATAATTAATTAATTATTAATGCAATTTATAATTTTACATAAATAGATGCGTTAGGTTAGCTTAGTTTACCTCTAAAGCTTAGCATAATTGAGCAAAAATAATGTTTAGTAGAATTCCGTGTTTAACACAAGTTTCACTGTCTATTTACTTACGACTGTTATTTTTTATCGATAAGTTTTAGTATCTGTGTTTGTTTTCATTTCAATGTATAGTACCTACACTACAATTATGATTCTGGTTAATAATGACTTACGCTAATTATCAAAACAACATGATATTAAAGTGTCATTACAAAGACCAATCTTTCACACTCACATTCAAACTTTTAACATAGGTACTTACTTATAGTTGATTTTTCAATCGTCATAAACTCAAATCTGAAGATTGTTAAATTGATTGACTTTAAATAATATTTGCAGCAAAAATTCTTTGAAATCTGTCTCTAACAATCACAGGAAAATACGACCGTTAATTTCGTCCGCCCTCGTTCCATTTCTCAGATTCGTAGATATGTCTAAACTTTTCAAATAAAAGTTATCAGACGATTAAAAATCAATCTAAAATAATAATACTATGAAGCGGTGATTCTAGACGTGATAGAAGACACAGCAGTGAAGATCCCAAGCAGTAACCTCAGCACACCGTGCACCAGACTTCGCACGAGAGGGTTGTGCAGCGCCACGCGACACAGGAGCACGAGCACGAAGAATAGCACGGTGTTGTGCACGAACTTCATCCTGGAGGACAGAACATCAATTTAGTTCCATCGCAAAAATGTGAAGGTTTTTGTACGTCGTCAAAGTTAAGTGAGTTCTACACGGTCACAGAATGGATAGGTCCAGTTGCCAGCGCCACTTGCGGTCTAATAGTAATAGCAGCTGAAAAGCATTTCACAAAAACTCGAAAACTGGTAAAACGCAACGCAACGAACTAAATCAGCTTCAAGAGTTATTCTAATTGTTTTTTTAAGCCAAAATTAGTAGTTATACGATGATAGGTATCTACTCACTTTCGTAGATGTCGTTTTGCCTTGTCGATATCTTGATCCTTTTCTTTCAGCAGATACTTTCTGGTGCCTTTCACGAAATTGACATAATGTTCATCCCAACTGAAAACATGTAAAGGAATTTTAGTAAGGTACCTACAAAGTCCAGGATTTTACTAAAAAGTAACTTACTTTTTAGGATTTTACTAAAGTAGGTATTCACTAATAAAATATTTTCCATCAACACTATTGTATCTTTAACTATCCCCTTAGACATCAACACAGAATCTCGAATGCCTAGGTAAGTATAGGTATTTTCTACCAAGCCTTGATTCAAATTGTTTTTTGTTAAACGTACTTGATGCTGTGTGGATCCAGGTTGTAGATGGCTCTGTCTTGCGGCGAGAGCCTGGCGTGTAGTCTCTGTACGTTATCTGTCTTGAATCGCCACTCGCGCAGGGAGAAGAATCGTAACACTTCGTTCATCGCAACCAGTCGCTGGCTTACTGTTATCAAGCTTATCCTGAAAACATTATATGTATGTGAAATTAAATTATCCAATTATAGAGCTAAATTTAATGCGTGTTTGCTCTTTTAGTCAAGGCAATGTATATAATATACCTACGTCTACTTGACTAGCAATGAACGTATAAAAAGTTTCATACAAAATTTCATCAAAATCTGTTCAGCCGTTCAGCGTGAAGAAGCAAGAAACATCATCCTATCCACATGTATAAAATCGAAGAAGGATTTCCCATTTCGTTAAAAAATATTTTGGAGCTGGTATCCCTATATTTTAACGTTCTGTTCTACGCAATATTTATTATTATTTTATAGAATATTTTAGTATTGTTATAAGAAAACTAGCTGACCCGCGCGACTTCGTCTGCGCATTTTTTTCCCGCTTTTCTGTTGAAATTTTTCCTGAATTTTCTTTGCTATAAACCTCATGGAGTCCGAGACCTTTCCAACGAATGCAAAACCGTGGAAATCGTTTCGTGCGTTCTGGAGTTATAGCGTCAGGAAGGAAAACCCGATTTATTTTTATATAGTAGATTATGTACATAGGTACTTGGTTGGTTGATGGTTACCTGGTTTTGATGCCGAACAGCCGTGTAGCGTACTCAGCTAGGTGCAGCGGCAACGTTTGCACAAGAAACTCCAAAGACTTCTGTGTGAACCTAGAAAACAAATTCATACTCTATGAACATTAAAGTCTGGAAAACGAAAGGCGCAGGAAAAGGGAGGCAACGCGTACGCCTGAAAAGAATAATGTTCCTATGTAATTTAAAATTATGAACTTCATAAAACCAAAATGACAACGAAACGTTCGTGATTTCGGACAAGGGTGATCACGGCAAAGCAGGCCAGTAGAGGTCTCGTAGACCACACTAATATTTATGTTTGAAATTCTCTTACTTATACAACATCTATCTATACATATAATCAAGTCCACATCCATCCACTGCTTAATGGTGGTACCTACTATGGTTCATCACCATCAGCATCCACAGCCCGACTTCACCCACTGCTGGGTACCGGATAGCTACAGGCCTCTCTAAGCTTGTGTATCACGACTATTCAGGACCCTGCGCTAATCTGACTCATTGATGGCCCGCGCCGTGAACGATGTCGTCTACCCATCTAGCCGCCAGACGTCCTACGTTCCTGTACCCAGATATGGGCCACCACTCAGTCATCATTCTACTCCACCTGTCATCACCACGCCTTGATATGTGTCCGCTATGGTAGGTATAGGCCGTATAGGCTAGGCCTCTTTATTTTTACGTTTTTTTTCCAAACCCAAAACCAAATGTTTTCCCACCGTCTATAGGAAAATTTAGGTAATGAATTCCTCACGTGTTCTCGACGCTGGAGCCCCAGGGGTACCAGAAGGTGTCGTCCATGGGATGCGCGCGCACCGAGTCGCGAACGGAGCGCTCGAACTGGCGCCACGTGGTCGGGTTCTCCACCGTGCTGCAGTTGTAAACACGCACCTCAGGTGAACTGCAATATAAACATGGGATTTCATTTCTCTGAACCGGAAATAATTCGCTTTATCGGGATAAATCCAGGCTATGGGTACATTAGGTACCTAGCTATTTCCATGCCTAGTTACCTCAACTTCATCAAAATTCAGCGTTCCCAAGGCAAGGCGATGCCTAGCATTATATTTTTTTAATCCGGAAGTTTAACTGTTTAATTTCATTATATATTTTTATTCTAAGTACCTATCTAATACAATATTGTATTGAGATAGGTAAGTATGTATACAAGTATTAGTGTTCACATTTTTTCTAGCTATTCCACTACTACGTATTAGCGAAGACCTGTAATTGGCTCACTATTTCTATTGTAATTATTAAGGACACCATGTAATAGCTGTTGGTTTTCCAATAAATAAATAAAATCCGTTCAGTGGTCTTAGAATGAAGTAGGATCAAACATCCATCATTCGCATCTTCGATCATAATAGGAGATACCTAAGAATACTCGCATCCTCACGTTCTTTGGGCACGTGTCGCGGCGTGGAGAACTATCCATAGAACGTCTAGTGGTTCAGGGAAAGATTGAGGGTACAAGGCCGCGAGGTAGATCTCCAATGAGATGGACGGACCAAGTGAAGGCAGCGCTGGACAGACCCTTAAATGAGTGCACCAGAAAGACCACCATCAGAGATGAATGGCACAGAATTGTGAAGCAAGCCACAACACGACCACGACGATTCTGTCAAGAGTGAAACGACAGAGAAGAAGACCTAAGAATACTGTCAACTGAATGTAAGGTACCTACTCCAGTGGGTAAAGTTTGGAACCGTGACAGACAATTAACATCGTAACCGTGAAAAGTCATGGCTCATGGCATCTGAGTGAATATCTTAACCTTGGATTGGCTTGGGTAGGTACCTCAGTCATGATCCGTTTTCGTTAGGTACCTAACCTATACCTACGTGATTTTTAATAATCTAAGTACTACATAAGTCTGCGATACTGTTAGAAAACAAACAGTCAGTTAAACTTTTTGAACTTTCGTGATTTGGTGACATAAATATTATTTTTAACCGGGTATTTATCACGTACCTATTGTTATTATTTGTTTTTTCCCACGTTGAAAACCGAAATAATAACAATAGGTAAACGTAAACAGGGTCACGACTGTATCCCCAAGGCGCGGTAGACATTCTCTCAGATCTTTATATTCCAGATCCTTTGAAGATGATTTGATCCTTTAATAACAATAGGTACGTGATAAATACCCGGTTAAATATAAACAGTCAGTTCTTAAAATCGACGACTAATCTGAAGTGGATGCATTTTCGATCCTTATCAGTTTACGTAATCTATTACCTACATAGATTGCACGGCATTTGCTGCATTCTATGAAAAGTATTTTTAAAATATACAAAATATAAGAAAAAACAAAGTAAACAATAAAGTGTTACAAAGAGAGTTTCATTTCAAGACACTTAATTTATCGCTAGAGGTCTCCGCGACCTCAGCTATAGCGTCTGCAACGTTTGAATAGCGTCATCTCGATCTCCTCCGCTATTTTCAACCACAAGCTACATTTCTCTCTCAACTTCCACTCAAATACTTACTTCTCACCAGCGGTCTCCGAGGCCACAGTCATCAGCGTGTCTAGAGCCAGGTCCAGTAGGTCAGCCCGCACGGCCACAAACAAAATACAATCTATTCCACTCTAATAACAAGCTACGCATTAGCTATTTCCTCGATTTTTTTCTGTTAAGCACTCACTTGCCATCAGCGGTCTCACAGACCCAAGGTCGATAGCATAGCGATAAATCTACCTTAGTTATCGGGTCATATTGGTCGCCAGAGCTTAGAGTTTTTCCTATAATTAACTCGATAAATACTTACTTATCAACAGCGGTCTCCCAGGCCACAGCGATCAGCGTGTCGATTGCCAGGTCGACAGGCAGTAGATCAGCCTGCGCGGCCTCCCGACAACAGAACACATGCAGCAGTCCCTTGCCAGCCGCCACCACTACGCCACTGGGGCCGTTCAGGTTCTCGATCCAGCCGGGGTATGGGTGTCTTAGTGCTGACACCACTGTGGAAGGGAGATATATACTTAGTTTTTGTCAAAGTCGAAGTGGTCTCCGAAGCATAACGATGAACAGAGTTATGGATGTTTTTCAAGGGCGGTGTTCAATATCACTCCACACAAAAGGCTTATGCTTAGGATAATGTAAGTTGAGGTCTGGGGGATTTCTTATGGTTTGTAAGATTTTAAATAAAAGATCTCATCATAGCGTAAGAAATTTTAATGTTTGTGTAACAAACACAATTTTATGTTACTCACTATTTTTGCGATGTCCTTCCAGGACTCATGTGTTAGTAACTTAGTACACCTTTATTTTAAGACTTATTGTACACACACATGAATGCAATAAATACTTTGAATTTGAAATTGAAAGGTCTGAGGGACTCTTGCAATCACTCTTGTTGAAATAGGCGAAACTTATACATGTATGATGAAAGGTCTAAGAGACTATACTCATAGTAATGGTCTGAGAGACTACTACTCTATGCTAAGATAGACTATAAAGGTCTGAGAGACGTCTCACCGATAGTCGGGCGGAAGATGGCGACGGGGTAGTTCCGGGGGGAGTGCTGCTGCACCGCGTTCTCCGCGAGCGCCTTCGTGAACGTGTACGTGTTGGGCTTCGGGGATATGTATCTGTCGGACAATACATCAATATTAGAACAGGAGTAGAATCAACTAGTTTTAAGACTATTATAAGTGACCCCAGCGGTCCTACTGAATGAAGGCCTAGATGAAGAACATTAGTGAAACAAGGAGAAGAAGTAAAGTCCTTACTCGGGCGTGAGCGCAGCGAGCATGCCCCGGGGCGCGGCGTCAGCGAGCGCGAGCGCGCGCTGCAGCGGCGCGTGCGCCGGCGCCGGGTACACGCGCTCCTCCACCAGCGACAGCTCTGCGTTGCAGTAGCCTGTGGATACGTGGACGAACGCCTGGAACAGACAAAGAGGTTTAAGTACCCTCTCAATCATCATGAGCCGGCTTCCTTATCGGGGTGGATCACCTTATAGAATGCTAGGCCCCAAACCGTGTTTGTTGCCCTTGTTCTTCACGGTATTGGTCGCGAAGGAACAAAAGTGGAATAACCTAGGTACCAAGTTTTAAGATTATTCTAGATGATTCCAGCCCCTACTGAAAACTTACGCAAACTGGCGGCATGAACCTAATATTTGGACATAGGACATACCTACCTCTGCCTAGCCCGATCATCTCCATCGCGAGAGACGATCAAAGCCCAAAAGATCTGAGAAATTTTCAGTCTCGTCTTGGAGATGCAGCAATAAAAAGAACGGAAAACATCGACCAAGAAGACCACGCGCATGGAGGGACGATCTCGACAGGTTTGAGAAGTTGTGTAGATCTTCCTATGTAACCTGTGAGACCTTTGCTTAGCAGTAGGGCACATCACATCACGTTAAAAAAAGTATACTGTATGTTGTGTATAAAGTATAGTACAAGCTCTGCTTATTTTGTGGCGAGATGACACTGTGTGACATCATGACCATGTCGTCCATTATTAAAGCGTTGCCTACCCATTTGTAGAGGTCGCGTGTTGGTCATTGTCAAGAGTCACGTTTTAGCGAAGTCTTTGCGGAACCAATATTTGCACATCAATCGCGGATAAACGTGGATGTGCTCAGGAAATTATGAAGGATGTATATGCAGCAAATTAATTGTAGATGACGCAACTTTTAGTTGCGACGGCCGGCAACTTGCGAGTTGCGGTAGGTAAGTATGATTTTTAATATCGTTTTCAGAAGTTTCGGTTATCGCAACAATTTGCAGTTGCTACAATCGATTAGGTGCAAGAACAATTTCTATAATTTAGTTTTAAAAATTTAAAATAAAAACGGCCTTAATGTTGGACTCAGGTTTTTCGACCTGAGTGCAGATGAAGTTGTTTGAACGGGAAAATGGACCACCTCGAGAGTAAAGAAAGAAAGAAAGAAAGTATTTATTTTGCTAGAATATAGGTTACAAGTTTGGTTGTCATTTATATCTATTGTGCCTTATATATTCTACCATCCACCTGTGTGTGTGCAAAATTTATAACATAATATTAAGCTAAATAATCCTCTTAATTATAAGAAGATTATTTAGCTTAACATTATTCATAATTTTATATAATATTCAAATTAGATACATTTATATTTAAGTACTTACATTACTTTTCACAATAAAATTGTTTAAGCATGTCAATGTTGAGTTAATTATTAAAATCACTTAGTAGATAAAAAAGTAAATAGGTAGATAAGGAAGGTAACTTTCAAACAAAATAAAATATTTTAGGATTAGATTGGGGATATGGTGATTTTGGTGTAGGCAACTTTGTTGAGAAAAAAAGTTGATTGTTTCTTCAACTCAAATTGCTCAGTCTGCGAAGCACCTTAGTAGTACTGTAGGAGTAGGTATTTACTTTAAGTCAGTGACCTATACATAGAGATTATGATAAGCAATTTTTTGATGATTCTAAAATTTAAATTCAAAATTATTTATTCAGAACAAAGTACATAGAAACGTAAATGTAGGTAGAGTACCTAGTACTTACAGGGTGGGGTAAAATCATTATAGGTACCAGTCAGCAACGAAAGTACCTCCTACCTTATTAAAGCTTCTCTTATTTTTCAATTTTTTTGTACCTCACAATCGACGCTTTTTCTCAAGGACACTTTTCCAAAGTAGGTAGTTCCTTAGTAGGGAGGTTACCTGAACCTTACCTGATTTCCGTACCTATGTTAGGTATCTACCTCACCTACTTAATAACAATGATAATTTGTTTCTAATTATAATTATTGATATGCCCTTACACCGTTTAGCATTGCTGAGGCAGAGTTCTATGAAACGATACCTATTTCCGCGAAATTCTAACTGGAGTCATCAAAACTATTAGCACAGAATACAGATACGACAAAACATTGAGCAAAATAAAAAGTCGATTCCGACGGGATTCGAGCCCGCGACGATCAGACGATCCTCCTTAAGCCGGAGTGGCCACGGAACCCACTTCAGATACGAAATATTTGATAAGCTCATGTTAGTTGTATGTTTCAAATTAAATTCAATTAGGTAGGTAGTATTTTGATTTGTTTTGAATTGAAAAAGAGAAGAAAAAGAGAGTTAGGTACCTATAGCAAGAGATACTCACGGCGATGTTGGGCAGCTGGTCGCAGATGTCCATAAGCCGCATGACGGAGCGCACGTTCTGGTCGATCGCCACGTCCAGCGCCTCATCGAACTTCAGCGTCGCAGCTGAGTGGAACACCACGGACACCTGGAGAACAGACATACTTCATAAACACAGGCCTTTCAATCTAAATTAGATGATTCTTACAGCGCCAGGAGGCAACTATACCTACGCGGACGCTGTAGTGAGACATTTTGTTTGAGATGGAGGTAGCACCCAAGTCACCCTCTCAGAGTCTCAGCGGGTCAGCTATTCGGCCTATCCACGGGAAAGATCACGCAAATAGTGTGATAATAATACTTAATCCTATGCGGTCTCACTGCTGGGCTCAGCTAAATCCTCTCCTGTCTCTTTATACTCTTTGCAATCGTCTGCGAGCTTCATGGGTTTCATTCAGTCAGACTTCAGCGGAATGTATTCGGTTCGGAATAGGTCAGCTGTTCAACTAACCGCAACCAATCACAGTGCAAGAAACGTCAGTTTTGGATCAATTCCTGCACTGTGATTGGTTGCGGTCGGTTGAACAGCTGACCGATTCCGGCCCGAATGCATTCCGCTAAAGGTTGAATCACTAGGCTGGCTGGGGCCCTATTGTGTAACTCAACTGGCAATGGACATCAGCTTCATTTTGCCATTTGAAACCTAGCCTGGACTTCAATTGTCATTTTCGTATTGTGTGATTGGTTGAGCTCTATTGGGATGACAACTGGGAATGCATTTCAAGTAAGACTGCAGATCATAGAGTCAGCGCTTTTGAGAGTACCGATGAGAAACTGCTGGTAAATATGGTAGTAATAAACTGATAACTCACCTCACTGAGCTGATGGATGGAATGGGAGTCCATGCCGAGGTTTGGTTGCGAGGTGTCTCCGGCCACGATCTGCAGCTTGTCCAGCTGGCGAGGGCAGTGGGACCTGATCACGTCGAACACCTGGAAAAGACTTCCACTGTGAAATCTAACCAAAAGTAATATTGAATTATAAAAAACCGGCCAAGTGCGGACTTGCGCACGAAGGATTCCTTACCATTATCTATAAAAACGGAAAAAAAATCACGTTTGTATTAGAGCCCCCATACAACAAACTTTTAGTATTTGTTGTTATAGCGGCAACAGTGAAAATTTCAACTGTTTAACTATCGCGGTTCATGAGATAATATAGCCTGGTGACAGACGTACAGACAGACGGACAGCTGAGTCTTAGTAATAGGGTCCCTTTTTACCTGGGTATAGAACCCTAAACTCAATCAAACACTATCAGCAAGTGGTGAACTTTAAAATATACAATGTTATGGTTATCAGCTAGAAAAATACATCTCGAAATTTCGCATAGGTAGTAAATTAATAATGCTGACGCCAAGTGAGGTTTGTTCGACTGTTATTATTAGATGAAAATGGTTGAGAATATCTCGTTCTTTAAATCTAGCTCTAACCTGTGACTCTTTCAGCTTCGTCAATCTCTTCTCTGGAAGCACATCTTTCTTTTCCCTCATCAGTAGATATAAGCGGCTGATCTCCGGACATGTCCATAATAGCCGCTCGATCAACACCTGAAATATTAGCTCCTGAGTAAACGGACTTGGCAGAGGCGGTTGATAGCGTGCGCGTTGAAATTTATGGAGATAACGGGGGTGCCGCAGGGATCAGCGCTGGGTGCTAGATTGTTTTCTCCGTGTTGATTATAGTCTTGTTACTATGTATACTTACTTTACATGTACAACAGTTATGCAATAAAATTATTCTGATTCTGATACTTTAGAGACTTTATTTTGCTAATTTAAATTTTCAACTTATATATAGCGTATTTCTTATAGTTTCCAAGTTCTATTATTTATTAAAAAAACATGTTATGTACCTATAGTGAATAATTATGCTGGGTAAGGTACCTATACCTACTTAATACTTAGGTATTAATTCAATTAGGTAATATTAATAATTAGGCATAATAATTGTAAAAATAAATAAATAATTTTATAACGGGTATTTATCATATAGGTACCTACCCCTGCACCACTGTGTATTTTAGGCGTCGCTACTGTGGCGACCTCATACACTATGGCTCATTTCGAAATCCGAGTTCTGCTTTTCGAAAAAAAAACGCCACTGTTGACCAATTGACACTATCTACACTACACATTAGGTAAGGTATCAGACCTTCTAAGAGACAAGGGCAGGAAGATGATGGTAACTAACCTTGCCCATGAAGCCCGTGGCTCCTGTGATGAAGACGCTCCGTCCAGCGTAAAACTGAGGGATCAGCGGAGCGTCATGCGACGGACACGGCCTTGGCACCATCTGCATGTACAAGAAAGCACCTGTCAGTGACACAGAAACTAACGCTCGTGATGTAGCCGCACGGAACTGTCAATTCAATAAATGCTGGGACGTCAGAAGCGAGCCGCATGTTCAGACGTCATCAGTATTTTTTCTATAGAAAAATGACTGCGGCGCGTGCGGCGCGGACATTATGTGCGATCAGCTTTTCACGGAAGAATTTCCACCGATCCGGTTATCGCACTGTACGCTAATTCGTAAAAACGGTCAACAGCTAAAAGTTATTGAGTCACTCCGCTACATTGCATCGGCAGCAACACCAACGCGAGCCAAATAATGCATCCTGTAAATTATGCTCTGTCGTTCTTGATTGATCGGTGAAGCACACAGAAAGAAATGAAAAGTCTAATCAAAATTTTCGATTCCGACGGGATTCGAACCCGCGACGATCAGACGATCCTCCTAAAGCCGGAGTGCCTTCAACCGCTCGGCCACGGAACCCTGACGTCAGACTCGAAATTCTTGATAGCTCATTGTTTCAAAGATGACCGCTGGTGGCATTATCAAAATGCTTTCGTGCTTCGGAGGGCACTTTGTCAATCTTAACTATTAATAAATAGAGGTCAAACAAAAAGACTGAGTAGCATCTACAAATCAATAATGCGTCTATAGCTGCATTTAAATATTAAATACATGAAGCATACCTACCTAATTAATAAATGTCAATACTTACGTATGCAAATATTTGCTAAAATGCTTCTAATTATGTTTAAAAATAACTTGTTAATTAGTTTGCAGCAGACCGATGGTCAGACGACATTGTGGGGGCGGTGGGAGAGCAGTGGATCCGGCACGAAACCGCCAGGAGTGGCGTGAAAGGGAAGAGGCCTATACCCAACAGTGGGTGTTACTGGATAGATAGATAGATAGACAATCAAAAAATTAAATGACTTATTTATATCTCTTCAAATCGCGGTTCTTAGGTACCGACAGCAACCAAAATGTTTTTTACGTACTTTTGTAGTTGAAGTTTAAAAAAAATACCCACGACGATAATATCATGATGATACGGTTTTGGATAGTTCAACCGACTTTAAGAAAGGAGGAGGTTCGCAATTCTAGGACCGCTGGGATCACAAAATAATTCCCTGTTCCTTCGCGACCAATACCGTGAAGCACCAGAGTCATAATTATACATGTTTGCTTTACAAATAGTTATAACTGAGAAGGCTAGGTATACGAACGTCTTGAAACGTGCACAGTTGAGTGTCAACTTAGGACAAACTTGTGTGCTCTTAAGCACTCGATAAGCAAAGGTTACAATATTAATAATGGCTCACCTCACCTACGTCTATAATGAATCACTACCTACATAGTATAAAACAAAGTCGCTTCCCGCTGTCTGTCGTATGTATGATTCGATCTTTAAAACTACGCGACGGATTTTGATGCGGTGTTTTTAATAGATAGAGTGATTCAAGAGGAATGTTTATATGTATATACATGCAATAGTAGAGGAACACTGATAATTTTAGAGGTTTCTAATGTGATGTCGTAAATAAACTCATTTTGTTTGCGCTTACATTGCAAACGCTGGCTGAACCTTACGAGATAGATCAAAAGAGTGTACTACAGTATTGTTCACCTTCAAAAGGTCTACTGTTTCTAGTAGATATTATCTATACTTCAAATCAAATCAAATCAAAGTCCTTTATTGCGTACTACGGGTTTGTTCTTTGTTGTTACAATTTAGTGCAGCCATACTCAGCGTGATCCGCATGCAATTTTTCACATAATACTTAATCTATAAATGACAAAAAAATTGGTTGTCTGTAAAGTCGGTTTACTGACGATAGTTGAACGTGACAACGTTTGTGCTTCTTTGTCGCTCGTTCCGCGCTCTCGCTTGCACTTCAAGCCTTACATGGAACGCCTCAGAGCGAGGTAACGCCGCATTTTTTCGTGCGTGCAGCCGGCTCTATCGAATTATAAGACGTTGTCACGTCAAAATTCTTCAAGTTTTACATCGAATATTTTAATTGCGTCACAGGTAGAGAAATGCCAAAAAGAAGTCAAATCAATGCCGACAGTTCGCGTGCCCCGCGCCAGGTGGCGGCGGCCGGCGCACCTACTCTATGGAACGCCTCAGAGCGAGGTAACGCTGCATGACGTCATGTTTTTTCGTGCGTGCAGCCGGCTCTATCGAATTATAAGACGTTGTCACGTCAAAAGCTGTGAACGTTGTTTAAAAAGACATTCTGTAGTATATTATTTATTAGTATCAGCATTGCACCCGCACGAAGCCGGGCGGGGCCGTACTCGCGTACTTTTTTCGATCGTTTGACGAATCTTCGGATGCTTCCCACCACGATTACTGTCTTCAAGGCCCAAATATTCCAACGTCAAGGGCCAATTTTTCAAACGTTAAAACACGGTCCTAATCAAGGCCCAAATATTCCTACAGAAGTGAAGTCTTGAAGTCAGAAATCACGATGGGAAGTAACCGAATATTCATCAAATGAACGAAAAAAGGACTTTCATCCCTGGTCTTTCACACAGCATCATCTGCCACCTGCTCCCAAAGTACGTTTGTGTTATGGGTACCACACATGACTGATACTTAGGTACCTACCTGTTGACGTGTACATATAGGTACTCTCAAACCAAAGCTACTTAAATGTAAAGTATTATTGTAATGGTCAACATCTTAGACAATGACGAATTAGCGCTTAAACAATAGTGATTTTCCTCTTAATATGACATCAGTGACATTTTCACAGACCCTTAATAGGTTTAGCTAATTAAGCTACTTAAGCTAATCGCACATTATACAGGGTTTTAAAACACCGGTAACCTCTCAGGACTGTATTACTATCATCATAAACAACAACTTTTGTTCCATGACTTTTTACAAAACATACCTAATACATTTACCAAAAACAATTTCGTTTTCCTATCTAAAAAATTGTCCTATCGAACATATTTCGGCCCCCGCCGTCATAACCCTGCTCCCTCGCTTTGTACTATCGCTTTCTTTTGTTGCGCATAGACTTTGTAACATTTAGAGCGGTCAATTTAAATATGTTTATGATGATAGTAATACAGTCCTGAGAGGTTACCGGTGTTTTTCTAAGAATTCTGCTAATCACAGTGACCAACTCGTGAGTTTTCAGGCCGGTACTAATATTGACTGATCTTTTAGGTAAATGAAACTCACGTGTGTAACAGGAAATTCACGTGTTGGCGAGAAATTGTAAAAAATATTCGAAATAGCACTTAGACGAGTCAATGTTTGCTGACTGATGTGTGCTGAAGTAGACTTATTCAGAAATATCATTGTTACGTCATAGGATACGTTTTTTAGCCATAATCCCGCTCATATAATAAAGCTGAAAGTTTGTGAGTTTGTTTAGATGTTTGTGTTTCAATCACGCCTAAACCAGTGAACCGATTTGGATGAAACTTGGAATAGGCGTAGATAGTGACCTGGAATAGCATATAGGCTATTCAAAATGTTGGTACCACGCGGGTGAAGCCGAAGTTAAGATTCCCAAGGACCCCACTAACCTCCCCACTTGTGACAACGACTACAGTGATGGGGAGGTTAGTGCGGTCGTCTGGAATTGATATTACCAATGACCCCATTCACTTGAGCAGTGGCGAAACCAAGAATTTATTCTCATCTCAAAACTGCCAAACACGCCTAAAAGTTTTCGCTTCAAATATCAAAATAGTTTAGGTAGGTAGGTGCTACTAAATATAACTGAATTGAGAACCTCCCTTTTTTTGAAATCGGTTAAAAATACAAGTACTTTGTATGATCACAACATTGTAACAGTTATTCCTGGTAGTGTTATGTATTACATAAGGACTGACCGTGAAGGTAGGTTATGTAGTCACGTTCTTCTGTTTGCCCGCTCAGCGCTATTTACCTACTTATTGTTATATACTAATTGTTTTAACAACCACATTAGCATGTGAGCCTTAGCAATGTACTATGGGTAAATAAATAAATAAATTACCTAGGCTTTTCTGAGTCATTCGAACTAGTGTGCTGAAAAGGGCGAGTTCACTTTTAGGTATTAAAAAGCCGGCCTAGATATACCTTTGCTATTCCAGACTCTAATCTAACACTGCAGGTTTCATCCAAATGCATTCAGTGGTCTTTTCTTGAAAGAGTATGTAGGTGGTCTACCTATTAAGTCATGTAGCACCGTCTTAGATCATAAAGACGGGAGCCTTTACCATGTATTTCCCCTCTGCCAAAATGTACACGATTCCGAATCATGTACGTCTTGTAGTAGTACGTACGTCATATACGTTTGCAAGAGTGTGCGTAAAATGAGAGTGTATTGTAATTTTTTATGCATGCATGTGTAAAAATCTGCAGCGTCTATCGTGCGCTCGCATCGCATCTGGTGCCCCAGAATACCAGCGCTCGTGCAGGGTAGGAGGCATACTGCCCTGCACTTGCATAGTGCTGAGTGGTGTCCTTTTATGCTAATTTTTAAGTAAATTTTATTGTACGTACCTAACCTGTACCACAATTGGCAAAATAAATATTTTCTTTACTTTAAAATGCGTTCGTGTGCTACCTCGTCCCCCGGAAAAACCGGCAGATAATGTTGAAAGGGGAATTCTGTCAATAACTCGTCCATTCTATTTTGTCTGAGAGCACCGTGCTACAAGCCTCCATCTCAAACAATGTCCCAGCAGGCACTAGCGTCCGAGTGAAGGTAGATTTTAATTAATCTTATTTATTTATTATTTATTTATTTATTAGCGTTTTAGCTGTTGTCAGTTCCTAATACTTATTTGTAAATGTTGTGCATGCCTGTAATGGGTGTACATTCTATAGAGTGACTGTTTTTATAATGTTTCTACAAATGTATATTATGTATGCTGTTGGTGTTGCCTAATAAATAAATAAATAGACAACGTATACCTAAATCATCTGTATGGTGTAAATACCTAAGTAGAAGCTACCTACCTAGTTTGAATACAAAATCATTTCTACGATCGTCTTGGGTCGTTTAGCTCCTCTTATGGTTAGTAGACAATAGCAGTCAAAGGTTGAGTGGCCATAACGACCACCAGTCAATATTGTATCTGCTAATGCATGGTCGTTGGTTCAAGGTTGCCTGTTAGTTTGTAAAACGCTGAGGATCGGTTGAGCTATCTTTAGATCGTTGCAATGAGGCTGATGATCTCACTACGAGTAATATTATAAACTCGGTGTCCATCGCGGACCCGCGGTAGCCTGAACATAGGCTACCGCGGGTCCGCGATGGACAGGATCAGGGATAATTCAGGATTCTAATGGTGAATTTAAATCGGTCCATTTATAGTTTCGGAGCCTATTCAATTCAAACAAACAAATCTTTCCTCATTCCCTATAATATTATTACTTAGTGTAGATAAAATGGTCCTTCGAGCCGGAACAACTAATGCACTATATCACGAGCTCGGTGAAGGAAAACATCGTGAGGAAACCCGCAGCTTCGTCAGCTCCACACGTATTGACGTCGTCTTTCCTGTGGACAAGGCCGAGTTGAGGTGCTAGAAGCCTCCGCAAACAATGTCCCAGGCACTACAGCGTCCCGTTCAGTGTAGGCATGCCTACACTGATTAAATCATATACCTATATATTTTTTTTCAGTTATTCAGTTATTTATTCACTTTACAAAAAAAAATACAAAATCTTTATTTAGGAAACAGTAAAAAAAAAGTAAGTTCGTAATTCGTATGAGTCAGTGGCCAACTCCGGTGACGGAGTTTTTAGGCCGCCTTAAGGCCTCCGTCATGGCTTAACGACTTTAATAGCCGGGACCGATAATTTAACGTGCCCTCCGAAGCACGGAAGCGCTCGCGATGAAAATGCCACTGGCGGTCACCCATCCACTTACAGACCGTTTCGAATGTTGCTTAGGAAACCGTAACATTATTAAACAATAACTTGAAAAACGGTGATGTCCGTGATAGTACTTAGATATTGGTAAACAAGGTAGGTAAGTAATTTATTTCTTAACTGAAATACATGTAGGTACTACCTAATCCTTATCTTCACCTACTGTTAGGTACTTGTTATCGAAGATGATGGTTATCCATCTTGAATAACCAATATTGAATTTTTGATTACGAAAAACAAAAAAGTTCTACCTAGGTAGTAGGTACCTCGCACACTTTTCTATACAAATAATGTTGATGACGTCAGAAAATGCGGCTCGCTTCTGACGTCAGCAGCATTTTCTCTATAGAATTGACAGCGGCGCGTTCAGCTCGGCTGGACTGTGCGGTCACCCTTAATCCGTAACATTGACAAATTGAAGATAAAGGACAAAAATAACGTCTCAGACAAAGTTTATTTTTTTTCTGTCAAAATTTCTAGTAAAGGGTGTAAATTAAACTTAAAACTTTTTGTCACGCGAACAGAATTTAGCTTTTATTTTGTAGTCACGCTTTATGAAGTATCTATAATATTGTTGATCGAAGATTTTTGGTCAAAAATAAATATCGGAAGAGAACCGATCTTAACCCTGACTTTTGTATTTCCATTTTAAGATAATAATTATTTATTAAAGCAATACTTTCCTTGAGTTAACTTTTACGGAGAGGCCTTTAAGCTGCCGAGGTCAGGGAGGAGCAAGGTCGTGGGTTCGAATCCCTCACAATTATTTAATTCATAAATATTTCAATAGTGGTTATTTATTTTGATCTACTTTTTTATGGTTTATTAATGAGTTTTTTTCTTATTATTATTATGAAATCATTTATTTCAGATAAAAATTAATTAATAAGAGCCCCTGCCTAATGCTACCTGGAACATCATAAAACAAATTGGTAATATCAAAAGAAAAAACTCAAGTTCTTCCACTCTGCTCAAGCTAAGTGATTCCCCTATGAATTCAGCTAACATATCTATATAAATAAAAATGAATTGCTGTTCGTTAGTCTGCTTAAAACTTGAAAACGGCTGAACCGATTTGGTTAATTTTGGTCTTGAAATATTCATGAAAGTCCAGGGAAGGTTTAAACGTTGAGAAACATAAATAATAATTAACAGAAAATAATAAAAACGATAATTTAGTTTTCCAGTACAAAATGTTCCTGGCTATGAAATGAGGTCCGATCACTTTGGTCTGTTCCTAGCTGTGAAGTGAACTCCAATCTCTATAGACAAACAACGTGTTGCGGGTCAGCTAGTAGTAAATAAGTTATTTGCCAATGTAGGAAAACAACTTGCTATTGGAAACCGAAACTAATTCATGCTCGTCTCTGGACTCCACTCAATGCAAAATTAGTGAGATACTTTCCTCTACTAACTCGATGGCCTTATTCAGTGTCGATAACATTGAGATCGAGAATATAATTTAAAACCCTAAAGATAAGTCCGCGGTGGGTAGGGACGGCATTCCTACATCCGTTATCAAGTCTGAAAAACATATCCTTGTTCCTGTATGAAAGCATACTGTTGACGTAGCCCTTACTTCCGGTGTATTTCCTGGTGCCTTCAAAAGAGCTATAGTGCTTCGTATTAACAAGAATGGAGACCGAGAGATTGTCACTATCACGGATGTAAAATGGACGTGGTCACTATAGACCGATATCCGTACTGACAGTGTTTTAAAGTAAAGTAAAGTAAAGGTTTATTTTGCTAAATTTGTGGTAGGTACAAATTACAAGGTACAAGTTACATTCATATTATTAGCAAAAAAGGTTACCACTCAGCATCGTGCAAGTGCAGAGAAGGATACCTCCCCTGCACAAGCGCTGGTATTCTGTGGCACCAGATGCGAGCGCGCGACAGACGCTGCGATTACAAGACATACAAGATCCTTGAAAAAATTCTTAACAAAAAACTAAAGAGTTATCTCGATGCCAATAACATTCTTTCGCCTAATCAAATTGGCTTTAGGAGTGGTAGGTCCACTGAAGATGCCGTGTTAGAATTTACGGATATCGTTGTCAGAAATATCCGGACAGAAAATTAAAAACCATTGGAATTTTCCTAGACCTCTCTAAAGCGTTCGACACTGTCTCGGTGCCCATTCTTTTAAATAAACTGGAACAGATTGGTCTCAGACATATTGCTCTTAAAATGTTCAGAAGCGATCTCTCAGATCGGTCCCAGAATGTTAAATTGATGATTCAAAAGTGATGAGGAATTCGTTGATTTTGGTGTCCCTCAAGGTAGCGTCCTCGGACCTACCTTATTTTTAATCTATATAAACCAACTTTGCAACTTATGGCTTCCGAATCGTAAAATTATCACCTACGCAGACGATACAGCTCTTTTGGTCCACGGCCGTACCTGGCAGGAAGCTTTTAATGCTCCAATTTTAATGTCCCAATGCAGGTTAAAAGGTATGTGCTTAGCAAAATTATTTTCTCGCTACCATTAAAAAACCTTTTTACAAATTAAGTACAAAAAAAACTATTTAAAAGAAAGAAAGAAAGAAATATTATTTATTTGCCACCAGAAAAATACACAATACTTAATACAAATATAATTATTTATTTATTCCCTACCTAACTATTTAACTATTTATATTATTACCCCATATACTTAGGTACATTTAGTTGCGAAAACGGCAGGAAAGGGTACCTAATTTTTTTTAATTTAAAAATTAAATAAAAAAACACTCACCTTTATAAAAAAAATCACCAAAACAAACTGCACCACAACAAAACAATTCTACTAATTCGTGTCACGGCCGGTACGTGCGCAGGAGTTGGGACGCAGTCGGACGTGCGCGGGAGTTGGCAGAACGCGACGCACTGTGCTCACCTTCTTCTGAAACGTTATCTCAAAATATATGACGCACAACTTTCCGAAAACGATGTTTTGAAGCTTTTTTTTATCTAAAAAGGTTTTTTCGGCAGTGTGGTGATTCTTAAAGCCCAAAAAAGGAATATAATGTCCCCTCTACAGTGTAGTCTGTGAGTCTACACATTCGCCGAACTGTTGCATAGAGAATGATCGACGAATACAGGCGAATAGACCCTCTACCTCACGTTCGTGAGCGCGGCTATTCGTCTATCATCGGCGAAGGGCCCATAAATATGATTCACGTAAAATAAATAGATACCTATTAGGATAGCATCCCTACGTGCTCGGCCACAGGGTTCTGATGTTAGTAGGAATGACATGATTTTACATTTAACTATAACTACTTATGATTTATATTAAACTGCATCAAATTGTTTTTAAATAATTTTGAAAATGGACTAAGTATTGATGGAATTTTTGACATATTTTAACTGTAATTAATTATATTTAAATTTAAATCTATACTAATATTATAAAGAGGAAAGATTTGTTTGTTGGTTTGAATTGAATAAGCTCCGAAACTACTGGACCGATTTGAAAAATTCTTTCACCATTAGATTCCTGCATTATCCCTGATGAATATAGGCTATATTTTATCCCGGGAAAGTGAAGTTTTCCCGAGGGATCGCTCGGATACCTAATTTATATCGGTACCTAATTTATATGCTCGACAGTGACTAGACTTTGTATCTAGGTACACTTACTTATTTTTATTTTATGTAGGTGAAATTGTATTTTAATGTAAAAATTTTGAATTGTAAACTCACTTAGGTTCATTGAGAAAAAGATACCTAAATTTTATCAAAATTTTCGATTCCGACGGGATACGAACCTGCAATGATCAGACGATCCTCCTAAAGCCGGACTAAAGTTCGTTTTATAAAACCAAACAGAACAGTCTTGAGATTGGCAATATTATATAGCAATATACCGCTCGGTCACGGAATCCTTAACGTCGCAATAGAAATTCTTGATAAGACTTCTCATTTCTCAATGATGCCTTGTTGATTGAAGTAAATAAATGAATTTGAAAGCACATAGGTAGGTACAGAAAAACCATGTAAGTAGGTAGGTACTTACCACTTTTTTCTGGTCACGGTGTGTTGGAAACATAAACACTGTACTTCTTTCAGGATTACATAAATAAATAAGCTGGAAATTTCACACAGCTTCCATCATCTAGCCCCAAACTAAGCAAAGCTTGTACTATGAAAACCAGTAACTGATACATACTTTTTGTTTGTAAATACATACATATTATACATAGAAACACCCAGACCCGAGATAAATATTTGCAAATCATACGAACATTTATCCTGCGGCGGGGATCGAACCCGCAACCTTCTGCGTCCCAAGTTCTTTCACCCACTGCGCCACAGAGGTCGTCAAATAACCATAAACTGTTAATATTGATAGGATACCTAGGTACCTACTTACTTTTATAGAATTAATACTGACCTACCTTCCCTCAGGAGAGTTATAGGCCTCATAACGAATGCACGAGCGCGTTAGGACGCGGCCGTGACCTAGGTATTGCGAAGTAACGCTACCTAAGTAATGCCTAACTATTTAATTGATAGTTAACTAACAAATCATCTACAAGGTGCCCCAGATTAGGAGCGTATTTCGAAAGGGATAGGCTAATCCTACTATCCTGCTGATAATCCTACTTCCTAAGTACTACTTTATATAATAAATCTGAATGTTTATGAAATTGTGAGTATGTTTGGATGTTTGTGTTTCAATCACGCATAAACCAGTGAACCGAAACTGAAAACTGAACTGAAATAGGTGTAGACCTGCAATAGCATAGTATGAATGAATGAATGAACACTTTATTGTACTCCAAGAAATTAATAAAAAAAAACAAGTTCTTAGTACAAGGGGCCGGTGAAGCGTTGAAAGCGATTTCTTCCCGGCAACTTTTTTTTTAATTTTTTTTTCTTAGTAGACTAAGTATTTAAAATTTTGGGCAGTGTCTATAATAACTAAGTACTTATTTATTATCATTCATTAGAAATTAAGAAAAACTTGTAGTTACAAGATCTGTAAATAATATCTTGTAATTATTAAGTTAGGTAATTATATTTATATTATATATATCTTGTATCTTGTAACTACAAGTTTTTATTAATGTCTAATGAATAATAATAAATAAGTACATAGTCCAGCATTATTATATAATTAAGTTAATTAATTTACGTTACGGCCCATAGTTTATTTAATTAGTTACACTAGAAAAAAATTGGCACAGGTACACCTTAATTGCGGTAGGTACATACTTATACCTCCTTATACTAAAGTAATCTTTATAGTCTAGGCTAGCTACTCTTTCTATATCTCGCAAAAGTGAAGTACCTACCTACCTATCTCCCTAGGGACCTATCTCACTAGGCGCAGCCGTATGTAAATAGGTACATAGACAATAAATGGCTTTTTAAAAATCAGTCCTCGTCTCACTGGTTATTTCTTGATCCGCGTTCAACAACCGAACGAAACCGCAAGGAGTGCATACCTACATCTGCACAACATGTGAATACTGAGAGCTGGGTATCCCCGGTATGTGATATGATTTACTTAATAAATAAATAAGTGATTTTTATCATAATTTATTTACTTACCTACATCCATGTGCTAGGCACTACTACTGCTGTAAGTACTAGGTGTAGGCAAAGGCAGGCATGGGTTTCCTTCTGGCGCTGTTTAGATAATCTAGTAGACCGGTAAATACCTACATGTAACGGCCAAGATTTTTTATTTACTTACAGAAAATGAACAACAACTTAGCTTCTGCGCGCGGCTTCGACCGCGTGGTACTAACATTTTGAATAGCCTATATGCTATTCCAGGTCACTATCTACGCCTATTCCAAGTTTCATCCAAATACGTTCACTGGTTTAGGCGTGATTGATACACAAACATATAAATCATCTCACAAACTTTCAGTTTTATTAAAAGAGTGGGATGATTTCCATTAGGGTCAATTTTGCTAAGTTTAAAAGGACGCCCTCCGGCCAGGTGGAGTGACGATCTGCTCTGGCTGCTGGCAGACTCTGGAGGCGTCGAGCTGAGGACAGGGTGCAATGGCGCTCATTAGGCGAGGCCTATGTCCAGCTGTGGACTGCTATAGGCCGATGATGATGATTGCTAAGTTAAGAGTGCATTATAACAGCCTCTTTCGTGCAACATGCTCTAGCTCTATAATACCTCTATTATATTATCTAGGATATAGGTAAATAAATTGTCTACATGCCTACTTACCTACCGACCAACAGCTTTTACCAAATTTTTCTCTTTATCTCAGGACTTTGGTAGCGCAGACTCATGTTTTTGGAAGTGCTTTGCTTACACCCTGTATCATCATGAAAAAGCATTTTAAATTCGTCTAAGCTACCAAAATCAAGTTTGTTTAGATGTTTGTGTTTCAATCACGCCTTAAACCAGTGAACCGATTTAGATGAAACCTGGAATAGGCATAGATATTCAATTCAATTCAAATTCGTTTATTGCTTCATGTTAGGTACAAGGTCTTAAATATAGGTAGGGGCGTTTCATAACATGAACCCCGCTGAGGCACTGCAACATTTGGTAGGTATTTAACTTAACTGAGATAGTGACCGAATAGCAAAATATTGGTACCTACCATGCGGGCGAAGCTGCGCGCAGAAGCTAATAAATAATACGAGATAAATCTGAAAGTTTGTGAGTATGTTTGTGTATCAATCACGCCTAAACCAGTAAACCGATTTGGATGAAACTTGGTATAGGCGTAGATAGTGACCTGGAAAGCATATAAGCTATTTAAAATGCTGGTACCACACGGGCGAAGCTGCCCACAGAAGCTAGTAAATAAATAAACTCAAACGGTGACGGAAACCTTGAAAAACATCTAAAACCGACATGCTGCATCGTAGATCGTATTCCTGTTTTATCCTGTACTCTGCAAATAAATGATTCATTTGAATTCACCACACTGGTTCATTAGAAACTGTTTGCGCCCACTGAGAGATGTGCAAAAGATTTCTTCGAAACATCACTGAGTTGACTGTCAGACCTTGGCATCGTCATTTCTACTAAAACGGTCAATGTTATAAAATATGGAAAATACTCGCGTAACAATATTAGATGCGACCGCTAGTGTTTTACCTCCTAAGGGTCGGTTCATATCTAACGGAATATCGGTCGCGTATTATCGGTCGCGGAACGCCAGAACTAACGTATCATCCGTCGAGTGTGAACGGTCGAGTGTTTTTTTATACATTTGTCAGTTCTGGCGTTCCGCGACCGATAATCCGCGACGGATCTTCCGTCAGATGTGAATCGACCCTTAAAGTTGAGCTGAAAATCCTTGAAGGAAATAAATGTAAAAATCAACTTAGAAATTGGCTTAGAATTTATAGTGTATTTAATAGTCTAGACGAGTATTACAACAGGTAATATACAAGTATAGCTACATATACAGGTTGTAAAAAGACAACTACCGAAAACTGAGGGGTTGCAATCAGGCCATGATTCTAAACATATTAAGCGAAAAAAAAACGCAAAAAAAATTGACTTAGCTAAGTCATTTTATGTTATTTTCGGTTATTTACTATTAGTGCAGCATAATAAGACCATACCCACCTAATAATTTCATTTATAAAAGAAAAAAACAGTTTAAACTCAAAATCCAGCATCCTACGTAAAAAAACGTGCTTAGAATCTTCAAACGCTGTTTTCTCTGGATATAATGATTTTTACGGAAAATCCTTTTGGATTTGGTTGTGTGTTGGGATGCTGTACCTACCCCTTTCGGTTTCGGTAGACGTCTTTTTACACCCTGTATATTTTTAATGGCGGCGATGGGCTTGCAACCTGTCACGTATGGAATACTAACTTCTGCAAGATGTGGGCATGTATCAAATATGTATTTGTACATGCCTCTGACTACCCCCTTAGACATCTTCAAAGGATCTGGAATATAAAGATCTGAGAGAATGTCTACCGCGCCTTGGGGATACAGTCGTGACCCTGTTGTTTGTTGTTGTTGTTGTTGTTATATTTTTAATTTAAGTAATTGTATTCACTTTTTAACTTGTTAATTGTATTTGTTCGCATTTGAGTACTACCTATTGTTTCTTTTAATTTTGGTTCAAAAGGTATAACTACCTTTTTACCTACCTAACTACTTGTGCTTGTGTTTAGGTTACTAACCTTTGATGTTGCACATCCGAAATGGATAGACTGTAGAAACCTGTACCTATTTAAAATAAGACCTTCCTTTGTACAACAGTTATGCAATTTTTTTTTTTATTCATTTCACACACAACAACACATTACAACCACATACTATTCATAAAAACTAGGTAGGTACATATCAGATCTTGATTGTGACGTAAACACTTGTGCGTACATAAATACCAAGTTAGTTAAAATGTCATGCAGGTAAGCTATGTTAAAAATAAAAACAATAAAAACGAAAGTAAGTGTAAAGAAAATGTACACAGTTAAATAACAGAAAACGTAGATAATATGATTACTTAGATAATATGATTTTAATGTGAAGTTTGACTCAGGACACAAGAGTGTCCGAGTTCGTACTATGATGAAAAATGATATTTTTAATAATTTTGATGAAATGGTTTAATTTGGGGACAAATATGTCCAATGCCAGATGATCCTTCAGAAGCTCATTGTATTGACGTGCCATTCTGGTCAAGGGATTAAAAAACGAGATGTTATTTTTGTATATTTGTAGGGCAAACAGATTAGACGCGTTAGAGTTACGAGCTCTGATTTGATATTGAATGACAACACCGATAGCAGCTTAGGGGAGTCAATTAATGAATGAGTTATTTTGTACAGATAAACAAAATCATAATAGACACGCCGACTTTCCAAGGACTGAACATTAAATCTAAGTAGCCTCTCCTCGTAATTCAGACTAAGGCGACCAGGTTCCAACCGATAACATAACAGCCTAAGGCATTTTCTCTGAACTCTTTCGATATTATAGCTATGGATCTTATAGTTAGGAGACCATACCGGAGTTCCATACTCTAAAATACTTCTCACAAGGGAGTTGAAAAGATAGATTAAGGAACTAGTCTTCCTAAAACCCTTAGTGGATCTCAGAACGAAACCCAGGAGTTTATTGGCTTTTGCAGTTATGTACTGATAGTGTTCACGAAAGGTAAGCTTATCATCAAATAGAATGCCGAGATCTTTAGCAACATACCTATGACCGGGTTATTACCTTATCCTCAATTTATTAATCGTGTATAATTTTAAATCGCTTATTCGTGAACGATATAGAAAAACACTTACTGATGTTTAAATACATAAGATTGCATTTGCACCATTGCGTAATAGCATCTACATCGTTTTGAAGTAGAACACAATCATCTCTGCTAGTTATTAAATTAAATATTTTTAAATCATCCGCGTATAAAAGATAATTACAATGCAACCGAGATACTAGGTCATTAATAAAAATTACGAAGAGAAGCGGTCCCAGGTGTGATCCCTGAGGCACACCAGAAGTGACTACTGTAGGCGCGGAGACAAAGCCCTTAAGTGCAACAAGCTGACTCCTATTGTCAAGATATGAGCAGACCCAACGGTACAAACTCCCGTGAAAACCATACTGCGATAGCTTCCGACAGAGCAATCCATGATTAACTTTGTCGAAAGCTTTAGAAAAATCTGTGTAAATTGAGTCGACTTGGCCAGCTCTGGCGAAGGCTTTACAGAGGTAATCCTTGTACTCCAGGAGATTAGTTATGGTAGGTAATGGCAATAAAATTATTCTGATTCCATCACGACATTTACACGATATCAGCTGACAATTTTGACGACCTCTGTGGCGCAGTGGGTGAAAGATCGCTTGGGACGCAGGTTGCGGGTTCTATCCCCGCCGCGGGATAAATGTTTGTATGATCTGCAAATATTTATCTCGGGTCTGGGTGTAATATGTATTTATTTACAAACAAGAAGTATATAAACAATTATAGTAGGTATATCAGATATCTGGTTCCAAGCTTTGCTTAGTTTGGGGCTAGATGATGCTGTGTGAAATGTCCAGCATTATTTATTCTTACCTCCTGCTTGCCACATAAAATAAGCTCTTGCTCCGTTGAGTTTGAGAAAGCAAGAGGCAAATGGTACCTACCTACTGCCAAGTATCGTGTAAATGTCATTTTATCTCCAAGGCTGAAGGCAGACATCCTCTCAGATCTTTTTATATTCCAGATCCTCTGAAGATGTCTAAGGGAGTAGTCTGAGGCATGCCCAATCTGGTCGACATTTGCAGAAGTTAGTAAGTATTCCGTGACAGATAGCAAGCCCATCGACGCATATTGAACTAGGCTGGTGAAGCCACAGGCTGTTTCGTCTGTAGGTGATGCGCTCGTGGTCGTTCTTAATAGATCGTCGTTCTAGACGGTCTGTTAGTGGATGGGTGACCGCCAGTGGCATTTTCATCTGAGCGCTTCCGTGCTTCGAAGGGCACGTTAAATTGTCGGTCCCGGCTATTTAAGTCGTTAAGCCATGACGGAGGCCTTAAGGCGGCCTAAAAACTCCGTCACCAGAGTTGGCCACTGACTATAGTTAGGTACCTACTAACTTATTCTTTTCTTCTTTTATTTAATGGCAACTAACACAACTAGGTATAATTTTGTCAAACTAACTGGTTTCCTTTGTAGTCTGACAAGAGCAGGAAAATTCAATTAAGAAAGATGACAAGTGTCTAATTTCGTGAATAAGGTGTGAAGTGAAGATAATATTTTAATCCAAATAATCTCAAAACAAAATATTGGTTTGAGACAATTTAGTCACTATTTGTTTATTTTATAAAATTGTTGTGGACACTGATGAAGGCCATATTGAGGGTCGCCAGACAACCTTAATGGACATGTTTAAAATAAACTAAATTATAATTCAAATAATATTTTATTACTGTTGTAGTGTACATAGATAGGTAGCTAGATAGGAGTTAGGTAGCATTAGGTAGCGCATAGAATAGGTTCAGTTTTAATAAATGTTCTTAGGTATTGTTGTTTTATTTATCATAGTAGGTAATTAGGTAATAAGTTGTAAATAGGTAGGCTAGTAAATTAGAATAAGCGAAAACGTTCTCCTTTAGGTATTGCCTCGCCAAGGGGGGTCCGCGCGTTTCCCCCGCGCTAGCCTCACCCCGCTCTATCATTCTATCTCTTTCGCTCACTTTTCACTGGTCACGTGACACATTCAAAATTGTATAAAAGTAGGAGAAAACCCGAAATAAAATCAGTTCAAATCGCACTCTGATCTTTCAATCATCTCCAGTCTCCCTAAGAAGAAAGCAGCTCCAACACTCCCTACAATGGTGACCCCGAACGCTGAAGCAAGTCAAGAACAGAAGATGCTTGGGATTGGAGCTGACATTTTCCCCGTGTCCATCCAATCGAGGATTCTACCTTTCTGGAGAGAACATCCACGATTATGGTTCGCGCAGTTCGAGGCACTCATCGAGCCTTCGAAGATTGGAGACGATAAGAAGTTCAGCTACGTGTTAAGCGTCCTGCAGCAGACCGATGTCCAGCAAATTGGAGACATCCTGCTCAATCCACCGGCGTCGGGAAAGTACAACGCAGTGAAGGAACGACTACTCTCCGTCTATCAAGAATCTGAATCGAAGCAGCTACAGAAACTACTCAGCGGACAAGAGCTAGGCGATCAGAAACCGAGTCAACTACTGCGAAGAATGAGACATCTCGGCGGCAGCATGGTCCAGGACGACGCCCTCCGAGTACTATGGTTGAACCAGCTACCCACGGCAGTTCGAGCGGTACTGTCAGTCAACGAAGAATCGTCGCTCAACACACTGGCTACCATGGCAGACAAGATGACGGAGCACATGGAACCAACCCAGCAGATCGCCGCTGTATCCACGTCGTCCACCACGAGAGACCCGCACATGGAACTTCTATCCAAGCAGATCGAGAAACTCACACTGGAAGTCGCAGAGCTACGAGGGAGACAACACTATCGCCGTCCCGCTTGGCGCGGTCGCTCTCGTTCAAAGTCAAACCACAGACGCGAACGAAAGTCGACCGCCGACGCTGATTGGTTGTGCCGTTTTCACTACCGATTCCGGCAAGATGCAAGAAACTGCGAGGCACCGTGCGCGTGGAAGAAGACCCAACAGCCGTCGGAAAACTAGAAGAGGCATCGAGGACGGCGGGCAACGATGTCGACTCATCCAGAATCAACCGCCTAAGCGTCACTGACCGGCAAAGTGGTGAACGTTTCCTCATCGACACAGGCGCTGAAATCTCAGTCATCGCAGCGAAGTATAAGAAACCTCAACCTGCAGAACTCAAGCTCTACGCGGCAAACGGAAGTTGCATACATACCTACGGAGAGAAGACGCTTCCATTGAACTTGGGTTTACGGCGTAACTACGTGTGGACTTTCGTAATTGCCGACGTCAAACGATCTATCATCGGAGCCGACTTCCTGCGACATCACAACATCCTAGTGGACCTGAAGGGAGAAAGACTGATCGACGGGCTGACCAAGCTATCCATCAAGACTATCTCCACTTGCAGCAGCGAAGAATCCACTGTACATGTCATCAACAAGAATCACCCATTCGCCGACATCTTGAAGCAATATCCGGATATACAGAAACCTATGTCATTGAAGAAACCTCCAACTCACGGCGTCACTCATCACCTTGAAACCACTGGACCGCCAATACATGTGAAGCCAAGACCACTACCACCGGACAGATACATAGAAGCGAAGAAAGAGTTCGAGCGCATGACAGAGATGGGTATATGTCAACCATCAAGCAGTCCGTGGGCAAACCCTATGCACATAGTGAAGAAGAAAGACGGACAACTGCGAGTTTGTGGAGATTATCGCCGCTTAAACGCTATGACAACTCCCGACCGATACCCCATCCCGAGGATACAAGATTTCACATTCCGGCTTCATGGAAAGAAGATATTCTCGAAAATCGACATAAGGAAGGCTTACTACTGGATACCAATGGCTAGCAAAGAAGATATACAGAAGACAGCGATAACCACTCCGTTCGGATTATGGGAATTTAGGTCAATGACCTTTGGGCTCAGAAACGCTGCACAGACATTTCAACGGTTTATGCACCAAGTACTTCGAGGCACGGACGACTTTTCTTTCGCCTACGTCGATGACCTACTGATTTTCTCAAACAACGATGAAGAACACAAGCGCCATCTACACGAAGTTTTCAAGAGGTTGGATGAATATGGCCTGAGCATAAACACAGAAAAATGCGAGTTTGGGAAGAGAAGTCTCAATTTTCTCGGTTACGTCGTATCGGAAAAAGGCATACAACCACCTGAAGACAAGACCGAAGCCATTTCAACATTTCCGAAACCGAAGACAATTGAAGAATTAAGAAGATTCCTGGGGATGCTCAATTTTTACCGCGACGCTCTACCTAAACAAGCGGATAAACAACGAGAACTCAACAAGTACCTACATAACACAAAGAAGAAGGATCGCACACCGATTACTTGGACAGCGGAGGCGGACGAAGCGTTTGAACAATGTCGCGACAGCATCAAGGAAGCGGCTACATTGTCTCACCCGATCCCCGGAGCGCCTTTGTACATTATGTCGGACGCATCGGACAAATGCATGGGCGCAGTACTGCAACAAAAACAAGAAAATGCATGGAAACCAATCGCATTTTATTCGAAGACGCTGAGTGAAGCTCAACAAAAATACAGCGTGTACGATCGCGAACTCCTAGCGATCTACACTGCAGTAAAACATTTTCGTCGCTACATCGAAGGACTTGAAGTCGTTGTCTACACAGACCACAGACCACTCACGTATGCACTGAAGAAACCACCGAGCAACAGCGACACACCGAGAAGAGAACGCCAACTACAATTCGTCAGCCAGTTCTGCACGGAAATCAAGTACATAAAAGGAGAAGAAAACACAGTCGCCGACACACTTTCAAGAATCGAAGAGATCACAATTCCTTCTACGATCGACTACAATCAACTGGCACAAGATCAAGAAACTGACTCCGAACTTAGAGCACTGAAGAACAAACCTCACTTGAAATTCGCTACGATCAATCTACCCGGCGTCACACTACCTATCACATGCGAGATGAACACAGGAAAACCTAGACCGTACCTACCTACTTCAATTCGAAAAGCCGCATTCAAAGCACTTCACGAATTAAGTCACCCCGGTATACGAAGCACAAGAAAACAGATGACGTCACGCTACTTTTGGCCTAGTATGAACAGGGACGTCGCTGATTGGACGAGAACTTGCATCGCTTGTCAGAGAAGCAAAGTTACGCGCCACACTGTTACACCACTGGGACAATTTCAAGACTCAGGAAGATTCGAGCATGTTCATGTGGACATCGTGGGACCACTACTACCATCTGAAGAAAATCACTACGTGGTAACCATGATGGATCGACGGACAAAGTGGCCTGAAGCTATCCCTGTGCCAAACATCACCGCAGAAACAGTCGCTAGAGTTATCTACGAAAATTGGATTTGTAGATTCGGTTGCCCTCTACGAATCACTACGGACCAAGGACGCCAATTCGAGTCCACGCTATTTCGGACTCTGATGAAACGATTGGGAGTGGAACGCCTACGCACGTCAAGCTACCACCCTCAATCCAACGGGCAAATCGAACGTTGGCACCGGACAATGAAAGCAGCTTTAATGGCACGCGGAGCTACAAGCAACTGGTCGCAAGAAATTCACACTATTTTATTCGGATTACGCGCATCTCTACACAAGAACACAGATCTCAGTCCTGCCCTGCTTACCTACGGATCTACGCTAAGGCTACCAGCTGATTTTTTCACGCCCACACCCAATGAGAAGGAAAATGATCAAGAGTTCGTGAGAAAATTATCCGAGACAATGGCATCACTAGCGCCACACGGACAAAAGCAGAAACAACATCACACTCCATTCGTACACAAGGACCTAGCTACGTGTACACATGTATTTCTTCGCGTGGATTTGGTCAAAAAGCCACTCACTCCTCCTTATGAAGGACCCTACAAAGTCTTGGAAAGAATGGAAAAATGTTTCAAGATACAACTACCTACGCGCACTACAGTTGTGTCTTTGGATCGCCTGAAACCAGCCTACATCTACGACGCCGACGATGAGACTACAAGTACTACAACTATAAGCGACGAGCCCACTGCAGCTGACACCACTCCAGCACCGAGTCTTCAGCAGCAGCAGCCGCAGAAGACGCCCTACGTCACCCGGCACGGCAGAGTAGTTCATCGTTCGGTACGATTCACTTGAAGGGGGGTAATGTAGTGTACATAGATAGGTAGCTAGATAGGAGTTAGGTAGCATTAGGTAGCGCATAGAATAGGTTCAGTTTTAATAAATGTTCTTAGGTATTGTTGTTTTATTTATCATAGTAGGTAATTAGGTAATAAGTTGTAAATAGGTAGGCTAGTAAATTAGAATAAGCGAAAACGTTCTCCTTTAGGTATTGCCTCGCCAAGGGGGGTCCGCGCGTTTCCCCCGCGCTAGCCTCACCCCGCTCTATCATTCTATCTCTTTCGCTCACTTTTCACTGGTCACGTGACACATTCAAAATTGTATAAAAGTAGGAGAAAACCCGAAATAAAATCAGTTCAAATCGCACTCTGATCTTTCAATCATCTCCAGTCTCCCTAAGAAGAAAGCAGCTCCAACACTCCCTACACTGTATTTGGTAAGCTGTCATCTTCCGGGGGAAGTTGGGGTAACTTGGGCTACAGCATAAAAGTCAGTTCATTAGTAAGTTTTGTGGCCAACTCTGGGGAAGAGCCGGGGACCGATAGTATTTATAGTTGAAATAAAACAAAGCCGATTTACATTATCAAATTAGTGTTGTGAGGTGAATTTCTATTTAAATAAGGTAAATGTCACTAATTTAATGTAAAACCAGCATTTTAGTGTTAATAAATACATTTAGAATTTATTTATTAAAAACATTGAAATACACAGTAAATCACCGACATTTTGTTATATATTTTGTAATTCAATTTATTTTAATATCATTAAATATTTTACTTAGTATATAAAATGTCAAATAAAAATGACCTAAGTATCAATTATGTTTAAATTAATAATGACTACTGAGGACATTATTTTACAACAAACATTTTATATATATTTTCATTACCTACACAATAGTTGTAGGAGGTAGTTTTTGACAATCGAAAATGATCCATAAAAAGGCAGGTTTATTTATTGTTAGTGACAATTTTTGAAAATATGTTATGTTAAGTAGGTAGATACCAACTGACATTACTTTATTATAAACTGCCATGAATAAAAAAACATGATTAAATAAAGTAATAGCAATAGGTTATTTACCCTTTAAATTTGCCAACCCCTTTCGCGGGGAGAGTGGGAATTGTTGTACCATGCATGTACTTTACCTACTCGTAGTTTCCAATACCCACGTCTATACCTTGTGTAGGATTTTGACTTTGACTTTACGTAGGTAATAGGTACCTAACCTACGCGATAAAATTCTTGTGTCAATTCCTGTGTCTAAAATTCACGTTTTTTAAATTATTGCACACATTTTTTAGATCTGTTCAAGGAGAGTGACGTTGTAAGTAGTTACATATTAGGTAGGTACTCGAATGACAGATTGTCTTATTATAGACAAATCATACTGTCAGATAAAAACATGATAGATTATTAAAAAAGATATTAACCCTTCTAAATATTAATTACTCTAAATTAAACTAACTTCTTACACTAGTTTTTGGTGTTCTGTTTTCATTAAAACTAACTAAATTTAATTATCTAATAATTTAATATACACGTTACACAATAGTACAAGTCTTCTACAGTAAATTTGATATAATACAATTAGATATTATTATTATTATCATCGATATTAATTTTATTTATTGACTAAACTTATCATTATAAATATCTATACTTAACTTTAAGCATCAACCATACCACTTTTACACAATAAAAAAATATATTTTAATTAAATAAGAGAAACCTATCTGAAATAATTTAAGTTATTATTTATTAAACTAAATAAACACTCATAAAAAAATACAGGATGCGTACATACGCTCGCCTTGTTTTGATAAAGATATTAAAAGTTTCCCTACCAAAGTCAAAAAGAAAATTGACACTATCACGGCTGTCAACAGTTTTAGGTATGTAGTGTTTATAGTTACGTAGGTACAGTCAGCATCACCAATTGGTAACCCCCTTAGTAAGGCAGTTTCTACTGCAGGGGGGTTACCAGTTGGTGACGCTGACCGTACCTTAGACAATTTTGTCTGAGTTACGTAACCACTCTGAGTACTGTTGGTAGAGTAGGTATCAGTTTTGCAAATAGCGGGGAGAACAGAAAACTCATGTTGCGTGAAATTGAACGCGATTTCAATTAAATAAAAAATATATCGATTGGTTTCATCAAATTATATCAACGATCCTATTTTTTTTCGTTTTTTGAATCAAGTCGCAGTGAATGCAATAAGGATAATCCCATGACGTCAAACAAGCGTTGGACGTCATAAAACGTTTAAACTTTTTTTAGGGCTGATGACCCGATTTTGGCCAATGACCCCTTTTTTGGCCATTAGGAACTTCACCCATGACGTCAAACACCCTAACTATTGAAACAAATTCAATCGTTTGTTTACGTGTGGTGCGTAATGACTTGAATTATTATTACTATTATTGAATTATTATTGTTAGCACAGACGATTATTATATCAGCTAAATCGGTGAATGGATTTGGATGAAACTTGGAATAGGTGTAGATAATGACCTGGCATAGCAATAGGCTCGAAATGCTGGTACCAAGGGAGCGAAGCCGCGTGCAGAAGCTAGTGCTCTATAAATATATGATCTTCTTGCCGTGTTAGTACATACCTAGGTAAATACTAGCTCTTACATAGCTCTTAAAGGATAGAATACGATAGGTACCTAGTATAAATAGGTCCACTGTCTCTCTAACGAGTTCAGTTAGTAGGTACCTACCTACATGCACGCATCAGAAATTGTAGAGGGTGCCCCAAAAACAAATACTGTGTCTTAATTTAAACACAATATTTGTAGTGTTTTTTTCATTATCGTTTATTTGTTCCATGTTGTTACAATGGTCATAGTAAGTAGGTAAGGTTGTATAGCTAGCGGCCAACTCTGGGTGACGGAGTTTTTTGTAAATAAGTACCTTCCTAGGTAGGTAAGGGCTATGTGTGGAATAGCACATCGGGCAAATGGCTTTCAGAGCTACACTCCTTTGTTTTCAAACGAGTAAATACCTACTGTTGTACTACGAGAATACTACTAATTCAATAAAGTATTACAAACTAACGGCCGCACTCAGACTCACTAACAGCAGCTTAAATCGTTCCTCAGTTAGCCTAAGCGCGCATTACGATTTTACTTTTTGCGACACGATTTTAAAATAGCGCTGTAAAACGAAATACAGCGAATTTTTTAATGCCTATGCGCGCACTGACGTAAACTCATACGTTTTTTATACTTCTGAGTCTGTTATATTTCTGCGACAAAAATATCGCGCTATTAAAAATCGTAATGCGCGCTTAGCCTAACGGTTTTCCATTTAGAACCGAACATTATTAAAACAGTGACACTGAGTACCAAGTACCGACATAAGTATTTTGTAACGACCACTTAGCATGGGATAAGGTTAGGGGAATGATGGTGATTAGGTACCTAAAAACTAAAGGCAAAACTTTTGTACATCATTTAGGTAAATCTTGTCTTACTTTTGGGACACCCTGTATGTTCAGTACCTTGAAAGTAATGTATTCAAATCATGCGCAGTTAATTGTGAGTGTCCTGCATTACATTAGTGCGCTGTTTAGGGCATCGGAAGGTCCTGCGAGTGGGAAAATGTAGCCTAAATGTCGAAGACAGACCGGCGATGTTACGAGACTACCTACCTAGGAGGTACAGTATGCCCAACGGATCTTTAGCTCTCTAAAGTAGCTGCGCAGAACACAATTTTGTATGAGAAAGCGGTTACTGCGCAAACGGCTAGCTTCACGAATGCCTAGATCCGTTGAGCGATGTGTAGGTGGTAGGTAGGTACCTAATAGAATACATGTTACAATAGGTAACCTTACCTACATGTTACAGTAGGTAACTGGTGACAGGTGAAAACTGTTTAGTGGTCAATTACGAGATATATTCAACTTGAATTTTTATTTAGTTATTAAGTAGGTACTGTTTGATTTCCTAACAAATAAAAATAAAATAAAGTATCTAGGTAGGTACCTAAAAAAACAAGGTTTTATCGAGACTATAACAACAGCTCTAATTAAAAACTAAAAAGGTAGGTTTGTAAATTCCAATGCATCCCAAAAATGTATGTATATATGTATATTTTCAATAACGATACTCAATTATTATGTAAGTAAGGCGCACATGATTTGGAATCGTGTCACATTTTGGCAGAGGGAAAATTACAAGGTAAGGCGCATCCCGTATATGATCTAAGGTTAGTGGCCAATTCTGGGGACGGGGCTTTTAGGCCATCTTGGGATAACGACTTTAGTCGGGACGGGACCGAATGAATGAAACACCAAGAAATTAATAAAAAATAAAAAATTTGAAACACTATCAAGTTCTTAGTCCAATGGGCGGCCTTATCGCTAAAAGCGTCAAATTCCAGTTCAAAATTTCTTCCAGGCAACCGAAGACATAACGTGCCCTCCGAAGCACGGAAGCGTGTTGATAATGCCACTTGTTGCTTGCTTCAACGATCAAGTACGACTCAGCAAACTACACCGCGCACGAGTGCTTCAACGGTTTTTTAGACTTAGCGACCACATCACCCATCATCATCATTTGCCTGCCCTATCCGGCTCATGCGATATCGGCAAAACACGTTCTCTTCCACTCTCCCCAATCACTCGTCCGTCATCTCCATATTCGCTCCTTTCTTCATCATCATCAGTTGGTGGACATGTCCTCCCCCGCCCTGCCCTCAGCTCGACGCATCCAGCTTCTGCCAGCAGCCAGAGCAGATCGTCACTCCACCTGGCCGGAGCCGGAGGGCGTTATCTATCTTCTTTCACACAATCCACACCAGCACCACCCATAATGATACAAAAATATATTATACTAGCTTCTGCGAGCGGCTACGCCCGCGTGGTACCAACATTTTGAATAGCCTCTAAGTTATTCCAGATCGCTATCTACCCCTATTCCAAGTTTCATCCAAATCGGTTCATGGATTAGGCGTGATTGCAACACAAACATACAAACATCTAAACACACTCACAAACTAGCAGCATTACCTATATGAAGTGGGATACATAACTTGAAAATTAAAATGTAGAGTCCTTACGAATTTCAATTGTGTTTGTTGTCTTGTTCACGGCATTGGCCGCGAAAAAACAAGAATTAGTACCAAACCTACAGTTATTTTGCCATTCATAAAACTAATTATTGAGATTTATTAGCAATTAATGTTATTTAAATATTTAGTCTTGCCTTGGAGATGCTGATTAGACTGAGTCACCTAACATTTAAAAATATTAATAAATTAAGTGTCCTTTAATTTTATTACTTACAACCTTAGGTATAGGTAGAATAGGTACCTAGGTACTAGTACTAGCTTCTGACAGCAGCTTCGCCCGCTTGGTACAGTCAGATACGAAAGTTGATTGTCTACGTCTGGAAAATTAATAATAAATAATAATAATAATTATAACGGACTCAAACTAATAATTGTAATGCTACTCGTAAGTAAGTATTAGTCAGGGTGAGTTATAAGAGAGGGTGAGTGTTACTCTTTCACTCTGAAACGGATGATTTGATTGTTTGTAGAACCTAACCTAACCTAACTTTATACCTATGTACCCTGGAAAACGCGTAAATTGGTACGTATTACTTAGGCTTTTATTACTGAAAAGTGAAATATCCCTTAGACCGCGGGTAAATCCGCGGGCCTAAGCTAGCTGTCAAGACATGGTCATGGTCACCATCGTTTAGCGACAGCAAAACAAGTTAGATAGACATACGACCTTAAAAATATAATCAAAAGTTCCGCTCAGCTAATATTTACTTACCCACTCAAAACACCATAAATGTTACATAAATGCTAATTGTTTGTGATTACGCAACACTTTATAAGTACCTACCTACTTAATTTGATTCGTTTGTATGACCGGCCAAAAACGCATTTAGGTCTGAAATAAGTAAATTAGGTTTAGTCAGTGAACAGAATCGACGCCACTGAACTAATCCAAAAAATCTTATCAAATGCATTTAAAATCGAAATAAAACTCTTCGCTATGCCTAAACAACAATTGTCTCTAATCAAATTACGGGTTTCTCACCATAATTGTTGTTTACATGGACTTGTCCTCTTTGACCCAAAATTATTGCTTATGCTGCACATCACTGCATTTGATTGTATTGTTAGCAACCTCCACATTCGCCTCGTCGAAATTCTAGGGAACATCATTGAAGCGCAGCGACACCACAACGCGGTCACAAGCTACGCGACTCGCTGTTCCCTAGAATTTCATACATTTGCTATAGAACATCTGATCAACTATAGATCTGATTGATCTGCAAATGATGATGGTGATGATGATCTGTCGCGGCGCCACTGACGCAATAGATGCTTCGACTTCCCGACGATTCAAAAAATACACTAGGCTACCTGATTGTTCAAGTTATCACTGCTACAGTTTTTTTATTGATTATTATTATTACTCTTAGACCGTGATGTCCCCCTGCAGGGCAAAGGGTGTTCCCTCTCTCCATTCATCTCTATTTTGGGCCACTGTGGACCAATCCTTAAAGTGGACATCCAATTCGTCCCTCTATAGCGTGGTCTATCCAGGCGCGGTCCGAGGGGGGAGGTCACAGGGGACATGACCCCCCCCCCCCCAAAATCGTACACGTCTCATAGTAAAATCTTGTGTATTGTGCAATAAAGTCTAATTTTAGTGTAGTGACCCCCCCCCCCTTGCCCCCAAAATTTCAGTAGTGACCCCCCCAAAATTTCAAGCTGCGACCGCGCCTGGGTCTATCGCGAGGTAGTATCCCGTTCATGGTAGCGAAGCAGACTTCAGCGGAATGCATTCGGTTCGGAATAGGTTAGCCGTTCAACCGACCGCAACCAATAACAATGCAGGAGTTGATCCCAAACTGACGTTTCTTGCACTGTGATTGGTTGCGGTCAGTTGAGTAGCTGATCTATTCCGAACCGAATGAAGTTTACCATTCAGACTTCATTCGGAATAGGTTACCCAGGTATGTTTTATTGTTTAGTAAAATTCTGATTTTATGTGTAACTGAAAGACTGTTGTGTTGGGTCAGTTAATAAAAACGTTTTAATACGCGGAGATACAAACGGAAAATACCACATCGAAAATGTAGTTTTTTAGTCATCTTTAAAAATAGATATATACAGTTATTTATCACACAAGCCGTGTTAGATCACGTGTAGGTACGTTATTTTTGGATTATTTATTCATAAGTAGGTTCAAGATTTCGCGACCCGTTTCGAACATTCAAATATTTATTTAAAACAACTTCAATAAATCACCTAAATTGGTAATAAAATCAACCGAAAAGAAAAAATAAAAAACTAAAATAAAATGTTGTACATACTATAATTTATACTTTCACATCATAAAATATATTAAAAACCATGTTAAACACATTATGTACAAATTCATTTAAATGCTTGACTATATTTTATCTAATTTACTTACTTTCACAACAAAAATAACAGAAATAAATTAATATATTTCCTTTACCTAAATACACACAATAATTTACCTATTTATATAAAACTATGCTACAGTGTACACTTAGGATCAACTTAAAACTAATTGAAGTAAAAATGAAAATTGTGCGATATTGAAAAGGCAGAACGGTCATAATGTAAAATAATATTAAAGTATATCTGTATTGACATATTGCGCAAAAAAATTTTAGGATTCACCATCCAAATAATTTATGTAAATCATGTCCCAATCATTAACACGTTCAGTGCCCGTGATGCACATATTGTTTATGGTAAAACTGCGGTCTTATTTCATGTGACCGATGATGAAGAAGGTGCTGGCAGTGAACGCGATAACTATGATCTCAATTTTCCTATAAAATAATATAGGAAAGCAACATCCAAGAATTTTCAAAAACTATTCGGATTGAAAACCTATTTTAATGCTTTGGACCTGTATTTATATATCCGTGTCACACAATAATAGCTACTTATTATTAAAAAATATACATACATTTGTTGCAATACATTAAATCAATATCCTTAATACGAGAACACGTTTACAACTAGAAACAAACTGACTATGGTACATCCGAACCATGTATACAATGAACCATGATTCATGGTCAAATTGTACACAAAAGCGTACACACGAGCTTATTGAACATTACTCAGAGAAACATAGTAGTTTTTTGTTCCATCTATGTATACAAATAATGCTGTAAAACTTACAATATACCTTTTTTTTTTCACGAAATGAATGTCAAACAAATGTTTGTAATTACAATACGATCAAATGACCGCAGTAAGCAAAACTATAGGTTGAATATAAAACTGAAAATAGTGTACTTCAATCTGATGCCATGAACACGAATGTTACGCGACGTCAATGTGCACAAAGATTATCAATCGTGGATCATTATATACATAACTAAACTATAAATTTGGTATACGTAACGATTAAACTAGCGATTATCCCAGACTTTACTCGGATAGGTAGATGTGATTTTGATACTGGTATTATAATTTAAATATCTATGGCGATGATCACTATGCATTTTATTAAAATGATATTTTTGCACCTAAAATAAAATGAAGTTTATCCAACAAAGCAATTTGACTGTAGATGATTTCATGCATCAATAATATGGAGGAAATAAATAAGTAAATCTTTCTAGAAGGTCAATGCGTAAAACTGTCTAATTTCTGTTACATCCTATTTGCTAAAAACATAATGGTTTCCTATTGCACCTCTAATTGAATTAACTACTTAGCGTTCTAAGAAAACAATTTAAGTACAATAACATACATGTGTACTTGTCTAAATAAACAATGTCGGATGTTGTTGTGTGTTAGTTTAGTGACGTCACTGAAATCTTAATTGACAAGTAGGTATTATATCTTTAGGGCTAGTTTCACCAAACTTTATCTAACAGAGCGCTTGTTGTTTGGACATCATATTAAGGGCTGGTTTCACCAAACTTTAGCTAACAGAGCGTTAGTTATTTGGACATCAAATTTAGTAAGACAAATAACAACGGATTAAGATTTTAACCGACCGTTAGGATGTTTTGTATTCTTTCCAAACGAAATCTTCACTAACAAGCCGCTAAATCTAATGGCTGGTAGGCGGCCGGTTAGCTCACTGACAGTTGACATCGTAGAAAATTAAAAATATGTCACAACAACGTCCAAAAGCATTGAAAAGTTCGCGCCGTAACCATAGCAACAGAAATAACAACGAAGTTTGGAGGAAAATTCCCTAATCGCGATTAACTAACCAGCTGTTAGATTGACTTTTGGTGAAACCAGCCCTTAGTAAGACAAATATCAACTGATTAAGATTTTAACGGACCGTTACGATTTTTTTGTGTTCCATCATGCTCTAACAAAGGAATATCTTCATTAACAAGCCGCTAAATCTAATCGCTGGTCTGGTTACCGGTTAGCTCACTGACAGTTGACATCGTATTATAGTAAAGCTAACTAAACGACGTTACCTGCACGTTACCTGCGGTCGGTGACTTGAACACTGTTTTTTATCTTTAGTTTAATTAAATTACGTACGTATTTTTATGTTTATTGTTTCGTGTAAATATTTTTATGTTTCACAAGTAATAAAGGTTATTCATAGCTTATGCACGACATAACTAAACGATATCTGTAATTGCAAGATTTTTGAGAAAAACAATTTTTAGAGGCATGTACGCAATAGAATCCGAATCTATGCTAGGCCCCAAACCGTGTTTGTTGCCCTGGTTCTTCATGGTATTGGTCGCGAAGGAACAGGAGTAAAATCACCTAGTTTTGAGACGATTCTAAGGGATCCCAGCGGTCCTACTGAATAAATGCTTTTTGACTTTTTGTCTGATTGTCTGTGCGTTTCTGCACGCTAATCTCGGAAATGGCTTATCCGATTTCGACGCGGTTTTCAGTTTATTTTAGTAAGCTTGGACTAACATTAAGATCATGAAGTGGGTCAAATTCAGCTTGCTAGAGATCACTTAGAATAGTCTTAAAACAAGGCGATTCTACTCCTGTTCCACTGCGACCAATACCGTGAAGAACCGGGACGAAAAACAAGGTTTGGAGTCTAGTTTTGTTTTAGGTCCTTACACCTCAATTATTAGTAAAGTTCCAGTGGGTAGCTAATGGAACAATGTGAGGTACGTAAAAAAAGTACCCACATTGTAAATGTATGCTCAAGTCTTCATCAAATTCCATCTAATCTAAGCAAAGCCAGGATAATCGCTAGTATAATTGCCTAAGAGTAATAATAAGCGAAGTACACTGAAGTCCATGTTTCTAGGATTTCTTGAAGTTAACGTAATGCGCAGTAGGGTACTATCGTATGAAAAAGCGCCACTGCGCATGTTTAACTTCTCTAATGCCTCAATTCCTTGATCGTGTTTAGGGTATGATAATTATATCCACCTTTGGAAAAAAATATGGTAAAACAACGCACTTGTCACGTTTATGGTAAAATAATCGCTTTTATGTCGTTCTCACTAAAGATCAAAATGCCACGACATGACTGACATTACTAAAATTTACTTTTTGGTCAAAGTTATAATATAAAAAGTATGTATAGTACATAATATGTGTTAGTCAAACCATTACAAAAAATATTACAAAGTCATGCTACTTTGATTTTTAGCGCGAAATAAAAAAATTGAATATTTTATTAGCCACGCATGACTATCAAGACTTCCTATCTTGATAGTCATGGCTAATAAAGCCCGGAAAACTTGAGATTAAACCAAAATTAAAACTCTACCCCAGTTCATGTGTAAATTATGAACCAGGATGAACCACAATGACCCATGTATCTATTTTACCAAACGACCAGAGCCACGGTGACAGACGGGAATTGAAGGGCTATCCACCCCCGTAAGTGTTGGTAATAATTCAAATTATCTCTCTTTCAAATTTAGCAGCTTTAAACGTAATACTTCGCTTAAAATTTAAGAGTAACAAAAACCCAGCTATAACGCAGGTAAGCACGCCTGTTCATACAAGCACAGAACTTTGTGTATCAGTTCATACTGCTCCGAGTTTTGCACCATACCGCCTCTATTCAGCCTCATATTACAAACTATACCCAGTACATCCACTTTACTCTCATTAGCTAGTTGTTTTATACCATTAAGAATTGCAATCAGACATCCAGTACGACCGATTCCCGCTGAACAATGTATTATGGTCGGCGGCGAGAAAGTATCCACTGTTACATCTAAAGGTGTTGAAACACTTACTTTAACTTCACAAGGTACTGGCGTCTCCAACGGTGGAAACAGGAATTTTGATTCCGGTTTGGGACTATCACACTTAAAACACTCTTCATCAGCATCAACCGAGCTGCTGAAGTGGCAATCTGTGTTTTTCAACACGTCTAAACTAAGATTTAAAAGTGCATTTACGTCTTTAGGACATTTATGATCTGCCCAATTATGAAACAAATAATGGTAGACAATAACACTATTATCACTTGTGTCTGATTCACTTTTGCCAGAATCTGATTCACTTTTGCCACGGTCCGATTCACTTTGGCCGCGCGATTCACTTTGGCCACGCGATTCACTTTTGCCAGAATCTGATTCACTTTTGCCACGGTCTGATTCACACTTGCCCGAGTCAGGTTCACTTTTCGTGTCCCCTACAGCGTGGCTTCCTTCACTTTCACTATATCTAACATCTAACTTCCTAATGGTGTACCCAGCTTTCTTGATCAAGCCGAGGTTCTTGATAATGAAGGATTCTTTCATATCATGGTCGTTTAATATGTTTATTTCTTCGTAAATGTCAAGTGGGAAGTATTTCTCGCATTTCTGTCTGTTGTTCTCGATGAAGTTTGTAAGCATGACAACTTTTTGGACGCCTACAGGCCCCGTATGGTCAGGGGGTAGGTGTCTATAGTCTATGCTGTTTTGGTAGACCATGAGCCAGAAATCATACATGGTGTTCTGGAGAGGACCTTGCGTGGCGATGTAGCTGTTCTTGGTGTATTCATGGCCCTGAAAAAAATTAATAGTTTTTCTATATTAAGATTACTATTCGATAAGTACTGCCTGGGACATGTTTGAGATGGAATAGGCTTGCCCAGCACAACCATTCAACAATAATCCAATCAATTCCAATCCATCATACAATGTCCCAGGCACTACAGCGTCCCGTTGAGTGTAGGCATAGGTTGCCTCCTGACGCTGTATAAATCATCTAATATTTTTTTCTATAAGTACTACACTAACGATCCACTCGTTAGTGTAGTACTTATAGATTGCCGCAGTAAGCCGCTGCGGTGGAGTAAGTTCGTATGAGTCAGTGCCCAACTCTGGTGACGGAGTTTTTAGGCCGCCTAAAGGCATCCGTCATAGCTTAACGACTTAATAGCCGGGACAATTTAACGTGCCCTCCGAAGCACGGAAGCGCTCAGTTGATAATGCCACTGGTCACCCATCGAATTTTTGACTGCACAGAACGTTGCTTCACTTGGACGATCTATTGATACGACTAAGCAAGCTACATGGACAGGACAAGCAAGATCGACGGGATTCGAACCCACGCCTGAAAGTAGGTAGCAATATCATCAGCTCAAAACTTTATTAGAAACACAAGGTGTTTTACATTACAACAAATAAAAACTAAGTAAGAAAGATTAGTTACCTTTATAAAGTTGGCATTGATGTATCCCTCTGTAGTGCCAACATCAGCTCGCAAAATAAATCTAGAATGTTCGTTCGGAAGGATCGTCTTGTACCGATTCTTTGTATGAGACCCTGATACTATCGGTTTCTCTTGAAAATTCGTCGGCATATCCCAAAACTCTTGGTGCAAATTCCTTAGCAACATTTTCTGATATTCAGAACAAGGCTGGTTGATTTCTGGTATCACCATCTGAGGGTTTTCGGTGTTTTCCTCCACCGTTCCTGTACAGCAATGCTGTCCTTCGGAACTGCTATGGCATTTAACTTTGGAGTACCCGTTTTGGAAGACATTGTTTAAATCCTTCAACTGTTGTCGGGTTAAGACACTTGAAGCATTTTGCAAGTGTTGCATATTCGCTAGATACAGTCTGAAGTCCTCTGAAGTTGATTGTGGACTCAGCGGTTTCGTAGTTATATTTCTGGTGAAGCCAGGCTGAAAATTCTGCTCATCTTGTCTTCCAAACGCATATATAATCTCGTTTTCTTGATCACCGCAAACGTATGTCAAATTTTGCGGATATTCAGGCTCGGTGTAGGAGTTTGACCAAAGGTCGTCATGAGATCCGAAACCAACTCCTTTTTCCGCAGAACGAAGTCTTGGACGAGTTTTGTATGACTTTGGTAGAAGATTCTCAGTGCTAAGAGACTTCCTGTGTGTGTCTATGATAGGTAGATCTTTTAAGTTCTCATCTAGCATAGTCTCATCAATCTCTACCTCTCTGGGTTCTTGTGGAATATTTAGGGTCAAAGATGTGTTGGAACTCCTACGTTCGAGAATTCCTTTTTTCGGTTCTGGATGTGGATTATCGATGCTATGATTACTGTTGTATCTGCTCAAGTTACACGAAGAACCGTTTAAGTTGTAGTTGGATACGCTTAGCCCTACAACCGAAAGCTGAGGGTTGGAATTGTTGATGTTAAGAGTTAGGGATGTGTTGGAACTTCTTCTTTCTAGTAAACCCTTCTTTTGTACTTTAACCTCTTTGTTAAGCGAGCTATTGCTGCAGCTACTGTGCCTGCTTAAGTTCGACGAGCAAATGTTTAAAGTTAAACTGTTGTTTGAGCCACGACGTTGCAAAAGACAGTTCTTTCCTTCCGTCAAACTTGCGTTTGATGAGCATATCACTCTTGTTTTCGGCGTCAAATGTTCTCCCATAAGGGAGGTCGAGTCTCTATGATCTAGAGATAGTTTCTTTCGATCGTTTAGACTGAAATTCGATATGCTTGTCCTAACTGTTGCTATGTTATGGCAAGACGCTCCGCTACTGTTGAGAGAACAATTCGAGCTTTGGAGACTGTGTGTGCTAAGCATTAGACTTTGGTTGGAGTTTCTTCTATGCAGTTTCTTTACAACCTTCTCGTCTTCCGCTGAAGGTTCAAAATCATCTGACGGCACCCCTTCGGGTAAAGTCTTCAAATTCGTGCTAGAAACGCTTAGATTTTGCTTGTAGTTGAGCAAATTTGAGCCTAAAGATTGGCCGGATTCGTAACCTGATCTGTTGTCAGCGCCAGATATGTTTATTTCTGGGGGACTGTCATAATCTGTATTTTCATCAAAAGATCCCATAGTCCGGGATCCCATACGAGATGGTCCTGGATGGTACAGCATGAGATTAGCATGATGCTCTCGGAGATATATACCACTGTCTTGTCCTTTCATGAACAGACGTCGCTGTTCAGCGTTCTGTGTGAACCCTAACTTGCCTCCACAGAAATCGTGTTTCACATTCTTCTGCGCAAGAATTCTCTTCAGCTGTCTTTTAGGAGTGTTTGGGACTGATACAGAGTTTTGTGGTACGTCTAATGCTTTTTTCTGTGGTAGCGAAAGATTGACAGATTCAGAGGAATCAAGAGACGTAGCTTTCACTTTCAAAGTAGGTGTTTTAACTTTCTTTTCTTCAGCATTTGTGTATAGCTTCTCGAATTCAAGCAGCTCTTTTTCCAAATCGCTATCTCGTTTGGTAAGATCTATCGTAAGATTTCGTAGGTTTTTCGTTTTTGGTTTCTGTGTTTCAATAGGCATAGTCGCACCTTCATCTGTTGTTACTGTTATTTCAAACTCTTTCGGTGAGAATCGAGGCATATCTATAAACGCTTGTGTATCACAGCTTTGTCGGAGGCATTTCTTTTGGATTCCTGGTGATTCTGGTTCTTCCGTATCCTCTATCGGTTTTGTGTCTTCAAATTTGAAACAAGGTCGTTCGTTCGTGGGAGTTTTTTGATGTCTTTCTATGCTTTCACAGGACGTGCTTTCGTTTTTGTACGCTTCGTTCATCTGATCCTTCATTTGCTTCGCAATGGGCAAGCCTAGATTTTGTTCAATGATCTTCGCGTTATCAGAATCTAGAGATATAGACTTTAGCCTTTGCCGTCTAGCTTGCGCTGAATTAGGATTCAGCTCGCTTTGTTTCTCATCCTTATTTTCAATCTCTATAGAGTCTATTTTTGCGCAGCAGTCTACTACATCTTTGTCTTTATCGGCTGTTTTGTTATCTTCAACATTAGAGATATTTAGTTCTACCGTTTTGTATGTATCACAACTGTTATGCCTTCTATATTTTCTGACATCTTTGTCAGCTGGTGGGGTGAATCTTTCGCGTTCAATAGAATTCCTCCCGCCATATTTTCTAGGTCTAGGCGAGGCCCTAGGGCTCTCTTCAGGACATTGGTCAAATGTGAAATAGTTCTCTTTATTGTAGCTTAGAAGTTTTGGACTAGGTCTAGCGCTTAAAATTCTAGGCGAACTCGGCTTTTCGATGCCGTTTCTGATAACGTTATCTCCTAATGTCCTAGGACTCTGTGGTACTTCGATATCTCTAGGAGTGTCTGCAAAGAACTTAGGCGATCTAACTGTGTCATAGTATACTGAACGCGGCGATGGTTCGTTGAAAAACATAGGTGACACAGTCTCAGGTGGCGTGAAGAATCTTGGTGACGCTAAAGTGTCTAAGAATTTCGGTGAGAAGTCGAATTTGGGTGCCGTAGACTTCTCTTTCGCCGAGCTACATTCCAAAACTCTCGGTGACGTCTGCATTTCAAGTCTTTCTGTCTGAGTATCGTTCACGCACATATGGAGTTTCGTACTAACAGATCGGAACCGCCTAAGATTGCCGGGCGAGTCCTGGTTATCGGCCGATTCCTTAGGAGTCATCATCGTTTCTTCCTCGCTCAATCTTCTAACCGCCTCGCTATCAAAACCGAAAACCTCACGCTCTTTGTCAGCCTTCGCGCTGAGAAAGGGAGATTTATCGTTCTCGAGACTTGGAGATCGAGTCGCGGATAACTTCTTCGATCTTTCCTCCGCTAAATCAGCGCCTAGATCTGTCCTAATCTGGGCTAACGGTCTAGGTATCGTCGGATACTTATAATCGTGACGTTTATGTATCCACTGCTCGGGCAGCGGTAGTTTTGGGATCTGGTTAGTGCCAGTGGAGTCTGAGCTCTGAGAGATTGTGTTTAGGGTCGAGTTTCGGACGATGACGATCTGCGGGGGAGGGTCGTCGGCGGGGGAACGCGAGAGCGCGGCGAGCACGCGGCGCGGGGAGAGGAGCGCGCGGGGGAGGAGCGAGCGGGGCGGCAGGCGGGGGGGGCGGGGGGAGCGGGGGCGGGGGCGGGGGCGGCGGGGGGCGCGCGGACCCGGCCACTCGCACACTATGTGCACCTGGAATGAGAAGGTAGGTTTTATTAACATGTTTTAAGAGTAGGTAATAATGTAAGTTAATACAACAAAGTAAAGCATGGATAGTGGTTTGCGTTGGCGCCTAGACCAATCATTAAGATGTCTTTAAAATAATTCTGGGTATTTCAGTTTTATAAAAAATAATCAAATCAAATTTATTTCAGGGAACATTAGTCAAGTAAAAGATGTTTATCTATCCCCAAAGTGAGCAGAGCTAGTGAGGTTATTTATCATCATCATCGTCCATCTCGAATCTGAATGTAGTTATTTATATGTAGGCACTGCCAGCGTTAACTATTGGCGCAGCCGGCGGGATAAATAAAACTGGGGCCGCCTCAAGGATAATAGAATCTGGCGGGACAGTTGCGAGTGTGTGCGGGCAGCACTGACCGCGGTGTGCGCATGCGCCTTGCGGTGCGCGCGGGCGCGGGCGCGCGCGCCGAGCGCCAGCAGCAGCGCGGCCGCGCCCAGCGCGCCGCACCACCACCCCGCCGCGCCCCACATGCCACGCACCTCACATCTGGAACATAACGTCCTACATCAGATATTGCTCGAAGCGAAGACACTGCACATCGCGTATGAGTGATCAATTATTCATTACTGCGCTCCTGTGGTGTGACTCGCGGTCCCTCGGATTTTTTTCGGGATAAAAATAGCCTATGTCCTTCCCTGGGATACGATCTTTATCCATGCCAGTTTTCAGCCTAATCTGTTTTTGCCTGTCAGTGGTTTGGGCATGAAAAGGTAACAAACAGACAGACAGATAGACAGACAGAGTTACTTTCACATTTACAATATTTGTATAGATTATTATGTGCCTGTAGTGTCCTACTGCATTCAAGAGAAAGGCCTCTGTTCTCTCATGTTTTGGGCCACCGTTGACCAAGTGGGCATCCGACTCGTCTCTCCATCTAGGGCGCGGTCTACCGCAGGTTCGTTTCCCGTTTAGAGCCGTCCACTCTGTGGTGGTTTGAGGTTTTTATGAGTGATCAATGCTTGATTGAAATAAGCACTTACAATCCTTTCAGCACTTCACATGGATTCGAAATAACTAATGACATGATGAAAAATTAGTGAATTATAAAAAGTACAAGCCTAGGAGCAAAGTCAAAATAGATTGAGTAGGATCAGTTTGATCACTTTAAAATCACGTCATAAAAACTCGGTGATTCTTCTGTTCCACGCGACGCAGGTCAATTTTCTTTTCAGAGATCAATCTAAAGTGTTAACTAGCAGAGCTTTAGCGTATCATAAGATGACGAACTACAACTGACCTCACTCAATGACTATGACTTAAAAATAAAAAATGACAACAAAGAAAGAGCTGAGTCAGCATTACAGGAAGAAATTGTACTCTGATGACGTATACCAATTGCTTCTTGATGACGACATAGTTCAATGAGTAATACTGTCTTCGGAAGCCGTTGAACAGTAAGCGCTTGTTCCATCTTTGAGACGAAGTCTTAAGCATTATACAGTAGCATCTTAGAAACAATAAGTACAGTAGCACTACTAATAATGAGAGCCTCAGAAAACATCGAATGTGTACCTCGACTTTCAATCCGAAGATCGTGGTTTCGAATCCCGGCCGTGCAAACTTTGCGTTTCGTTACATGCGCTTTAACACGTGCCTAAGTGGTGAAGGAAAACATCGTGAGAATACCAGTTAGTATTCTTATAGGCCCAACTTCAGAGGCTGCAGGCCCACCGCCGCCCATCGAAAAACAAATAACTTGACAATGTTTTCAAACATTTTAGGTTCTTGACATCCCGGTTTCCTCACAATGTTTTCCTTCACCTTTTGAGAGTATGAAAGCTAAAGTAACACTAAATAGGTTTACGGAGCAAAGTTCAAAAGGTTGAAAATCTAGCAGCATTAAAACACCTACTTCTATCCTATTAGCACTCAACATTTATTAAAATGTCATTCGAAAATAGACTGTATGACAAGTTAATAATTATCAGATAGTCTCCGTGCCAAAAATGTGCCACTCAAATGAATTTAATTGATGTTGAATATCATTTAAATTGGTTGTATATGAAATATAGGTGTGCTATGCGATGACTTAACTAGAAGTAGTAAGTTCGTATGAGTCAGTGGCCAACTCTGGTGACGGAGTTTTTTTTTAGGCCGCCTTAAGGCCTCCGTCATCAACGACTGAAATAGCCGGGACCGACAATTTAATGTGCCCTCCGAAGCACGGAAGCGCTCAGATGAAAATGCCACTGGCGGTCACCCATCCACTTACAGACCATTTCGAACGTTGCTTAACTTTGACGATCTATCAAGAACGACTAAGCAAGCACGACCACGAGCGCTTCATCATTAAGAATCTTGACATCCTTAAATGATTTTGGCGAATGTTAAGAGTGCCTTGATGTTACAGTTCTAGTGATACTGCATATAATACCACCAATAAATAAATAATGCTGGACTACACACAGCATCATCTAGCTCCAAAGTATGCTTGTGTTATGTGTACTACATGACTGATATACTACAGAATACTTTTTGTTTGTAATACATACATATTACACATAGAAAACACCCAGACCTGAGATAAATATGTGTAGATCATACAAACCATAATCATAAATACAAATAAAACTTGGATAAGTTCATTATTTATGATTATGATACACAACAATGACATGCTGTTCTCTTCAGCAATTCATTTGACCGATAAATGAGCAATCACGAATACTGAGATAACGTAGAGATAGTGTTGTAGAAAACATCAGTCTATTTTAGGTGCTGACACACTGTCAGAGCAAACCAAATACTGAGGCGAAAATACATATAATAATAACGCGAACATTTTCATGTAAAACGCAAATATTATCACGTTTGTTTTACTATCGACCTCAGTAGAGGCTTCAGCAAGGTCGAGAGATGATCGCTGACAAGGATTTTTAGCGATTATCATGCATACAGACCTTCAAAATAGAGGACAAAATCATTGCGAATACAAAAGTTCGTAGTAATGTCACGAATCTTGTATACGCTTTCCTGCCTCGCCAGTGAAGGAGGAAGCATGAGTAAGGTTTATTTTAGGTTTTGAAGTGCTAATAAAGCATAAAATGTAAGCCCAAAATACGTACCTTTCATCTATTTGGCCGAGTCAAATTCAATCCAATTTTACAGTCTTGCATATATTTTATTCCCCACAGGATCACTATTAACCAATTAGAGCACTTTAACACGTCACCAGTACACTAATAACACTGCTTTCGTCAATTTCCTCGAATTAATACACGTTTTCAGTGTATTTGGTCGCCCTGCGAGTTTTGACAGTACATGTCTCCGCCATTTTTCTTTCTGGGACAACAAAAGCAGGGAGTATTGCCAGCTCAAATAATAAGCCTCCCAAAAAGTGTTCAAAATACCATCTCTAAAAGAATTATTAAAATAAAAACTTAAAACGATTACCTACCTACCTTAAAATCACTAGTACATCTTGCTGCGCTGCCATAAAATATACTAAATTAGGATACATTTTAGATCTCTGAACTAAATGCATTGCTATTTTTATTACTGCGTGAGGACTCACTGGAAGGAATCTTTGTTTTGAATGCAGGGCAAAACTAGTTGTGATTATTATACCTACTGGATTGTACCAATATAGCAAGTCGGTGCTTACTGAAGTAGGTACCTAAATGAATCATGATCATGACTGACGTAGCACTATTTCATAACATTTTGAAGTGTCTGACAAACAGGTAACTTACCAACGAAAGTACCTAGTTAGGTAAAAGCTTTACTAATATCAGGCACTTGGAAATGATAATAGTACTTAGGAAAGCATTTAGTGTTTATGAACAATGATTTAAAATAAATTTAATCATACAATACATTGCCCTTACCCAGCGCTGATGTTCTATAATTGTTGTATTGTAGTACTAGCGCCTAATCATTGTGCAAAGGCAATGCAACTCAAGCATTGGCACTTCTATATACGTACTCAATACAAAGAAATATAATAACTTAGGTTAGTACCTACTTAGATAAAGTAAGTGAACTAGATTAAGTGGGTATGTCTTTTAGGATACACTCAAACAAAACCAATAGGCCATAATCATCTTATCAAACAACCTAAATACTAAACTGTTTATTATTCATTATCGGGGCCTTAGAGGCCTAAATTCATCATCAGCAAAATAAAAATGATGATAGGTATTTCAAGATCTAAAATCTATACAAAGTACTTGGAGAAGGGCCAGGTCAAAAGTTCCCTAAACCGACGAGCATGTATGAAGAATGTAATGAGAGTGAATGAGGCGAAAGTTGTGTGTCAGGATCGTAGCGACTGGAGATCCGTGGTCTCTGCCTACCCCTTTGGGAAAGAGGCGTGACTTTATGTATGTATGTACAAAGTACTCTATCCAGGTAGGTAGGTACCTGTATTTTGTAATGTTCACTTCACCAACATGTTTCAAATTCGACGATTACCTCTATTATTATATTATTTCTAATATTGGTTCAAGACGTTGATTACCTACCCATGTAGGTAGGTACCTACCTTTCTGGGTAGGCTCGCTCCCTCAGACACACTTAATGATCGTAGACCTCATTCTTGCCTACGTAAGTTTCGAGGTCAAGAGTCGACCCATGCATCATAAAAAAAATGTTTCAAATTCTGCCTGTCCAATTCGGGATACATTTTCAATTTTGAAAAAATCTCCCTAAAAGGTGGTAGTATCCGCATCCCGCCCTAATTAAAGTACTAAACTACCCTAGGTCATGGCACATGCGCGGGCAGCTTAAGCGACTCGTATCTAGGCTACTAGGGCATCGACTGAGCTGCGCCTAGGTCACACTACTAGGTCGGATGCAACCCCTGGATACATGAATGAGTATTTGGATTAATGAAGTTATTCATTGTAAAGTTACCTACCTATGTAGGTACTTGTTTTGTATCCAAATGAAGCAAATATAGAGTAGGGTTTACTACATTCATTAGAGCATTTTACTAATATTATATATGGTGGACTTGTGAAACTGAAATAAATGATTTGAATTGAATTTCTGTATGTAACTGCAATTCAGTAATTTAAGATTGATTAGCTTTTCAGTAATTTAAGATTACAACGATGAGATTGTAAGCCTCTTGATTGGTAAGTAAGATGTGCCTAAGGATCAATTACCTATTCTAATTATGTTTATCTGTAGGTAGCTCTCCTCGATCATTGATACCTGTAGGTAGGTAGGGTACCTACATACATAAATAAACACCCAATGGGTAACCTACAATAGAACATTAGGTATCTACCTACTGATCTCATACTCATACTAGGATTCCATATTTCGTAGGTATCAGAAATGACAAGTACCTACCATCATGGAAGGTAGGTAGGTACATAACGATTTACCCGCAGAACATGCAAACATCTGTCCCGACACGAGAATCCAACTCTTGTGTCTTATACGGGTTGCAGACCAAGAGCTAAGCTAAGTAAGTTTAGATTAGCTCGCATAGCTGACGTAGTTTTCCATACTTGTGTGCAGACGGCAAACTATGCGAACTAAGCTATGTGAGCTAACTAAAATATGCGAAGCTAAGTTAGTTGTGTAAGCCGATGCGCAGCTATACGAGCTAAGCTAAGCCCCTCCCGCTACCCCGCACACCCTTTGCACATCCTTCGCCAGTGCTGACTGAGCTTTGGCTTAGCTGTTGGTGTGCACGCTATTTATTTCTAGCTTAGCTTAGCCTAGCTTGCTTGGCATAGCTTAGTTAAGCCTTGGCATAGCTTAGTTTTCGGTCTGCAACCGGCTTCTGTGGTCTGACTCGGCTAAGCTGTTGTCCCACCACGCCATTGAGATCGTCACCGCATTGTGTGGTATGATTGAATTAGCAATAACTAGCTCAGATTATAAAATGTAGCTGTTAGTATTCAAGTAGGTAGGTAAGTAGGTAATACTAATTACGGGGCGGGTTTTCCAGAGTATTTTCTTTTGTGGCGACATGCGCGTCGACTTCTTTATTATTCGGTATTTTCCCGATCAGAAATATCCTACTGTTTTGTTTGTTACATGGTACCTACTTATAGTTCTAAGAATCTTATGAATAACTCTGATACGATGTTTTCCATGCCGACTCTTTACTTTAGATTGTCTTTCATGGGTTCAAATACGTAGGACGTAGGTGATGATTTTTCATATTGTAAAAATTGAAAATAGGGACTTTTGCAAGCGAGCCTCTATGTCTGTGTCTACATGCACATGCATAAAGATCTGTATCCGGCTAAGATGTTGTTATTTATATTTATATATTTAGCCCTCCATGTCCACTGCTAGGCAAGAGCCTCCCCCCACTCCCTTCACTCGTCCCTCTCCTCTGCTAATAAGGTCCAGTCAGCCCGGACATGGAGGGCTAATTTTATTGACGGTAAGAGATATAATTTCTGTGGTAAATACCTACCTGTCAAAAAAAAAAGTATCGTATTTTTAGGTTACAATAAAACAATTAAGTTGCAGTGTAATCATTTAATTTATATCAAAAGAGATAACAAAATATAAATACTCCTTACTCCTATCAAAGTCAATAAAAAAAAAACACAAAGAAGTAGAACCATCAGAATAGTTATATATTATTATTTATTTAGATATATTTATTTATTTGGTTCCTACGCAATTCAACAATGTTTTAGGAATATAATTATCTTATATTAAAGGAGCTAAGGAATTCTACTCTATATAAACATTATTATGAGGTCTCACAGTGAGCGCGGACACACAGGGTCCCAAAAACCTACTGATTTTGGGACCCTGTGCGTCCGCGCGCACTTGGAAACTTCAAAGTAATGTTTGTGAATACCGGTGTTAGCCTACACAATCTTAAGCTAAGCTAAACATAAATATCACAAAATAACAAATTTATCAAATCTAATGATACAATTTTAATAAAACAAGACTTTAGAGACCATGTTTACAGTTTAAAAATTTCTACGCAAATAAACTAAATAAGGTTGTGAAATAAAAACTTTTTATTTTATAAACGAAAATATAGTTCTGTTCCTACAATAATGCAAAAAAATCTAGCAAAAGAAACACATTTCTATTTAATAAATTCCCCTGCCTTTGTCCCATTAGTGGCACAACATGTCTTCCTCTTCCACTCACTCATCAATCAATCCACTCCTGTCAAAGTACCGAAATTAAATTTATTGAATTATTGTCACGCATGCCGGGTCGTCTAAAATGAAAAACACTTAAATCTAATTTGAACAAAAACATTTGATCACATCTTAATCACCATCTCTTGAATTCCATAACTGTTCTGTAAAAAATGTAAGTAGTAAATTATAACAATATATTTTGTAGGGTAATTATTAAATCAAGCGGGTAACCCCAAAAGGATTAATTTTTCAAAAAGGGGCGAAAAAATATTTATTTCTAAAATAATAACATTGAAATATTGCGATTAACCTTTGCCCAGTAGTGGGATCACATAGGTAAACTAATAAGATAATAATATCTTTAAATGTTTCACGCCATGTCAATTTGGTCACACGGTCCGTATTGTTACAATATGATTCTGAAATTTTGTGTCAATGATAATTTTGAAACTGTGTTTTCCCTCACTTATATTTGTCACTATTCCAATTTCGTCACTTTGTTCATTTTATCACCGTCAGTTTTGTCACATGTCCGTTTTACATCATGTCCATTTTGACACTGTCCGTTTTGACACAATGTCCATTTTGCAACAGCAAACTCACCTTAAAACGTAGATATATCGCTTCTCCTAGTATACCGAAGCGCGTCGTCCACAGTGAGCAGCATGTTGAAGGAGAGATAGAGCGCGGCGGCGGAGGCGGCGTGCCACGCGTCGTGTCGGTCCAACACGCTCAGGATAGAACACACGGCGTTGTGACGCCGGGAGAGGGCTGGGGTTTCCTGTTGGGACATTACCCCAAATGTAGGGTGATTTTTTCAATGTGTATTCAAATTATTACAGGGGAATGTAGTGACCATAGACTTGTGCCCCTCCCAGAAAGAAATCCTGGATCCGCCCATGGTAGTAACCAATAACAGATTCGATATCAGGAAATAACAGACCAATTTTAATAGCCAGAAAGGCAGATTCAGTATCTTAAGCATCAACGCAGTCCGTAGGATTATCAAAATGAATGATAGTTTTACGATTTGACAATCGAATTTGACAGCCTTCTTGGAAGAATTCAGATAGTTTCCGTTACCAAATGGAATGGACATTAAATCGGAATAGACAACTCACCGACCACCTGGTGTTGCCGTTGACGAACTGGGAGAGCGCAGCGAACCACGCCAAGTGAGCACACACCACGTAAACCTGACAACAAAATAGGACATCAAAAAAACAAAATCGCTTGTCGCTGTCTGTCCCTATGTGATGCTTAGATCTATAAAACTACGCGACGGATTTTGATGCGGTTTTTTTAATAGATAGAGTAATTCAAGAGGAAGGTTTATATGTATAATACATGCATAATGTAGTAGAGGAACACTGATAATAACACTGAATTAGAAACTTCTAAAGGTTTCTAATTTGATGTCGTCAATTAACATATTTTTTTGCGACAGAGATGCGAATGTTGAGATGGATGTGCGGAGTGACGCCAATGGATAAGGTGAGGAATGAATATAGTATTAGGGGAAGTCTGAAAGTAGCGCCGGTGACTGAAAAGTTGAGGAGCAATAGGTTAGCGTGGTATGGGCATGTAATGCGGAGGGATGAAAGTCATGTAACTAAAAGGGTGATGGAAATGAATGTGGATGGATATGTGAGTAGAGGTAGACCAAAGAAAAGATGGATGGATTGTGTGAAAGAAGATATGGGTAAGAAGGGAGTGAATACGAAGATGACGAGTGATAGGGGAGAGTGGAAGAAGAGAACATGTTGTGCCGACCCCGCATAAGCGGGATAAGGGCAGGCAAATGATGAATTAACATATTTTTTTGCGCTTACATTGCAAACGCTGGCTGAACCCTACGAGATAGATCAAAATAATGTACTGCAGTATTGTACACCTTCAAAAGGTCTACAAAAAGTCCACGGTGTCTATCTCTACAAAGAAATTCTGTCAGCATTGCACCCGTGCGAAGCCGGAGCGGGTCGTTAGTGTTTAATAAAGGAACAAGATGGATCACCTAAAAGAATGCTAGCCCCCAAACCGTGTTTGTTGCCCTGATTCTTCACGGTATTGGTCGCGCGAGAACAGCAGTAACATTAGTTGTAAGACTATTCTAAGTGATCCCAGCGGGCCTACTGAATGAATGCTTTTTGACTTTGACTCAAGATGGTAAGTAAGTTCGTATGAGTCAGTGGCCAACTCTGAAGACGGAGTTTTTAGGCCGCCTTAAGGCCTCCGTCATGGCTGACAACGTGCCCTCCGAAGCACAGAAGCGCTCAGATGAAAATGCCACTGTCGGTCATCCATCCACTTACAGACCGTTTCGAACGTTGCTTTACTTTGTAGCGATCTCTATCCGATATCACCACAATAACTAGCTACCACCTAGCTAAAAGAGTACTTTAAGGCTTGTACCACTAGATGGCGCTGGGATCACAGATAAGCGAATTCCCATACAAATGACGAGATTTGTACTGAATCCTAGATCGCGCTTATGATGTTTTCAAGCACATCTAACCTATAAAGAACTATCCGACATCAACTGTCGGCCGAAACGCCGCAAGGTAAGTGGACCAGATGGGTCGACCTTGGATGAGGCGAGTACTCCCTCTTTAGAAGAATGACCTGGCTTACCCAGGTATGCAGCAAGATTCGTTCTCGATGTATAATCTTCATGCAGATGTAGAATAAAGTGTAGAGTATCGCATTCCCCATCAGAATGGCGAGCAGTTGGCGGGCGAAGTCTTTGTTACGTTCCACAGCACTGTGGAAGATAAACGACTCATGACAATCCCACTGAAAGTTTGTATGTTTGTGTTTCAATCACGCCTGAACTAGTAAACAGATTTGGATGAAACTTGGAATAGGCGTGTACAGGGTGTGGCAAAATTTTACAACATTCAGGGCAGCTGCCTTTTCTTTTGTAGTTAGAAGTAAAGGTATATTTTGAAACTAATATTCATAACAAGCAGTCCGTCGCGGTGTTCCTTCGGGAAAACATCACTTCCCCGGGATAAAATATAGCCTATATTCATCAGGGATAATGTAGGATTCTAATAGTGAAAGAATTTTTCAAATCGGTCCAGTAGTTTCGGAGCCTATTCAGTTCAAACAAACAAATCGTTCCTTTTATAATATTAGTTTAGAAATAAAAAGGTCCAAGGACCAAGAATGACTTGGTGCTTGGCCCGAGTACAAAAATAAATGGAAAGCACGAAGAGACTCTTTGTGGCGCACATAAAATCCGTTCAAAAACTTATGAAACATGACAAAGAAAGCTTAACCAGTGTCACAAACTTATCTGAACCCGTGAGAGGGGCGCTGTTAGCACAAACACACCCCTATTTTTTAATTACCAAAAAAATTTTTACTGCGGTTTTACTGACTGGGAATGATACGAGAGCATAGTTACAATGAGAGTCTGTACGCGATTGTTGTCTATAGTACTTATTTGTACAGTTTTCATTAAATTATGTTCGGTTTTGGTTGACTACAATCCTCGATAACTTTGTAAATAAAAAAAAGTTTTGAGCATGCCAATATCATTTTCACCTTACTAGCTCAAAAAGGGCGCTTTTGCCGCGTAAAAACAGTGAGCAAAACTCTACTTTGCTCACACTATGAGGAAAAGTAATTTGAATTTAGAATGCTGCAAGCAACCAATGAGAATCGAATATTACAGGCCGCAGCGTGCGCCCGGCCAGGCGGCGGCCAGGGGGGGGGGGGGCAGGACTGTAGCCTGCGACTTGAGGGACAAAAAAAATAGCGGGAATTGGTTTTCCTTACATCTTGTATTTTAGAAATGAAAAGTCTTATCAAAATTTTCGATTCCGACGGGATTCGAACCCGCGATGATTAGACGATCCTCCTAAAGCCGGATTGCCTTCGACCGCTCGGCCACAGAACTACATGCGTCGATTTAGCAATTCTTGATAAGCTCATATTTATCGGTTAATATCATCGCGGGTTCGAATCCCGTCGGAATCGAAAATTTTGAAAAGACTTTTCATTTCTAAATGAAATACCAAGTGTGTAGCCCTATTAAATTACAAAAAATCTAGTATTTTTTCGCTAGTAAGGTGAAAAGTTGTATGTATCACACGAGAGCAAAATATTTTGTTGCTTATGCTTTTGAATCTCTCACTACTCTCAGGATTCTAACATAGAATCACTCGCTACGCTCGTGATTCAAATATAGAATCCTTCGTTTGTTCGAGATTCAAACTCAGCACTCGCAACAAAAACGAATTTTGCTCTCTTGTGGAACAATGTACTATTTCACCTTACTAGCTCAAAAAGGGCGCTTTTGCCGCGTAAAAACAGTGAGCAAAACTCTACTTTGCTCACACTATGAGGAAAAGTGATTTGAATTTAGAATGCTGCAAGCAACCAATGAGAATCGAATGTTACAGGCCGCAGCGTGCGCCCGGCCAGGCGGCGGCGGACTAGGTACTAGGACTAGGACTGTAGCCTGCTACTTGAGGGGCAAAAAAAATAGCGGGAATTGGTATTCTTGTATTTTAGAAATAAAAAGTCTTATGTATCAAAATTTTCGATTCCGACGGGATTCGAACCCGCGATGATTAGACGATCCTCCTAAAGCCGGAGTGCCTTCGACCGCTCGGCCACAGAACCACATGCGTCGATTTAGCAATTCTTGATAAGCTCATATTTATCGGTTAATATCATCGCGGGTTCGAATCCCGTCGGAATCGAAAATTTTGATAAGACTTTTTATTTCTAAATGAAATACCAAGTGTGGATTAGCACTATTAAATTACAAAAAATTTTGTATTTTTTCGCTAGTAAGGTGAAAAGTTGTATGTATCACACGAGAGCAAAATATTTTGTTGCTTATGCTTTTGAATCTCTCACTACACTCAGGATTCTAACATAGAATCCTGAGTGTAGTGAGAGATTCAAACTCAGCACTCGCAACAAAAACGAATTTTGCTCTCTTGTGGAACAATGTACTATTTCTGCATCTGCTGCAACTGTCCTTAATTTTTTTCTGGTAGTCATAAAATAGTGGGGTATAAATTTCACAGTAAAAACAGCCCAGATAAGTTTGTGGCACTGTAGTAGAACTTAAAACGCGTACAAAAACGCGCACATTTATTTCAACTGAAGACACGTATAGCTATAACATTATGCGTGCGGCTCGCTGCGCTCACCTGTAGACGGCGAAAGTCCAGTTGGCGAGATTAGCGAGCGCGAGCAGGGTCGCACGAGCGCGGTGAGCCGGCACGAGCGCACGGAGACCACGTGACCGGCACGCTTCCATCGCACGGGACGCTACTCCGCGGTCTTTAAAAAAAAACAAGAAAATTTTTTGTTGGCACTTTTGACTTTTTTAGTAATTTCACTCATTGAGAAATGAAGTCTTATCAAAATTTTCAATTCCGGGATTCAAACCTGCAACGATCGGACGATCCTCCTAAAGCCGGAGTGCCTTACCGCTCGGCCACGAAACCCTAATCGTTACAATCGAAATTTTTGATAAGCTAATATTTATCGGTTAAGCACTATCGGATTTCACTCACTTTTATTTTAATCGTGTTAAAACGATAACTTCTAAAAAAAATACAAAAAATTATGTATTTATAGCACAAAAAAATTACCCTAATCTTAGGCAAATATTATCAGTGTTGCCACTCACCCATTTTAAAACTCCCCGCGTAGTATATCTTGACAGTGAGCACCAAACACGTCGTCATATGCAACACTGTGAATATCACTGAGAAGCCCACGCTTGGGAACAATATACCGAACAGACCTGTAAAATAATTCAATCTTTAAAAAAAAAAAAAATAATTAAAGGTCAATGCCCATTCTTGTATGGGGAGCCGTACCTTGCGTCAAAGCCAATTAACGTTTAAAGTCTTGCTTTTATCTTTTCGTTACTCTGAGTCCCTTCAAGCCCTTTCAAACATAATTTTTTTTTAATAATCCACAAAACTATGACAACGTTATAATATAACTTAGGTACATGAGTAAGTAGGTACTACCTCCATAAAACTTATAAAAAAAAAAAAAAAAACAATATCAATTCTAGGACAGTACGAATTTTGTAATGGTAATATTGACGTTCAGCGCGGCACAGAATGGATGGGTGGCCTGTTGAAATTGCTAGACTTAACTACATAAAATACGTTGAAATCAATTGTGTTGAATTTTATCAAAAACGCTACAGCCGAACTCACCTATGCTCATAATGAGAGCTAGCAGCATAAATGTGGAGTGCGCACTCGGAATCAAATCCGAATGACGGTTTTGATAGAGTTTTATCATAACCAGTACAGCTATTACATACATGAACGATGAGTCTGAAACAAAAATGTTTTTAAACCAATGTATTTCTATGTATTATGTACCTATGTATGTATTTACAAACAAAAAGTATCTATGTAGTATATCAGCTATCTGGTTCCCATAGTACAAGCTTTGCTTAGTTTGTGGCTAGATGATGCTGTGTGAAATGTCCAGCATTATTTATTATTTTTTTTTTTTTTATTTAATGATGACAGATGCATAAGTGCTTAAAAATATCAGTAGGTACTTATTCTATTTACGACCTATGACGACCTCGGTGGCGCAGTGGGTGAAAGCCCGCTTGGGACGCAGAAGGTTGCGGGTTCGATCCCCGCGGGATAAATGTTTGTATGATCTGCAAATATTAATCACGGGGTCTGGGTGTTTCTATGTATAATATGTATGTATTACGAACAAAAAGTATATCAGTTATCTGGTTCCCATAGTACAAGCTTTGCTTAGTTTGTGGCTAGATGATGCTGTGTGAAATGTCCAGCATTATTTATTATTTTTTTTTTTTTTATTTAATGATGACAGATGCATAAGTGCTTAAAAATATCAGTAGGTACTTATTCTATTTACGACCTATGACGACCTCGGTGGCGCAGTGGGTGAAAGCCCGCATGGGACGCATAAGGTTGCGGGTTCGATCCCCGCCGCGGGATAAATGTTTGTATGATCTGCAAATATTAATCACGGGGTCTGGGTGTTTCTATGTATAATATGTATGTATTACGAACAAAAAGTATATCAGTTATTTGGTTCCCATAGTACAAGCTTTGCTTAGTTTGGGGCTAGATGATGCTGTGTGAAATGTCCAGCATTATTTATTTATATACTTACTTTTTGTTTGTAAATACATACATTATACATAGAAAACACCCAGATCCGAGACAAATATCTGTAGATCATACAAACATTTATCCCGCCGCGGGGATCGAACCCGCAAACTTCTGCGTCACAGGCGGGCCTTCGCCCACTGCGCCACAGAGGTCGTCAAATGTAACGTAGGCTGAAATGTAGTCGCAAGGGAAATGTATAATAATATAGGGTCTTTCATTTTAAACTAACTATATTCAGGAATTGGGTTCAACAAATAAATAAATAAATATTTATGCAATGATTTTTTTTGTTTTGTTATGAAAATCCCGAGAAAATCGATAAAGACTATCCTTTTAATTGATTGTTGCTTCTTGTATAACTTAGTCCATTCGAGCGTGACGTGATGTTGCTGCGATGCGATTGGTCAACGTCTGTTCTCCTTGAAAATGTTATGCAACATGTCATAAAAAATCAATAAAAGATAATTTTTGAAGTGAAAACTAAAATCGGCTTAGGAATTAAATTGATACGGTCAAACGTCTATTTACAACACAAAATAGTATAAAAACATTTTTGTATGTCTGAGGGGGTAGTCAGTGGCTTACCAAACTGGAAGTTCATCTTGTTAGGACAGAGATGGTAGCAAGCGGACAGGAAGCCTTCCATACAAAGTGCGAGCCCCATGGAGTACAGGAGGCCGTAGTGTTGCGGGATGCCCATATTCTGCGAGATTTCACTCTGATTAGCCCTCAATGAGTTGAAATTTAGAAATAAGAAATACATTTTATTATTACTAGCTTCTGCGCCTGGCTTCGCCCGCGTGCTATTCCAGGTCACTATCGCACTCCGAGGGGGGGGGGGGGTCACAGGGGATATGACGTGCCCGCCGAAGCACGGAAGCGCTCAGATGAAAATGCCACTGGCGGTCACCCATCCACTAACAGACCGTTTCGAACGTTGCACACTGGTTTAGGCGTGATTGAAATACAAACATCTAAACAAACTCACAAACTTTCAGTTTTATTATATAAGTGGGATAAGTAGGATGTTAGAATATAATATTTTCTATATCGTCTAAGGACATTTTTTTAAACCTACCACTCTTTTCTTATCTTCCTATCATGCTATCCCTCTCACCTTAGTATCAGGCCGTGTCCGCTGTCTCGCTCGCACCTGCATTAGGAACACGCCGCCCAGAACAACATACCCTACGTTAGAGTAGACGTGGTTAAAGTCTGATAAGAACCAAAGCGGGTGGGCGCAGAGGAAGTTGTAGTAGCACAGGTCCTGGTTACCTGTTGCGAAAACCATCTGGAATAAATAAAATAAAATATATAATGCTGGACTTTTCACACAGCATCATCTAGCCCCAAAGTAAGCAGAGCTTGTGATAAGTGTACTACATGACTGATGTACTACTTATATACTTTTGTTTGTAAATACATACATTTAATACATAGAAACACCCAGACCCGAGATAAATATTTCTAGATCATACATACATTGGTCCCGCCGCGGGGATCGAACCCGCAACCTTTTGCGTCGCAGAAAATATACATAATTTTTGAAGTGAAAATTCTTTAGGCACGTTAAGCATCTTTGAGATTGGGGAAATGTATCTAAGTCTGTCACGTGACTGTTAATTTTTCTTACTATACCTACCTTAATTTCACACATTGTATCGTTACAATGGTCGAGGTATTTGAGTGACCGCCTCTGGTGAGACAGCCCTGAGTTCGAATCCCATTGGGAGTAACTTTTTGCACTTAATTCTTTTTGTTGTTTTTTTTTTAATTTAGACCCGTTACCGAGACTTCGTTTAAGTTTTCACTTCTGTCGGCACTCCTGGAGTGTCACTGTTTTTTTATTAACACATAGTCTATACTAATATTATAAAGAGGAAAGATTTGTTTGTTTGTTTGAAATGAATAGGCTCCGAAACTACTGGACCGATTTGAAAAATTCTTTCACCATTAGAATCCTGCATTATCCCCGATGAACATAGGCTATATTTTATCCCGGGAAAGTGTTTTTCATTCCACTAGAACAATTCGCTTAATACACTTGTTCAAACAAGTAACACTCACCTGTTGATATGTAAATAGCAGTTGTACAACTGGCAGAGCGTATACCACGGCTAGGGTCAACGCACCCCAGAAGTACCTGATAAATATATAAATAATGGTAAATTAAAATATAAATAACGTGTAAATGGCGCTAACCGGTGCATAACCGATAATATATGAGCTTATCAAAAATGTCAATTGTGACGATTAGGGTTCCGTGGCCGAGCGGTAAGGCACTCCGGCTTTAGGAGGATCGTCTGATCGTCGCGGATTCGAATCCCGTCGGAATCTAAAATGTTGATAAGTTTTCATTTCTTAATTAGACTATTATTTTAGTGATCACTACTAAAAGCACTGTGGCGACCTCTAAGTGCGATCGCCTGAACTACAAGGGTATCGTAATAGAGTTGCCAATTACAGCGACCTACCCACATCAGAGCTTCACCAGTAGATGGCGCGCTACCAACCGACGTGATTTGAATCCTAGATCGCGCAAGCAACATTGTTCTCGGCAATTAGCCTATATAGAACTATCCGACATAAACTATCGGCTGAAAGGCCCTAAGGTATGTGGACCAGATGGTGTCGACCTTAGGTGAGATCTCCCTCTTTGCCTTCTTGGGGGAATAACTCACTTCACTTAATTCAAGACTAACATGATTAAAAGACAATCATCATAATCATGTCACATGTGTCATTACCTGTCAGATCTTCTAGCCAGCGTGTCAGGCGGCGCCTGTGTCAACCTGCCAACTGTCAATGCGTCAGGACGACTCCAGTCACCCGCGTCCATGGCACGGGTGTCATCTATGGCACGGGTGTCATCTATGGCACGGGTGTCATCTATGGCACGGGTGTCATCCGTGTCATTGATGATAGATGTACTGTCTTGGGAAGTAGATGCGTGTGGCTCTTCTTCTATTAACAGTTCTTCTGCAAGGTATAGATTAGAATAGTAGATAAATAATGAAACCTATTAAAATATTTGATGCTAGTTATAAATAAATAAATAATGCTGGACATTTCACACAGCATCATCTAGCCACAAAAGCAAAGCGTGTACTATGGGAACCAGATATCTGATATACTGCTTATATACTTTTTGTTTGTAAATGCATACGTAACACCCAGACCCGAGATAAATATTAGCAGATCATACAAACATTTATCCCGCGGCGGGGATCGAACCCGCAACCTGCTGCGTCTCAAGCGGGCGTTCACCCTCTGCGCCACAGCTACCCTGTTATTAATAAACACGAACTTGGTTGGGATTAGAGCTAATCCAAAGCATAAGGCAGTAGTAGGTCAAATCTGTATTAATAAAGAAAGACCAAGGAGGAAATAAGCTAATCCGACGCTGCCCTCGGATCAAGAGTTACGCCTAGGTGCAACCTAGTATAGACATGGAGTAAGCATACTTAGATAACTTGACTGATTCTATTGTATTTTGTAATTTTATGTACATATTGTAGTAGCTTAGTTTCTGTAAATAAAGAAGGTTGCATCCAGCATACTCTATCATGAATTTTGACGTTTTACTTCATAATATTCATGTCATATCCAAAAAAAGGTTGTGCAAATAGGATGGATATGTTGATGGTTTGAGGAAAAATTTAATGAGGTTGGATGGATACCAATTACGATAAATGGGGCGAGTGAAAATTTACAATATTCGTACAATTTCATTTTATGATCTCGAAGAAACTGAATTTAAAATCCAAGTAAGTATAGATTTTGAGGTAAAAAAATCATTTAGCATTAGCAAGAAACAAAAAAACAGTTAAAAATGACTAATAACAGTAAATACTTTTTTTATGACTAAAAACTTTTTGGTCAATATTCACTTGACCAAAAATTTTGAGAAGAATAAAACCTCTAACCTCTTTGAATAAAACAGATTATCAAATACAAATTATTGTCTATCTCTGTCATTCATATAATTAGTGACAGAGACAGACAATATTTTGAATGATAATAATATTCGTTCATTCACTCGTTTTTATTTTAAATTTTATGGGTTGCCATAACGCACGCGCTAGTCCCGATGTAAGAAATGTATTACTGATTCGAGATAACTACCGATTTATTAATAACCTTAAACTCATCATGTTACTCCAAGAAGTAACAGTTCTGAGAGCAGTCTCGGATTTAGCTAGAATTAGGGTTTTCTAATTAATAAGGCGGCTAGAGTATAAGTTAGCGGCACTAACCTTGCATGTACTTGAACGGCGTGGCCACTAATATGACAAAAGCGGCCACTAGCGCCACCACAGTTAGCAGCACTATCGCACCGACTATATACTCCTTGTATGACACCGTCGCTATTATACGGAACCTGGGGATGATGATGATGATTTTAAGTCTTCAATTTTCAATTTCTTTATTCACAAAACTTACAGTGTATCTAAAAATAGAGGAATAAAGTACTAATTACAAAGATATTCATTTTTATACTATAGCTGTCCGGGTGTTACCCCGGGAAAACTTCACTTTCCCGGAATAAAATATAGCCTATGTTCATCAGGGATGTAGGATTCTATTGGTGAAAGAATTTTTCAAATCGGTCCAGTAGTTTCGGAGCCTATTCAATTCAAACAAACAAACAAATCTTTCCTCTTTATAAGTGTAGACTAGTTGCACCCCCTCGCGGTCCCTCGGGATATTTTTTTCAGGATAAAAAGTAGCCTATGTAGCCTGGGATACAACCTTTATCCATGACAAATTCCAGCCCAGTCCGTTCAGTGGTTTGGGCATGAAAAGGTAACAGACAGACAGACAGAGTTACTTTCACATTTATTATATACTAGCTTCTGCGCGCGGCTTCGCCCGCGTGGTACCAACATTTTGAATAGCCTATATGCTATTCCAGGTCACTATTTACGCCTATTCCAAGTTTCATCCAAATCGGTTCACTGGTTTAGGCGTGATTGAAACACAAACATTTAAACAAACTCACAAACTTTCAGCTTTATTATATGAGTGGGATTTGATAAAATACTCACGTGAAAGTCTTATTTCTGTCCTTGTCTGCCAGTATGTTTGTCTCGCTCGCACCTAAGCAAGCCTCATCGTTCTCTCTCACTACGAACACCACGTAGAAACCATTTGGGAACATGGATTGCTAGAAATATATAATTTACATTTATATTTGTGAAATATGCAGGGCGTGGCAAAATTTTACAATATTCAGGGCCTTTTCTTTTTTATTAAGAAGGTTTTGTTCTTAGTAAACTATTGGTTTATTTTAAAGAAAAAAACAACTGCATTTTTTAATTTTTGAAAAAATGTACAGTCAGCCTAGAAAATGTCATTTCTCAAAAAAAAGACAAGTAGGTCTCCATCGACGCTAATTCCCATTAGAAACACTTTTCCCAAAGTAACTTAGTAAATCAAATCGTAAGTTTTTGAATAATAGGTAGCTACCCTGAATGTTGTAAAATTTTGCCACACCCTGTATTTGACCTCTGTGGCGCAGCGCAGTGGGTGAAAGCCCGCTGACGTGACGCAGAAGGTTGCGGGTTCGATCCCCTTCGCGGGATAAATGTTTGTATGATCTACAAGTATTGTCTCGGGTCTGGATGTTTTCTATGTATAATATGTATGTATTTACAAAAAGTATATAAGTAGTATATCAGTTATGTCATAACACAAGCTCTGCTTACTTTGGGCCGAGATGTTGCTGGGTGAAAAAGTGGATGTTTAAGTTCTTACCGTAAGTGTAATGCCTCCTTTACTGGTCATGGTTAGATGATATCCTTGATAGGAGATTTCCTTCTCATCGTCAAAAACTGGACACTGAAATAAAAACTGCATTAAAAAACTGTGGCACTCCAGGAGTGCCAGCAGAAGTGAAAACTTGAAACAATTACGTGTATTTTTTTAATCGTAATCGCGCGGCCGGAAACGCCGTGATAAAGGTTCTTTACCGTGTTTAACGGAGTTCAAAACGAGATGGCGCTGACGGTGGTGTCGGTATCACTGACAGGTAGCGCAGGTAGCGATTCAGAGTTCAGCGGAATGCATTCGGTTCGGAATCGGTCAGAATTTCAACCGACCGCAACCAATCACAGTGCAAGAAAGGTCAGTTTGTATCAATTCCTGCACTGTGATTGGTTGCGGTTGAACTGCGGACCGATTCCGACCTGCAGCCTTATTGTCTAACTTGAAATCGATTCCCAGTTATCATCCCGATAGAGCTCAACCAATCACACAATACGAAAATGTCGGGTATGGGAGATGATGATGATCACCCATTTTGGGGGTAGGTGTTATTCCCCCAATCTATGGCAAAGAGGTAGTACTACCTTTACCATCGGCTCCATCTGGTCCACATATCTTAGGGCTTTCCAGCCGGTAGTTAATGTCGGATAGTTCTATATAAGTTCATTTGCCAAGATAATGTTGCTTGCGAGATGTAGAACTTGTACACTTTTTACACTTTTTGTTGGTATTCATAATGTTTCATATTATTTGATCCCAACGCCATCTAGTGATAATGCGGTGAAGTAGCTAGGTTGGCAACTGTGTTACGATGCCGTTGTAGTTCAGGCGATCGTGGTTAGAGGTCGCCACACGGGTTTTGTCATTTTCTTGTTATGTGATTGGTTGAGCTCAATTGGGATGATAACTGGAAATAGATTTCAAGTTAGACAATAAGGCTGCCGAATGAAGTCTGAATCACTAATCGTAAATCTATTTATTACTAGCTTCTGCGCGCAGCTTCGCCCGCGTGGTACCTACCTACCAACATTTTGAATAGCCTATATGCTATTCCAGGTCACTATCTACGCCTATTGCAAGTTTCATCCAAATCGGTTCACTGGTTTAGGCGTGATTGAAACACAAACATACAAATATCCAAACATCTAAACAAACTCACAAACTTTCAGCTTTATTATACGAGTACTTTCAATATTTTTTTTGTTAACCTATGCAATCCCACAGCTGGGCAAAGGTCTCCCCCATATCCCTCCAACCATCTCTCTCCTTCGAAATCTCCCACCACTCTCTCTCTCTCGAAGGAGTCAACGTTTCCTCGGCCGACCGACTTTCAATAATTAAAGATGTAATATTCTATTCTATTCTAATACTTACAGAATTATTTTGTATAGAAACTGTGGCACAAACTTCATCTTCAGAGTCTATCACCAGAATCACACTCTTAGGTATTGTGTAGTTAAATCTGCAAAATTAACATACACAAAAACTTTCAGCCCCATTGACTTGGGCAGGTTAGTAGGGTCGTTGGGAATATATATATATATATACATCAGTGTGACAGCAAAAATAAACTACTGAAACAAATTAAGAGCTGTGAGCTGTGTTGGCTCAGTGGGGACATTCAATCCATAGTGGACTCGAATTCCTGTTGTGTATCAATGATCATAAAAGAACATAACATAAAAATACCAACATAAATAAGCGCATTCAAAACCTCTCATCACACTGGTTCATAAGTGACATGACACGAAGAATACTTTAAAATATGTAAAAAATTAAAAGATCTGAAAGAATGTCTACCGTGCTTTGGAGATGAATATTGTTGGCTTGTTTACTTTTGTAATAAATAAATACTCCTTTTTGGCTAACACCAGCACAGACCCTACTACGAGTACATACTGTTAACTTTTGTTTTCTTACTTTCTTTTTGCACTTTGTGTTATTTTACTGTTTAGGTCTGTTTTTGTTTTGTGTTCTTTGTAATTGTATGTAGGTGAGTAGGTATAGGCACAGAGGTTCCTAAATAACTCTGTCACCTACTTACCTACCTCATACCTACTTCTGTTTTTCTTTTTTTGTATGTACCTGTTCTCTGTTGATGTAATGTGCCTGTGTGTGTCTGTGTGTTGTCAAATAAAGTTATATCTATCTATCTACTTACATAGGCAATCCATCAACATTCCCCGAACTCCCGGATATGTTCCAAGGATTTTGATCGAACGAGAAGAAATAATATTTTGGTGTGTTCGGACCCACTTCAAATGTTATATTCTGAAATATTTATTTATATGTATAAGCCAACAGCATCGAATATTGATTAAATAAAATATATAATGCTGGACTTTTCACACAGCATCATCTAGCCCCAAGGTAAGCAGAGCTTATTTAAGAATTCGATTTTTAAAACCGCAATTTCTCAACATTTTAAGACTCTAAACTTAAGTATTACACAAGAATGTGTCTCTCATAATTTTGTTAAAATGATGATGTTATGGATTTACGGAACGCATCCGCAACGAAACCATTCTTTTTTTTTAATCGAAGAATTCCGTGGTATTCATCAGTAAAAGTACGTCAAAGTCCCCAAGTCACGCCATTTTTGTTTGATTTGAAATCTTACCTTGTCTAACACCAGATAGAAGTCAGTGACCCTTTGCAATGAGATAGAGAGGGATGTGTTCTTAGGATTGTCTGTCGATATATGTACTGTGGGCCTCTTCTCTGTACGGATATCTGAAAGTTGATACAAGTGATTTAAAAACCCTTGAGTGGGGTCGTTGGGGCTGCTCATGCCAGTGGGGCGGTTGAGACTTATTATTCCCATCTACCCCACTAGTCGGGTCGTTGGGAATAAACCGACTTAACGCCACAACAAATATTCTTTAAGAAAAAAACATACAGTAGAATTGAGAACCTCCTTTTTTTGAAGTCGGTTAATAACACAAGAGAGACACAAAAGTAAGAACAAAGATTCGAAGATTATTTTACATTATTCACATCTATTTACACATTACATATCACACTAAAAATGGATCATAATAGTTGAGAGCTTAAAATTTCTCATTTAATTTTATAATATTAGTTAATGAAGACTAGTTTGCCCGGCAGTGCTCTTACCGGGACCTGCGTCATGAGGACAGAGCGTCCGGGCCATGTCGTTGAAGATGAGAGCGTGGTTCCTTCCTTGAACCACTAGAGGGAGCTCCCATGCCGACACACCTGTTAAAAGAATATTATTTATATAAATGTTTTATGTCAGCTACTCATCGACACCTGTATCTTGCCCATACTGACCTACGGTGCTTAGACATGGTCTTTGACTGAATCACAAAAATCGGACCTCAAGATCTGCCAGAGAGCTATGGGGCGCAGTGTTTTGAACATCAAAAAAACAGACAGAGTCCGAAATATTGAAATCCGATCGAAGACTGGCATAGCGGATGTAGGTACGAGGACTGCTCGTTTGAAGTGGGACTGGGCAGGACATGTGACTCGAATGCACCCAGAACGTTGGGCGAAGCTCGTCACTCAGTGGGTGCCCCAAGACAGTCGAAGACGACGCGGCAGACCCAGGAAGAGGTGGCGAGACGATCTGGATGCATTCGAGCCTGACTGGCAAACCGTGGCCTTGGAGCGCAAGGAGTGGAAGTTGAAGGGGGAGACCTTTGCCCAGCAGTGGGACATGATAGGTTAAGTAAAAAAAAAAAAAAAAATGTCAGCTACATCTTCAAAGCAATACACACATTTAAGACACAGTTGTGATTAATCTACCTTTTTGCTGCGTGGCCGTGATGAAGACAGGATACTCAAGGGACACGGCATCCCGCACAGACACCTGCACCCGCGTCGGGAAGCCTACATCGTCATCACACTCCTGGAAGTACAGAAATTATTAGAACAAAATGTATAGAATACCAGCTATCTAAATCATGTCATGGAATAAAAATCTAATGATGATGATAGTAAGTAAATAGGTAGGTACATTACAAAGCTAGACGAAACATTGTAAGACAACAATACTTACTATAAAATCCATAATTTGTTCAGTTTCATTGTTTACAAACACATTTATTGTCGTGTTATACTCATAGCTGAAAATAAAGGAAAAATTTTAATAAATCTAATATTAAATTGATGACCAGTCTAGCCAAGCTGGTCTAAGTTGGCTGTCATTCAGATGAGTCAAAGTATGTAACTCTTGACTGCACAATTCCATATGTGAGGAAATCTTAAAGTAAACTATGTCTGATATTATCAAATATTAATAGAGGCGTGGCTCCTTTTCAGAGAATTATCCAAGAGGTTGATTGACGAGACCAATGACCTGCTGGCTGGTGCTTACCTCGGACAGAGGATAAGCCATCCAACGAGGTAATGCCGCCAGCCTTTTGGGCACGTTACCTGCGGGCGGTGACTTGAACACTGTTTTTTATCTTTAGTTTAATTAAATTACGTACGTATGTATTTTTATGTTTATTGTTTCGAGTAAAAGATATCAATTAAGTATGTATACTTAGTTAATAAACATTTCTGATTTATGGTAGGTATACAACAAAAAAAATATATATTAAATTAATTTGTTATCCATAATGTCTATGTTTTGCTTGAAATAAATAAATAAATAATAAATAAATAATGCTGGACTTTTCACACAGCATCATCTAGCCCCAAAGTAAGCAGAGCTTGTGTTATGGGTACTAGATGACTGATATACTACTTATATACTTTTTGTTTGTAAATACATACATATTATACATAGAAACACCCAGATCCGGAATATTTTTACTTTTTTTTTTCAAGCACGTTTTACTTTTGATATACAGAAACCCCCATGGTCAACTTGGCCAAACCTCTGCATTCTGTGGCCAAACCACTCCAGCAAGGGACAAAGTGCTACTCTTATTATCAACAGGTTATATTTCGGGGAACCCCCGATTTTAAGTGGGGGCGTCTTGGCGATAAGATCTTCGACAAGAAAATAATTGCATTCTAAGTTCTAACGGTACTAGTCAGTTAAAAAAAAGAGATATTTATAGTACAAATAGTAGATATGGCAGCTTTATGTTTTTTCATATGAATTTCACTATCTTTCATTCATTTTCCACATACCTCGAGTTGTAGATAATGTTCTTTCTAGGAAAACTATTGTTATAAGTTTTCGCACCGATCACCACTTCGACTATTGCAAGCCCTATAAAGATTTTGATCATTTTTATCGCGCATTTATTTCAATTAAGTAGAAACTCAACAAAAACACTTCTATTTAGTTCAGAAAAAAGTGTCGGCACTGCAAAGTGCAAAATTCTGCAACTTCTGTTCTGTCTGCGAGCGAGACCATTGCAAAACAAACAAAACAAAAAATCTTGACAAAATCAACAAATGTCATGTTATGTCACATTTGATGTCGTTCAAAAACGTTGAGAGAACAAAATCAAAGCGATAAAAGCAAAGCTGACCGTCTACGTGTGCCACTGAAAGCCGTGCTTGATAGAATTGTCTATGGTCATGTCATCTGTCAATCAAATTCAAAAGTAAATCAAATTCTTTTCCTTCTTTCTGTCAACGCGTGCGTGTGTCGCATGCATGGTGCGTTTGTTTTGTTTTGAATCGCAAAAAATCTAAAAACATGAAAGTTAAAAAGAGTAAAGATAAAAAGGAGAAGGTGAAAGTGAAGAAACGGCCTGCGATTACCAAAATGAAATCCCGCCCGATAAGTAAAGAACAGGTGTTGGTAGTGGCACAAGAAATCAAGTATGCAAGATTACTGTCTGGCAATGAGAAGAATACTCGTGACAGAGTATTGAAAACACTGAAAAAGTGGATCACAAATTGTTTTGAGAAGGGCTACGGTATGTTCTAATCCTTTCCCGCTTATAGCTTAGAGTTCAGGTTCAATAAAACAATTATTGCAATTGACATTCTAACCTCAAAATAATATTGTTATGCTGTAGTTTTCTTTAACTAACTTCATTCTAAGCAAACTAATCTCTTATTAACTACTGTGAAACAGTAAAATTTACAATAGCCAATGTATTTTCACTCACTTCGAATATGCTTTGCATTTTTGTTTGATTGTCTTGTAATTGTCTGCAGAGTTCAAAGAAGATGATTTCATACGAGTGTGGAAGGGGCTTTTCTATGCAGTGTGGATGTCGGACAAGCCCCTAGTTCAGGTAAATTAATATTAAAACAATTTTGCTCCTGCTATGTTTTCAATTGTAAATGAATGTGCATTCCGGGCTGACTGGTGGGACAAAGCTTAGAAAGTAATGGGAAAGACCTTTGCCCAGCAGTGGGACTACATAGGTTAGAAAAAAAAATGAATGCAGGAAAAACATCTTAGGTAATATTTTTTTTTGTTCCATAAATAAACTGTTTGTACTCTTTGTTGCAAAATAAATATTTTTCATTCTTTCTTTCAAAAATTTGTTCCAGTAATAATTATCAGTTAATTCTGCTCTACTCTTCTTCCTATCCTTACCCCATTAAGTGGGTCGCAACATGTTTCTCTTCCATACCTTCTATCATCAACAATTTGTTGACCTTTTGGTAGACTTAAAGAGCAGTGAATGTGTCCTATATTTTTTTAATCCAGATTTAAATGTAGATGACCACCAGCTCTGCAATTAACTGGTTTACAGCATTTTCTCCTGGCCATTACCACAGGCAAAGACTTGCTCAGGAACTAGGCAAATGGCCAAAGCGATGAGAGGCATGCCCAAGGCTGATGATGATTGGTAGCCCACCAGTGAGACGAGAAGGGCTGATGATGATTGGTGACTAACTCAAACCTCCTATTTCAGGAAGAGTTATGTGAGAGTATAGCTGGGATCCTCACCTTGTTCCCGGCCTCACAACTGAGAGCAGCACTGTTGCTGACACGTGCTGGCTTCCGGACTCTAGCCACTGAGTGGTACGGTATCGACCAGCATCGGATGGACAAGTTTCTTATGGTGAGAGAAAGTTACTTATACTAGTACGTTTTAAGAACTAAAAAAGACTAACATGTTGGACTCAGGTCGAAAATTATGAGCTATGAGGTTTTTATAGTTTTACAGGAAAAGTATCTGTCCCCAAGAAATAATCTTCTTATGGGACCACCCGGGAAGTCTACCCTAATAAACATCCATCGATCTGAACTTTCGCTTACAAGAAATTTTAAATAAGTTGTAATAAGACACTAAAAATAGTAAGGAAATATATGTATAGTACCAATCTGCTAATCTATTCTCAAAAAAAGGTTTCTTAAAACTAGTACTCACCCCAAAACCACCCAACCTCCCACTAACCTCTGCTCAACCTCTGCTGGGTGGTTTTGGGGTGAGTACTAGTTTTAAGAAACCTTTTTTTGAGAATAGATTAGCAGATTGGTACTATATATTTCCTTACTATTTTTAATGTCTTACAATGGACTTCCGCAAAGTCACGCCTGAATCAATTCAATAAGTTGTAATATTTATTTATTTTATATGCAGTTGGCGAGACGGTACCTCCGCGGCAGTCTCCGCTGCTTAGAACAGTGCGAGTGGAGCCTCTCCAGCTGCGAGAAATATGCCAAGATGCTGACTGCCAATGAAGGTACATTACTGAATAGAATAGCCAGATTCTGCACAATATATTATGTATGCTGAATGTGAAAGGATTTTTCAAATCGGTCCATTAGTTTCGGAGCCTATTCAATTCAAACAAACAAACAAATCTTTCCTCTATAGAATATTAGTGTAGATATTTTATCGTGTACAATAAAGTAGGAATCGCCATGCTGGGCTCTCATCTGGGTCTTAAATATTACCTATCATCACAAATATTTTTTGTATGAACTTTATTTATTTATTTTTAAGTTGCACCAACAAGATAATCACCAACACATTATAATTATAGTTCCTTAGCTGTACACAAACCAAGTGATATCCCAATTATAGATGCAAACAGTAATGCAAAGAATACAACAGCAATTAGGTACATAAAACTTACAGAAAAATTTCCAATTTTTCTGTAAATTTTTCTGTAAGTTTTATGTAATAAGGTCCAATTTTTTTTTTTTAAATTGGACCTTATTACATAAAACTATTATTTGATAGTAAACCTTTGTTTCAGGTTTATTCGCGTTGAGGACGCCACACTACGCGCGAAACGCATCATCGCTCCAACTGCACATCGTAGACTGTTTCCTAGAGGAGTTAGCCAAGGTCATTTTGCTAAATTAATACTCGACTTGACATTCACAAGACGGAATTCGAACTTGCAACGAAAGTCTAGACTTCATCTCACTAGTGCAAAATTTGATTAACTAGCTATGTGTCCGTGACTTTTTTTGCGTAGGTACTCTTAAAACTCGATCTTGTAGAATATCCGGGATAAAAAGCCTATAATGTTGCCCTATAATATCATCGATCTTTCAGAGCAAGTCCTTTTTAAACCGGTTCAGCCATTCTAGAGATTAGCCTGCACAAACAAACCCGCAACCTTCCGCGTCGCAAGCGGACCTTCGCCCGCAGCGCTACAGAGGTCGTCTAATGAATATATAATGTATTTTTCACCTTACTAGCTCAAAAAGGGCGCTTTTGCCGCGTAAAAACAGTGAGCAAAACTCTACTTTGCTCACACTATGAGGAAAAGTGATTTGAATTTAGAATGCTGCAAGCAACCAATGAGAATCGAATATTACAGGCCGCAGCGTGCGCCCGGCCAGGCGGCGGCGGCCGATGGGCTCTCGTTGTTGGACTTTAGCCTGCCACTTGAGGAGCAAAAAAAACAAATGTATATTGACGTGCCAATGTTATGTTATGTAACTTCATGGTCAATAAATGAAATCTGAAATCTGACAAAATAGCGGGAATTGGTTTTCCTTTACATCTTGTATTTTTTCGCTAGTAAGGTGAAAAGTTGTAATGTATCACACGAGAGCAAAATATTTTGTTGCTTATGCTTTTGAATCTCTCACTACACTCAGGATTCTAACATAGAATCACTCGCTACGCTCGTGATTCAAATATAGAATCCTTCGTTTGTTCGAGATTCAAACTCAGCACTCGCAACAAAAACGAATTTTGCTCTCTTGTGGAACAATGTACTATTCCCCAGGTATCTAAAGGCAAGATCTCCGGGGAGAGTATAGCAGCTCTGCTCTCTCCGTTCGTATCGTACACGTGCGCGGGGCAGCAGGCGGCGCTGTGCGGGGCCTGCCGGCGTCTGCTCACCGGCTTGCTGCGGCAGAGCCCGCAGGGGCTCGCGTATGCCGAGCGGACTAGGGCTTGGGAGCAGGTAATACATGATGTAAAAACACGTCTACCGAAGCCGAAAAAAAAGCCCTTATTTTTGTCGCTGACTGAATTTTTTTTCTAAATCTGTGAATGCAGTTCGAAATATCTCATAAAGTTAGGGAAGGTCTCTTAAGAGCGTTTTCCTGTAGCTACAACGGTTAGGCTCAACGCACATTGAATTGGCAAGCGACGCGTTAATTAGTTTTATAGCGCACCATTATAAACCTTATGAACAATGGTACAAGATATAGAAACGCTTGTAGAATGAACGAGATCTGGCGAACACACAAACAGACAGTTACAATACGTTCAACGAATCTATACATTCGTGAAGTTAGCCATTTGTCTGGGCAGTGACCGCTTTCACACAAAATTGCGCAAACTTCACACATGCCTAGATCCGTGGAACGAAGTGTACTCGGTGAAAATTATCGTCTTCATTGCAAATTAATTTATCCTCAGATGGGCTGTCCAGAAGGTGGACCGGACGCTCTGGCGCTCGTGTCTGATGATGAAGAGGATCCAGCGGAACAAAACGGAGACGCAAACAGCGATGACGAGATGGATGACGAGTGAGTACCTTCCGAACTTGTAAACGAAACATTTTATGATTTTACTGCATTTCTTTGCAATTATTGATCTCAAAATCCAATAATTGAATGATACAGAGTGTCTAGCTCTTGTGTTTTCTTGGTCATCCTTCTTAGAAAACCTCTGTATAGTTAATTTAAAATATTGTTGGTTAATTGATTATTTTTCGATTTAGTATTTAAATAAATAATGCTGGACATTTCACACAGCATCATCTAGCCCCAAAGTAAGCAGAGCTTGTGATATGGGATATACTACTTATATACTTTTTGTTTGTATACCCGAGACAAATGTGACGACCTCTGTGGCTCAGTGGGTGAAAGCCCGTTTGTGACGCAGAAGGTTGCAGGTTCAATTCCCGCCGCGGGATAAATGTTTGTATGATCTGCAAATATTTATCTCGGTTCTGAGTGTTTCAAACAAAGAGTATATCAATCATGTAGTACCCATAACATAAGCTCTGCTTACTTTGGGGCTAGATGATGCTGTGTGAAATGTCCAGCATTATTTATTTACATTATTATACATAGAAATTGAATGTGGAGGGATGTAGCAGAAGAGGCAGACCAAAGAAAAGATGGATGGACTGTGTGAAGGATGATATGGGTAAGAAAGGAGTGAGTGTTGAGATGACGGCTGATAGAGCGGAGTGGAAGAGGAAAACCTGTTGTGCCGACCCCACATGAAAGTGGGATAAGGGCAGGGAAATGATGATGATATTATACATAGAAAACACCCAGACCCGAGACAAATATTTATAGATCATACAAACATTTGTCCCGCGGGGATCGAACCCGCTACAGAGGTCATCATAATGTAACCGTTTCCAGTGGCAAGCCGCTCGACCCCCGCGCCGGGCGCGTGGACGTGGAGCTCCCCCTGCTGGCGGTGCCCGCGGGGCTCCTGGCGCGGGGGCTCCGGGGGCAGCTCGCACAGCTCGGGGCCAAGGCGCACAAGCGGGTCAGGATCTGTCTGCAACGGTCAGTTTTATTATGCCTGGGATCGTCTACCGTCGCTACAGGGAACGACAAAGAAAAATCCCTAAATATTTAGTATTAAGTTTTTCCTTCCCTTTTCACTTTTTTTTTCCTTGTTTAAAAATTTTTGTTTAGGTTTTTACCTATATAAATCATTTGAGTAGGGCACTGGTGACTTGTAGCACAGGTTTTTTCTATACCTATTTCAGGCACCAGTCTCTCACAAAACAGGTTTTTATATATACAAACATTTTGGATTTTTAAAGTTTTTTTTTTTTTTTATTTACTTGAATAACTACTTCACTATTTTTCATACATTACGTTTTTACAATTTTGTTTTGTAATTTTCATTTTTTTTTGTAATTTTGATTGATTTGAAGTCTCATTAAAATTTTTGATTCCGACGGTATTCGAACCCGCAACGATCAGACGATCCTCCTAAAGCCGGATTACCGCACGCCACGGAACCCTTAACGTCGCAATCGCAATTTTTTATAATCTTATATTTATCATAAATTTTCACAAATCCTAATAAATAATACTAGTCATTTCATTCAGCTTAATCTGGCTCCAAAATAAGCAGCACTTTAAACATATTTTTAGTCAATATAAATACATTAAAAACACCCAGACCAAAGACAAATATTTACAGATCATACAAACTTTTTTCCCGCGGCGAGATTCGATTCCACAATCCTCTGTATTTCAGACCTTCGCCCACTGTGCACAAAGGACGTCAGTCTCTGTCTACCCCTATATCGTAAAGTGATTTTATTGACACATACATTGTCCCCAGGTTCGAGACACTGGCCAAGGGCGAGTACCCCCTGGTAGTGTCGGCTCCGCCCACAGAGGGCGCCGCGATCACCCGCCCCAAGAGGGCAGCTCGCGCGTTAAGAGTGCTCGAGGGGAAACTTAAGAATGATACAGATGAACTTAAACTTAGAGGTATTATCATCCTACTTTCCATATACCTACAATATATAACATTTAATATATGGCGACCTCTAACTGCGATCGCCTGAACTACAAGGGCATCGTAATGTTGCCAATTACAGCGACCTAGCTACTTCAGAGCTGTACCGCTAGATGGCGCGCAACCAACCATCGTGATTTGAATCCTGGATCTCGCAAGCAACATTATTCTCGGCAATTAGCATAGATAGAACTATTCGACATTATCTGTCGGCTGAAAGGCCTTAAGGTATGTGGACCAGATGGCGTCGACCTTAGTGAGGTGAGATCTCCCTCTTTGCCTTGAATTACACCTTTACCCCTAAAAATATATTAAAGCTGAAAGTTTGTGAGTATATTTGTATGTTTCAAAAACTTGAAATAGGTGTCGTTACCTGGAATAGCATACAGGCTATTCGAAATGTTGGTACCACGCGGGCGAAGCCGCGCGCAGAAGCTAGTATGAAATATATGATAGGTGCAAACAAGCTGATATAATGACTCTGGTCTCCAGGTCTCAGCAGGAAGCATCGCAAGCGGCTGCTGAGGAAGACCCGCCTCGGACAGAGTATAGTGGAGGATATCGAGGTCTTGCAGAAGACGCACAAGAAGAAGGCGAAGCAACAGGTGAGCTGTTCAGCTTTGAACCAAGCGTGGTGAAAACTACTGTAAGATCTTTTTGACTCTTGAGAGATGAAAAAGTTCCATCTAGAATTTTAAAATGGCTGCAAATTTTCTTTACTTAATAACTAAAAATGTCAAAAAGTGACATATACAGAGGGATACTGAAAAACTAGACCATTCATCATCATCGCAGCCTTTTTCATCTCACTGCAACAGCCTATCTTTGCTCCTGCCATCCCTCCCTATTCTATTCATCATCATCATCTCAGCTGTGGGCAGCTAGAGGGCTGTGGAAATCGTTCTTGTGCAGCCTATTCTATTACCATTACTAAAATATTTTTTTTTACAGAACAATGGCTGGCTCGTCGAATCAACAATAAAAGAAAAGGACACATCCAACAAGGAGAATATCAAAAAGAAGGAAAAGCAACCGAAAGACAAAACTCTCAAACGTAAACTAGATGGCGCCACTGAGGCAAAACAAAATGGCGTAGACTCTAAGAAAATAAAACTCGAGAAAAAAACTAAAAAGGATAAAATTAGCCCAAAAAAGGAAGTAGTAAAGAAAATGAAAGAAAAGGACAGCAATAAAATAAAAGAGAAGGAGTTACATAAAGATATTAATAAAGTTGTCAAGAAAAATGTGATTGAAGAAAAAACTCAGCCGAAAAAGAAAGAATCACCGAAACTTCTTATAAACAAGTTGAAAACATTCTCAAAACAAATTAAAAAGGATAAAATACATACAAAAGATAAAAATGTTAAAATAGAGGAGACGAAAATGTTCGACACGCCGAAGAAGGTGAAATTCGTTTTAAAAAACAATTCTATGCAGAAACCGGTGGACTACTACAAGAGTGTGAGACAGAGTCCGAGTATACCCTTTGACAGTTCTAAGAAACCTAACAAAACTAACTTAAAACCTTCCTCGCCGTCGCCTATTAACCCATTCTTTAAGAAAAAACTTAGAATGAAGAATTAATTTTTCTTAAGTTTTATCAATTCTAGGCGCATTCGTTCTAATTAAAAATGTGTAGACATGTAGGCATGTGCCTTTGGACTTACCTCTGACTACTATCTTAGTATTAAGTCCAATATCTGACTTAAAACTATTTATAACTCGCTGCGTTCCCGCGGTGTGACCCGTTTTTTCGGGATAAAAAGTAGCCTATGTCCTTCCTTAGGATACAACCTTTATCCATGCCAATTTGCCTAATATGATCAGTGGTTTGGGCGTGAAAAGGTAACGAATAGACTGACAGACAGACAGAGTTACTTTCACATTTTTAATATTATTATGGATATCAGCGGAATGTAAGCACGGCCGTACCATGAACTATAATTCAGTTTGGGCAACGTGCATGTGTAACTACACACACAACTATACCTAACTACCCTCCTTCGTGAGATTTCAAAACTATATTATTATCATTTTCTGATTAATGAATGCATTGAGATATATTAAGGATTCAACATACATAAATAAGTCTGAATTAAATCCTGGCATCATTTTTTGGTACCTATTTTGTCTATGACTTCGTAGAGAGAGCGAGAGAGAGACAGAGGACTATCAATGCGGTTATGGATAAGTTTTAAGTAGGCGGTACATTTCGCTTTGAAAATAATCCTAGGATTTTACTATGACGAATATTATCTGTCAAAACCCTATATTGCTTAATAACTCTCTGAGTTGGAATAAACTTGAGAGCATGTACATAAGATAATCAGGTTTTTTAAGCTGGATTAAAAACACTTTTCTTATGTCATCTTTCGAACCATTTAATTTTATAAAGTACAATTAAATATTTATATTGTAACATGCAAGACTATAAGAATTTGTTAGATGTTCATAGCGTAATATATGAAACATTACGCTCTATGGTTTATTTCCTCTCTGAGATCTATAGAGAGCTAGGATTCGAGTTAGTTATTAATTTCGTAGGACAATTTGTTAAGTTTTAACTAAAGTATTGTACTATTGATGAAATAAATGATTATGAATTTATAAATTGTTTTATTAGAGAAATTACCTAAATAAATGATTCAAGTAAAGCTAGCCCAGATTATGACGACCTCTGTGGCGTAGTTGAGACGCAGAAGGTTGCGGGTTCGATCCCCGCCGCGGGATAAATGTTTGTATGATTTGCAAATATTTATCTCGGGGTGGGTGTTACGTATGCATTTTACAAACAAAAAGTATCTATGTAGGATATCAGTTATCTGGTTCCCATAGTACAAGCTTTGCTTAGTTTGGGACTAGATGATGCTGTGTGAAATGTCCAGCATTATTTCCATTCTACATACAAGAAAGTCACCACAAAATTGGCCACAATTTTAAACGAACTTAGTTTGAGTTAGTGGCCAACTCTGGTATTTAGGCCGCCTTCAGGCCTCCGTCATGAAAGACAGGAAAGTGATGATGGAGTTATGGCAACTGATAGGATTATTCGTATAACCTATAGGCTTATCATCTCTGAGTAAGGTTACAGGTAAACTAACTGTAAGTTAAAGTGAAAAATAAACTTATCGGTAGACTAATTTGGAAGACTTTAAATAAAAAAACCTATTGTGTTGGATACTATAATTCTGTACATTATCTAATACATACATTGATACATACATTATGTATTAAGACCCATTTTGTATCTTAGGTACTCTTTATAAAAATATCAGGCTGTTTTCAATGCTGTCAAGTAACTAAGCATTCTTGTATTAATTTTTGTGCAAAATATGTTTTATCAATATAATCAGAACTATGAACATGTTGTAAAAATTAATAACGCTTAATATAATTAATAATATATTCAACATAATAGGCCAGCTTAAAGTATTCTAAGTGGAAGATCAATTTGTACGTTTTGGATCTTTTAAACTACATTATATAAACTTACATTAAAATGATTTAACTACATATTTACATTAAATGCATTTATTTCTATTAAATCTATGTTTTTCTAACAGCGTAATTATATTACATTATTGGCACGGCACTTTTATTTACAAAATCATTATTATAATTATATCATTTCATAATTAATTTACCGTTTTGTATAGAAGTTCTGAGTTAAGCGTATCTAAATCTTATAAATATCCAAGTGACACAAAAACTACACTTAAAAACAAATAAATTTACATTATTAACTTGTAATTCTTCATTTCATGTTCCCATTGTGTTCTTATAACTAGTTACTGTCAAGTAAATGATAATTCATTTCAATTATGTCGTTTAAATGACGAAGTATATTGCATAGATAATACATAGGATAATAATATAGGGCAAATCATTTTAGCATATCTTTAGTGTGGTTGTGGTTGATTAAATCAAAGAGTTGAAAACAAATTGATTCAAATACAAAACATCATTTTAAAAATGTCCGCAAATCTATTACATAATTTAACAGAAATTTATGTTCAAATATTTTGTACATATTACAAATTAAATAAATTTTCCATGAATTTTGATACCTAATGGGATGATTTTGGTAATATTTTTAATAATAAAAAAGCCTAAATATTCAGCAAGTATACATTTCAAACGCATTGGAATGTTTAAAACAATGTCAGTGAGGCCGCGGACCCATTCGGTGAACTGTGAGCTGTTTGCCGCTGTTCAGTGGTTTGGGCGTGAAAAGGTAACAAACAGACAGACAGAGTTACTTTCACATTTATAATATTAGTATGCAGTTTGCGACGTTTCGTTAGCCGACTCACTCAGTCAGCGGCTGAGTCGCAGCGAACGGCGTAAGAGCGTTTTCACATTATCCGATCCGATATCGGGGCCAGTAATGTACAGTTCCACAAACTTATCTGAGCCGTTCAGAGGCGCTGGCTGAGAGCTCTCGACTGGAGTATGGTGATGGAAAACACCAAAAATTATACGACTTTTAAAGACAGTTGAGGATGATAGAGTTTAATTTCTGCCTCTTAAAATTACATTTGGTGTGGGCAAAATACATTTTTCAGTAAAAATAGTTATTTGGCCACCGGTCCAGATAAGTTTGTGGCACTCTATGAACTAGCTCCGATATTTGATACCGGGTCAGACAACATGAAAGACAGGTACATATTTCATACATTTTACTTGCCTTGACTATCGTATCGGTGTCAAATAATGTGAAAACGCCCTTACTCATTCACTCAGTTGGAACAGTCAGACGCTCACTAATGGGTCCACGACCTTAAGGTTCTAATTTAGATCTTAAACACTAACTGCCCTATTCATGTCGCTTAAACCTCGCGCAAATCTGCTTAATTCTGACATGATTCTTGACAATTTCAAATGAATAAAGCCCTTAATATAAATATATAAATACATTCATTTGTTGGTACTCTACTCAATATTACAATTATAAATGTACATTTATTATAATTAAATTGTCGTCATTTTACCCTCATTTAATTAGTCCGATTAATTCTAGAGTTTAGTATATTTTCAACAAGTTTTCTCATGTAAGAAATTCAAGGAGTAGTCCGACATTTCCATGCACATAGCTCACAAAATGCTGCTGGCATTTCTTTTTTGACAGTTTGCAAGCCCATCTCATCCAAACTACTGGTTATCTGACGATGTTTTCCTTCACCATTGAAATGCTCAACAAAAAACACCCATTGATGCACAGTCGGGAAACGAACCTGTCTCAAATGCTTTGGGCTTCTTGTAACGTCAAAAGTTCTTTATAGTCCCACAAGGATATCTGTTCCGGTGAGGGAGGCGCTGCAATCGCATTTGGCATAGAGAAAGTAAATGTCTATGGCATTTGGTATTACCAAAAAAAATCGCAGTAAAGTGGGTAAGCAAGGGACCAAAGCACCAAACGAAAAAAGAACACACCGCAATGGCGGATAAGGCAACAGGAAACGAATGTCAGACAGATTGACATTTAAAAATGGCGTCGTTAGTTCCTCTTTTGGACACCGCTCCAGATATCTTTGTAGCGCTTTATACGATTGTTGTTTCCAAAATCATTTTAAGTTGACTTGAGTTGTCAATATAACAACGCAGATTTGTATAACTTAACATTAGTTATAAACGTGTACCAATAGATGGCGTTGTCCTCAATACCATTAGTGGTTTTTTGTGTGTGTAATATCATTTGTGGTGCGCATTCCAACTGAAAATATTTCGACCTTCACTAAAGAAGAATTCTGGCCGAAGAATGTGCTGTTCAGACGTTTTCGCGGACGATTACCGGTCGCAGCACATAATATCGTGTGTCACACGTCACCGACACTACGTGCTAGTAAATAAGTTTATTTTATATATGTTAGATTAAGGTATTTATGTTATAATATGGGCCGTAGTTTTAAGTATTTAACATCTTGTACTTGACTAATGTTGCCTGAAATAAATTTGATTTGATTTGATTTGAATACAAATTGCGTTGCGTTCGTGTCGAAGGATTTTAAGTGCCCTTTCGTACATTTTTTTTTGACCAACCTATGCTTTCCCACTGCTGGGCAAAGGTCTCCCCCAGTTGTTATAGCTTATAATAACACTTTATTTATTCATTACATTGACATAAGCCTACTTTCAATTTTTCGCAGCAACATTTGTTTTGAATTATGTAGATATAGGGTGCTCTGACGTCTTAGATTTAGGGTGTAAACGTCACAGCATTCACTTCACTCAATTCCATTTGCACTTAGTATATCATTTTATTGTTTTCCCAGTGTTGTTTAGTTAAAGGGTGTAGTGACGTTTTAGTGTTGTGACGTCATGGATATCGCCGTTAGAGAGATGTAGTGACGTCACAGGGAGTCATAATGTCACCTCACATTTGTGATGGATGTTATAAATATTTATTCACTTCACTCAACTCCACAGTATTTGCACTTATTATATCACTTCCACAGCGTCTGGTTAGCGAGATTATATTATAATGAGTCACAGTGTATCGCACGTGTAGTATATATCGACGGTGTCGCCCCCACGCGGTGTGGCGTGCAGGACGCACCGCGGGGCGCGCTAGGGGCGCCCTGTCACCGGGGGGGGCTTCGGGGGCAGCCGGGGGGCGCCAGATCTGAGGGGGGAGGGAGTCCTTAGAAACACGTGAAAATAATTAAAAGATACTCCGTAACCCAACCTGGGAATAATGAACTATTTCCTGGCAGTTTTTGAACGGCATTACAATATTGCAGAGATATAAATTTTGTCCCGGGCACTCCCTTGAGTGTAGGCATAGGTTGCCTCCTGACGCTGTGTAAATTATCATAAGGACTAGCTCGGGATTATTTCATTTTTTCAGGATACAAAGTAGCCTATGCCTTTCCCTGGGATACAACCTTTATCCATGCCTTTCAGCCTAATCTGTTCAGTGGTTTAGGCGTGAAAAGGTAACAAACAGACAGAATTACTTTCACATCCCACTCATATGTATAATATGTATGTATTTACAAACAAAAAGTATGTATAAGTAGTATATCAGTTATCTGGTTCCCATAGTACAAGCTTTGCTTAGTTTGGGGCTAGATGATGCTGTGTGAAATGTCTAGCATTTATTTATTTATTTATATAATAAAGCTGAAAGTTTGTGAGTTTGTTTAGTTGTTTGTGTTTCAATCACGCCTAAACTAGTGAACCGATTTGGATGAAACTTAGAATAAGCGTAGATGGAGCATATAGGCTTTTCAAAATATTGGTACCACAGAAGCTAGTATTATGTAAAGGTATTAGTTTGTGTAAGAATAACTTAGTATAAAATACTCACGTATTATTGCTATTAGTGTGTTGCCTCCTCTGCAGTATGGCGGAATGCGCGGGCCGCAGCAACGCGGGGGCGGGGGCAGGCCGCGGGGGCAAGGGGGGCGGACCACCCCCAGCCCCCCCTGACCCCGGGGGCTGCGGGGGCTGAGGCAGGGGGGTCGATGAACCGTAGATGGGGGAGGCGCCGCTCGGTACTGATGATGATGACTGGAATAACAAAACAAGTTGAGGTATTTATTTATGTTTTTAACGGGACTTAAAAACTAATTTATCTCGACATTTCGGCTGGAATTACCGTTGTCAACAGAGGCCGTTTTCCTTTTTTCATTAGTTTGATGAATATTCGGATGCTTACCACCACGATTTCTGACTTCAAGGGACAATTTTTCGGTTTGGAATATTTGGTCCTAGGCTAGGACCGTGTTTTAATGTTTGAAAAATTGGCTCTTGAAGTCAGAAATCGTGGTGGGAAACCTCCGAATCTACGGAACGAAAAATGAACGGAAATACGGCTACTGGTGAGTTATTATTACGGGATTAAGTCCCGTTATACAAGTAGTTTAAAAAGTGTTCATATAAAAGTGTATTAGCCTTGAAAGTGTATGTCAAAAGTGTGTGTAGATCTTTTAAGCAACAATTATTGTCAGTCTGTGTAGTCAATATTCTGTCAGTCATCTGTATAGTGCACTATTGTTTGTTCTTTGTTCACAGAAGAATTACGAGTCCTTTGTGCAGTATTATATTGTCAATTCTATAATGCCACTTCTATTTACAGCGTAGGGATCTTAGTCCCCTGCACTGTATAACATTGTCAGTCCCCTGCGCTTTATAATATTGTCAGTCCCCTGCGCTTTATAATATTGTCAGTCCCCTGCACTGTATAACATTGTCAGTCCCCTGCACTGTATAATGTTGTCAATCCCCTGCACTGTATAATATTGGCAGTCCCCTGCATTGTATAACATTGTCAGTTACCTGTATAATATAGTCCCCCCTGTACAGTGATACTAGTTGGCTATTGACTCATACGAACTTATTTAACGAAATACTAAGAGATGCAGCGGCGTATACAGTTACAGTGTAGTCGGCATAATATATTCATTATTCAGTCCCTTATACAGTATAATACAGTCAGTCCCCTTTACAGAATAATATAGTCAGTCCCCTATCCAGTATAGACTCACAATATGCAGCGGCGTGTGCGGCGCGGCGGAGTCGCGGCGGCGACGCGGCGGCAGCGGGGGCGGGGTGCCGCACACTGAGCTCGCTGACAAAATTATAAACATCGGTCATACATCTATTCAGTACGAATAACACAAAGATAAACAGACTATTTTGACTAGTAATGAAAAGTCTTAACAAAATTTTGGATTACGACGGGATTCGAACCCGCATCGATCAGACGATCCTCGCAAAGCCGGAGTGCCTTACCGCTCGGCCACAGAACCCTAATCGTCAGAATTCAAATTCTTGATAAGCTCATATTAACGGTTAAGCACCGATAAGCTTATCAAGAACTTGATATAATATGATAAATATAAGACATAGACATAATGTAGTACTCCTTTACCGCAGATCGGTAAAGGTAGCGGGTTCAAGTCCCGGTTCAAGATAGCTAGTACTCACGTGGGGCGGGGGCGGGCGCGGGGGGCGAGGGGGTCGGCGCGCCGCGGGAGGGGAAACTGAACGCGAGCGTCCTGAAACAATGTTAATGGTATATACACGATGCTATGTATGCCTCGTCTTGATAAGCTGCTACATAACGTCTATTTCATAGTTAACTAACTAGCTTCTGCGCGCGGCTTCGCCCGCGTGGTATCAACATTTTGAATAGCCTATATGCTGTTCCAGGTCACTATCTACGCCTATACAAAGTTTCATCCAAATTGGTTCACCTGGAAAAGCATACAGGCTATTCAAAATGTTAGTACCACGGGTGAAGCCGCGCACAGTAGCTAGTCTTTACTATAGTTACCTCTCCGAGTGTACGGCGGGACTCGGCGGCTGCGGGGCGGGTGATCTCTTAGGCGATATAGCGGGCATCCTGCAAATAATATACATTTGTTTATATACTCTAGTATATAACAATATACGTGACCATACAAAAAACGACCGCGCAGAAGGTTGCGGGTTCGATCCCCGCCGCGGGATAAATGTTTGAATGATCTGCAAATGTTTATTTCGGGTCTGGGTGTTTCTATGTATAATAATGTATTTACAAACAAAAAGTATATAAGTAGTATATCAGTTTTCTGGTTCTCATAGTACAAGCTTTGCTTAGTTTGGGGCTAGATGATGCTGTGTGAAATGTCCAGCATTATTTATTTATTTATTCTAAAATGTATTTTACTAAATAAATAGATTTACCTAATGTCTAGCTCACAGCACAGTCGACCCGAAAAGGCAGACCAAACACAATCAACCTATATTATCTACTTCTATCAAATTACAACATATGTTTCATTATGTAATTACATACGATAATGTAACTAACGTAATACATATAGCTAGCTTTTCCCTACGGTTTCTCTCTGATCAACGCTTAACTAATATTACAGTACAAAATTTTCAAAGTAACTCTTTACAATAAATAAATAAATAATGCTGGACATTTCACACAGCATCATCTAGCCCCAAACTAAGCAAAGCTTGTACTATGGGAACCAGATAACTGATATACTACTTATATACTTTTTGTTTGTAAATACATTATTATACATAGAAACTCCCAGACCAAAATACATCAGTAAAAACCGCATCTAAGCCATTTCCTAGATTAGCTTCATAGATATGTTATGCCGGTACTCAGAGTCGCTAATGGCTATGTAAATCCTTTCTTTAAAATAAAATTTCCATATTAAAACTTTACTAAGAAACAATACTCAAAGTGATTTGTGATATTTTGTTTGTTAGTTTGGACCAAGAGATGGCGCTAGTTCTTATGGTGAGACACAGTAATGTAGGATGTTACCTGAACATGTCGTGTTTGGGGCTAGGCAGGGGTCTGTCCGGTGGCTCGGGCGGTGGCTCGCATATCGATGAAGAAGCTGGAAACATCATATTTTATTACAATTTGTTAAACAATGTCCAGGCTTAAAAATCGCGCCAACTGTCAAGCGACTGGCGTATATGTACTGAGTGGATGGGTGACCGCTAACTCACCTTGGTGCGGCGAGGGCGGCCGGGGGGGAGCCGAGCTGCGCGGCATTAAAGGGGGCACCCGCTCCTGAAATAACAATACATTACATATTATGTAGATAAATAAAAAACAATTGTGGGACTTGGTGTTGGTGAGGTGGGACTTTAATTGGCTAGATTGGCAGTGTTGTCAGGGTGGGACAATGGTGTTATCGAGGAATCTTGTTCGTGGTTGGCGAGGTGGGACCTTGTTTGAACGTTAGAATGAATGAATGAACACTTTATTGTACACCAAAACAACAACGAAGACAATACATTAGAAACATTTACAAGTTCATTAGTACAATGGGCGGCCTTATCGCTGAAAGCGATTTCTTCCAGGCAACCTTTGGATGGAAAATAAACTAACCAAGCAGAAATAGGACGGTAGTGCACAAAAGTTTGAGAAAAATATTTTTTTAAGTACTTAACTATATTTAAAAATCCGAATACATGTATAAGTAATACAAAACAATAGACTGCTATATATTAATATAAAATAAGAATGCTTAAAATACTACTACTAAAAATATTACTAGAAATTACACTGATGTTGTCAAGGTGGGATATTGATGTTAACGAGGTGGTTACTTGTGGTTAGCGAGGTGGGACCTTGTTTAGATAGGTGGTGCCCTGGTGTTATCGAAGTGTTGACAAGGTGGGACATTGATAATAAGGTGGTACCTTTGTCTCTAACAAGGTGGGACATTTTAAGCGAATAAGAAGCTTGGTGTTGACAGGGTGGGACACATGTTATCAGGGTGGGACGTTGTTATAAAGGTACCTTATGGTTGGCGAGGTGGTCGTTACTGCGAGAGTAGAATAACTCCGCGTCCACGATCGCCCCGCGCGGGGAGAGCGCCGGTTTACGTTCTAACGTTGATGATTGTCTGAAAAATACATTAAATTATTGTTTGTTGTATCACGTTAATACGTGAGTACAGATCAGCGACGCCTAAACATAACTAAGAGAGAGAGTTAAATATGCCTGTCCAGGAGCAATCAGTCGCCATGGCCGAAAACGGCTAGGGACGTCATCATCATCACGTAAGCAATTGGTAGGTACCACCCAAGTAAGTATAAGTTTAATTATTATTTTTAAACCGGGTATTTATCACGTACCTATAAAACAATAGGTAAATAAATAAATGCAAATAATAACAATAGGTGCGTGATAAATACCCGGTTTAAAAATAATAATTATGTCACTAAATCACGAAAGTTTAAAAAGTTTAATTTAGTATAAGTTTAGATTTAAGACGGATCACGTAAAAGAATGCTAGGCCCCAAACCGTGTTTGTTGCCCTGACTCCTCACGGCATTGGTCGCGCGAGAACAGCAGTAACATTAGTTGTAAGACTGTTCCAAGTGATCCCAGCGGTCCTACTGGATAAATGATTAATGACTTTGACTTCATCATCATCTACAGCGTCATACATCATCGAGAGCCGAGTTGGCCGAATGGGATTCTACCTCTTTCAATCCGAAGGTCGTGGGTTCGAATCCCGGCCGTGCAATGGATTTTGGGTTTCGTAAAATTAATTTGCGTAACACGAGCTCTGAACGGTGAAGGAAAAGATCGTGAGGCAACCAGTTAGTATTATAGGCGGCGATGGGCTTCCAACCTGTCACGTATGGAGTACTAACTTCTGCAAGATGTGGGCATGTATCATGTATTTGGACGACCTCTGTGGCTCAGTGGGTGAAAGCCCGCTTGGGACGCAGAAGGTTGCGGGTTCGATCCCCGCCGCGGGATAAATGTTTGTATGATCTGCAAATATTTATCTCGGGTCTGGGTGTTTCTATGTATAATATGTATGTATTTACGAACAAAAAGTATATACGTAGTATATCAGTTATCTGGTTCCCATAGTACAAGCTTGGCTTAGTTTGAGGCTAGATGATGCTGTGTGAAATGTCCAGCATTATTTATTTATGCCTCTGACTACCCCCTTAGACATCTTCAAAGGATCTGGAATATAAAAGATCTGAGAGAATGTCTACCGCGCCTTGGGGATACATCAGGCAGAGTGAGGTCAAATGCTGACCTATTTAATTTAAAAAAAAAACATGACCCTGTTTACGTTTTATCATTTAATTGTACAGCTTGTTGTCCCACTGCTGGGAAGCCTCCCCGCCCAAACACCGTTCACTCGGTCCCGTGCCTCCTTCATCTAATTTTTCCTTACATGGTCACAATGTCATCCATCTGGGTGCTGGTCTGCCTCAACTCCTTGTATGTCCTCTTGGTCACCATTCAGTCAAAACCTTACCACAGCTACCATTTCCTATGGGAAATGCTGTGTTTATGTATCCCGATGGGGGTACACAGATACAAGACAGCTAGGCTAGCTCACCTGTCGTGTCTCGGAGAATGTCTGTCACGGGGAGAGGGTGGCTCGTCTTTTGTACTATTTCTGAAAATAATGAAAGTATGAGGCATGAGAGCTAGCACAGATGGCGTTGTGTTCAACACGCAACAAAAACTAATTTTCATTTTTTATGGTACTACACTATAGGGTCTTTCATTTTAAACTAACTTTATTCAGGAATTGTGTTCAAAAAATAAATTAGAAACAAAGAAAGAAACTTTTATTTTGTGAAGAATTAGTATACATAATGCAAGTACATTGTAATATTATTGAATTAAATTAAGTTACGACGTAATCTGATTAGTACCTACTCTTAACTTAAATAACTTTATGTGACCGCAAAATAGGTCAAAAATATTTATGTAAGTAATGATTTTGTTTTGTTATGAAAATCCCGAGAAAATCGATAATGACTATCGTTTCAATTCATTGTTGCTTCCTGTATAACTTAGTCCATTCGAGCGTGCATGTGTGTGCGCTCGGATGTAGCTGGGCTGCGATTGGCGGAATGTCTGTTCCCCTTGAAATCATTATGCAACATGTCCTAAAAAATCAATTTTGAAGTGAAAACTTAAATCGGCTTTGGAATTCGGTCTATTTACAACCCAAAAATGAAGCCCTGTCAGTTTGTGTAGTTTAAAATGAGAGTACACTCACTTGGCTACAGGTTTGCTCTTATCGAAGAGCGCCAGTCCCTTATCGAACAGGCTGAGCTGGCTGCTGTGTGAGGCACGGTCCAAGCGGGGACTGACCACCGACCCTCTGTCCTCTTGTCTACTGCCTGTAGACAATGTTATAATAAATGAATGAATATTTCACTGCAGATATATTATAGTACATTTCAATTAGCATGGGCGCTGAAGGATTTTCCATTTTAAGTTCCAGAGAAGTGTGGCATAATATCGAATGAACGTTAAATTTGTTGAAACAGGGTCAAAGAATAGTTTTTGCAAATTTCTTTATTTCAGCTAACTCCTTAGCTCAAAAGTGTCAATGTCAAAATATGACATTTAGTTTATTCTTCAACAAAATTAATTGACTGATCTTACCTTTACGTACACAGAAACAAATGTACACACACAAGAGCAATCCGGCTTCATGAGAAAGAACAACTGTAATATAATATAGTTACCTCTATGCTCGTCGTGATGCATCGGCAGAGAGGCGACCGACTGTCCGTCCCACGCACTGCTGCCCGTCGGTGACAGTTGTAATATAATATAGTTACCTCTATGTTCGTCGTGATGCATCGGCAGAGAGGCGACCGACTGTCCGTCCCACGCACTGCTGCCCGTCGGTGACAGTTGTAATATAATATAGTTACCTCTATGTTCGTCGTGATGCATCGGCAGAGAGGCGACCGACTGTCCGTCCCACGCACTGCTGCCCGTCGGTGACAGTTGTAATATAATATAGTTACCTCTATGTTCGTCGTGATGCATCGGCAGAGAGGCGACCGACTGTCCGTCCCACGCACTGCTGCCCGTCGGTGACAGTTGTAATATAATATAGTTACCTCTATGTTCGTCGTGATGCATCGGCAGAGAGGCGACCGACTGTCCGTCCCACGCACTGCTGCCCGTCGGTGACAGTTGTAATATAATATAGTTACCTCTATGTTCGTCGTGATGCATCGGCAGAGAGGCGACCGACTGTCCGTCCCACGCACTGCTGCCCGTCGGTGACAGTTGTAATATAATATAGTTACCTCTATGTTCGTCGTGATGCATCGGCAGAGAGGCGACCGACTGTCCGTCCCACGCACTGCTGCCCGTCGGTGACAGTTGTAATATAATATAGTTACCTCTATGTTCGTCGTGATGCATCGGCAGAGAGGCGACCGACTGTCCGTCCCACGCACTGCTGCCCGTCGGTGACAGTTGTAATATAATATAGTTACCTCTATGTTCGTCGTGATGCATCGGCAGAGAGGCGACCGACTGTCCGTCCCACGCACTGCTGCCCGTCGGTGACAGTTGTAATATAATATAGTTACCTCTATGTTCGTCGTGATGCATCGGCAGAGAGGCGACCGACTGTCCGTCCCACGCACTGCTGCCCGTCGGTGACAGTTGTAATATAATATAGTTACCTCTATGTTCGTCGTGATGCATCGGCAGAGAGGCGACCGACTGTCCGTCCCACGCACTGCTGCCCGTCGGTGACAGTTGTAATATAATATAGTTACCTCTATGTTCGTCGTGATGCATCGGCAGAGAGGCGACCGACTGTCCGTCCCACGCACTGCTGCCCGTCGGTGACAGTTGTAATATAATATAGTTACCTCTATGTTCGTCGTGATGCATCGGCAGAGAGGCGACCGACTGTCCGTCCCACGCACTGCTGCCCGTCGGTGACAGTTGTAATATAATATAGTTACCTCTATGTTCGTCGTGATGCATCGGCAGAGAGGCGACCGACTGTCCGTCCCACGCACTGCTGCCCGTCGGTGACAGTTGTAATATAATATAGTTACCTCTATGTTCGTCGTGATGCATCGGCAGAGAGGCGACCGACTGTCCGTCCCACGCACTGCTGCCCGTCGGTGACAGTTGTAATATAATATAGTTACCTCTATGTTCGTCGTGATGCATCGGCAGAGAGGCGACCGACTGTCCGTCCCACGCACTGCTGCCCGTCGGTGAGAGTTGTAATATAATATAGTTACCTCTATGTTCGTCGTGATGCATCGGCAGAGAGGCGACCGACTGTCCGTCCCACGCACTGCTGCCCGTCGGTGACAGTTGTAATATAATATAGTTACCTCTATGTTCGTCGTGATGCATCGGCAGAGAGGCGACCGACTGTCCGTCCCACGCACTGCTGCCCGTCGGTGACAGTTGTAATATAATATAGTTACCTCTATGTTCGTCGTGATGCATCGGCAGAGAGGCGACCGACTGTCCGTCCCACGCACTGCTGCCCGTCGGTGACAGTTGTAATATAATATAGTTACCTCTATGTTCGTCGTGATGCATCGGCAGAGAGGCGACCGACTGTCCGTCCCACGCACTGCTGCCCGTCGGTGACAGTTGTAATATAATATAGTTACCTCTATGTTCGTCGTGATGCATCGGCAGAGAGGCGACCGACTGTCCGTCCCACGCACTGCTGCCCGTCGGTGACAGTTGTAATATAATATAGTTACCTCTATGTTCGTCGTGATGCATCGGCAGAGAGGCGACCGACTGTCCGTCCCACGCACTGCTGCCCGTCGGTGACAGTTGTAATATAATATAGTTACCTCTATGTTCGTCGTGATGCATCGGCAGAGAGGCGACCGACTGTCCGTCCCACGCACTGCTGCCCGTCGGTGACAGTTGTAATATAATATAGTTACCTCTATGTTCGTCGTGATGCATCGGCAGAGAGGCGACCGACTGTCCGTCCCACGCACTGCTGCCCGTCGGTGACAGTTGTAATATAATATAGTTACCTCTATGTTCGTCGTGATGCATCGGCAGAGAGGCGACCGACTGTCCGTCCCACGCACTGCTGCCCGTCGGTGACAGTTGTAATATAATATAGTTACCTCTATGTTCGTCGTGATGCATCGGCAGAGAGGCGACCGACTGTCCGTCCCACGCACTGCTGCCCGTCGGTGACAGTTGTAATATAATATAGTTACCTCTATGTTCGTCGTGATGCATCGGCAGAGAGGCGACCGACTGTCCGTCCCACGCACTGCTGCCCGTCGGTGACAGTTGTAATATAATATAGTTACCTCTATGTTCGTCGTGATGCATCGGCAGAGAGGCGACCGACTGTCCGTCCCACGCACTGCTGCCCGTCGGTGACAGTTGTAATATAATATAGTTACCTCTATGTTCGTCGTGATGCATCGGCAGAGAGGCGACCGACTGTCCGTCCCACGCACTGCTGCCCGTCGGTGACAGTTGTAATATAATATAGTTACCTCTATGTTCGTCGTGATGCATCGGCAGAGAGGCGACCGACTGTCCGTCCCACGCACTGCTGCCCGTCGGTGACAGTTGTAATATAATATAGTTACCTCTATGTTCGTCGTGATGCATCGGCAGAGAGGCGACCGACTGTCCGTCCCACGCACTGCTGCCCGTCGGTGACAGTTGTAATATAATATAGTTACCTCTATGTTCGTCGTGATGCATCGGCAGAGAGGCGACCGACTGTCCGTCCCACGCACTGCTGCCCGTCGGTGACAGTTGTAATATAATATAGTTACCTCTATGTTCGTCGTGATGCATCGGCAGAGAGGCGACCGACTGTCCGTCCCACGCACTGCTGCCCGTCGGTGACAGTTGTAATATAATATAGTTACCTCTATGTTCGTCGTGATGCATCGGCAGAGAGGCGACCGACTGTCCGTCCCACGCACTGCTGCCCGTCGGTGACAGTTGTAATATAATATAGTTACCTCTATGTTCGTCGTGATGCATCGGCAGAGAGGCGACCGACTGTCCGTCCCACGCACTGCTGCCCGTCGGTGACAGTTGTAATATAATATAGTTACCTCTATGTTCGTCGTGATGCATCGGCAGAGAGGCGACCGACTGTCCGTCCCACGCACTGCTGCCCGTCGGTGACAGTTGTAATATAATATAGTTACCTCTATGTTCGTCGTGATGCATCGGCAGAGAGGCGACCGACTGTCCGTCCCACGCACTGCTGCCCGTCGGTGACAGTTGTAATATAATATAGTTACCTCTATGTTCGTCGTGATGCATCGGCAGAGAGGCGACCGACTGTCCGTCCCACGCACTGCTGCCCGTCGGTGACAGTTGTAATATAATATAGTTACCTCTATGTTCGTCGTGATGCATCGGCAGAGAGGCGACCGACTGTCCGTCCCACGCACTGCTGCCCGTCGGTGACAGTTGTAATATAATATAGTTACCTCTATGTTCGTCGTGATGCATCGGCAGAGAGGCGACCGACTGTCCGTCCCACGCACTGCTGCCCGTCGGTGACAGTTGTAATATAATATAGTTACCTCTATGTTCGTCGTGATGCATCGGCAGAGAGGCGACCGACTGTCCGTCCCACGCACTGCTGCCCGTCGGTGACAGTTGTAATATAATATAGTTACCTCTATGTTCGTCGTGATGCATCGGCAGAGAGGCGACCGACTGTCCGTCCCACGCACTGCTGCCCGTCGGTGACAGTTGTAATATAATATAGTTACCTCTATGTTCGTCGTGATGCATCGGCAGAGAGGCGACCGACTGTCCGTCCCACGCACTGCTGCCCGTCGGTGACAGTTGTAATATAATATAGTTACCTCTATGTTCGTCGTGATGCATCGGCAGAGAGGCGACCGACTGTCCGTCCCACGCACTGCTGCCCGTCGGTGACAGTTGTAATATAATATAGTTACCTCTATGTTCGTCGTGATGCATCGGCAGAGAGGCGACCGACTGTCCGTCCCACGCACTGCTGCCCGTCGGTGACAGTTGTAATATAATATAGTTACCTCTATGTTCGTCGTGATGCATCGGCAGAGAGGCGACCGACTGTCCGTCCCACGCACTGCTGCCCGTCGGTGACAGTTGTAATATAATATAGTTACCTCTATGTTCGTCGTGATGCATCGGCAGAGAGGCGACCGACTGTCCGTCCCACGCACTGCTGCCCGTCGGTGACAGTTGTAATATAATATAGTTACCTCTATGTTCGTCGTGATGCATCGGCAGAGAGGCGACCGACTGTCCGTCCCACGCACTGCTGCCCGTCGGTGACAGTTGTAATATAATATAGTTACCTCTATGTTCGTCGTGATGCATCGGCAGAGAGGCGACCGACTGTCCGTCCCACGCACTGCTGCCCGTCGGTGACAGTTGTAATATAATATAGTTACCTCTATGTTCGTCGTGATGCATCGGCAGAGAGGCGACCGACTGTCCGTCCCACGCACTGCTGCCCGTCGGTGACAGTTGTAATATAATATAGTTACCTCTATGTTCGTCGTGATGCATCGGCAGAGAGGCGACCGACTGTCCGTCCCACGCACTGCTGCCCGTCGGTGACAGTTGTAATATAATATAGTTACCTCTATGTTCGTCGTGATGCATCGGCAGAGAGGCGACCGACTGTCCGTCCCACGCACTGCTGCCCGTCGGTGACAGTTGTAATATAATATAGTTACCTCTATGTTCGTCGTGATGCATCGGCAGAGAGGCGACCGACTGTCCGTCCCACGCACTGCTGCCCGTCGGTGACAGTTGTAATATAATATAGTTACCTCTATGTTCGTCGTGATGCATCGGCAGAGAGGCGACCGACTGTCCGTCCCACGCACTGCTGCCCGTCGGTGACAGTTGTAATATAATATAGTTACCTCTATGTTCGTCGTGATGCATCGGCAGAGAGGCGACCGACTGTCCGTCCCACGCACTGCTGCCCGTCGGTGACAGTTGTAATATAATATAGTTACCTCTATGTTCGTCGTGATGCATCGGCAGAGAGGCGACCGACTGTCCGTCCCACGCACTGCTGCCCGTCGGTGACAGTTGTAATATAATATAGTTACCTCTATGTTCGTCGTGATGCATCGGCAGAGAGGCGACCGACTGTCCGTCCCACGCACTGCTGCCCGTCGGTGACAGTTGTAATATAATATAGTTACCTCTATGTTCGTCGTGATGCATCGGCAGAGAGGCGACCGACTGTCCGTCCCACGCACTGCTGCCCGTCGGTGACAGTTGTAATATAATATAGTTACCTCTATGTTCGTCGTGATGCATCGGCAGAGAGGCGACCGACTGTCCGTCCCACGCACTGCTGCCCGTCGGTGACAGTTGTAATATAATATAGTTACCTCTATGTTCGTCGTGATGCATCGGCAGAGAGGCGACCGACTGTCCGTCCCACGCACTGCTGCCCGTCGGTGACAGTTGTAATATAATATAGTTACCTCTATGTTCGTCGTGATGCATCGGCAGAGAGGCGACCGACTGTCCGTCCCACGCACTGCTGCCCGTCGGTGACAGTTGTAATATAATATAGTTACCTCTATGTTCGTCGTGATGCATCGGCAGAGAGGCGACCGACTGTCCGTCCCACGCACTGCTGCCCGTCGGTGACAGTTGTAATATAATATAGTTACCTCTATGTTCGTCGTGATGCATCGGCAGAGAGGCGACCGACTGTCCGTCCCACGCACTGCTGCCCGTCGGTGACAGTTGTAATATAATATAGTTACCTCTATGTTCGTCGTGATGCATCGGCAGAGAGGCGACCGACTGTCCGTCCCACGCACTGCTGCCCGTCGGTGACAGTTGTAATATAATATAGTTACCTCTATGTTCGTCGTGATGCATCGGCAGAGAGGCGACCGACTGTCCGTCCCACGCACTGCTGCCCGTCGGTGACAGTTGTAATATAATATAGTTACCTCTATGTTCGTCGTGATGCATCGGCAGAGAGGCGACCGACTGTCCGTCCCACGCACTGCTGCCCGTCGGTGACAGTTGTAATATAATATAGTTACCTCTATGTTCGTCGTGATGCATCGGCAGAGAGGCGACCGACTGTCCGTCCCACGCACTGCTGCCCGTCGGTGACAGTTGTAATATAATATAGTTACCTCTATGTTCGTCGTGATGCATCGGCAGAGAGGCGACCGACTGTCCGTCCCACGCACTGCTGCCCGTCGGTGACAGTTGTAATATAATATAGTTACCTCTATGTTCGTCGTGATGCATCGGCAGAGAGGCGACCGACTGTCCGTCCCACGCACTGCTGCCCGTCGGTGACAGTTGTAATATAATATAGTTACCTCTATGTTCGTCGTGATGCATCGGCAGAGAGGCGACCGACTGTCCGTCCCACGCACTGCTGCCCGTCGGTGACAGTTGTAATATAATATAGTTACCTCTATGTTCGTCGTGATGCATCGGCAGAGAGGCGACCGACTGTCCGTCCCACGCACTGCTGCCCGTCGGTGACAGTTGTAATATAATATAGTTACCTCTATGTTCGTCGTGATGCATCGGCAGAGAGGCGACCGACTGTCCGTCCCACGCACTGCTGCCCGTCGGTGACAGTTGTAATATAATATAGTTACCTCTATGTTCGTCGTGATGCATCGGCAGAGAGGCGACCGACTGTCCGTCCCACGCACTGCTGCCCGTCGGTGACAGTTGGGACACGCCTGGGGGAACAAACAGGATTCACTACATTATATTATAACTTGTGTACAGTATCCGCTGGCCTATATCTGATGCATCACATGTCAGTATAATTGGTAAATTATGATCATAATGTTGAAGTCCTTGAGCTGAGGCTAGTTTCCTTTTTATTAAGTTAAAAGCATTTTGGCATTCTTTTGTCCATTGAAATTTTGTTTGTTTTGTTAACTCATACAAAGGAGCCATAATGGTTGCCATATCTTTTAAAAACCGTGAGTAGTAATTAATTTTTCCTAAAAATGATCTCAGCATTGTAATATTTTTTGGTGGGGCTAATTCCAAGATTGGTTGTATGTTATTTTTTATTATATTTAATCCCTTCTTATTTATTTGATATCCAAAAACTTCAATACTTCTCCTGAAGAATTTACATTTCTCCACTTTCAGTTTCATTTCAGACTCTTTTAAAATCCCATCCTCGTCGCCAATTTTTATATTCTAGGAGGATTGTGTCCTTAGGGTTGTGGATAATTAATTAATATTCACTTTTACCTTTTAACACTTAGTTTATTTTACATACATACATAAAGTCACGCCTCTTTCCCAAAGGGGTAGGCAGAGACCACGGATCTCCAGTCGCTACGATCCTGACACACAACTTTCGCCTCATTCACTCTCATTACATTCTTCATACATGCTCGTCGGTTTAGGGTATTGACCTGGCCCTTCTCCAAAATGTCGCCAATTTGATCCAAGAAGGTTCGCCTAGGTCTTCCCCTTCCAGCTGTCCCATGCACACTCGCCTCATACACTTGCTTTGTCAAACGATTGTCATCCATCCTCTCTACATGCCCAAACCATCTTAACATACCTTTCTCGATCCTCAACACTACATCTTCTTTCACTCCACACTGTTCCCTTATCACACTATTTCTCACTCTATCATTCAACGTTACCCCACACATACTACGCAACGCTCTCATTTCAACAGCATTCACTCTACTCTGATGTTTTTTCTGCCACACCCAACTTTCACTTCCATACATCAATGTCGGTACCAACACTCCTCTATGAACTGCCAGTCGTGCCTTGTCGGACACTTTCCGGCTGCTCATAAAATCATGGAGAGCCCCATTCACTCGGTTTCCAGCATTCACTCTCCTTTCGATATCCTCATCGTACTTCCTTATTAGTTTATTTAACTATTATTAATTTAGATACAGCGCACAACTATACAACGCACAACCTTTTCCAAAGAGATAGAATGAACCCAAGCAAGCAAACTCCTAGATTACAGATAACAAAAGCTAATATCTAACAGGTCATAGACCTGGCGTAACTTTACACCATGTTTATTAATAACGGTCTAGAGGTATAGTTAGCACAACTCACTGAGGGTATCGTCGTTGTTATTGTGATGCGAGTCGTGATGCCTCCGGGACGCCTTCACTTGCTTCAGGGACAGCTCGGGGAAGCGACGCGGCTGGGGACAACATTACATGTTACACAGGCTGGTGATATACATGTACAACATGGTAAAGTAACATAATAGGTTCCTCGCATTCAGAAATACCCAGAAATATTCAGAATTCAGAATAATATGATGTTATGTAGATAGATAGATAACATGTAATTATAGGTTAAGTTAAGGTGTTTTCCGCATACAATTTTGTGTTGTTTTAATGATAAATGAATTGAATTGAACAACTTTATGATTTCTATTTATTTATTCATTAGTTCACCAACACAGAGACCTTATGGCACAGATACACAGACACACATAATAAAACAAAAACATAGATAGGTACTTAAACTAACACAAGTTAAAACTGCTTAACTAATCTAGAGCATAAAAAAAAACACAAACAGTTATAGGTAGGTGCAAGGTCTGCGATTTGGTGTGCCAAATAGGACCAGTCTCAGCTTTTTTGTTACTCTGTACCTATCGCTAGGTGCAGAGCAACGCTGGTTTTCAGACTGGCCCTGGGAAGAGGTGACTACACGAACAGAGAGATGACAGAACAGAGAGATGTGAAAAAGTGATCCCCGCGGTCCTACTGAACAAATGCTTTTTGACTTTGACTTTGAGATGACAGAGAGATGTAGTTTTTGAGTAATAATAATTTATTTTTATTCAGAATGTCCAGTAAAAGATATCCAAAAAAAGTTTTTACAGATTTTTTTCTTGTTAATAAATAAGTAGGTAATTGTGTAATTTTTAAAGTGTTAAACCACACTTAGGTATTTCATTGAGAAATGAAAATGATCGTTCCGGGTTCGAATCCGTGGGAATCGAAAGTTTTCATACGAATTTTCATTTCTCAATCAGTAGGTAATCATTTTCATTTCATTTATACAAAACAATTATTTTTCTTTTTGAATTGTACTCTAACGCATACAACTGTTGTAAGTTCGAACTTAAACTTAAGCTTACTAAAGCTACCTTTCACGCCTCAACCGCTAAACAGATTTTGATGAAGTTTAGCAGATATACATGACATCCGGGGAAAAACACACAAGGCCACTTATATCATGAATCTGGTACAATGTGAAATAAAATGATGAATTTAGTAAATGAGTAATGGGTGGTAAGGTCTCACCAGCTTATTGGTCTGCTTGCCGGGCGGTCGCGGTTCGATTTCCAGACTGCGCGCGTACAGGTAGTTCGTTATCTCGTTGTCGTCCTTGCCCGGGAACGGATCCAACGACTCTAGGAACGCCTGCAATTATTCAAAGTCGCGTTAAAAATAACATGAAGAATACGTTACATTTATGTAAAATCATTGGGTGAGCTGATAAATAAACAAATAAGGCTGGACATTTCACACAGCATCATCTAGCCCCAAACTAAGCAAAGCTTGTACTATGGGAACCAGATAACTGATATACTACTTGGGTCAATCAACTATTTTACCTACATTATTCTGTCCTCGAACATTTTTATTAGAATGTTCTTGTTGGAGTGGCAACTTGACGACACAACCAGAGGACACCACCGCGCCATGCGGGCGAAAGCAAACATAAAAGAAGCTAATTATGGTAAAAAGTGCCATCTAAATGTTTCCAGTTGCAGCTTATGAGGGTAACTCAGCATACAAATTCTATTAGGTCCTATCAAAATTCAAATGCTGAGTTACCCTCTTAAGGTGACGCATTGATAAACAATTATTTGAAACCAGGCGCCACGCCCCCATGAGCTTCCCGCAAGCAGCTCATACCCCCTGCTCATTTTAGGCGGTTTGCATCCGGCCGCTACCGCGCTGTGCGCTGCGCGCCGGCCGCCCGGCTGAGTCGAACTCGCTCGCTTTTCGGTGTTGACATAAGACTACATGGAGTCGCCTTACATTTATTTAATTTTGGAAATAATTTCCTTTTTAACCGACTTCAAATAAAGGAGGAGGTTCTATGTTCGGGTGTACCTATGTATGTTTTTTTTTTTTTTGGATGATACGCATGGTGGCTAGACGAAAAAAGTGTTAGATTTTGCGTCACGACACCATGTTTAGGTCAAATGGTGTCGGTCACAGTGCAAAGTGCACAGTCGCAAAACAGTCCATAGATTGTTATAATGTTAGTACGCAGTACGCAAGAGCATTTCTAGGATTTCTAGAATTAGTAAAAAAAATTAAAATACAAATCAAGTAGGTACATCGGGACCCCATTGTTTCGCCGAAAAACTTTCTTCATAATTTTACATCCCATAACATGTTTTCATAATATCAAAACCAATAATATTAGGATATCATAACCCCACTCATAATAATAAAGCTGAAAGTTTGTGAGTTTGTTAAGTTGTTTGCGTTTCAATCACGCCTAAACCAGTGAACCGATTTGGATGAAACTTGGAATAGGTGTAGATAATGACTTTAGAATAGCTTATAGGCTATTCAAAATGTTGGTGTACGTGGGCGAAGCCACGCGCAGAAGCTAGTGTTTAGTAAATATATCATATTTTTTAGCATAATGATTTTAATTCATAATTTTGTAATACATAATCAATCTTTAGCCTAATTTTAGAGGATATAAATAAACATAAAATGTCATAATGATAACAATTAATAATAATAGAAAATCCGAATAAAAGGCTGGCACAAAAAAATCGGAGCGTCGTGGAACACTCGGTTGGAACGAAGTTTAATCTTGACCTTTGACCTTGACTTTGACGTGGACTGCTATAGGGGGTCCTGTCGATTGACATAATGTTTATAGTCCTAATATAAATACACATAATATACTAGTCCTAAAATACTGTAGTCATAATGTTAAATTCCCATAGTCTTAAACTGACATACATAATGTTGTCCTAATATATTAAAGACATACCATAAAATTGACATAATAGTCTCAACTTCTAATATATGTCGTCATAATAGTTATTATTACTATTATTAAGTTACATAAACTATTTTTTCCTATTTTGTACCAATTTGTTTGTTGCTTTTGATCGTCCTTATGTTTATTTATCCTAATAAATACTATTTAAGATCTACAAAACTGATATGATGGCCGCCGAAGCGCCAGAAAAGTTCACTAGAGTCACCTATTCACCCAAATCGAATTCAGTGGTTAGGTTAGGTTTGAGTAGTGATCAGAATAAGTTTAGTGGATTCACTCATTCACCCTAATCGAAGTTATGTTAGTTAATTTTATAAACCTTCCAAAGTTGATATAGTTAGGAATCTATTTGGGTATATTCGTTCATAATAAAATTATGTATAGTTTTATATAATATATTTTTTATTTAATACTATAATTATAATACTCGATAATATTTTTATTATTTGTTTATTTAATTCATGCATATTTGTTATAAAAAAAGTATGTTCACATGAGTCAGTGGCCAACTCTGGCGACGGAGTTTTTAGGCCGCCTTAAGGCCCCCGTCATGGTTGAACGACTTAAATAGCCGAGACCGACAATTTAACATGCCCTCCGAAGCACGGAAGCGCTCAGATGAAAATGCCACTGGCGGTCACCCATCCACTTACAGACCGTTTCGAACGTTGCTTAACTTCGACGATCTATCAAGAACGACTAAGCAAGCACGACCACGAGCGCTTCTGTATATTCTGTGTCTTTTATAATCGTTATAAAAAAATACCTTGAACCGAAACCAGTATTTTCTATTCATAAAAACATTTTGGAATTCACAACCTTCTGTCTCAGGCATCTTTAGTGTGGTATTTTTTTAAGGATTAAATGCCATTATGATTTCAATTGTTATTATAATTTCTGTAAATTTTTTTTATAGTGCTGATCCACACTTGGTATTCCACAGAATCCCTTGTTGCCGGTGTCCAAATTTTCGATAAGCTCATATCAAAACAAGGGATTCTGTGGCCAAGTGGTAAGGCACTCCAGCTTTAGGAGGATCGTCTGATCGATGCGGGTTCGAATCCCGTCGGAATCCAAAATTTTGATAAGACTTTTCATTTCATAATTGTTATTATGTTTGATTATTAGGAGTACATATTGTTAGGGCTTATAGCTTTAGGAGTACATATTGTTAAGGCTTATAACTTTAGGATTACCGTATGTTAGGAGATGTGATTGTATGACTATTTTAATGTTATGTTTACCTAATACTATGACTATTGTTAATTAGGTGTAGTATTGTTATGTCGAGTAATCATTAGGACCATTTAATATTAGTACCAAATACAGTATGGGAATTTAAAATAGGATAAGAAAAAAAAAAAAAAAAAGATACGTTATATCAATCATTAGGGAGCCCTGCCCGCGGTCAGTAAGTTTGACTCCCAGGATACTACGCTGCATAGCCCGCTGGCATACCCCGAGGCTGAACTTTTGGCTATTGGTGAGTGACCAAGTTTGTGAACCGTATGTAAGGATAGGAAGAATGCACATGCAAAAATTGAAGAACATGAAAAACACATCACGTATTACAAAAATGAAATACAAGGATTATACGGCGTAGGTTTTTTAGTTAAGAAGTATCTGAAAAACAATATCATTGAATTCAAAGGAGTTTCAGATCGAATAGCCGTCCTAAACATCATACTGCCTGGTTACAAACACCCAACTTCAATAGTTCAGGTATACGCTCCTACCGAAGTAACAAAAAAAGAAATTAAAGACAACTTTAACGAACAACTAAATAACACGATGGAGACTCTAAACAACACCGTTATTGTGATGGGTGATTTTAACAGCCAAATTGGCGAAAGAAAAAAGAATGAAGACAAAATACTGGGATCCTACACGACCGGTAAAAGGTTGATAAACTACGCGCTAGAGAATAACTTACATATACCATATGAATAGTGTTTATAAAAGAAAACTGAAAAGAAAATGGACGTGGCAATCTCCCAACGGCAAAGTTAGAAATGAAATAGACTTCATAATCACAAACAAACCAAAGCTTTTCTTAAACGTGGAAGTGCTTAACAACTTTAAATAAAACACTGACCACAGATTACTTCGTGGCCATTTACAAATGATGGAGCCGAAGATTATAAGAAAACAAGTACAAAATACAAAGCTACCAATTACTCAACCTTTACCGATACACGTCTTAGAAACTTTAAAGACCAGGTTAGCGCCAATAAAGGCACTTATAACGGTCCAAGAAAAATACGATAACTTAGAGAAAGAACTAAAAGAAACTAATAAAACACTAGAAAGAGACAAAACACCAAAAGACAGAATTGGAACAAAAGCAAGAGATTTGATTCAACAAAGAACCTTTCTATTCCAAACCAGAAAAAACAAAAAAACAAGAGATAACTAAGCTAAGTAAAGAAATAAACTTAGAAATAAGAAAGCACAGACAGAAACTAAGAACATAAACAATACAATTCCACATAGAAAAATCAGGCGGAATCAAAAATGCATGGAAAGAACTTCAAGGAAATACAAATTGGATTATTAATGTAACACATCATAAAAGTAAAAAACATAAATCGAAAAGAAATGACATATTAGAGACAGCCACCGATTTCTATCGTGAACTTTACAAGGATGAACAAAATGTCTTTATGCCTACTTAAATAAGACTCAATAAAAATATTTTGATTTTAATTTTTCTTTTTTTTTCTTTAGGTAATAATATTAGGACAACATAAATGTATGTCAGTTTAAGACTACGGGAATTTAGCATTATGACTACAGTATTTTAGAACTAGTATGTTATGTGTAGTTATATTAGGACTATTAACATTATGTCAATCAACAGGACCCCGTTTTGTATTTTAAAATCACGATTTTAAATGTAAGGGGAAAAAATATACGAAATATCTAGTATGAGTTTTAAATGTTATGACAAATATATTTATGTTTTTTAGTCATTATGGGTATCAATATTAATAAACAATATTCGAGATTCCAAATTATTCGGCCAAAGGATGATTATGGTACTTATACATTTTTATACCAAGCAAAATTATATGAAGAATATTTTCGAAGATATAATAGAGACCCCGAAAGGTCTTGTAACAAAACTCGAACGATTTTTATGAATTTTTTTGTGTATACTGTATACCTACATAATATTCAGCGGGTCTGAGAATCGTACACATAATATAAGCTATTGTAATTTTTTATGCATACGTGTGTGTAAAATGCGTTCGTGTTCTACCTCGTCCCTCACAAAAATCGGCAGAATTTGTAAAAGAAATTTCGTCAAAACCGCGTCCAAGTCTAGTTAGTCTGAGGTGCTCACTGTCACTGTGCCCGTCACAATATCCTGTAGTTTTACTAGAACCCGGAAAAATATTTAACGTTTACTTTTATGTTTTCTTGATCATTTCCTTACATTTTCAATATACAGAGTTCTCATCTTCATGTAGAAACCATGAACTTTTTTTCCCCATTTTTAATAATAAGTATTTGAGATTTTACTTAGAAAATACGACTATCGATGTTTACTAGAGCGCGGGAGCTCGATTGACACAGGTCCGACGTTGACAATGGTCAGACGCGGACTGAAGGGGGCGGCCTGCATACAAAAAGACGCGAGAGCTAGCTAATTAGTAAAAGTCGTAAGCGCCAAAACAGTAATTCTCGTTTAAAATAAAAACTATTGGTATTTATGTAAAATCAAGTTTGCACTTTGAAAAAGGTGTATAGACTTATCTGTAAATAAAATTTAGAAGCTTAGATCGGTTCCGTTCACCTGTAAAATTAAAATCTATGTTTTTATGGAGCAGTTTTTGGGATTTTTTTTCTGCTGTAATATTTAACAAATCTTGAAAAACCAGCTATCAGTTCGAAGTAAAAAACATGAAATATTCAAAACTTAAAATATCAATTCCGAAGGTTTTTCAATTGCTGAAAAATATTCCAATCCTTGACGCCAATATCCTCAATGCGTCGTCTTAAATATCGACTGGAAACACTTAAATGGCACCTTTTACTATAATTAGCTTCTTTTGTGTTTGCTTTCGCCCGCATGGCGCGGTGGTATCCATAGGTTGTGTCTACAAGTTGCCAGCGAAGAACGATCTAATAAAAGTGCTCGATGACAGAATTGTGTGGGTGAAATAGTTGATTGACAAATGTTCCTAAACGTTGAGCATTGAACGATATGGCGGGTATTAAATTAGTCATATCATGATATGCCTAGGGCAGATCGTTAAATGGCTAATTAATCGATCTGCCATGTCGTTGCAAAAATGGAGAATTAAACCAAACGTAACCAAATCAACACACGTAACTTTCACTCTCCGGAAAGGAGACTGCGAACCTGTCAGCATGGGTGGCAACACTCTACCAACCAGCACCACTGTAAAATATCTTGGACTGCGTTTAGACAGAAGACTCACCTGGGCAAACCACATCAAGGCTAAAAGAACAGAAGCAAACCTACAACTCAGAGGTCTCTCCTGGCTCCTAGGACGGCAGTCCCGTCTCTCACTCAACAACAAACTGCTGGTCTACAAGGCAATCATAAAACCAATCTGGACCTATGGCATAGAGCTCTGGGGATCGGCTAGCAACTCCAACCTTGAGATACTTCAAAGATTTCAGAACATCGCTTTGAGAACTGTTTCCAGTGCACATTGGTTTGTGAAAAACTTGGAAATCCACGAGTACCTCGAGATGCCAACAGTCAAAGAAGAAGTTAACAACTACTGCACAAAATATAAGGAAAGACTAAACAAGCACACTAACGTGTTGGCTAAAAACTTACTGAATGACCAAAGCACAAAACGCCTCAAGAGATGGGACATACTCAACCTAGATCAAAGAAACTGAAAAGTTCAACCACAATTATTAGGGCAGCTCAATGGAGCTGCTCCTAAATCTCCACCCCCCGGAACAAATCTGATCATGGCTGACTAGCCGATAGCAGATATAGAGACAGAGAAAAAAAAAATCGATCTGCCTGCGACATTTCAAACGGCCTTGCCTCTGACTACTCACCCTCGTCCTCGGCTCGACTGTGAGGCAGTACGGCTGGTTCTGGTACTGCTGGATCTCTCCCGTTATTTCTGCCACTTTCCGTCGTTTGGACAGATTGATCAGCTCTGAGTTTGGTAGGTAGTCTGTTGACAAAAAATTAGTTATAAATTTCGTCATTATAATGGTAAAGAACATACATTTTCCACTAATATTATACAAGTTGTAGCAAAATTGACCGCAGTGAGGACCTACCAGAAAAAACAACTTTTTTATTATGTAGGTACTCTGGGTAGTGATGACATTTTGTTAAAAATAAATACGAGTTGATATCGATCGACGCTATTTCTCATAAGTATTATAGAATTAAATCGTAAGTTTTTGCCAAAAATTCAAAAACTGGCTGCGCTGCGATTGGTGAAACGTCTGTTCTCCTTGAAAATAATATGCAACATGTCCTACCTAAAATATGATCAATAAATAAAAAAAAAAATAATGCTGGACATTTCACACAGCATCATCTAGCCCCAAACTAAGCAAAGCTTGTACTATGGGAACCAGATAACTGATATACTACTTATATACTTTTTTGTTTGTAAATACATACATATTATACATAGAAACACCCAGACCCGAGATAAATATTTGCAGATCATACAAACATTTATTCCGCGGCGGGGATCGAACCCGCAACCTTCTGCGTCTCCAGCGGGCTTTCACTGCGCCACAGAGGTCGTCATTATCAATAAAAAGAAACATTTTGAAGTGAAAACTCAAATCGGTTTTGGGATTCGGTCTATTTATAAAGCAAAAATGAGGCCTTGTCAATTTGAAAGACGCTGTTTTAGAGGTATATTATATTGAATAGAATGATGATGTACTGACCCAGGTTCCCCTCCTCGATGTGCAGGATGTTGGTGAGGTACATCCCGAAGAAGGGCACGCAGGGCGGGTTGATGCTGCGCAGGCGCTCCTGGTAGCGCCGGAAGTGGTCCGAGTTCAGGTCGCGGAACTCCTCCAGCGCGCGCGACAGCCGCGGCGGGACCATCTGCGAGGGTATCGTGTATGTACAACGTTATAGAGGCCTGGTGAGACGCAGCTGCCTCCCACCTGCAGGCGGTGCACGGCCGCGCTGCAGCAGGCCGCGCTGACGGCCAGCACTCCGTTGTTCCCTCACCTGGAAGGTGGCCCGCAGGCGGTGCACGGCCGCGCTGCAGCAGGCCGCGCTGACGGCCAGCACTCCGTTGTTCCCTCACCTGGAAGGTGGCCCGCAGGCGGTGCACGGCCGCGCTGCAGCAGGCCGCGCTGACGGCCAGCACTCCGTTGTTCCCTCACCTGGAAGGTGGCCCGCAGGCGGTGCACGGCCGCGCTGCAGCAGGCCGCGCTGACGGCCAGCACTCCGTTGTTCCCTCACCTGGAAGGTGGCCCGCAGGCGGTGCACGGCCGCGCTGCAGCAGGCCGCGCTGACGGCCAGCACTCCGTTGTTCCCTCACCTGGAAGGTGGCCCGCAGGCGGTGCACGGCCGCGCTGCAGCAGGCCGCGCTGACGGCCAGCACTCCGTTGAAGTTGTTCAGGTCGCGCAGCGCCACGCCCACCTCCAGCAGGCGGCACACCACCGCCACTCGCTCCTCCAGGTTCTCGCTCTCCACTATCCATTTCTCCATCCATCGGGTGAACTGGAAGATGATCATGTTTACATCATTTCAAATGGTACGTGTGTTTCCCCCGATCCATGGCAAAGAGGTAGCACTAACCTCGCTAAGGTCGACCCCATCCGGTCCGCATACTTTAGAGCCTTTCAACCGACAGTTTATGTCGGATAGTTCTATCTAGGCTGATTGAGAATAATGTTACTTTCGAGATCTAGGATTCAAATTCAATCTAGCGATGAAGCGGTGAAGCTTTGCAGTAGGTAGGTCGCTGTATAGTTGGCAACACTATTACGATGCCCTTGTAGTTCAGGCGATCGCAGATGGAGGTCGCCACATACACCATATATAAAAAAGCTTAACTCCATCATCAGATCAACTCAATCACCACATTTTTTTAATTGTAGACGAAACGCCACCACTAAATTTTAACTCAATCGGCATATTTATGAGGAGTTCTGTTCAACAGACTCCAGACTCCATCATCATATCATCGAGCTGTCATAATATTGCATTGTCACAAACTAAAAAACTTAGACCTTTACATCTATATTAGATGATTTATACAGCGTCAGGAGGGCTATGCCGACACTCAACGGGACGCTAGTGCCTGGGACATTGAACATGGAATAGGCTAATTTTAGGTCACAAACTCAAAATGTACCAAAATCCAGCTCAATCGGACACTCGGGTCTGGGTCAAAAGCTTACAAGATTTGATTAATAAATAAATAAATAATGCTGGACTTTTTCACACAGCATCATCTAGCCCCAAAGTAAGCAGAGCTTGTGTTATGGGTACTAAGATGACTGATATACTACTTATATGCTTTTTGTTCGTAAATACATACATATTATACATAGAAACACCCAGACCCGAGACAAATATTTGTAGATCATACAAACATCGGTCCCGCCACGGGGATCGAACCCGCAACCTTTTGCGTCGCAGGCGGGCCTTCGCCCACTGCGCTACAGAGGTCGTCGAATTATCAAACAGAGGTAAATTAACTCACATTAGTTGTATGTTTGATGATCTTCAACAGATTAGGACTAGTCTTCTCCTTGTCTTTCTTCGTCCACACCGCTCCCACTAATTCTGAGGGTTTCACCTGAAAACAATGTCAACTTTCACCCCAGAACTTGATACGATAGCTTAGGTTAGCATGAACAACATGTTCATGCTAACCTAAGCTCTACAAGCGTTTCTATATCTCGTACCATCGTTCATAAGGTTTATAATGGTGCGCTATAAAACTTAGACATCTTCAAAGGATCTGGAATATAAAGATCTGAGAGAATGTCTACCGCGCCTTGGGGATACAGTCGTGACCCTGTTTTACGTTTTATAAAAGTAATCGTCGCGTCGCTTGCCAATGAAATGTGCATCGAGCCTTGAGGTACGCCCCTCGGAGGTGTTCAGCGATCACTCACCAGCCTGTAGAGCTGGAACTCGAGGATGGTGAGCTGCCTCCAGCGGATGCAGCGCCAGCGGGTGCCAGGCGTGCCGCTCGGGGGGCTCCGCCACGTGGCGCACCACGTGTTCAGCGATCACTCACCAGCCTGTAGAGCTGGAACTCGAGGATGGTGAGCTGCCTCCAGCGGATGCAGCGCCAGCGGGTGCCAGGCGTGCCGCTCGGGGGGCTCCGCCACGTGGCGCACCACGTGTTCAGCGATCACTCACCAGCCTGTAGAGCTGGAACTCGAGGATGGTGAGCTGCCTCCAGCGGGTGCAGCGCCAGCGGGTGCCAGGCGTGCCGCTCGGGGGGCTCCGCCACGTGGCGCACCACGTGTTCAGCGATCACTCACCAGCCTGTAGAGCTGGAACTCGAGGATGGTGAGCTGCCTCCAGCGGATGCAGCGCCAGCGGGTGCCAGGCGTGCCGCTCGGGGGGCTCCGCCACGTGGCGCACCACGTGTTCAGCGATCACTCACCAGCCTGTAGAGCTGGAACTCGAGGATGGTGAGCTGCCTCCAGCGGGTGCAGCGCCAGCGGGTGCCAGGCGTGCCGCTCGGGGGGCTCCGCCACGTGGCGCACCACGTGTTCAGCGATCACTCACCAGCCTGTAGAGCTGGAACTCGAGGATGGTGAGCTGCCTCCAGCGGGTGCAGCGCCAGCGGGTGCCAGGCGTGCCGCTCGGGGGGCTCCGCCACGTGGCGCACCACGTGTTCAGCGATCACTCACCAGCCTGTAGAGCTGGAACTCGAGGATGGTGAGCTGCCTCCAGCGGGTGCAGCGCCAGCGGGTGCCAGGCGTGCCGCTCGGGGGGCTCCGCCACGTGGCGCACCACGTGTTCAGCGATCACTCACCAGCCTGTAGAGCTGGAACTCGAGGATGGTGAGCTGCCTCCAGCGGGTGCAGCGCCAGCGGGTGCCAGGCGTGCCGCTCGGGGGGCTCCGCCACGTGGCGCACCACGTGTTCAGCGATCACTCACCAGCCTGTAGAGCTGGAACTCGAGGATGGTGAGCTGCCTCCAGCGGGTGCAGCGCCAGCGGGTGCCAGGCGTGCCGCTCGGGGGGCTCCGCCCCGTGGCGCACCACGTGTTCAGCGATCACTCACCAGCCTGTAGAGCTGGAACTCGAGGATGGTGAGCTGCCTCCAGCGGGTGCAGCGCCAGCGGGTGCCAGGCGTGCCGCTCGGGGGGCTCCGCCACGTGGCGCACCACGTGTTCAGCGATCACTCACCAGCCTGTAGAGCTGGAACTCGAGGATGGTGAGCTGCCGCGCCAGCTCCAGCGGGTGCAGCGCCAGCGGGTGCCAGGCGTGCCGCTCGGGGGGCTCCGCCACGTGGCGCACCACGTGCGGGGGCGCGCGGTCGAACACGTGCGCCACGCCCCCCCCACCGCCCCCACCGCCGCACTCCGTCTCCGCGCTCTGAGGAGATACATTGTTCCATAAACGAACATTATATCCAGGGTTATTTGTGAAACACCGGTAACCTCTCAGGACTGTATTACCATCATCATAAACGTCAACTTTTGTTCTATGACTTTTAAACATTCATAATTATTTCAGTTCATCAGATTTTCATACAAAACTAAAAATATTTAAATTGAAAGCTCTAAATGTTACGAAGTCTATGCGAAACAAAAGAAAACAATAGTACAGCGTAATAAATAGCAATGGGAGCGGGTTAGGGCAGCGGGGGCCGAAATGTTATAGATAGGACAAATATTGGAGGTTTGTTTTTGGTATATACTTATATTATGTTTTGTAAATAGTCATAGAACAAAAGTTGTTGTTTATGATGATAGTAATACAGTTCTGAGAGGTTATTGGTGTTTTACAAATAAACCTGTGTATAAATCTGCTTACTTTGGGACTAAGAAGAAGGCGAACAAAACGACACATAATTTTAACACTTTTTGCATCATTTTTAGGAATGCAAACTTGAATAATGCAAACAGGATGAGACAAGCCAGAGATAGAGAGATGTGGAAAAATATGGGGGAGGTCTACGCCAGAGAGGCGACTATAACATTATAAAATAATCAATTGTGCATGCTTAATATTAATATGATAATTATTTTCTCATTTTATAATCTTAACGTTATAGAATAAAGGCTATTTTTATTTTTATTTATATTAAACTCGAATCAATAAAAAAAAAGTGCAGTCACCTTCCGATGCAGTATCTTGAGCACACTCTGCACCCACTTCCGCATCGGCTTGCCGTCCACCGACTCCAGGAAGTCCCGCAGCCGCGCCAGCAGCGCCGGCTCCCGCTCGAAGTCGTAGAAGTGCTGGTCCACCCAGTGTCGGATCACGTTTATCACTCTGCAATGGATGTTGAGGATGATCAAAATGATACGAGCTTTTAGTTGTATACTTGTAATCAATAAAACATGAGTTTTGTCTAAAGTTAAAATAAAATATCTAAAGAGCGGGCGGACACGTCCGTCCGTAGCCGTGCCGGAACGAGAGAGAGGGCGACGCTAGCGCCACGCCGCTAGGGATGGGATCATTTACTAGGGCTGCGCCGGCGCCGCTGTGAGTCGATTATGTCGCGCTGCGACATGCTGCCCGCCGTTGAAGCGTCGTCTTCAACAGGATTCAGAGGCAGGATGCAAATCTTTGTGAAATCTCGCCTTATGATTCCATTGGCTGTTTGGATTTCAGCCACTCTGTTGATGTTGTCTTGCCTTCCAGGAAAGACCTTGACAATCCTGCCCAGCAGCCATTTCATTGGAGGCAGCTGCTTGTCCTTGATCAGCACAAGGCATCCAGTTGTGATGCGACCTTGTGATTGCTTCCATTTTGTTCGGACTTGAAGTTCGCTAACATACTCCTGTTGCCATCTGGTCCAGAAGTGCTGGCGGAGCTGCTGAATCCTCTGGTATCTGTTCAGTCTCGTGGTCTTCGCTGTAGTGAAGTCTGTCTCTGGGAGCGCCACTAAGCTTCTGCCAACGAGGAAGTGTCCTGGGGTAAGGGGTAGGAAGTCATTGGGATTGGTGCTGAGGGGTGTCAAGGGTCTGGAATTGAGTAATGCTTCGATAAGTGTAAGTGTGGTGTGTAGTTCTTCATAAGTTAAATGTGCCAAGCCTAAAACGCGACGCAAATGGTGTTTTACGGATTTGACACCTGCTTCGTGCAGGCCACCTAAGTGAGGGCTTTGAGGCGGCATGAAATGAAACCTTATCGAATCAGATGAAAATGCATTTGTGATTGCGTTTGAGTTATTTTTGATGAGTTTTTTGATTTCGTTATGAGCGCCTACAAAGTTGGAACCATTGTCGCAAAATAGATCCGTAGGATTCCCTCTGCGTGAGATGAACCTTTTGAGAGCCGCAATAAAGTTAGGTGTGGTCATATCACCCACTAGCTCGACATGAATAGCCTTAGTGGTAAAGCAAACAAAGATACAGATGTAAGCCTTGACCAAACGAGAGCCACGTCCTTTCCTGTCTGCCATCATGATAGGGCCGGCATAGTCGACGCCGGCAAATTGAAATGGAAAGGCGGGTTGAATGCGTTCTTTAGGTAAGTTGCCCATGATTGGAGTTACGGTGTCTCCCCTGTAACGACTGCAAAGAAGGCACTGCCTACCTACTTGTCGTGCCAAGTCTCTACCTCCAATTGGCCAATATGTGTCTCTTAATGAGTATAGCAGGTGCTGTGGACCCGCATGCATTAGTATTTTGTGTTGGTGTTCGAATAAAAGTTTTGTGAATGTGTGATCTTTGCTAATGATTATTGGATGTATCTTGTCATACTTGTAAGAAGAGAGAGGTAGACGACCACCTACTCTCAACAAGCTATCCTTGTCTGATATGAATGGATTCAAGGATAGCAAGCTAGATTTCTTTGACAAAGGTTTACCTGAGTGTAACTCTGAGTACTCTGAGGCAAATGATTCCCTTTGCGAGAGAAGTGCTAGTGTGTTTCTAGAGTGTACTAACTCTTGTGTGTTGAGTGCGCCTGTGCGCTTGTCTGCCTGCCTTGTGTTGTGTATAAATCTTAGCATGTATGCAACAACTCTCTGCATGTGGCGAAAGTTTGAGAATCTGTGAAATGGGAATGTTTCAGTTTTATTATTAATTGAAGTTGCGAGACAGATTGTCTTTACTTCTGGTAATGTGTTTTCTTTGTTCTGAGTTTTGTTTGTTAGGTTGGGCCAGTTCTCCTCTGACTGCTTTAGGAACTGTGGACCATTCCACCATAGGCTGTTTTGCACAAGTGCAGAGGCGAGTGAGCCTCGTGATATGATGTCTGCTGGGTTTTCCTGGGAAGGAACGTGCCTCCAAACATGATTACTACAAGTGGACTGTATTTCTGATATTCTGTTCCTAACGAACGTGTGTAATTTGTTTGGTTGCATGCCTAACCACCCCAAGACGATGGAGGAATCTGTCCAAAGAAAGCAGTGATCGAAACTGACTCTCATTGATTGTTTGATTTTTACTAGTAAGTGAGTACCTAGTAGCGCCGCACATAACTCCATGCGTGGGATTGTGATTGGCTTAAGGGGCGCTACCCTACCCTTGGCGCATAGCAAGTGTATAGCTGTGTCCTTGTTGTTCTGTGATCTTATGTATGCACATGCACCGTATGCACTTTCTGATGCATCTGTAAAAATATGTAATTGTATATTACATGGGTCATGAATGATTACCTGCCTAGGTACCTGTACATCATTTAAGCTGCCTAATGTCCTGACAAATGCTATCCATGTGTCCCTGATATCATCGGGTACCTGTTGGTCCCAAGTAAGCTTGTGTAACCAGAGCTTTTGAAGCATGATTTTAGCTTCCAGAACAGCTGGAGCTACTATACCCAATGGGTCGAAAACTTGTGATATTGTTGATAATATGTTTCTCTTAGTGATATGTGTAGTTGATTCTGCCTTAGTAGTGAAACAAATGTTGTCTGCTTCACTGTCCCATGTTAATCCTAGTACCTTCGCGGTATGACTAGGAGGTAAGCTTAATGTGTTCTGATTGCTAGTTGTGTCTGCTTGAATTGCACTACTGACCTCTGTGTTGTTACATCTCCACTTTCTCAAGGGTAAGCAGCCTTTGAAAGCAGTTGAGTGTTTCTGTTAAGTTTGTGTATAAGTCAATGGCCTGCTCAACTGTGTTTGCCCCTGAGATGTAGTCATCTACATAAAAATCTTTAGCTATGGTTTCCTGCAATGTGGGTTCGCTACACTCGAGTGCAAGTTGTTTTATGCAGCGTATTGAGATGAATGCTGATGCTGCTGAGCCATATGTGACTGTGTTCAGTTCATAGGCTTTGAGTGGGAGATGTGGGTGGTCCCGCCATAAGATCTGTTGTAGTTTTCTTTGTTCTGGATTTACTAACACCTGCCTATACATTTTCTCAATGTCTGCGGTTATAGCTATGTCGTACTGCCTGAACCGCAGAAGTATGGACAGAATGTCATCCTGAATGGTTGGACCAACCTGTTGCAGGTCATTGCATGAGTAACCAGTGGTTGATTTTGCTGAACAATCAAAAACCACTCTTAGTTTTGTTGTAGTGCTATCTAGTTTCATAACTGCATGATGTGGTGCATAGAATGAACCTTGTCTTTCTTGTGATGTGTTTGTGTTTGATTCACTCATATGCCCTAATTGAATGTATTCATGTATGAATTTTGTGTATGATTCCTTTAGAGTAGGATTGGTTTTGAATTTCCGCTCTAGTGACAGGAATCTTTGTTTAGCTAGTGTGTATGTATCACCTAATAAAGCTGGAGATTGCTTCATTGGTATGTTGACTACAAACCTACCACTGTCTAGCCTCTTTGTGTTCCTAACAAAGTCCTGCTCACAAGCTGTTTCCTCAGCTGAATACTGGGAAGTGTTGTTGTCAATGGAATCAATTTTCCAGAATTTTTCCAATTGATCTTGAATTGATGATTGATCTTTAGTGACCATGCTTCTCTGGGTGAATCCACAGAAAATGTCACAGTCTGAATGAGTTCCTCCCAGTATCCAACCGAAGACTGTTTCAAATAATGTTAGGCTACCTAATGAAAGCTCAATCTTATTTGGTCGCAGTAGATGCCAGAAAATGCCATTACCTATCAGCAGGTTGATATGGGAGCGTTGATAGAACTCTGGGTCAGCTAGCTTTATCCCCTTTGGGATACCCAGGCCCTTCCTATCTATGTTGCTCTGAGGCCACGGACCTGTGATGTCCTTGATGACCAGACAATTTAACTCTATACTGAAATCAGAGTAATATGATGTTAATTTTATGCTACACATTTTATTAGCTGTTGTCTCAACGCTGTTGAGGCAAGTGAGAGGGCTGACTACATCACTAGTGGGTATGTTGTGTTTCTTACAAAACTGTTCGGTGACTAAGTTGACTGAGCTGCCAGAATCTAGTACAGCACGTACCGGGACAGGCCTTTCAAGCTCTGAATGATGTACCTGAGCGATAGCTGTCGATAAGAGACCCTGGGGCAACGACTTGCACATGAGTACAGCACTAGTGTGATCAGCTGATGTGTGATTCTCTGTAGAATCATGTTTGTGTTTGTGTATGTGAAGCAATGTGTTATGTTTTTTGTTGCAATGTTTGCATGAACCATACTTGCATTGGCTTGTAGGATGGCCTTTGAAGAGGCAATTAGTGCAGTAATCTAATGCCTTTAATTTTGTTTCTCTGTCTTTAGGAGACATGTCTAGAAATGTTTTGCATTTGTATAATGCGTGAGCCTCCAACTTGCAGATTGGACAGCTTGTTTTGTTAGTGTTGTGAGTTAGTAATGCTCTGGGGCGCTCTGAGCGTTCACCCTTTGTGTGTCTTTGTTCTAATGTTTCTAACATGTCTGCTCTTGTTCTAATGAAATGAGTTAAATTTTCAAATTTGTTTGTTTGCTGTTCAGGGTTCATACTTTTGTATTTTTCCCATTCATGAATTGTCTCTGTGTCTAGTTTGGTGCACAGGATGTGTATGAGAAGTGTGTCCCAATGTTGTGTGGGTTCCTCAAGTATTTCAAGTGATTTGAGATTTTTGATGAATGTGTCGACTAAACGCCTCAATTGAGATGCACTTTCTTTGTGAATTGGAAAGACATTGAAAAGTGACTTGACATGGTTAGATACTAGCAGTCGCTTGTTGTTGTACCTATCACATACTAAGTCCCATGCTACCTGATAGTTCTGTGCTGAGAATTCAATTGATTTGATAACGAGTGCCGCACTACCCTCTAGGTAAGACCTCAAGTAATAGAACTTTGTGATATCCATTAGGTTTTTGTTTTTGTTGATCATAGAATCATACATGTCCCGAAACTCCAACCATTGGCTGTATGTACCATCGAACTTGTTTAATTTAATTTCAGGCAATTTTACACCTAGCTTTGCTTGCCTTACCTCATGCTCCTCATGATCAATAATTGGCTTGGTCTCACCGGTTGGCTTTGCCTCACAGGTCACCTCAGTTGCAGAGAGAAGCTTTTGGATGATAGCTTTTGCTCGGGCCATGATGCTGTAGTATGAGTTCTCAAATGATTCCCTTTCCTTGAGCTGATCGGTGGGATCATCACAACTCATTTCAACCTGGAATTGCACATCATTGAACTCTGTTAGTAATGGTTCCAGCTTTGTTATGCGTAATTGAACCTCATGTATGAGGTCTGGACTTGGCCCTTCAACTACAGAGATGCAGTTGATAAATGAGGTGAAGTTTGTCAAGCGAGCTTTAATAGTTCCTCTATGACGGACTAAAAACTTTAAATCTTTTTCTGACATGATGTTAAATAATTGATATACCTAGATGTTAAAAAATTGCTTGAATAAAATGAATGGTACCTAATGGGTGAATGAATGTATAATGTTTTAAATAAGAAGTTGAATGATAGTGAAAAGTTTGTTGAAAAAGTTAAAAACTTGAAATATATTAAAAAACCAAATGATAGGTTTAAAAGTTGTTGTTATATGAATTATAGGTTGAATCTAATACCACTGATGATTGTGGCAAGATTACCTTGCTTGGGAATGAATAAATGTTTGAAATTTGGTTGTTACCGCTGATGCAATAATACAAAATGAATGTTTTTGAAAACCAAATGATAGGTTTTGATAAAATGATGCTTTGAAGATGAGGTTCGAATCTGTTGCCACCGATGATTGTGGCAAGATAACCTACCTTGCTTTGAATGAATGTTATGTTGAAAATCAGGTTTGATTCCGTTACCACCGATGCTTGTGGCAACAGTAACTTGCTTCCAACTGAATGCTGCTATGAAAATTAGGTTAAATCTGTTACCACTGATGATTGCGATAAGATTACCTTGCTTCCTAGCTGAAGGTGCTTTGAAATCAGACTGAATGTGCCTTGGTTCCAAGCTGAAAGATGTCACTGATGTGACTAGCCAACGTTTCTATGAACGAAATGCGTGGGGAAATGAATTTAGCTTATTCTATGCAAACTTAGTGGCAATGCAGACAAGTGAAGAATACATCATGCAACTGATTGTAGCTGTTTGCTATGCAATCCCGCCACTGTGCACCAACGCTCCCTAGCAAATGAAACCCATGCTAAGTGTGCAAAGAATAGCAAGAAAACCAATGTGATGGCTTGAAATTTAGCGTGTGGCTTGGCGTGCATTTAACCTGAAGTGTGTATTTGTGTGTAATACTGATGTTACAGGTTATGAAAATGCGTGTAGCTTAGCGTGCATATAACCTGAGGTGTGTATTTGTGTAATACTGATATTACAGGTTAAAAATGCGTGTAGCTTAGCTTGTGTATATCCTGAGGTGTGTATTTGAATATACTGATATTACAGGATATACTGAAATGTGTGTACCTTGACTTGTGTATAACCTGAGGTGTGTATGTGAATATACTGATATTACAGGTTATACTGAAATGTGTGTAGGAGAGGGTGAAAGGCAGAGGAATAGGACTTAGCTGAACTCTGTGCATGCGCTGTGCGTGGCGCTCCCAACTCCCACTGATCAATTATTGCTCTTCTTGCTCTGCGGCTCCGTCTCGTCGTCGTGCGGGGCTCCCAGAATATGGTATAAATGCAGACGATGCTCGATATCGAGTTGAAAATGTTGCGATTGCCGTGGTCGGCAACGTGGCGTCTTCTTGAAAATTATTCTATAAAGTAGCTCGTTCTTTTTTCGAAGGCTCGGAGGACCATGTTGAGGATGGTCAAAATGATACGAGCTTTTAGTTGTATACTTGTAATCAATAAAACATGAGTTTTGTCTAAAGTTAAAATAAAATATCTAAAGAGCGGGCGGACACGTCCGTCCGTAGCCGTGCCGGAACGAGAGAGAGGGCGACGCTAGCGCCACGCCGCTAGGGATGGGATCATTTACTAGGGCTGCGCCGGCGCCGCTGTGAGTCGATTATGTCGCGCTGCGACAATGGATTAGGTTTCTTTATATAAATATTTATTCGTTTTTGATAACAGGACAAGCACCTTGTCTAACTTGAAATCTATTCCAGTTGCGTTCCCAATAGAGCTCGACCAATCACGCAATACGAAAATGACGATTGAAGTCCAGGATAGGTTTCAAATGTCAAAATGAAGCCGATGTTCATTGCTAGTTGAGTTAAACAATAGGGCCACTCGTTTTGTTTTTCATGGCTCAAGTGTGTCTAGAGAATTTTGAGTTCTCGTAACTATAGTCTTTTTTTTTATAATGTTTAGATTGTTCTTCAAAGGAATATAAAAGATCTGAGAGAATGTCTACCGCGCCTTGGGGATAGTCGTGACCCTGTGTTTACATTTTTTAGTTTGATTTATCTATGCTAGATTCTATCTGAGTTTTATTGTGTTAATTTCTGTTAAAACATCGCTTCGGCTTGCTGTTACGGTGTTTGAATTTTTGATGAATAATATCTGCAAATATTTAGCTCGGGTCTGGGTGTTTCTTTGTATAATATTTTTCTTTGTATTTACGTAAAAGTATACAGGGTTATTTGTAAAACACCGGTAACTTCTCAGGACTGTATTACTATCATCATCAACTTTTGTTCTATGACTTTTTACAAAACATAATACATTAACCAAAAAATCACATTTCGGCCCCCAACGCCCTAACCCCGCTCCCTCGCTTTGTACTATCGCTTTCTTTTGCTTCGCATAGACTTCGTAACATTTAGAGCGTTCCATTTAAATATTTTTATTTTTGCATAAAAATCTGATGAACTAAAATATGATGAATTTTTATTAAAAGTAAGTAACATAGTGGAGGTTTACCGGTGTTTTACAAATAACCCTGTGTATGTAGTATATCAGTCATGTAGTACACAAGCTCTGCACACTTGGGGGCTAGATGATGCTGTGTGGAGAGTCCAGCATCATATTTTGACGACCTCTGTAGCGCAGTGGGCGAAGGCCCGCCTGCGACGCAAAAGGTTGCGGGTTCGATCCCCGCGCCGGGACCAATGTTTGTATGATCTACAAATATTTGTCTCGGGTCTGGGTGTTTCTATGTATAATATGTATGTATTTACAAACAAAAAGTATATAAGTAGTATATCAGTCATCTTAGTACCCATAACACAAGCTCTGCTTACTTTGGGGCTAGATGATGCTGTGTGAAAAAGTCCAGCATTATTTATTTATTTATTTATTTTTATATATTACCTGAACTTGACCGGCTGCTGGAACTCTTTCCTGTACCGCTTCCAGTCTTCCCTCGCGGTGTTCTTGCTGAGCTTCTCTGCGTCACTGGTCGCCACACTCTCTATGCTATCTGCTGTAAATATTGTCTTTCCTAAACTTTCGCAATCACTATTCATAATTACGCATTAACTAAACGGGATTTATCGCGTACCTTATACGCGTGGTCGCGGGCAAACTCCCCGCGACCACGCCTGTTGCAACACAGGCGAAACGTCGGGAAATAATAAAATAAGGTACGCGATAAATCCCATGTAGTTAATACGCAATGTTGTAAATATATTCTCATTAACAACGATAGTTAGTTTCCGTGGCCGAGCGGTAGGGCACTCCGGCTTTAGGAGGATCGTCTGATCGATGCGGGTTCGAATCCCGTCGGAATACAAAATTTTGATAAGACTTTTCATTTCTTAACGATAATTTATATTATACGGGTGTAAAAAGACGTCTACCGAAGCCGAAAGGGGTAGGTACAGCATCCCAACACACAACCAAATCCAAAAGGATTTTCCGGAAAAATCATTATATCCGGAAAAAACAGCGTTTGAAGAGTACTGTTTGCGTATGTTCTGGGCGCGTTGTTTTACGTAGATTGCTGGATTTTGAGTTTTAACTGTTTTTCTCTGTTATAAATAAAATTATTAGGTAGGTATGGGCTTATTATGTTGCACTAGAAGCAAATAACCGAAAATAACATAACATGAGTAAAAATTTTTTTGTGTTTTATTTTTCGCTAAATATGTTCAGAATCATGGTCTGATTACAACCCCTCAGTTTTCGGTAGCAGTCTTTTTACACCCTGTATATATATTAAAGAGTTAAACCACTAAGACTAATAAGACTTATTATTTCTCAACGAAATACCTAAGTATTTCGTTGAGAAATAATAAGTCTTATTATTCCTCAACGAAATACCTAAGTAATTCGTTGAGAAATAATAAGTCTTATCAAAGTTTTCGATTCCAACGGGATTCGAACCCGCGACGATCAGACGCTCCTTCTAAAGCCGGAGTGCCTTACTCGGCCACGGAACCACTAGACGTCGCAATCGAAATTCCAGATAAGCTCATAGTTATCGGTTAAGCACCGGTTAGCGCCATCTACACGTTTCACTAGTGAACTCATGCTCGTAGTAGTAAGACCGTAAGGGTCAAGCCACATTGAATTGGCAAGCGAAGCGACTTCTAGGTTTTATGGCAAGCCATTATAAACCTTATCAATAAAGGCACAAGATATAGAAACGCTTGTAGACTTAACGAGATTTTGAAAAGCCATCTAGCGGGAAGCGCCGGCGCGAGCGGTTCATTCTACAAGCGTTTCTATATCTTGTACCAATGTTTATAAGGTTTAAAATGGCTTGCTATAAAACTAAAAGTCGCGCGCTTGCCAATTCAATGTAGCTTGACCCTAAGTTTATAAATACGTAAGAAAATGTTTGACCAGAGAACTTATTGTCTTAACTTCCATTCCCATTTCCCATTCCAACCAATCACACAATACGAAAATGACGTATCATGACAAAATACGTCATTTACGTGATTGGTTGAGCTCAATTGCGATGACAAAGTTAAACAATAAGGCTGCTGCTCTGGTGACGGAGTTTTGGGCAACTTAGGACAGACGGAAACGAAAACATCGCTTCTGTGCTTCGGAGGGCAAGTTAAATTGTCGGTCCCGGCTATTAAGTCGTTAAGCCATGACGGAGGTATTAATGCGATACAAAAACTCCGTCACCAGAGCCGACTATTAACTCATTTTAGTTCAGTTAACGAATTAGTAAGGTACAGTACGCACAAGCGATATTTATCTCTCTGAAGTTAGGTGCACTCAATTGCGCAGGATTGGTAGAGTAAGCGAGATAGGACCAGGCGCGGTCCGAGGGGGGTGGTCACAGGGGACATGACCCCCCCCCAAAAATCGTACACGTCAATAGTAAAATCTTGTTTATTGTGCAATAAAGTCTAATATTAGTGTAGTGACCCCCCCCCAAAATTTCAGTAGCGACCCCCCCCCACCAAATTTCATACGACGATGCAACAAGCGAGTGAGCGAGGCAGCTATACAACTATCTTCGTCTTTTAGTCATCAAAACTGGGTACTGCGCAGCTACTGAGCTGAAGATTGGTTGTGCGTTACTTTTAGGTTCTACGACATGCCGGTTTCCTTGCGATGTTTTCCTCCATCGTTTGAGTACTGGAATAGAGTGCACTGTTGAACAGAAAATGGTGCTCAACCGGATCTGAACCTACGACCTTAGGATCGGAAGGTGGAGCCGAAGTCATAGTCAACATAGAACTTATTATTTGAAAGGGGAAAGAGGGGAAAGGGAGTAATTTTGAATAGTTTGATACTTTACCTAATTCAATTTCAAGCAATGACGTATTAGGACTGTGGCCTTTTTTAGGAGTCTTGATCCTTGGTACTGGCGTGCGCAAAAGACAATTGTTAACATTATAATAACTGTTTTAGTTTTGAGGATATATCTCTGAAACGACTGCACCAATTTACACCAAACTCTGTCATTTGGTAGAGCTTGAACCTCCCAATTAATCTACAAAATACCAAAACTCTAGCTCTCACAGAGGCTAGGCAGTGGACGTCCAAAGTTTTCGTACTCACCGTGTCGAGGCGCATCGTAGACTTCACCGGGCTCCGGTATATGGAACCTCTCTATTAGCAGGTCTAGTAGTTCGCTCGCTGAACAAAACGAACGGTAGGTAGTCAGGAAAGTCCGAACTAGATTGAGATCTGCGTATATGTGGTAGGTGAGTCGTTCTACGAGTTTCAGTAATGTGGCGCCCTGGGAACAAAAGTCGAAGTTAAAATCCAGTAGGATCGCTGGGATCACTTGGAATCGTCTTTAAAACTATGTGATTCTCTTGTTCCTTCGCGACCAATATTCGTTGTCGGGAATTATTCACTAGCGCAATCAAGAATTTCATTCTTTTTGCATCTCTTGAAGGATTAATATGTAATTTATCTCAGCGCCATCTAGTGGTACAGTTAGTTAGCGTAGTTGAATCTTAAGTGTTGGACTTCTTCATTCAAGGTAGAGGTTTTCCCGTTGAAGAACAGATTAGCATGGTATGCAGAAGGCAAAGGTCTACTTATCCTGGATGCAGCTGGTTGCCGCTTCTCCAGCTCCAGGAGTACGCTGGAGTCAGTTAAGGCGGAGGTCTACTTATCCAGGATGCCGCTTCTCCAGGTACAGGAGTATGCCGCAGGAGTTACCTTGATGAGCGGGACGTTGTGGGGACTGTGCTCCTCCAGCACTATATTGTCAGGAGAGTCGGGGACAGCGAACCGGTACAGCTCGGCTGGAGGCAGCTGGAGGGGATGCCGCTTCTCCAGGTCCAGGAGTATGCTGCAGGAGTTACCTTGATGAGCGGGACGTTGTGGGGACTGTGCTCCTCCAGCACTATATTGTCAGGAGAGTCGGGGACAGCGAACCGGTACAGCTCGGCTGGAGGCAGCTGGAGGGGATGCCGCTTCTCCAGGTCCAGGAGTATGCTGCAGGAGTTACCTTGATGAGCGGGACGTTGTGGGGACTGTGCTCCTCCAGCACTATATTGTCAGGAGAGTCGGGGACAGCGAACCGGTACAGCTCGGCTGGAGGCAGCTGGAGGGGATGCCGCTTCTCCAGGTCCAGGAGTATGCTAATGGACAAAAAAATACATTTATAACCAGTTCAATCTAGGTGATTCTTCTACTTATATACTTTTTGTTTGTAAATACATACATATTATACATAGAAACACCCAGACCCGAGACAAATATTAGCAGATCATATAAACATTTATCCCGCGGCGGGCATCGAACCCACAATCTTCTGCGTCACTGCGCTTCAGAGGTCATCAAAATAATGTATGGTTTAAAAAGATAATATATTTGTGTCACCTATCCAAGCTCCGGTCCAGCATAGGTTTAGTATTAAGCATCACGAGGTCACACATCCAATTCCGCTTCTCGGCGCACGATCCACACGCGACCGCCACCGGCGTGCCCACGCGTGGGCATAACTCTACTACGTGCCGCCATTCTGTGGGATATAACGTTATAGTTTATTTACATTGAAACTTAGCACGGTTTCCTTGATGTCGGATAGTTCTACATAGGCTAATTGTCGAGAATAATGTTGCTTGCGCGATCTAGGATTCAAATCGCGCCTATACATTTTTTTTTATCAGTCGGTGTGTTCCCTCACCATCGGTATCTGGCCTGTCCACCAGCGCCATCTTCCTGACGTGCAGTTTCTCCTTCAGCTTGAGTTGCTGCATCCCGCTGCTGAAGCCGCCGCCGACGCTGTTGCCGACGCCCACCTGGTGTTTATCATCACCGTTATTATCGAACTTTTAACTCTTCTACACTAATATTATAATGAGGAAAGATTTGTTTGTTTGTTTGAATTGAATAGGCTCCGAAACTACTGGACGGATTTGAAAATTTTTTTCACCATTAGAATCTTACTTATCTTACGATCCTCTTACACCGATAAATATGAGCCTATCAAAGATTTGGACTTTGACGACTAAGGGTTCCGTGGCCGAGCGGTAAGGCACTCCAGCTTTAAGAGGATCGTCTGATCGTCGCGGGTTCGAATCCCGTCGGAATCCAAAATTTTGATGATAAGACTTTTAATTTCTTAATGAAGTGTGGATTAACACTATAAAAAAAATCACAAAATTATAGGCTATATTTTATCCCGAGAAAGTGAAGTTTTTCCGAGGGACCGCGGGTAACACCGCGATGGATAGCTAGTTAAATATATTTAGATTACTCACAGTTAATAACAATAAATAATGCTGGACATATGTTATAAATATATTTATAGACTTTTTTAAAAGTTTTTGCAAAAAATTCAAAATACGTTTCGCGAACTCTGGAGTCCGGGGCCCCTTGAGCTTGGGGACCCTGACCCCCGGTAGCTACGCCACTGCGGCCAGCTACTCACTACATAGTATAAAACAAAGTCGCTCTCTCTGTCCCTATGTATGCTTAAATCTTTAAAACTACGCGACGGATTTTGATGCGGTTTTTTTTAATAGATAGAGTGATTCAAGAGGAAGGTTTATATTTATAATACATGCATAATATAGTAGAGAAATTTAGTATCAGCATTGCACCCGTGCGAAGCCGGGGCGGGTCGCTAGTCTACAATAAGTACTCACCAGACTAGTAACAGGTTTGCAGAGCAGCAAGAGTCCGTCGAACAGGAACGCGCGCCGCTCCGCGATCCGCTTGCCCGGACCTATCTTAGATAGCGTGTCCTCTGTTGACAATATATACATTATTAGGTAACTATTATACAAAAAAACAATGGCACTCCAGGAGTGCCGCAAGGTTTCAGTTACAGTTATAAACTTTAAAAAGTAACAAAAAAAATTAAGTGCAAAAAGTTAGTCCTACTGGGATTTGAACTCTTGTTTGTCTCAAAATTAAACTTCCCCTCACCAAAACTACCTTTGCAAAGCGGTTCAGATTATTTTCTTTCCCCTTTATTTACCGACGTGCTTTAAAACATTGTGATTTAAATTGTTTATTGTATGGTGTGAAAGAAAGGATTCGTAAGTGGCTACTTACACTGGATTACGACGAAACTGAAGGTTTGCTGGTGGTTGACAAATGATTATTCTTGAGTAAACGTTAATTTATATCCCCCCCCCCTTCCTTCTCTTCCACTATCCCTTCCTAGATTATGCATCTGTTCTTATTTGATTTGATTTTGATTTCGATACGGTTTATTGGTGCTTGATTAGTGCTCGATACTTAGACTTAGACATACGTTTTTAAAGTCAGTATCCTTACATCTGTTTATTATATAAAGTTGTATCAGGTATTAATTACTTAAACTTACTTTTTTTTTTGTACTTTAGTTTTTGTTTTGTTAATATCTAAAAAGTCCATAATTACTCTGTAACGATGACTTAGTTCGTAAAGGTACTCTCATGTTTGTACAACTCGGTTTCCTGCGACACAGGTTTACACCTCGTGCGGGGACCATCAGTAAGTTAAATGTATCTAGTATAAGTTCGTTGGCAAATAAAGTTATTTGTATTTGTATTTGTATCACTCAGAACCAGAGCTCTTCACACTTCCACTATTCTGACGATAGAATGTGTGACGAAATTAAGGTATAGTGAGAGATAAATAAATAAATAAATAATGCTGGACATTTCACACAGCATCATCTAGCCCCAAACTAAGCATAGCTTGTACTATTGGAACCAGATAACTGATATACTACTTATATACTTTTTGTTCGTAAATACATACATATTATACATAGAAACACCCAGACCCGAGATAAATATTTGCAGATCATACAAACATTTATCCCGCAGCGGGAATCGAACCCGCAACCTTCTGCGTCTCAAGCGGGCTTTCTCCCACTGCGCCACAGAGGTCGTCAAAAAAACAATGGCACTCCAGGAGTGCTATACAGTTTCGGTAACGGTTATAAACTTAAAAAAGTTACAAAAAAAATTAAGTGCAAAAAGTTATTCATCATTTGCCTGCCCTTATCCCGCTCATGCGGGGTCGGCACAACATGTTCTCCTCTTCCACTCTCCCCTATCACTCGTCATCTTCGTATTCACTCCCTTCTTACCCATATCTTCTTTCACACAATCCATCCATCTTTTCATTTCCATCACCCTTTTAGTTACATGAGTTTCATCCCTCAAGTGCAAAAAGTTACTGTCCTAATGGAATTTGAACTCCCGTTTGTCTCACTCAGAACCAGAGCTCTTCACACTTTTACCATTCTGAAGATACAATGTATGACGAAATTAAGTGATAGATGGTGTCGCTATTTAGGTAACAGTCACGTGACACGCGACTTTGATGGTTTTTCTCCCATCTCAAAAATACCCAACGCCCAACAAGTTTTCACTTGAAAAATGATGATGGTTTATAATATGTAGGTCACCATCATCATCCGCAGCCTGACTTCACCCACTGCTGGGTACATGCCTCCTGTTTTAGCCATTCTTCCCATGTGACCAGCCTGATCCCCTGTCGGCCTAGGACGTAAATATCGTCCTTCCATCTCGCTGACGTCCGACGCTTCTCTTGCCAGTTCTCATCATTCTGTCATCCTTTTACACCACCTATCGTCACCACGTCTTGCCATGACTTTTGTTCGTCTCCGGATCTCAGTATTTTTTATTTATTTAAACTCACAAAACAGATTACAATCAGCTAAAGAACAAAGTTTAAAGAAAATAAAAATAAAAATCTAGAGTGAATATGACAAGATAGTATATGCTACTAGTAAAAATATACCCTTAAACTAATACTAAATAATTAAACATTAAAATTTGAGTTAGAATGAGACAAGTCCTTTTGAACGCGGAAAATATATCCAAATCCGAAGAAGACACCGCTAGGTATATAGATACGGCACATATGAGGGAGAGGACTGAAGTGTGAGACATTGTTATAGTAAGCTTTAAGAGTAAAGTATTGGGAACTCGGTCATGACTCGGGAATATGTAGGTACCTCTGATGAACTCGGTGCAGCAGTGTGCCACCAGCCTCGGGTCCCAGTTGTCCACAGTCCGCGCCAGCTCGGAACACTTGTCCATATGTAATGTATATGTAGGTACCTCTGATGAACTCGGTGCAGCAGTGTGCCACCAGTCTCGGGTCCCAGTTGTCCACAGTCCGCGCCAGCTCGGAACACTTGTCCATATGTAATGTATATGTAGGTACCTCTGATGAACTCGGTGCAGCAGTGTGCCACCAGCCTCGGGTCCCAGTTGTCCACAGTCCGCGCCAGCTCGGAACACTTGTCCATATGTAATGTATATGTAGGTACCTCTGATGAACTCGGTGCAGCAGTGTGCCACCAGCCTCGGGTCCCAGTTGTCCACAGTCCGCGCCAGCTCGGAACACTTGTCCATATGTAATGTATATGTAGGTACCTCTGATGAACTCGGTGCAGCAGTGTGCCACCAGTCTCGGGTCCCAGTTGTCCACAGTCCGCGCCAGCTCGGAACACTTGTCCATATGTAATGTATATGTAGGTACCTCTGATGAACTCGGTGCAGCAGTGTGCCACCAGCCTCGGGTCCCAGTTGTCCACAGTCCGCGCCAGCTCGGAACACTTGTCCGTATGTAATGTATATGTAGGTACCTCTGATGAACTCGGTGCAGCAGTGTGCCACCAGCCTCGGGTCCCAGTTGTCCACAGTCCGCGCCAGCTCGGAACACTTGTCCATATGTAATGTATATGTAGGTACCTCTGATGAACTCGGTGCAGCAGTGTGCCACCAGCCTCGGGTCCCAGTTGTCCACAGTCCGCGCCAGCTCGGAACACTTGTCCATATGTAATTTATATGTAGGTACCTCTGATGAACTCGGTGCAGCAGTGTGCCACCAGCCTCGGGTCCCAGTTGTCCACAGTCCGCGCCAGCTCGGAACACTTGTCCGTATGTAATGTATATGTAGGTACCTCTGATGAACTCGGTGCAGCAGTGTGCCACCAGCCTCGGGTCCCAGTTGTCCACAGTCCGCGCCAGCTCGGAACACTTGTCCATATGTAATGTATATGTAGGTACCTCTGATGAACTCGGTGCAGCAGTGTGCCACCAGTCTCGGGTCCCAGTTGTCCACAGTCCGCGCCAGCTCGGAACACTTGTCCATATGTAATGTATATGTAGGTACCTCTGATGAACTCGGTGCAGCAGTGTGCCACCAGCCTCGGGTCCCAGTTGTCCACAGTCCGCGCCAGCTCGGAACACTAGTCCGTATGTAATGTATATGTAGGTACCTCTGATGAACTCGGTGCAGCAGTGTGCCACCAGCCTCGGGTCCCAGTTGTCCACAGTCCGCGCCAGCTCGGAACACTTGTCCATATGTAATGTATATGTAGGTACCTCTGATGAACTCGGTGCAGCAGTGTGCCACCAGCCTCGGGTCCCAGTTGTCCACAGTCCGCGCCAGCTCGGAACACTTGTCCATATGTAATTTATATGTAGGTACCTCTGATGAACTCGGTGCAGCAGTGTGCCACCAGCCTCGGGTCCCAGTTGTCCACAGTCCGCGCCAGCTCGGAACACTTGTCCGTATGTAATGTATATGTAGGTACCTCTGATGAACTCGGTGCAGCAGTGTGCCACCAGCCTCGGGTCCCAGTTGTCCACAGTCCGCGCCAGCTCGGAACACTTGTCCATATGTAATGTATATGTAGGTACCTCTGATGAACTCGGTGCAGCAGTGTGCCACCAGCCTCGGGTCCCAGTTGTCCACAGTCCGCGCCAGCTCGGAACACTTGTCCATATGTAATGTATATGTAGGTACCTCTGATGAACTCGGTGCAGCAGTGTGCCACCAGCCTCGGGTCCCAGTTGTCCACAGTCCGCGCCAGCTCGGAACACTTGTCCATATGTAATGTATATGTAGGTACCTCTGATGAACTCGGTGCAGCAGTGTGCCACCAGCCTCGGGTCCCAGTTGTCCACAGTCCGCGCCAGCTCGGAACACTTGTCCATATGTAATGTATATGTAGGTACCTCTGATGAACTCGGTGCAGCAGTGTGCCACCAGCCTCGGGTCCCAGTTGTCCACAGTCCGCGCCAGCTCGGAACACTTGTCCGTATGTAATGTATATGTAGGTACCTCTGATGAACTCGGTGCAGCAGTGTGCCACCAGCCTCGGGTCCCAGTTGTCCACAGTCCGCGCCAGCTCGGAACACTTGTCCATATGTAATGTATATGTAGGTACCTCTGATGAACTCGGTGCAGCAGTGTGCCACCAGCCTCGGGTCCCAGTTGTCCACAGTCCGCGCCAGCTCGGAACACTTGTCCATATGTAATGTATATGTAGGTACCTCTGATGAACTCGGTGCAGCAGTGTGCCACCAGCCTCGGGTCCCAGTTGTCCACAGTCCGCGCCAGCTCGGAACACTTGTCCGTATGTAATGTATATGTAGGTACCTCTGATGAACTCGGTGCAGCAGTGTGCCACCAGCCTCGGGTCCCAGTTGTCCACAGTCCGCGCCAGCTCGGAACACTTGTCCATATGTAATGTATATGTAGGTACCTCTGATGAACTCGGTGCAGCAGTGTGCCACCAGCCTCGGGTCCCAGTTGTCCACAGTCCGCGCCAGCTCGGAACACTTGTCCATATGTAATGTATATGTAGGTACCTCTGATGAACTCGGTGCAGCAGTGTGCCACCAGCCTCGGGTCCCAGTTGTCCACAGTCCGAGCCAGCTCGGAACACTTGTCCATATGTAATGTATATGTAGGTACCTCTGATGAACTCGGTGCAGCAGTGTGCCACCAGTCTCGGGTCCCAGTTGTCCACAGTCCGCGCCAGCTCGGAACACTTGTCCATATGTAATGTATATGTAGGTACCTCTGATGAACTCGGTGCAGCAGTGTGCCACCAGCCTCGGGTCCCAGTTGTCCACAGTCCGCGCCAGCTCGGAACACTTGTCCGTATGTAATGTATATGTAGGTACCTCTGATGAACTCGGTGCAGCAGTGTGCCACCAGCCTCGGGTCCCAGTTGTCCACAGTCCGCGCCAGCTCGGAACACTTGTCCATATGTAATGTATATGTAGGTACCTCTGATGAACTCGGTGCAGCAGTGTGCCACCAGCCTCGGGTCCCAGTTGTCCACAGTCCGCGCCAGCTCGGAACACTTGTCCATATGTAATGTATATGTAGGTACCTCTGATGAACTCGGTGCAGCAGTGTGCCACCAGCCTCGGGTCCCAGTTGTCCACAGTCCGCGCCAGCTCGGAACACTTGTCCATATGTAATGTATATGTAGGTACCTCTGATGAACTCGGTGCAGCAGTGTGCCACCAGCCTCGGGTCCCAGTTGTCCACAGTCCGCGCCAGCTCGGAACACTTGTCCATATGTAATGTATATGTAGGTACCTCTGATGAACTCGGTGCAGCAGTGTGCCACCAGCCTCGGGTCCCAGTTGTCCACAGTCCGCGCCAGCTCGGAACACTTGTCCGTATGTAATGTATATGTAGGTACCTCTGATGAACTCGGTGCAGCAGTGTGCCACCAGCCTCGGGTCCCAGTTGTCCACAGTCCGCGCCAGCTCGGAACACTTGTCCATATGTAATGTATATGTAGGTACCTCTGATGAACTCGGTGCAGCAGTGTGCCACCAGCCTCGGGTCCCAGTTGTCCACAGTCCGAGCCAGCTCGGAACACTTGTCCATATGTAATGTATATGTAGGTACCTCTGATGAACTCGGTGCAGCAGTGTGCCACCAGCCTCGGGTCCCAGTTGTCCACAGTCCGCGCCAGCTCGGAACACTTGTCCATATGTAATGTATATGTAGGTACCTCTGATGAACTCGGTGCAGCAGTGTGCCACCAGCCTCGGGTCCCAGTTGTCCACAGTCCGCGCCAGCTCGGAACACTTGTCCATATGTAATGTATATGTAGGTACCTCTGATGAACTCGGTGCAGCAGTGTGCCACCAGCCTCGGGTCCCAGTTGTCCACAGTCCGCGCCAGCTCGGAACACTTGTCCATATGTAATGTATATGTAGGTACCTCTGATGAACTCGGTGCAGCAGTGTGCCACCAGCCTCGGGTCCCAGTTGTCCACAGTCCGCGCCAGCTCGGAACACTTGTCCATATGTAATGTATATGTAGGTACCTCTGATGAACTCGGTGCAGCAGTGTGCCACCAGCCTCGGGTCCCAGTTGTCCACAGTCCGCGCCAGCTCGGAACACTTGTCCATATGTAATGTATATGTAGGTACCTCTGATGAACTCGGTGCAGCAGTGTGCCACCAGCCTCGGGTCCCAGTTGTCCACAGTCCGCGCCAGCTCGGAACACTTCTCCATGGCGAGCGCGCGTCGGGCTCGCATCGCCATGCGTAGCGTGTCTCTGCAACGATAATACTTATTGTCATCATCATCATCTCAGCCATCTAGTGTCCACTGCTGAACATAGGCCTCCCCCATAGATTTCCACAGCGATCGATCTTGTGCAGCCTGCACCCAACGGCTCCCAGCAACCTTTACAAGATCGTCTTTCCATCTCGTGGGGGGCCGTCCTCTGCTGCGATTTCCGGTGCGTGGCCTCCACTCGAGAACTTTTCTGCCCCGACGGCCGTCAGCTCTACGAGCTATGTGCCCCGCCCACTGCCACTTCAGCTTGCTAATCCTGTGGGCTATGTCGGTGACTTTAGTGCGTCTACGGATCTCTTCATTCCTGATTCGATCTCGTAGAGAGACACCAAGCATAGCCCTTTCCATAGCTCGCTGAGCAACCTTGAGCCTTCTTATGAGGCCCATAGTGAGGGACCACGTCTCAGTTCCATATGTCATCACTGGTAACACACACTGATCGAAAACCTTCGACTTAAGGCACTGAGGTATTTTGGACGAAAAGACATCTCGCAGTTTCCCGAACGCTGCCCAGCCGAGTTGGATTCGTCGACTGACCTCTTTCTCAAAGTTGGACCTGCCCAATCGGACTGTTTGTCCCAGGTAGACGTATTCGTCAACAACTTCGAGATAAGAGCTCCCAACAGGAACTGGAGTGGGCACAACATGGACATTCGACATGACTTTCGTCTTGTCCATGTTCATTTTAAGTCCCACTTGCTGGGAGACTCTATCGAGGCCATCGAGCATTATGCCTAGGTCTTCAAGCGATTCTGCCATGACCACGATATCATCCGCAAATCGAAGGTGAGTGATGTACTCGCCATTGATATTAATGCCAAGTCCTTGCCATTCCAGGAGCTTAAAGGCGTCCTCTAGAGCGGCGGTAAACAGTTTCGGAGATATAACATCTCCCTGTCTAACTCCTCTCCTCAAAGGGATCGCCTTTGAACACTGCTCCTGTACTCGGACCGACATGGTGGCGTTGTTGTACAAGCACTTCAACACTTCGATGTATCGATAGTCAATACGGCACCGCTGGAGAGACCTTAGCACAGCCCAGGTTTCGATCGAATCGAAGGCTTTTTCGTAGTCCACAAACGCTAAGCATAAAGGCAGATTATACTCTTCCGTCTTCTGTATAATCTGTCGGAGCGTAAATATGTGGTCTACGGTACTAAAGCCTTTTCGGAAACCGGCTTGTTCGGGAGGCTGGAAGTCATCAAACCTGCGTTCGAGACGATTTGTGATGACCCTTGAAAACAGCTTATAAACATGGCTCAGCAGCGAGATGGGCCTGTAGTTTTTCAAAAGGCTTTTATCACCTTTCTTGAAAAACAGTACCACCACACTTCCGTTCCACGCTTCCGGCGTTTTGCCCTCGAGTATAACGGAATTAAAGAGCTTCTGAAGGACTTTGAGTACCGGTGTTCCACCCGCTTTCAGAAGCTCAGATGTGATTCCGTCTTCACCCGGTGCCTTGTTGTTCTTGAGCTGCTTCAGGGCCATCCTAATCTCGTATAAGCTGATGTCCGGGATATCTTCAGTGTAGTGTCGGGTCAACCTGGCTCGTGGGTCTTTTGCCGGGATAGTAACAGGCTCTGTTGTCGAGGTATATAACTGTCCATAGAACCTTTCGATCTCCCTTAACACCTCTGGCTTGGTTGACGCTTACTTATTGTATGATACTTATTGTATTTATATTTATTTATAACATTACATCTATTCTTACAAGGGTTAGGTGGAATTCCCCTAATTTAGTCCAAAGAGGTAGAGCTCTCCTCGCCAGGTCGACCCATCTGGTCCACTTACCTTGGAGCCTTTCGGCCGACAGTTGATGTCGGATAGTTCTATAAGTTAGATGTGCTTGAAAACATCGTCAGCGCCATCTAGGATTCAGTACAAATCTCGTCATTTGTACGGGAATTCGCTTATCTGTGATCCCAGCGCCATCTAGTGGTACAAGCTCTGAAGTAGGTACTCTTTTAGCTAGAGTGGTAGCTGACTATATCGGGTAGACGCTACACAGGTATAACCTAATGCAATAGAGTCACCATAATAAATCACAAGCAAAATAATTCCATATACTTATCGTAGACAAATTGTATCATATACAAATATATTTATTATTTTTTAATAGCTATCTATCTTTACATAAAAAATAATTTATTTCAAGTCTTATTTATTTATTTTTACTCACACTTTTGGTCCATTTCCTAGTGCTTTTATTAATAGTTTCTTGATTGGATGTAAATTGCATTCCACCTAAAACAAATAATATAATATGAATTATACTCGTAGGTAAAACGTTTTTGTATTTTATTTATTTCTAGCTGTCTGCCGCTAGATATATAAAAAGTAGCTACCCTCAATGAGGTAAATTTTTATTACCCAACTGTCAAGGGTTATGATTATAGCCCCACAAGGATATCTGTTCCGGTGAGGGAGGCGCTGTTATCGTATTTGGCATAGAGAAAGTAAATGTCTATGGCATTTGGTGTTGCCAAAAAAAATCACAGTAAAGTGGGTAAGCAAGGGACCAAAGCACACCGAGCAAACAAGCAATGGCGGATAAGGCAACTGGAAACGAATGTCAGACAGATTGACATTTTAAAATGGCGTCGTTAGTTCCTCTTTTGGGCACCGGTCCAGATATGTTTACAAGTATCACCTGTTTAAAGCTCTCCCTGTCATCATTGGCCGGCGCAATCTGCAGCAAGGCCAGCACGTAGCTGTGGTACAGGAACACGTGCGCCACCGGGGCCAGCAGGAGCCGGGGCAGGTAGTACTTCACGGCGAGCCGGAACCCATGCCCCGCCGTGTCCAGCCGCTCTGATAGCTGGAACAATCATATTTATTTTAAGCCAATGCATATTGAATTGGCAAGCGACGCGTCAATTAGTTTTATAGCGCACCATTATAAACCCTATGAACAATGGTACAGGGTATACGCTTGTAGAATGAACGAGCTCTGGCGAAGCCATCTAGCGGGCCGCGCTGGCTCGAGCACTTTCGTGCGGTTCGTTCTAAAAGCGTTTCTATATCTTGTACCATTGTTCATAAGGTTTATAATGGTGCGCTATAAAACTAATTGTCGCGTCGCTTGCCAATTAAAAAACTAAATAATGCTGGACTTTTCAAACAGCATCATCTAGCCCCAAAGTAAGCAGCGCTTGTGTTATGTGAACTACATGACTGATATACTTTTTATTTGTAAATACATACATATTATACATAGAAACACCCAGACCCGAGACAAATATTTGTAGATCATACAAACATTGGTCCCGCCGCGGGGATCGAACCCGCAACCTTTTGCGTCTTGATGATATAATGACGATCTTACCACAGGATCGTCGACGATGTTCTGCAAGGCGTCTCTCGATTCCTTCCGTGTGACGATGTTAGCGTAGCGCACGTACGCACGGAATTCTTCCACTTCTGCCAGCTCTGAAACAATCATTACAAAACCATTATTAGTCAACAATTCGTACAAACTTTCATCAATTATTTCACTGAATCTTTGTTTAATTTTCTATGTAATAGGCATGATGACAATTTTTCAAAATCTGTTCTATGTTGTTCAGAATGATTTGTTATGTGAAAAAATATCATATTTCAGTAGAAAATAAAGGTTTTCAGACAGAAGACTAACACTCCATGGAGGGGCGCCACAAAACAACCACTACAGAGAAGGGCTTAGGATTATGGCTATACAGCCGATGGCAGATTATAGAAGGGAAAAAAAAAATTAGACCTTTATGAAATTAAAAGTCTTATCAAAATTTTGGATTTCGACGGGATTCGAACCCGCATCGATCAGACGATCCTCCTAAAGCCGGAGTGCCTAACCGCTCGGCCACGAAATCCTACTTGTCGATGTCCAAATCTTCGATAAGTCTCATATTTCGGTTGAGCGACCGATTAGCGCCATCTACACGTTCACTAGTGAACTCATGCTCATTGTCTGAAATTACATTCAGAATCAAATGACTAAGAGATGTCGCTTTAGCTAAATCTATAATTTCTGTAATTGTTTTATAGTGCTGATCCACACTTGGTATTTCATTATGAAATGAATTGATAAGACTTTTCATTTCATAATGAAATACCAAGTGTGGATCAGCACTATAAAACAATTACAGAAATTATAAAATTAGACCTGTTAAATATTTTGCTGAAACTTGATTACTGGCATCATGCCCATTTTAAATATAGCATAATTAGTAGGATCACTGGGATCACTTATAATAGACTTAAAACTATGTGATTCTACTCCTGTTCCTGTTGAATGATGTTACCTTCGAAACAGCTGCCGATGTACGGAGTGGGAGAGTCTTGTGACATCTCCATCGCATCCTCCAAGTTGCCCAGCAATGTGACTGTCAGCTCGTAGATGTCCACTATGTTCCCGAATATTAGGGATATCGCCTGCAACAAATATTACTGATTAATTATACACGTTTTTTTTTTTATTAACCTATACTTTCCCACAGCGGGACAAAGGTTTCCATCTATCACGGTCTTCTGCCACGTCCCACCAGTCCTCTTGAAAGGCATCCAGGTCGTCACGCCAACGTTTCCTCGGCCCGCCCCGGCTCCGTCGCCCATCTGCAGGCACCCATGGCGTGACAATCCCTGCCCACCTTTCGCCATCCATACGACTCACGTGCCCCGCCCAGCTCCATTTTAAGTTTGCAGTTTTTTCTCCCACACGATTTTTAATAATCTTATTATTCAAAGGGACTATGGTAAAGTGGGAGAAGACCCGCCTGTGACCCAAGAGGTGCGAGTTCGATTCTCGCAGCGGGACAAATGCTTCAAACATCAGATCAGACAAGAATATTCTCTAAGGATAGAGAAATGAAAAGTCTTATCAAAATTTTCGATTTTCGATCGGACGATCCTCCCAAAGCCGGAGTGCCTTACCGCTCGGCCACGGAACCCTTAGTCGTCGCACTCGAAATTCTTGATAAGCTCATATTTATCGGATAATACCTAAGTGTGGTTCAATTAAAACAACAAAATTCTCTAAGGATCTATCTTTCACCCTAGCATACGCCATGCCTATAGCTTCCTCATTCTTCTGCCACCAGCAACTTTTCCATCAACTTTAGGACTCTTAACTTATTTTCAATTACTTTGGTATCTTCCTCAATGACTTTTCTACCGTTTCCACTCATCCTAGGCAGTTCCTCTGCTTCCTTCCACTTACTCTAGTGTCCATGCCCACATCTTTCTAATTCTTCTTCTACCAGCAACTCTTCAATCAGCTCTAGAATATCCCTGCTTCCACTCACCCTGGATAAGTTTTTCTGCTTCCCCACACCAGAAGCAATTCCTTCACCAGCTCGTCAGTTTCTCTTACTTCCACTGACCCTGGCATCAGACAGTTCCACTCACCCTGGTATCAGCCTCGAGTATATTCTCCAGCTCGTCCTTGAAAACCCTGATGATGAGGTTGAGGTCTCTGAGGAAGTGCTTCTCATCAGCCAGCAGGTCCCGAACCAGCTCGGCGTAGGAGAGGGAGCCGCGGCGGCGGGACACGCCCCCGGGGGTAGTGGGGGCGCCAGGGGTGTTGGTGGACTCCCACTCTTGGTAGAACATGTCCATCAGCACCTGGGAATGAAGATCATTGATTCTAATATTCTATCTATACTTAATATTATAAAGAGGAAAGATTTGTTTGTATGTTTGTTTGAATGTAATAGGCTCCGAAACTACTGGACGGATTTGAAAAATTCTTTCACCAATAGAATCCTACACTATCCCTGATGTACATTACATAGGCTGTATTTTATCCCGGGAAAGTAAAGTTTTCCCGGGGGACACCGCGACGGACAGCTAGTGTTAAGATAAGCCTTATATTGAGGTCTAGCCTATAACCAACAGAGACGATGGCTTCTGATAATATAAATTACTAGCTTCTGCGCGCGGCTTCGCCCGCGTGGTACCACATTTTTGCCTCATTCTCTTAAGTATCTTCATACACGCCTCATACAAGTACATACCTTATCCGCACACATAGCAGTCTTAATATCCCGACAAGTGACAGTCTCATAGCCGGACTTCTGCGAGATCTTCTTAATAAAGTTCCCGGCCAGCTTGAAGATATCAGCACTTATGTATTCTAAGATGGCGGTCATGAATACGGACACTGACATGTCTATCTTGTACAGAAGCACTTCCTGGAAGATAAATTGAAATGTAAATAAACTGCCAACAGAAAGTATACAGGGTGTGGAAAATAACTGTATCGAGGGTAGCTGCCTTTTCTTTTTTAGTGTGGCGACCTCTAACCGCGATCGCCTGAACTACAAGGGCATCGTTAGAGAGTTGCCGACCTAGCTCCTGCAGAGCTTTACCGCTTCATCGCTAGATGGCGCTAGCGCGCTTCCAACGGAAAAATTGTATTGTAATGGGATGGTGGTTACCTTCTGCAGCATGGCGTGCACCCTGTCGCAGGGCAGGTGCGCGCGGCGCCGGCGCGCGGCCGCGCAGTCGCGGGCGTCCTGCAGCGCCCACTTGTCCAGCGGCGCCGGGAACGTGCGCGCCACGCGCTCCTCCACGTCCTGGGGACGACGATATCACGTTCATTGCCCGTCCGTACAAATACACAAATTTGCGACCGATTGCTAATCGCTTGTTGACTGTTGAAGTTGCATGTGGTTCGGGCGCGAACAGAACAGCTTTCGTTAATAGAAATAATCTGATAGTTCTATCTAGCGAGCGTTGGAAATACAGTTGAGACTGAAAAATTTTGTTATATATTAAATATTTCAGGCCCTGAACAAGCTCGGAAACATTCAAATCTAGAAATGTTTATTTACATCATACTTCAACCGGTGAACTGATTTGGATGAAACCTGGAACAGCATCCGCAGTTAAAATGTAAATACCACGCGAGAGAAACTACAGCTGAAAGCAATTAATAGGGTTAGGAAGTAGGATCTGCTTACCTGCACAGTGAGAGGCGAAGGCGCAGCGCACAGCATAGCGAGGAGTCGCAGACAGAGAGACTCCACGTACTCCAGCGCACTCTCTTCCGCTGTCAGAGATGGATGTACCTGTTCCAGCACCTACACACAGTAAAATGGTGAGTTTCATGCAATACTAAAAAGCAGTGGCACTTCGGGTGTTCTGACAGAAGTGAAAACTTGAATGAGGTATCAGTAATGTTCTTCCTGCAGTTTGTAGATCTTTGCAGAATGATAACAGTTACAGTGCCGTGAATTCGATGATTTTTTTCCCATCTCAAAAAGCCCAACAGGCCTAAAGAAGTTTTCATTTCAATATGTGTGAACTCTTTCAAGAATAGACTGGACAAATATTTAAAGCGCACTGACAAGGACTTCTGGGGGTGAAGAGGATCGATAGAGTCCGCAACACAACCTTACGCGCAAAGACCGGGATCGCAGATGTCGGAGACAAGACAGCAAAGTTGAAATGGAGTTGGGCGGGACACGTCAGTCGTATGAACGAAGACAGATGGGCCGGGGTCGTCACACAATGGGTGCCTGCAGATGGGCGACGCAGCCGGGGCAGGCCGAAGAAACGTTGGCGTGACGATCTTGATGCCTTTGAGAATGGCTGGTGGGAAATGGGCCGGGACAAGGATGGTTGGAAGGATATGGGGGAGACCTTTGCCCAGCAGTGGGAAAATATAGGTTAAAAAAAAAAAAAAAAAAAAAAAAAAAAAACTGACAAGGACTAAGATATACACGCATCAGCTCTGAGAGCTGATGCGTGTATTAATATATAAATAATAATAATAACAAAATATATGGACATAGTTGAGCTAAAACATGAAGGAAAAAAAAACATGCTTTCATGTATGGGATTAATACGTAAATCCTACTACAAAAACAAAAAGGGACTGCGGGTGACACTGCAGAGGGACATCAATAAATGCAGGACATCTCACACAGCATCATCTAGCCCTAACTATTAAAAGCAATGCTTGACTTGGACTTAAAGAGTAGTACGATGATTTTTATTAAATCACAATAGAACCAAGTCTTTGTCAAGCTACATGAGGAAAAGGTCGCTGTCATGTTGTATAAAGAAGTAAAAGAGTCTGAACTGGAGAGATTCAGATGGAGGGAGTTGCATCATTGCGCCCACAAGAGCTAAGCTCTTAAGTTTATTGATTGAGAACCAAGTCATATGTTTAAATACTCAAAAACAACTTCTTCATCCAAATAATAATAGCAATAACTGTAGAAAAAACAACTACAAAATCCTAAAATCTTTACCAAATGATACAACGCAGGAGTCAACCTATGCAGTCCTACACTCAACTGGATTTCGTAGTGTCCAGGACATTGTTTGAGATGGAATAAGTTTGCCCAGTACCTATCCATCTTCACAGCTTATTCAAGAATGTAAACAGTAAAACATTGAACTAACAATTATTTATCTTTGTAATTTTGTTTTTATTCATAATTTTTGTCTAGAAATCTATTTGATAACTGCTAAAAAGATGTTTGAAAGTGTATTCAACTGGGAGTAAGCATATCTTTATCAATAAGATTTTATAGGAATGGTCTTCGTTAAATTAACTTAAGATATTCAGAATCGAAGAAAACTTGAGCTTGGGGATATAATTTACCTGTATTTTCAAGAAAGCTTACGAAAATTCTTAAGACTATGCCCGAGTGTACACAAGAGTACATTATTGACGTACCTTTCTCAGGTGGTTTACGAAGAGACCTTTCCATTTCTCCGCATTCTCCGGGTCCTGGAAGTCGTACCCTCTCGTCTCCTCCACTGTGGGTAGCATTGTAACACGGGAAGCCTCGTCGAAATCATGTAAACACCTGGATTACAACTCCGACACATAAGAAACCATTTCTGATTCTAAACAGACATCACTGCACACACGATTCACACACGTAAAACTTGGAAAAAGCGATTGTATAGTTGATTTTATAGAAATGGAAAATAAATTGAGTCACAAGAAGAAATTAGTTGAAGAAAAATGAATTCTTTGATTCATTTGGTCGGCTAAACGACGCCATTTTCAATTTGCTTTGTCTTTGGTTTGTTGAAAATTCAAGAGACACACACCATAGACAACAAGGCAATTGCGTCAAGCACAGCCACTACACACTATCAGCTATTAAAATTCTATGCAGTTTGGTGAGTTTTTTTATTCGATTAACTCCTTTTTGAACGAAACCTATTGAACACAAATTAAAATTCGCGAGTCGAGAATTCCACGGGCTCGATTCTCGAATGGTAGGTAGGTATCCCTCGGTAAGAAACAATGTAATTTTTCTCCTAGCCGACCTCTTTCGGTCGTTCTACCAGTGAACCTAAAAGGTTAGCAACTCCCTACTGGACGTGCCTCTGACAACCCTCCTGCGATCCGTGGACAGCGTCCGTCAAAGGTCCAACCCTAGGACCAAGTATCATTTGGTCCTAGGTCCAACCCAACCTGTTTGTTATGAATCTAAGGCGCTGTCTCCACGAGCGAGAGAATCGCGACGATATTATCGTCGTGCCACGTATTTCTATACACTCTCTAGAAGCCGTCTCCACACGGCGATATTATCGCCGCGATGCGACGAGTGGCAACAAGCGCGCGAAACGTCGTTACATCGTCGCTAGCCCGTCGCGACTAGCAGCGGGCGCGCTGTCAAACGCAGCGTCATTTCAGCGTTGCCAAGACATTTCGACAAGAAAACGCGGCGATACCGTTACGAGTCACCGCGGAAACGCTGCGATTCTGTTACGACTCGCGACGATACGCGGCGAGATTATCGCTCTTTCGTGGAGATTCTCCACGATATGATGAGGGCGGACTCGTCGCGATTCTCTCGCTCGTGAAGACAGCGCCAAATGCAATGATATTGTATACTATAAGTAAGGGTCGATTCACATCTGACGGAAGATCCGTCGCGGATTATCGGTCGCGGAACGCCAGAACTGACAAATGTATAGAAAAACACTCGACGGATGATACGTTAGTCCGTCGAGTGTGAACGGTCGAGTGTTAAGTAGTACCTATCCCATTTCTCTGATCATCCATTTGAGAGCCTTCAAGTTAATTTTTTACGGTAACAACAAAAAAACCTCTTTTAAGACTATTTTACAGTTATATTTTTAACTTTGTTGAGAGATTAGTTATCTTGGGTTTGTTGCTAACGTGGGATATAAAAAAACAACGAAATAATTGATTAAATTTAATAAATTCTATACATTTAAGAAAATATATTATCCAAATATAACAATCTCATAGGCATAACAATAATAGACCGCTTCTAATAGGGCAAACAAAAATATTAACAATTTCGGCCTATTTTTAATCAGTAAGTAATAAAAATGGAATGCATTCGAAAAAGCACATTTTAAGGCAATTCACACAGATTTTCTAAAAATGTATATTACAAGTACACACTTACATAATGAAATTTGCACATTTTAATATCAATAAATAATTTGCTAAAAAACTAATACTTAAAATAACAAATTTATATTACAAATTCGTTTTAAATACATTGTCTCATCTACAATAACATATTTATATTAGAATTCTATTCAATTTCGGTTAGTAAATAATATTAGTATCCTAACTCATAGCTATTTTATAATAAGGCTGGTTACGCCTTATTATAAAATAGCTATGAGTTAATAAGATAAGATTCGTTTATTTGTTGTTTTTAAATGTGTTTGAAGAGCCGGATCCGCAGAAACGTGTTTTTATACAAAATAACATGTCTTTAGGAGCGTGGCTTACACAAAAATCACAACAACATGTTTTCCGAGAAGAATGGATAACAGACCCCGCGGCCCCGCATTCGCCTGCGGGGAGGGGAAGTGTCGTGTGTTGAAGATGTCAACGTCAAAATTACTTATGAAAAGCAGTGTGCGCATGTGTAGTTGTCAAAAACCATAGAGAAAATACACAAAAACAATAACAAGAATTAGGCGCAGCGGACGGGCGGTTTACGTTTTGATAATATGTTTTGTTGAAAAATTGGCGCTGCGGACCCGGCATAAAGTTTTCATAATGATTAACTTGACAGTGACAGAATTGACAGGAGTTTGCTCGCGAGTGGCGCCAAATGGTGGCCCTCATTTGAACGAAACATACCTTTCTAATAATCTAGTACATAATCGTTGAACCAATTTTCTTTTTAAAATACCCTACTCTACATAATAGTAAACGTAACAAACATGAACCAATAACATCATTTTAGCTACCAACACTGATGGATAGTGAGACTGACGTGTCGCATCAGTCGCTTGTCAGTCATCATCAAGCATAGATAAAGGATCGTCAAACACGACTTCTGTTGATTTTGTATCTTTTGTAACTGATCTTGAAGTAGACGACGATGTTTTTGTAGGAACTGAAAATTGAACATAAAATTAATAACAATGTATTTGAAAGCTATAAACAATGAGATATAAACAAAAATCTAAAACAACTTAAAAATTAAAGATAGAGGGTAGCAGGAAGGAAGCAGCCGACGACCTCTGTGGCGCAGTAGGCGAAGGTCTGCTTGAGATGCACAAGGTTGGTTCGATTTCCGCCGCGAGACGTAATTATGTTTTTGTAATTTATAAATATTTGTTATTCATTTTATACCAATTTTATATTTTACAGCATGCACATTAGAACAAAACGTTTTTGAACAAAGGTCAATCCACTACACTACCTATCAAGTCCCATAAAATCGGTTCAGCCGTTCCCGAGATTAGCCCGGACAAAGAGAAATACCTCCATTTTATAAATCCGTGAGAAATACAGAGAGTAGTGTCCTAGAACAGAACTAGATGGCGCTACGTGTCATGTTTTGGCTCCACGGGAATTTTCACCGGGATTTACGTGGGAAAAACGAACACACGCGAACGAAGTCGCGGGCACCGCTAGTTTTTTTTTATAAAGAGGTTTATACTTTAGCTTACCTATTGTAGTCTTTTTAGATTTAGCTCCAAATAAATCATCGTCATCATCACCGAACAGCGAACCTCCAACTTTTACTTCATTAACTTTTTTAAATTCATTATCTTCCTTTGAACTTTTTACTTTCTTTTTACCGCAAAATAAATCATCTTCGCTATCAGAATCAAAAAGCTTTGATTTCGTTTCAACTTTTTTGGTTTTAATACCTTTTCCAAATAATTCATCTTCGTCATCGCTTAAATCAAACAGCGATTTTGATTCTTTCTTAGGCTGTATTTTTGATGTACTGTTTTTAGATTGTGTGATAGATTTAGAAGTAGATTCTTGTTTTGGAATTTCTTTTTGTGTCTTTTTATAAGTATTACCAATGGTTTTAATTCGTTTGTTCTTGAATAGATCGTCATCGGATTCTGTATTTTTAAGCAAATGATCATCAGGACTTTTGGAAAATATATCTTCATCATTCAAAATGTATTTTACTTTTGTAGTGCTTTGGTTTTCCTTATCTAATACTTTCGTTTCATTTATTTTTACATTTGCATCGACTTCATCAAGATTTTCATTTATTTCTTGTTTAAATGTATGAGCTGTATTTAATAAATCAGTTATATTCACTTTTGGTAAAGTTTTATTGTCACTTGTGTCAGATACATTATTTTTGTGCTTATTTGATTCGTAATCTGATATTTCATCAGTTTTCGAAGTATTTAAATATTCATCATTCGACTCTTTTAAAAGATCATCAACAGTCGAAGTTTTCAGAGTATCATCTTGATTTTTCTGTAAATCTTTGGATTTATCTTTATTTGTAGGTACTGGATCATCAAATGGTCCTAAATCATCAAATAAATTGTCTGTTCTTTTAGATATTTGATCCTGATTCTTATAATTAATTGATTCTTTGGATATATTTTGATTTGTGGGTAATGGCTCATCAAAAGAGCTGAATTCATCCGTAAAACTATCTATTGTTTTGACTTGATCTTGATTCTGTTTAAGTGATTTATCTTGATTCAGTTTAGGCAATGGTTCATCGAAAGAGCTCGAATTATCAGTATCATCATCTAGATCTATGACAGACTTTCTGACAGCTTCATGTCTAGCTTTTCGACTAGATGGCCGCCTTTTAACTTGAATCCTAGGTCTCTGTTTAGATAAGTTATTATCTAGAATTCCAGATGCTGGTTTGTTTTCAAAACTGATTGATTTAACTGTTTTAGGTTCAGTATTATCTGGTTTGATATCTTTTGTCATTTTAGTATCTGTTTCTTCAGTAGTATCAATATTAGTAATTTTCGTATTTTCATTTAAATCTTTAGGTATTTTCTTAGGAGAAGCGCCAGGTACTAAAGCTTGTACGTTGATATTGAAGTTTTTAGTATTTAATTTACCAATTATTTTATCCTTTTTGACGTCATCAAGTTGATCTATACTACCTTTAGTTGGTTCTGATTTGGGAATAGCATCATTTTTAGTAATACTACTAAAAAGCTCTTCATCTGAATCAGGTATTTCTTTACTTAAAATTTTTGTCACTGATTTTTTAATTTTAGTATCAACGTTTGTTTCAGGTGAACCAAATATATCATCATCTTGGTTCAACTTAGGTGGTATTGGTCTATAGTCTTTAGGATCATCGTTCCATTCATCATCATTTTCGTTTATTATGCTAGCATCCTCTTTAGGTATAGAACCAAATAGATCATAATTTTCGTTACTTTTAGGAGTGAATTCCACAAAAGCAGGTGGTTCATCATTGAATATCCCAAAATTTGCACTGGGTGTGAAAACATCGGGTTTTTCATCAGAAATTACATCATTTTTCTTGAAAAATAACGCTTCATCATCAGAATCATCTTCAAATAGCGCGTTTACATTTACAGTCTTTTTGACTTCTTTTGTTTTTTCAAATGCAGGCGGTTCTGTGATAATATCCTCGAAAGTTGCGATAGGAATTTCATTCTCTTGCTGAGTTAATACGTCTTCTTTTTCTACGACTTCTATATCATCTTCTTGTTTGTCAATGACTTTACTTATTTCATCTTCATTGATTTTAAGTTTTGGTGTCTCTTTACTTGTACCAGAAAATAGCTCTCGTGTTTCAGGCGATATACTCTCTTTTTCAATACTTGTAATTTCTGCTTTAGTTTTTTTTTCTGGTTCTTGAAATTTAGCATCTACATCTCTGCCAATAGAGTTGATTTTCTGTACCTTCACTGGACTAGATTCTTTTTCTGTAACATTAGTAGACTTTACTGTAGTTTCATCATCATTAAACTCATCTAAAGCATTTGTTTTATCAATTTTTGGGAATACATAAGGCTTAGTGTCAATGATTACCGGTTTTTTATTTTCAATTATTTTTTCTTTATTTTTATGATCAAAATCAGGTTTTTTATCGATAAAGTCTAGACTTTCTTCGGTCAATTCATTTTTATTTACAACATCAGGTAGGTTTTCCGGTAGTTTGTGTTCGACAGCTCTTTCAGTTACATTCGCAATTTTCACTTTATTAGCGTTTATAAACAGATCGTCTATCTCATCTTCTTCGAAAAGTGACGGACTTTGAAACACTTCACTCTTCTCAGTGTTTAGTGTATCCGTGACTATAGCTATCTCATTCTTTGTGAATAGATCTGTTTGTGTATGTTGTTTAGTCTCTTTTTCTTTAAATAGTTCAGATTCTGTGTCAGTTAGATTACTTTTTGATTTTCCTTCTGTCTTGTTTGTTTTAACTTTGACATGAGAAAAGAGATCATCATCGCTATCAGAATCAAAAATACTCTTTGATTTAGCTTTGGGCTTAGTATTGGATTCAATTTGCTTAGAATCATCAAATATTGATGTTTCTTTAGTTACTTTTGTTGTATTATTATTAGTTTCAATACTATTTAGAGATTCTGTTTTGATTGTTTCTTTAGGCTTGTCTTTTGATTTATCTGTTTTAGTTTCTTTAGTATTTTTAACATCACTAAATAATTCATCATCACTATCAAAAATACTTTTCTTATTACTGTTACCAGCTTTCTCTTTAATAGTTTCGTTAGGTGGTTTAGCTATATCCGAAAACAAGTCATCGTCATCATCGAATATGGACTTGGCGTTCTTACTAGCCTCTTTTGTTGGTATTTTGATGTTGCTAGTAAATATATCATCAATATCATCAAAAATATTATCACTGAACAAATCTTTAATTTCTTTTGGTTCAGGTTTTTTGGCAACTAATTTCGGTTTAACCTTTTCTTTAACTTCCTTCTGTTTAGGCATCTCTTTAACTGGTCTATCAGCTTGTTTCGCCAATTTCTGCTCAGCCTGCTTAGCTTTAGCGAAGAGATTATCAAAAATGTAATTAGCATTGTTTGTATCAACATAGTCATCGGCTGTATCGTTTTTGATGTCGTCTCTATCTTCATCACTTTCGTCAGATGAGAGGGATTTTCTTTGATTTCTTTTCAAAATGGCCGCTCCTATACTTTCTGTTCCTTTGTTTGATCCAAATAATGATATACCACCGACCGGTTTCTGAAATTCAAAATATTATTGACCTAGTAAATAAATGTATTTTAAATTTAAGGTCTTACTAATAAACTTGGTTAGAAGTTATGATAGGTTTAAACTAAAAACTAGTACTTATGGTTATTTTTAGTTATTTATTAGGTTTATTGTAAGGCAAATTAAATTATGTTACAAATTGAAATTGAATTGAAATTAACTTACTTTCACATTCTCTTCATTCTGACTCCTAGAACTTTCTTTGGGGTTAGTTGTAGGTTTATCAACAAACAATTCTGGTTCTGAATCATCTTCAAATAGAGTAGGTTTTTGCTTGACACTCCTTCGTTCCTACAAAAGAAATATTCTTCATCCCACTCATATAATAGAGCTGAAAGTTTGTAAGTTTGTTTAGATGTTTGTGTTTCAATCACGCCTAAACCAGTGAACTGATTTGGATGAAACTTGGTATAGGCGTAGATAGTGACCTGGAATAGCATATAGGCTATTCAAAATGTTGGTACCACGCGGGCGAAGCCGCGCGCAGTAACTAGTAAATAAATAAGGACACTTCACACATCATATGGTCCCAAAGTTACTGATATACTACTTCTTTCTTTCTTTCTTTCTTTAATATTATGTAGGTATTTTTTTATGTAAACATACATATTAGTACTTAAAAGTTTAAAAATATGTGTCAAATGTATGAAGGAGCCTTTTAACCCATTCACCACACTGGTTCAAAAAACGATTGACACGACAAGATAAATATTGAAATTTTTGTCCCACCCTGGGAATTGAACCCACAACCTTTCTACTATACTATGTCAGTGTTTATAACTTACCTCATAACCTTCAACCCGCGTTCCAAACAGATCATCTGTAAATCTATTCTGACTCGTATTGCTATTGTTATAAGGTTGTTGTTTGTTTATCTCAGCAAATATATCGTCGTCTTGTGAGTCTGAGTATTGTTCTTGATAGTCCAATGGTGGAGGCTCGTCGGAGAAAATATTACCTTAAACGTAGGAGAATAAGGTTTAAAATACATTCAAAAAACATGACAATACCAAAACTGATTTTTTTAAACATTTTCTCAAATCAAATTATTTTGAAGATGTCTAAGTGGGTAGTTAAGGGCATATCCACATAGTTGTTGTAAATACTGACACACGGCCGGGTTTCGAATCCAAAACCAATGAAAAATTTCAAGAAAATCTTAAATTTTTAACAAAAAAATCTAAATAAATGTTTTATGGTTGTCATAGAGACGACTCTTTAACAATTTAAAAATTTGGTTTAAGTCTTAACAAACTTACTTGGTGCAGGTTTGTGTGGCCTGTACACTGGCTTAGGGGTAGACTGAGGCATGTCCTCTGGTTCTTCTAGCACCTGTTTAAAACGTTTATATTAGCTATTGACAAATATAAATTCATTGGCGCCCACTAATAAAATAATAAATAATGCTGGACATTTCACACAGCATCATCTAGCCCCAAACTAAGCAAAGCTTGTACTATGGGAACCAGATAACTGATATACTACTTATATACTTTTTGTTTGTAAATACCTACAGTTGGAAGCCTACCTACCTGCCTGCCGGCTGATCGCATACATACGGGCGCAGACGGCGCTCGCGCTCTCCGCTGCCAACCCCCGTCGTGGAAACATCTCTCGTGGTCCCTCTCATATTTTTGTTCCGTTCGTTTAGTAATTTTTGTTGCAAGATGATCGTATTTTTGGTCACTATTGGTTTAAATTGTTTCTGTGTTCATTTTGTACTTTTAATAAATCGGTCATTTCTGAATTTTCCTTGGTTTCACTTATGATTCCCAACAATACATATTATACACAGAAACACCCAGACCAGAATATCTGAAGATGACTGAGAGTTTTTTTTTATCAGAAATCGAAAAAAAAACTTTATCAACATTTTGTTACGGACTGTCATCATAAAAATCCTAGGTTTTTTATGATGCATGTGTCGGCTCTTGACCTCGAAACTAACACAGGCAAGAATGAGGTCTACGATGGAGCGACGCTACCCAGAAGGTGCCTATTAACTCTCTTAAAAACAACAGGGTCGTAGCTCAGCGGGTACCCAGACGCTGGAAGCTGATTCCAAATTGCAAAATGTCTAGAGTTACCCTAGGCGGTGCATTTCCCAATCTAGCAGCTAGCTCGGCCGCTACATCTGCCGGCGTCTGCTTCTCATGTATCAGGTCTTTGTCCGACTGGAACGATGAGCTGCTCTCCGATATCTGGAAACATAAATATCACTTATAGACTTTGAGTTTGGCTACAGCGTTCTAAAAGCTTTGAGGAAAGTGTTCTTGGTAGGTGGCGACCTCTAACTACAAGGGCATTGTATTAGAGTTGTCGGTAACTGCCGCGAGTTCAATGATTTTTTCCAATCTCAAAAATACCCAACGCGTCTAAAAGTTTTAACTTCAATAAATGATATACTTACAGTGGCATCAGGAACGAGTTTCTCCGGAACCTGTACATCATCTTCACTCTCGGAGTACTCCTCCATCATCACGTCAGGTTTAGAGGTCACGCTGTCTGAATCACTCTCTTCTACTACGAGTCCTGGAGGAAATTGTTAAATAAATAAATAATGCTGGACTTTCTACACAGCATCATCTAGTGCCAAAGTAAGCAGAGCTTGTGTTATGGGTACTTCATGACTGATATACTACTTATATACTTTTTGGTTGTAAATACATACATATTATACATAGAAAACTGCTATGTAAGCTGAAAGTTTGTGAGTTTGTTTAGATGTTTGTGTTTCAATAAACCAGTGAACCGATTAGGATAAACTTGGAATAGGCATAGATCATGACCTGGGATAGCAATATGTTGGTACCACTCCAGCGTAGCCGCGCGCCGAAGCTAGTCTACACTAATATTATAAATAGGATTTGTTTGTTTGAATAGGCTCCGAAACTACTGGACCGATTTGAAAAATTCTTTCACCATTAGAATCCTACATTATCCCTGATGAACATGCGAAATGACAGCACACAGAATACGCTGGCTCATGTGTTGTATGAGAGAGCATCGTGCAGCTGGGCGGGGTTTCCATGGAGCCAGTCGGCCGCCCACCAGTCCGTCACAGATGTAGGTGGAAGGATGAAGTGGAGAGACCTTCGCTCACTTCAGATCCTTGCACCGGACTGGGTGGAAGCAGGACAGAGACCGATGGCGTTCTATTGTGTTGGAGGCCAGGACCCACTTTGGGGTCGATGCGCCAGGATAGTAAGTAAGTAAACCCACCTGCATGCCATTTATTCTTCCAAGCTCGTGTTCCAATAATGTAGGGCAATGGACGATGTGCGTACGCATCCTTCGGCTTGAGAACCACACTGGAAATATCAATAGACGATTAATTGACGACCTCTGCAGCACAGGGCGAAGGCCCGCCTACGACGCAGAAGGTTGCGGGTTCGATCCCCGCCAAAGTAATCTACAAATATTTGAAAATTGCGTTAAGAATAACGTAGTAAGAATTTTAAATCCGAAACCTTATTGTAAAACTTGATATCGATTCCCAGTTGTCATCCCAATGGAGCTCAACCAACACCACAATACGAAAATAACAATTGAAGTCCAGGCTAACTCCAAATGTCAAAATGTAGTCGATTGCAGTGCCACAAACATATCTGGACCGGTGGCCAAAAGAGGAACTAACGACGCCATTTTGAAATATCAATCTGTCTGACATTCGTTTCTTTCTTTCTGTCTAAAATGTATTTTTCTGGTAACACCAAATGCCCTAGTAATTTACTTTCTCTATGCCAAATGCGGGTTTGTCAGAGGGCTATGGAGCGCAGCATCCTCGGAGTGAAGCTTACCGATAGGATAAGGAACACTATTCTGCGCTCCAAAACGAAGATCGTCGACGTGAGCCAGAAGGCCGCTAGATTAAAATGGGACTGGGCCGGACACGTCTGCCGCATGTCGGATGACCATTGGGCCAAATTAACAACCGAATGGGCCCCCAATGGCGGAAGACGACGTCGCGGCAGACCTAGATTGAGGTGGAGAGACGAGCTGAACTCGTTCATGGAAAGTCACTCAACAGACTCACCGGAACAGATAAGTTTGTGGGACTGGTTTTGGAATGGTGTGTTCCATCACTAACCTGATCTGTGCTTCGCTGTCATCTGTGTCACTGTCATCCAATATCTCAGTGAGTTCATGTGCTCCGTCCAATACAGCTAGACTCCGCTTAAGTAGTGTCAACTCATCTACTGGTTCTGGTGTTATAGGCTCCTGAAAACACACCAAACAACTATAACTATAACCAAGACAAGGCTCAATGCACATTGAATTGCCAAGCGACGCGTCAATTAGTTTTATAGCGCACCATTATAAACCTTATGAACAAGGTACAAGATATAGAAACGCTTGTAGAATAAACGAGGTCTCGCGAAGCCATCTAGCGGGCCGCGCTGGCTCGACCTCATACATTCTATTTTTTATTTTTGGTGCAAAAATATATGAACGCTGTCCTTTGTTGATACGTAGGTATTATCCACAGTATTATCTTATCTCCCACCCCTCCTTACACACTAACATATACATACACACACACACATACTCGCACTCATACCCACATGTGTTCAAAGTGTTCAAACTTGCAACTTCACTCACTTCATTGTTGGTTACTTTGTTTTTATATAATGTAAATCCGTTATTGAATTAATTATTCTAGAATGTTGATAAACCTTACCTCAACAGCTTTGGTTTCCACGGTAACATCACCATCATCATCATAAACACGGCTCTCTATAAACTGGCTGTTGCTCAGTGCCATGAATCTGTAAAAAACACAATTATCCAGGTTTTTCGTATATGTCCTCAAAAAGATAAATAGTATTGGAATATGTGTCGTATTTTGGAAACTCAGTAAATTATTCTTCAAAATTTACATCTCGATTGTGTGGTCCATCTATACTATATCCATAATAATAAAATGTGAAAGCTACTTTGTCTATCTGTGTGTTACCTTTTGTCTTTTTTGTTTTTGATAAAATTTGCCAAAACTGCATTGCATGCCTGGGAAGTTTGGTAGGTACTTTTTTTTTAACTAAGATCGAGAGGTGTGGAGAAAGGGGAGGGAGGCCTTTGCCCTGCAGTGAGACGATGCGGGCTAATCATATAAATAAATATGGTTAAAGATATTTATTACTCATTAAGAACGTCGTTCACTTACAATGAGCTTAAAAACTAAAAATAAATAATACAATTGATAGTGTTTTAGGTCACTCACCTGTTATTAACATTTTGCAGATTAATACTGGCACAATCGAGTGCTGTCGCCATTTCATCCATTTTTGTGTTTACTTCGCGACATTTTGACACTATCCTCTGAAAAATTAAACAATAATCCATATACACGCAGTATGTCGCTTAACTTATTAACTTGCAATTTATTTATTTAGGCAATCCAATGGAAAAATCACAAAAATATTATCAATTTCTTAACTAAGTTACTTCTAGTGTTTCCCCAGATGCCACAGCATGCAATATAATGGACTCAACTAAACTAAAATAGGCATTTCTTCCATTATTATTGCGTTACAAAGAAATTTAATGAAAATAAAACCACCAGTGAAGCAATTTAGGAAAATGATGATACCTGGTGGGTGTTCTGAAGTATATCCAGCAGTCTCTCGTCTCCGGCCAAGCTCCATCTCGGTGCCAGCTCTCTTAAGGAGCCTGTGCCTTCCATAGTGCATTACCATCTGAGGAGCAGTGAATTCATTAAAATGAATTACTTAAATTAAGTTTATTCTAGGCTTTGTACAGATAAATGAACGCAAGGAAATAAATAAAAAATCAACTTTCTTACATATTTCATATTTATATTAAATGTTTATATTTATACAAACAATAACAAAGAAAACTATAAAAATCAATGGAATCATACAAAGTTTGTATTCAACATTTTATCAAGTATATTCAACTTACCTACTAATTATTAGGTATATAAAACGCTCGGATATGTAATAAAGATAAACGTGCAGACATCCGTGCATCACAGATCAATTTATAAACTAATTTGCGGTCTAGAGCAGAGATCACTTTACATAGAAATTACTCGCAACTATTTCATAATATTACTCACTTATTAACTGCACTGTAGAGATTGTTGCATCGCAATTATGAAGGTAATTAATTGTTGATTATATTAGCAGGTAAAAATTAAAAAACACGAAAGTTTTTCTCTAAAACTATGTAGAAATCGCTTCGTCGTCACACATCAACAAAAACTATTTTGACAATTTGAGGAATTTCATTTGACGTGAATTTGAAAGCTAGCTATGACACTGACATTGACAGTAGGGAACTGATATAAAAATATGTTGCCAACAACGCAAGAGCTCCACAAAGTTATAGTAAATTCAATTTTCGAAATACAAAACAAACGGTTGGTTAGAAAATGGCTCAGGACCGAGATATTCAGATCAGAGAAAAGGATAATTAAGTTGGTAAGTAGGCTTTTGCCCCGCAGGAGAAAACTTGATTTGATTGAGGCTTATTATGGATTGTTTGTTTATGTTCTACCGGTTCTACCTACCGATTTGATAAAACTGAAATAAGTAGGTGTTTAAAATACAAAAAGACATTTTTTGCGAAGGTAAAAATAGGTAACCTTCCTAGTACCAATGATTAAGTATTTAGTAGGTACTTACCTATAACCTATTTAAGTAATAAGTAGGTAGGGAGGTACCTAACCTTTCTAATTAAATAATTGAAGGATAGGATACTTAGTCTTATGATTTTCTAGTCGGACAGGGTAGTAGATAGATTGAATAGGTACCTACTTAGGATTACCTACTCGGGCAGGGTAGTACTTATATAGATTTACACTTTATCATCATAATCATTTATTCGCAGGTAGGTATCTATAAGTATGCCTAAGTCAAAATAGGTAATGTTTTTAGTAAGTACCTACCTGCCTACGAAGATTACCTATTTAAAGTAACAGAAAGGAACACAATGTGCTTAGATTGATTAAACATTAACACGACGACCTTTCATACTTTCGCTTTACATAATTATATACATATAAGAAATAGGTTCGTAAAAGCGCCCAATCTAATAAACACGTTCCATCGAAGCTATTAATCTGAGATGGTCACGAGTGTGGCCCACGACGACCGATGTTATCCCACGGTGCACAATGGTGAATGGTTTGTGCAGTTTTTGATAAGCAGTCTGAGGTACGAGAGGCTAGCGTTTTTCAACACGGGGCGCGGCGCGCGGCATGCTGTTCTAAGAATATCAAAGATAGCACTGCGCTCTTAATATTTTTTGTGTGAGAAATAAGCAAATTTAAATATTCCAACGATATTTACCAATCCAATCAAAATCGTATGTAGGTATGTAGGCAGCGCGAAGAGATGCAGGAAATCGTTGCGACAGCCTGTAAAGGGCTAGGAATATAGGTAAAGTAGTACCTAGGTGTTTTCAAGAAAAAAGCTAGGTACCTACCTACGTATAGACAGTATAGTGGTATAGTTATGTACCGAATATTCACATTTGAAAATATTCAACCTAGGAAAAGACTTCCCATCAGAAAACGTTTCCCTGAGTCATCAATATTGTCATCATCATTTTTTTGTCTTAGTGGGTTCGGCACAACAAACGTTTCCTGCATCATTTCCTTGTCACTCTTTTCCCAAAGTAAGTTTTTTTTTCTATTGCAAACGGGGTTCCCGCAATCGCTTAGCCCATGTCCCACGCACTTCCTGAAGCGTCGCGGGAGAAAGTTATTTATAACTGGTATTACCAATAACGCAGTTAATCACTCTTTAAATACACTTCTTTTGGAGAAAGGGTACCGAGTTTCTATTATCTTTTGTTATGTTGAAGCTTTTTGCAAATCATGTTTATGCTATACGAAATTGGAAAGTCGGAGCTTAATGTTTAATTATTTATGAAGACTTGTAACTTGATTTAAATTATGAAAGAAGGTAAGTATTTTGATTGACTTAAAAGATAATATTTAAACAAAAATAAAAAAACTTTTTTTACTTGTTTGATATATAAAATAATAAAAAAACCACAAACACTTCGGCAGTGCCGAAAGAAGTGAAAACTTGAACGAGATTTCGATCACGGTTATAAACTTAAAAAATAAAAGTACAAAAAACAAATGCAAAAAGTTAGGTAATGTCCTACTCTAGGATTTGAACCCAGAGCTGTCTCACTCAGAGGCGAATCTGTCTCACCCTGTCAGATATGTCTGTGGCGAAATTAAGGTACGCGTACCTAGGATAGGAAGAAAAGGTCGTAACAGTTACTGAGTTTGATATTTTTCTCTCATCTCAAAAATGCCTAAATTTTCTCTCATCATAAAAGTTTTCAATTCAAAACTTTTCATCAGATAAAAATAAGTATGTACCTATGTATAATACAACATAGGTAGTAGGTACCTACCTACCTACCTACATTCACACGACCCAGTATTTACTCAACTGGCTTGCACAAATATTGCTGTATTTCGTAATGGATTTCAGTCAATTAATGAGATTAGGTACCTACGTATTGTTGCATGTTACCTAATTGGTAAGGATTTTAAGAATTATGATCAAGAAGGTAGCCTGGAAGTGCATAAATAAATAAACATACATAACTAAAAATAAATAAATATAGATAAATAAATATATAAAGTTAAATAAATAAAAATAAATAAATAAATGCTAAATGACATTTATTTGCCGAATTTGAAATGGCCACGCACACGTGCATAGGCCTTAATTTTCTGTGCTAGGTGATTATTATGATGATTTACAACGGGACGCTGTTTATAATAGAATACTGGCTTGCTCATCAGCACCTAAATCATTATCCACAAGAAAGGCAACGTCGATGCGTGTGGAGTCTAAGCTGTGGGCTTCCTCACGTTTCACGTGCAAATTATAACAGATAATTTGAATAAGTAACGAATCATTGCGTGTCACTTGATTTCATGCTAAAGTATCGTTTTAAAGGCATTACCTCACGCAATGATGTGGGCCATTAGTCGCACCTTAATTTGGTTCAAAAAGGTCATGAAGGTAAGTCTAAACAATAAAAGCTTAAATCTAAATCCTACCAAAAACATGCGCTTTAACACGAGCTCTGAACGGCGAAGGAAAACATCGTGAGGAAACCAGTTAGTATTCTTATAGGCGGCGATGGGCTTGTAGGTTACATTACAAGCCCATCGCCCCAAGCCCGTCACGTATGGAATACTAACTTCTGCAAGATGTGGGCATGTATCTGATATGTATTTGTACATGCCTCTGACTACCCCCTTAGACATCTTCAAAGGATCTGGAATATAAAGATCTGAGAGAATGTCAACCGCGCCTTGGGGATATAGTCGTGACCCTGAGTTTTTTTACCAAAAACATTACCTATAGTATAAAATTGGTTGTAAAGGCTGGTTCATAACACTTTAACTGTATAAATGTTACCTAAAAGATTTCTACTAAGTAGAGCTAACCAACTGGCTAAGCTCCGCTCTGGTTTGTGGTACGCATACTCCTATACATGGCCTCTCTACACATTCGCCGAACTGCATAATTAGATAGAAAATGATCGACGAATACAGGCGAATTTTCGGAGGGCCTAATACTCGTACTAATGGCCTATGAGGCCGTTTTAGTGTTACAGGACTATACTCTACACGTTCGTGAGCGCGGGTAGTCGTCGAAGTTCGGCGAATGTGTAGAGGAGGGGGAGGGGCCATGTGGTCTGGTAAGCAGGCCCCCTATTGTATAATTCAACTGGCAATGGACATCGGCTTCATTTTGATATTTGAAACCTAGACTTGACTTCAATTGTCATTTTCAATTCAATTCAATTCAATTCAAATCATTTATGTATGGTTTTTATTTTCGTATTGTGTGTGGTTGAGCTCTATTGGGAAGACAGCTGGAAATGGATTTCAAGTTAGACAATAACGCTGCAGGTCGTAAATCAAGACCTATTTGAAAACACACAGAACACACTTTCCATACTAACAATAGCAGGTTCGACTCCCATGCAGATCACTTTCACATGTCGATTTTAAATGTAACGCAAGTTTTCTTTGCCGTTACTTCATCGGCCTATTGTGTTCGTTTCCCACCAGCTATTGGTTCGTTTGTTGTTACTGAGGTCAGTGACCTGGTTGAGGTACCCTAGAATTTGTTTTGCCAAGCTTAGTATCATCATCATCATCAAATAATAGCTCACTGCTAGGTTTTGAGCGTCCTCCCTCAAACACAGCTCTAATCGGCCGAAAATTGGGACATTCTGAACAAATCTGGCAACACTGCCTAGAATTCTTCTTAGGGGTTCTACTGAACATTTAATTATTTTACCTAATACGACCCTAAAATGTAAGCAACTAGAAATCTTAAAGTTATTGATTTAATTGTAGACTAAGATACCTAATAAATGTAGGTAGGTATGCTGTCTAACATAATGTCTATGATTATCAGGCAGGTGAATCCAATACCACGAAGAACCCCGGTTTGGGCTTAGCTTCCTTTTAGGTGATCCATCTTAAAACGAAATACTTAGTCAAGCTCCAACGGGGAGCCAGTAGAATAAAAGTGAGGCTCGTCAAAAAACTCTCCAAACAAAAGCAGCTTGAATCATCTCTTGATGGATGATGATGAGTTAAAAATCTCATCATGCGTGTGCGCTCAAGACAGCCCAGCAATGAGCAATGTAAGTTGCAGAGCGTGGCACAATTTATTTGCAATCCTCGCGTTTTGCTTCCGCTGACTTAGTGTGTCACAAGATGTTCTCATTTAAGAAATGAAACAAAATAAGGAATTAAAAAATACCTTAACCCACCCATTTTTTATTAAATAGGCATTTGACCTTACTCTGCCTGATGTTACGCAATAGTGAGGTCTAAGTTGAAGTATGTTTACCTAGATGAATCCTTTTATCCCTCCAGCATTATGTTTTTGTCCATACCTAATAAAAAATATAGGTAGGTACTTAATGTACTAAGTATATACTTACTTAGGTTTGTTGAATAAGTTAGGGCAATTAAAATGGGTAGGCTCGGGTGGAGTTTTTAGGTCGACTGAAAGCCTCCGTCAAGGAATACCTAACGACTTTTTTAATATAACAAATTTGCTATTGCTACAGTGGTCACTCATCCATTTTATAACCGCGCAGAACATAGCTTGGTTAGTACCTAATCTAGGTACTTAACTTACCTACTTTACTCCGTGCTTAAGTGAAAGTTTTGTTAAAGCTTGAAGCAACAAAATAATAAATAAATTAAACATTATTCATTATTTAACATCCAATAAAACATGGAATTTCAAACTATAAGTCTACAAGCCACAAAAACAGCTTTTCGTTTCTTTTAACCGTTTTTATTCCGTGAACCATGTCGTGTAGCAACTATGCGGTAAGCTGTGGCGAGACGAGGTTTGCCGAGTGCGCGCGAACCCAACCGATTGTGGTTTGAAAGTTGTTTATTGGGGTTGTCAGGCTAGGAATATAAGCAAGAATAGTGGAGATTTATTTGTTTTAGCGCAATGGGTAACTCAAGTCATACAATTTTTCAAGTGAAAACTTCTTTAGGTGCATTTGGCTTTCTTGAGATGGGAAAAAAAGTATCGAACTCGTTACCTCGTTACCTCGACAAACTTGTTATTCTTCTTCTTTTCGAGTCGACAGCTGCCGCTTGTTATTAATTTCGTCAAACATTTGATCAGCATGTGAGTTGCGGTGAGTGTATACCTACAGCTCTACTTCTGAGTGAGACAACCACGAGTTCAAGTCCTAGTAAGACACTTTACTCTTTGCCCTATATTTAAATGAAAAATGAAAATGAAAAAATATTTATTTAAAAGCTATACAATACAGTTATATATTTATCAGCGGGCTCCACACTAGGCAAAGCCTGTATCGCCTGTATCTGCTGTATATTTAAAAAAAAAATTACCTACCTACTTCATTTTTTGTCGGCACTCCCGGAGTGCCACTGTTTTTTTTATGTTATTATTAATTCAAGAACGAAGACGAGAATTAAATATGTATTTATAAAACTGAATACTTCAAAGAGTGTCAGTGCCTTGACATTGACACTCTTTGAAGTAACAAAAATATAATTTTATGTAATAAGTTGTACCGGTTGTACCTAAGTAGGTACTTAATTAAATAAACAATATAATAAAAAAACCTCCCAAAACCGTGTTAAATTTTCATCCGCATCTGGCAACACCAGACAACTTTTTTTTCTCTTCGGCCAGTCCGTAGATTTTGCTCGTAGGGAAGGGTCGTATCGCTGTCGGTTGTGATTTCCGGTACTTTTACGAGTCCTTTTCAAAACCGGTTCGACTTGGAAAGTGCGCGAGGCATAGCGTAGGCGGTATTGTGCCGCGGTCAACCGTAAAAATACTCTTGTTACACTTAAAACTCACTTTACAGTGCTTATAACTTTGAAAGTAGTAAAAGTGCGTGACTCACAACTTGGATTCGCGTGCAGTCTTGGAATCGAGGTAATTGATACGTCTGATAACAAAAACTCTTTTGTTATCTTTTAGTTTTTGTTGGCCGGACGACAGGTGCCGAAAAAGGCGGGTGGTTCGCCTACCTGCTTGTTTTTTTTTAATTTATTCGATCTACCGGTTAGGGTTAGGTAAAATCGATTTTTTCAAGCTAAAAAACGTGTTCTTTTAAAAACGCGGTCAATATTATAAAATTATAAAATAACTTAGATTAAAAATCGGAGTAGGTACCTCTGTATACATATTGCTCAATTATTAATCTTCATTTAAATATTATTTGCTGTCTTTGTTTGCAACGGATACAAGATGACAGTTATCTTCAAGACGTAGGTACCTACATAGGTGGGTCAGACGTGCTTAGTTACGCATACCTCGCATCTAACATAAATACTATCTGCCTACCTGCTTGATTTAATCATTGTCAACTTTTATTCGTAGACGCCATTAGAATTTTACATGACTCAATCTAGGCGTGGCGTTTCAAGCCACAAACTAGTCTAGAAGAAAGTAAGACCCAGCAATTACTAGGGGTAGTCAACAGATCAGATAGCTAATAGGTGCTTAGTAAGACGAGCTCTGACGATTAGAGATAATTGCATCCAACCGGCTACAACTACGAGTTGAGCGTGAGAGCTGATTGGGCATGCTTTTCTCTCAAGAAATCAGTTATGTTTTAAAGTTCACTCAACTTCGTTAATTCGAAGAAATTGCTTGTTGCTAACTAGTTCACCCAAGACAAAATTTACAGTAAGGTAAGCACCAACAGGTTTAAAACCTTTCAATCAAAAAATATAGTTGTGTCAATATTGCCTGGACATGCCTCAGACTACACCTATAGGTACCTATGACTAAAACGTTTATAATTGGGCGTAGATCTTCGATCATCGTAGAATTATGTAGGTGTCCACCAGTCCTGACAGCGATATTTTTTACTTTTTTCTCTACTTAGGTAGGTTTGTAATTTGTAATCTAATCTGTTAAAATTTTGCTTCTGGATTTGGATAGGTAGGTACCACCACCTACTTCATCTTCCATTATAATTAGATAAATAAGTCTCTCCACCCATCGCCATTGCAGTGTCTTGAAATTGTACGGCTCTATTGTAAAATTCAATGTATTTCTTTTTAATTTCTTGTAGATTAATTACAGTTTGGGTACCTACCGGTAGGTACCTACCGTTTGGTAATCGTCCGATGGGTGATTACCTATGTACCTAAATACTTATTTATTTCTTGTAAAAATTAATGAAAAAAAATTGAAAACGGTATTTCTCATGTAGATACCGGTTTTGCTAAACAAAGCACATCACTTAAGTTATTTTCTTAATTTCAATATTTTCAATTGATGGCCAGTGACACAAATAATTTGCGAGGTTTTATTGACGTATAATTTCAATAAAAAAAGCGATATTAACATTAGCCTGGAACTCATAGCATCGTTTTATTAACGCCATTCGTAATTATTTTATAGATCTGAGTAACTTGATCGCTAACTTTTTTATTTTCGAAGCTTTGGTCGTTATAAAACCACAAAATGGCGTTCCCTGGCTAAGTTAACCGCTTTGGATGCTCTTTTCACTGAGTTCAATCGCAATGACTCATTTCTTACACAACTTGGACTTTCAAAAGAAACCTTGCTTTAACGTAACTCACCACATCAAATACGGTTAGATCAAAACGTTTAATAAATGAGTTCTATTTTTAAATAGTTTGAAAACTCTTTGGTAAATGGTAGTGTTGGGCACTGTCGGTATTTTGTCAAAACAAAACATATTATTATTTCAACAAAAAAAAAGTGTTACCAACTAGATCTAACGAAAATTCCCTTTTAAAAAAATATGCATAGTATGGCCATGTCTTTCTTATTCTACTGGGTAGGTATTTATAAATAAATAATGTTGTTTTCGGAGAAGTTGCACATTGAAATGTCATGAAATCACGTTTGATCCCACGACATGCGCAGCATCAGCAATTATCCGAAAGCCAACATGCATTGCAAATGCCAAAACGCAATTGCGATTTCGTCGCTCAGGTAGATACCTACCTACCTTTAGACAAATGGACATGAGAACTAGGTACCTGTAGGTACTTACGTACCTACTAAAATGACTATTGACGGTATGACAAAATGCATAGGTAATTAATAATTTATTAATTAATAATTCAAATACGAAGAAACTTTATGCGTCAGTACCTACCTAAGCAAATAGATAGCTTAGCGTAAATAGTGTATCTTACATAGGTAATTCTTATGATAGTTTAGGTATTGATAGTTTAGTATTGCCGTTCATTACATATCTAACTTGATTTGGCTATTTCCAATTTTAAACAGGCTTTGCCTAGTGTGGGGTCCATTGTAATTTGTTTCTATAATTATACTTAAGTGTCCTATGTAATTTAACAATGTTTATGAAATAAATTATCTTATCTTATCTTAAACAATACTTTTTGAAAGGAATTTGGTACCTTCATACCTTATTTTTTATTCCAAAAAGAAAATAATGATGAGCATTTTATTTCTCCAAGAAACATTGAAAGCAGAAAACAAGGACAATTATGTAACTCAAACTCCTACGAACCGGTCTGTGCCACAAACTGGTTTCCTCTTTTATTTTTACTCCTAGAACAGGAAGAGACCGATCTCTGTCCTTATCCCTCTCACTTGAATTGTCTATATTCATCTCTTTCGGTTATTGAGATGGTTTCGAATTGAGATTTGTGTGAATATGACAGCGATCGAGAAACTTCGAATAATATTATTTTTACGATTCTTTCTATGTTAGATATCCGTGTTGTTATTAAAAGAGATACTTACCTAACCTATGGGCCACGAGTAATATTATTCGGTTCTTGAAATTACGTTCCTTTATGTTTTTAGAGAGCTAACTAGAAACGTCTCAAAATATTCAAATCTAAACAATATAAATTAGACTACGTTACTCCGGGCATGTTTCAAGATCCTTGACATCTCCTACGTAGGCTAATCTTATCTAACAACATCTAATCTAAATCTAACCTATACGGTCTACCTACATACTAGCAATAATAGATAACAATATTTACTATAATTTTGTAGATTCAATGTGAAACGAACTTCGACCTAATACTATTATGTATTTTTTTTTCAATGAAACCCACAAATCTGGTACCCCTATAAAATATCTAAACATATTTTTCTTAGGGTAGCAGGTGGATTGGATACACGGAATACTAAGTCATGCTAAAATAATACGTTATTTCAAGTTGAGAGTCGTTCAATGTTTTTGTGACTATGAAATGCTCATATTTTTTCTACGAACCTTATCATATCAGTAGTCTGCTTCTGTTTAAAAAAAGTCAAGTGTAAGACCACAGCTTGCAAATGCGTTCTGTTTTCGTTTAGAGTGAGTCAGTTCAGACTGCTTACCATGGCACTATGCGCAACAGTAAAATTCCATTGGAGTTTAGATGATTTCGAGTTTTATTTACTTATTTCAGTTGAAGAAAAAAGTTTTTATGCTTAAACTCCCTAGATTTTGTCAAGATCTATTCTTATTAGATTTCGTTCCAGTATTTTGTATTTTATAAAATAATCAAAAACTTACTTCTACGACACTATAAACCATACAAGGTTTGACAGTGACAGTCAAGTAATGAGGCCGATGTATATGTCATTTTACTCTATTCTTCCAAAATGGATATTTTAAGTTGTCTCTATAGAATATCTAATGAACGAAAAGTCTCTCAAGCAGAAACAGTCAGTATCTTCGATTGTTGTGAAGACTTCAAATTATTTAACGAGTGGCTGAAAATACATAAAATAAAAGCAGCTTTCATTGTCTTTGTTTAAAAGCTTTCTACGTACCTACGTTTAAAGATAAAGCTAAGTAACTATTATTTTCGTGTGTAGCCCGAAGGGTATGGTTGTATTTTTCATTTTTGGTTAGCTAAGTACGTTGTGGAGTAACTTAAGTAGGTATCTTAATTTGGAATGTTGTAAGATCAGTTACTTGGTTTGTTTACTAGTTATGATTTTATGTTCGAAAAAACTAGTGACACGACAAAAAAAGATGAGTAATATAAACTTTAGGTAGGAAGGTACTTACATAAAATCCTTTGGGGATAGTAAGTATATGGCTACATTTTTACGGAAAGAAACATTCCGTACGTGACTGGTTGCAAGCCCATCGCATATATTGGCAGCCTTACTGAATTGACGCACTGCTGGGATTTGATTGAAACCAAGGATCGAAATAATGTACTTTTCCACTTGACCAACTCGGTTCGTCTAGGTACCTAGGTAGGTACTTAAAACACGTCTTATTTACAATTACAATTCACTAAGAAGGTATTTTATACCGGTTATCTTGATTACAATATTATACTAGACGTTAAAACCTCATTCTTTTCATGCCATTCCTTATAATTCAAAAAGGTAATCGAAACCTACATAACAAACGGATAGTAATCAAAGTTCCGTTCCTATTTAAAACTGTTACGTGCACCAAAACAAGTTATAATTACTAAATTACATAAAACTCGCTGCACGGAACGCCCAGTCTAATCACTTTCCATGTATTATGTATTTTTTACCCGAGTTTGTGGGAAATTCCCATTGTCTGGCAACACTTGGTGCTTTGGCGGGAATTTATGGTTTTTTGTCATTGACATTTTCTATTTTACGTGCTCGTTTTTAATAACGCTTTGTTTTGTGGCTGCGGAGTATTTTGCTATGCCTACTCGGATGCAGCGTAAAATAAAAATGCGGTTGGTGGTTATGCTATTAAAGGAAAACTAAAAACCAGTAGCTATGAATGAGGAAAAACCACATAATTAACTGTTTTATTGTCTTTGCAACCGAAACTGTCTGTAGATATGTAGTGCCAGCCCAGATAATATGCCAGAGACAATATTTAGATAGAGTAGGCTTGCTGCTCGTGTGAATGAAAACGAAGTAGGTAGGCCCCTACTTGTCATCCAAGACTTGTACTTAGGTACAATGTTAAAATTATTAGGTAGTACAAATTTTAATAGATAGGCAAGTAGGTTACTTATTAACATTTTCAGTAGTTATAAACAAGATGGCCACGTTCATTAGGTAGGAAGGTACTAAGATTATGAATGAAAGAATTTGTTTTTTTCTCAGATTTTTCCCTTTTTATTTGGAAAAAGTACTACATTTCAATTGAATTTCATTTCTTTTTCGATCTTTCACGACACGTCAATAGTTTAGGCTTAACTGGGGTATAAGCTCAGGCCCATGTTTCAGGGTCAAATCTTGTCTAGTTAGTGTAGGTACAATGTATTTTGAAAATCTTAAACGAAGAGTACCCAGTTATCGAGTTAAATGGTTGGAAGACGAACAGCGGGGAGTTTCCAAGTAATTAGTGACGGGACGCTGTCCATCCGGTGTTGTAGGGCTGGTTACTCACCATGACAGATCTCTAGGATGTAGGTAGGTTAGTAAGTACCTACCCATGTCTTATGTACTTAACTGAAGGTTTAGAAGACGAACTATGAAGGTTCAACAACCTTTGTGGTTTGTGCCACAGTCCAGTGGGCGAAACGATGCAGAAGGTTGCGGGTTCCATTCCCGCTGCTGGATATTGTTTGTGTGATTAAGTTTTTTTGTTGTTTGTGTTTTTAAAGTAGTAAATTAGATAAGTTAAGACTAAAAAGTCTTTGTTTATAAAATGAAATCAGCAATGTTTTAATAATTTTATTTTTGTTTCAGGTAATTATCGAATAAGGTTTTAACGAGTTAATTATAAAACGTAAGGGATAATCTCCTTTTAGATATGGCAACCCTAATTCATTGGGTGACTATGATAAATGGAAGTTTTCAACTAGAAAACAAAATTACTTAACTTCTGCCGGAGCTTAGCTTGGATAAGAATATTCGGTAACTTTATTTAACTTGCTTTTAAAATACAAACTTACTTACTAATACCTATAGCATTATTTTATAAAAAAAACTGTAGATATAAAATTATCTACTAGCGATTGCCACCATTTTTTTTGAATTTTTGATTAATTTGACATTGACACTTCCACTTGACATTATGCTTTTGTTTCCTGTGCGATATTTTTTTTTTGCAATTGTTTTTATGATTATACTACCTAAATTTTATTCGTGTCTCACTAACTGCAGCAAAATAATAAGCCATATTCCACTCTGATCCGATAATCAAATTCACTAAGGGATTTGATAATGGCATATTCCATACTATGAATGTAAGCACAGTTATACCTACTTAGCTGCCTAGGATAGATATAATTAAGCTTATGATATCAGATTATGATGCCTAGGTTAACCTAGGTAATTTTCATAAAATATTTAGTACCAACCAAAGAATAGCTCATTATATCGCTCACATCATAGACCTAATCAATGATAGAGGTAATTTTAAGTTTGTTTATGCAAGGAGAAAATCTGCTGGAAAGTTGCGTTCAATACAATTTTAACGAGCTATTGAGTAAGGAGTGCATGTTCAACATTATTATGCACTTTTAATGCGATAAAAAATATACTTAGGTATTAGGCACTTACTTAAGTATTAACTTTTATAAAGAATGAAAGTAGCTACCTACTATCTACATTGCAGCTAGGGAGATTTTAACGAACACTGAAGCTGTCCTTTATTTTACAAAAATGTTTTTTATTTTCAAAGTTTACAGCCTTACCATGAAACGTGACATAAAGTTATTTCTCGGAATAAATCAAGAATAACCACATTGAGACACTCAGGAATAACTTTATATCAGGTTTATTAGTAGGCGCCTTATGTTATAAAAAAAAGTGTAAACTGCAATAGGGAGATTTTTTATGATTTTCAGGCAACACTAATCCGTTATTTTTTATAAATACTTAAAACTTTCATACATAAGTAGGTAGGTAAGTATCTACTCGGCCAATAGGTACGATTCTTTAATAGCTCACACTCTGGGTGTCGGTAACACTGACAGTCTGAGTTCAATAGATTTTTCCCATCTCAAAAATGTCCACCGCGCTAATAAGTTTTCACTTCAAAATTTGTTAATGACGATTCTAAACAATTCAAACTAATTTCAATAAACAAATTAACTATGAATTTGATCTATCAATAATGATTATGCTACACCAGCCACCACGGAGATTCTATTCCCTAGCACCAGTGGCGTAGCTACCGGAGGGCTAGGCGGTGCTGTGCACCGGGGCCCCCAAGCTCAAGGGGCCCTCGGGCCCCCGACTCCAGCAAAAACTTAGGTACACTTTGATTTGACATGATTACTTTGAGAAGTGTGCCTGATGGGAAAAAGTGTCTATTGAGACCAACTTGTTTTTTTTCTTAAACATCATTTTTCAGTGAGACTATTTTCTTTAAATTTTTTCAAAAATCCTAAAATGCGTGTATGATTTTATTTTTGAAAATACTAATGTTGTAAAGTTGCCACACTCTGCATATTTATATTTTGACTTGATAAAACCTAAGCCGTTCAGATAGGGCCCCAGTTTTTTTTGCACCAGTGCCTTTAGCTAACTAGCTACGCCACTGCCTAGCACATTTCAATCGAATAGAAATTCCCTGTAATAGTCTCATTCAGACCTTGTACTTAGCATTCATTATGTCTTACTTTCTTTAAGCTTTCTTCTGTGTTGCCAGTTTAGAACTGTTAACGCAATTAGAGCACATTGTTCCTTTGTTGCCATTTTACGATCCCAGTGGGCACTTTAATTAGCAACGATGTTTTTTTTCCTTCTAGTTCATTTTTAAAAACGTTTTCTAAATTAAAAACACTCTTATTTATGACCTCCGACGGAAACATCACAAAAATACCTATTTCTAAGCTATTACTTTCCCAGTTAAAGGATGCCGCTGCAAGCACTTTTAAGTAATAGGTAGGTATGGACTTAACTAAACTAAAATAGGCATTTACAAAAAAATACAAAACAAAATAGTTTATTTACCAACATAATTACAACATTAAGAAAATGTACATGGGTCGTTACTTATGGTCCCCGCACTAGGCAAGCCTGTGTCGCGGGAGACCGGGGATTTCTTTTTATTATTAATAATAAAATATAATGTTTAAAATAGTTTTGCTTTTAATTTTAATATTATTATTATTAGCTTCTGTGGAATATGATTGTGCCAAATACGAGTATCTAGGTAACGTAGGTATGTAGGTATTTGGAAGAGACAACTATGTTAGGTATTCATACCTACAGCCCTAATATTAAAAGTATCATGAATGCTTTTGGTTGAGAAAGTCTACTGCAGTCTGCACCTATTGTGATACTGTTGGTTGTCATTTACATCACAAGCTTAAAGTACCTACTTTTGGGGAATTAAAACTTCATCAACAAAATGGAACACTGGCCAGTGAAACAAAAAAATAACGTTTTTAAATACAGGTCACTCGTCACGCAAGGCATCTGTTAGAATTCACGCCTCAATGGCCATGGGCGCTTACACCTCGATCAAAACCTACGTACCATGTAATTCTATAACATTTTGTAAGTTATTCCTAATAAAATTATTCAAACAAAACTGTTCACACGCGTCGCTCGCAGCTGACGTCACGCCAGCCGGAAGGAATTTGAAAAAGGAACCTCTGGAGAAATTTCCCGCCGTCATTGACAGATGTTTCAAAATGGCGGCCAATTGAGGTGATGGATATTCGAATTTTACGCTTGGTGATAATTTGTAGCAAGTTTATTTTAAAATCATGCTGTTTCTGAGTTTGACAGCTTTGTAAAGGCAAACATTTTTATTTAATTAATTATTACAAGGATATCACAGAGCCACTGAAAACTCCTAGATTGGCTACTTTTTGCCTCTTCTACTCATAGAAATTAGAACCTAATATAAAGTCCCAACGTTGCAAGTGATTTCTTTCAAAAGCAATGAAAATATTTACCCTGGGCCCATTTATTTTAGAAACATCTTTTAATTCAAGAATGCAATCCCAAGCTTTAAATTATACAATTCCGAAAATATAGCAAAAAACACAGCTTTTTAAGTATTCAAGAGACAAATTTGTCTCGACAATTTGCTGTGCAAAAGACCAAAAGAACTCCAGCCGTCCTTTTGAGGCAGCCTCATTAAATTTATGAAACTAGCAACACAATTCATTCATTCAGAATACTGAGAGACGCCATCTTTCTTTATAAATTGAGAAAGGAGGTCTTAATTTGTCGTCTGTGGCCTCAGTGATGGTACTAAGTTTTCAGTTTTAATAAACCCCGGGAATAAAGTACCTACGTCTACCTGAGAAGTTCAGATTCAATTGCCGCGAGGGGAAAAAGTTTCAAATTTTTTGTATGAATTTTCCATGATATTTCTCAGGAATTGGCTTCATAGATTGAATTTGTAAATAGCTCTTAAGTTTTTACATTAATCTTCTTCTTCTTTTCGAGTTAATAGCTCTACAACAATTCTAATTTTATCCGCCAAAACTTAGCCACGGCTATGGCATTGTGGGCATTCAGGTCTTCCCTTGTGCAGTTGTTCTGGCACAGACGGCTATCTATGTAAATAGGTAGGTTACATTGAGGACCTCAACGGATAAATAACATAAATTATGTGATTTTTCCGTTGTGTCCTCAATTAATAAAAACTCAGTATCAGGAGGCCTATGCCTACACTCAACGGGATGCTTAGTGCCAGGGACAATGAGATAGAGTAGGTTTGCCCAGCACCTAAACCATCCTTGGCTTAATCGGCCGTTTTTTTCAGCTTTTATAATGAGAAAAACAACGTTCACGAAAATCACGTTTAAATTTCGAAATATTAAAATTTTCCAACTGATTGATGAACGAATTGAGGCGGGAAATCTGGCAACACTATTAAAATATTCATTAAATATCGTGTAAACTTAATTATCGCGTATCGAAATTAATAAATGCCGCTGTACGGCCAGATGCAATTTTGGAAGATTTTTCATTATCAAAATTATGACAAACATCACAGGCAGTGGGTATATTAAGTGATGATGATGATGTCTTTATACAAGAGACTTAACTTTATTTATACTTAAACTAATACTTAGAAGAAAGATTAATTATCAAAAAAATAATTAATGAACCAGAAAAAATTGGAATCAGCTTCCGGCGTCTGTATTTCCGCTGAGCTACGACCCTGTTGTTTTTAAGAAGAGTAGGCACTTTCTGGGTAGGCTCGCTCCATCGTAGACCTCATTCTTGCCTAGGTCAGTTTCGAAGTCAAGAGCCGACCCTTTCATCATAAAAAAATACTCAGATACTACTTCAGATTCGTACTCTTTATGTTATTGTATTTTGTCCAATACATCATCCGTGATAACACAAATTTTAATTAACACGGCATGGATCGTATCAATTAATGTCCATGTCTGTCCCAATTAATGGGGACGTCATATGACGCTGGCAACACCGATTTCGGAATTTTAATGGCGTGATTATTTGTGGTCAAATACTTACCTATCTAGTTTCAAAGTGGTTGTTATAATTGCCGAAATACCTTCCTACCTAGCTACCTACTAGATGTATGAAGATGTACGTAACGTACCTATTAATTAGAATACACTATACCTAATACTGCAAACCCATCGCTCATAATTTGCCCCTACATGTATGAAGATGTAGGTATTAATTCGAATATAGAACCGACTGATCGAAAGTCGGCTACGTCTTCGCTAGTCCAACGTACTACTTTTGTTGTAAAACAAGGCAAAACTTGTTTCATTACAGTGCCTACATTTAAACATGGCACTTTTGAAACTGAAAATAATATTTCAAAACTTTAGCTGTCCGGGAACTTTTAAACGGGTTTAAATATTCTTCAAACTTTTGTACAGCTGATGTAAATAAGTAGGAATATTGTTTTAACATTTTTATATTAAACTATAGCAAACCCCGCGAACTCCGTTTCGCCACCAGATGGCTTATAAACCTCACGGAGCCCGAGACCTTTCCAACGAATGCAAAACCGTGGAAATCGGTTCTGGAGTTATAGCGTCAGGAAGGAAAACCCGACTTATTTTTATATAGTAGATAACTGTCTTACTTGTAGGTTTTTACAGTCAGCGTCAACAATTGGTAGCCCCCTTAGTACCTAAGGCTCACTTAATGCATATTGAATTAGCAAGAGACGCGTCAATTACTTTTATAGCGCACCATTATAAACCTTATGAACAATGGCACAAGTTATAGAAACGCTTGTAGAATGAACGAGGTCTGGCGAAGCCATCTAGCGGGCCGCGCTGGCTCGAGCACTTTCGTGCGGTTAATTCTACAAACGATTCTATATCTTGTGCCATTGCTCATAAGGTTTATAATGGTGCGCTATAAAACTAATTGACGCGTCGCTTGCCAATTCAATGTGCATTGAGCCTAAGGCGGTTTGTACCTACTGCAGGGGGTCACCAGTTGGTGACGCTGATCGTACTAGATACTTAAAATTTTTGAATTTATGCTTATGGTAACATAATAATAACACCGTTTACATGATGTCATTCTGGCATATCATTATTGCCTCTCTCAAACTCAACGTAGTAAGAGCTAATATTGTGTGGCAAGAGTACACGTATCGTGTTACCGGCCTCAGTATGTCAAAGCTTCGAAGCTTCGATGATTATTTCAATGTGTGAAAAGATCAGCTACATTATTCATCATACATCAGACAAAGACAGCAAGATCCTTGCTAAGAGACCTTAGAAACCATAGACTAAAAATTTGACCTACAAAACCTAACCTTTTTGCTGTAATTACAAATCAGACGCGCAAAAATGAGCGTTAGTCCTTCGCAATAAGTGCTAGGAGGTCTTTAACCTCTAACGGAGTGTACCGTTAGGAAAGAGAAGGCTGTGTTGAAACACGGTGGATTAAACTATCTATGATAAAAACCTTGGTTTCCTATTGCTACAACTAAGGTGAATGAATGAATGAATGAATTACTGTTGGTAAAGAATCTTAGAACTAGTTTTACTCTGTTCTTTCGCGACCAATACCGTGAAGAATCAGGGCAACAAACACGGTTTGGGGGCTAGCATTCTTTTAGGTGATCCATGGAGTACATAGGTTAGGTTAGCCTGTTGAATTTAAAGTAAGTTCAGAAAACTTTCAGATTATTACGAAAGTTGGATGCCAAAGCGTAACTGATAGATATGTAAAAAACAAAAGTAACAAACATCGTCTAGGTAAGGGAATTACGTTAAGTGAAAAAAGTAAAAAAGTGGCACTCCAGAGTGCCGGCAGAAGTGAAAACTTGAACGGTTCTAAACTTGACAAATAGTGTCGGTGAGCAGTCACGTGACTCGCACGTTACCTTTTCGAGGCGAATCCAAGAATTTTTTCTCGTATCAAAACTGCCAAACGTAAGAAGTTTTCACTTCAAAAACAAAACTAAAACAACGATAGACAAAGGAAAAAAACAATAATTTTTTGTAATTTTTATAGTGCTAATCCACACTTGGTATTTCATTAAGAAATGAAAAGTCTTATCAAAATTTTGGATTCCTACGGGATTCGAACCCGCATCGGTCAAAATTTTGATAAGACTTTTCATTTCTTAATGAAATAAGCAATGTTGAGTGGAAAAAAGATAAAAAAAATAGGGCCTAACCTTTACCCAATGCCTACACTCGGCTAGTGCCGGGACATTGTTTGAGATGGAGGCTTGTAGCACCTAAACCATACCCTCAGCTTAATCAGATCCACAGGAAAGACAACGTCAAAGCCTAGCTCCACATTGACGTGGTCTTTATAGTTTATATTTTCAAGTTTATATTTTATATTCGTGGTCGTGCTTGCTTAGTCGTTCTTGATAGATCGTCGAAGTTAAGCAACGTTCGAAACGGTCTGTAAGTGGATGGGTGACCGCCAGTGGCATTTTCATCTGAGCGCTTCCGTGCTTCGGAGGGCACGTTAAATTGTCGGGCCCGGCTATTTTAAGTCGTTAAGCCATGACGGAGGCCTTAAGGCGGCCTAAAAACTCCGTCACCAGAGTTGGCCACTGACTCATACGAACTTATTTACTTTTTATTTTCAAAAGTTTGTTGATAAACGGCTTTTAAACGATACTATCTGGCATACCATTCTTGCTTTGCCACCAGACTATTAGCTTGCCTTGAGTTTGAGCAAGAGCCAAGGGTATGGCAGAATGGTATTGTGTAAATGGCGTATAAAACCGCGGGACGCAGCTAGTTCTAACTTTCGCTAGAGATAGGCTTTACTGGTTTTATTTTATGCATTATTAAGTAAGAAAGTGCTCGTTTTGCCATTCTTCTAATGAAAGTGAATTTTTAATTTCTTTACTAGAATTTAATTACTTATTGCTTGAACTTTACAGTCCAGTTTGTTTGAAATTCCCGCGTCAAACAGGTCACCGAGCGAAACGAGGGAAATACGACTGGAATACTAAGACGATGAGGGATTCTGATCAATTCGTACTAATAATTTTTTTGACTTCGAAATTAATTTTAGACTTAAATTATTTTTATGACTAGAATACTACGACAGCGAGGGATTCTGAACATACTACTTACTATCACACATTTTGATCTTGGTCTTTTTAATAATTTTAGAAATCAATTATTTTTGCTTAAAGTACAGATAAATAAATAAATATGCAGGCTGAAGATCGATCGCTGCGGAAATCGATGGAGGATAGGTAGGAGGCCTATTTTGAGCAGTGGACGATAGATGGCTGAAATGATGATAATGAATCCCACTCAAGTCGTTATGACGCATTTACTTTAGAGATTAGTCACTGTCCAATGCACTCGCCCAATTTTTCAGCACAAGGTCATACACAGTTAGGTACATTTTAATTACTTAGTTGCGATATAACAAATAAATGAAATGCCGTGACGAAAAAAATACTAATTGCCAGATTTTTTCAGTGCAAAATGTGCAACAAAAAAACCGGCCAAGTGCGAGTCGGACTCGTGCATAAAGGGCTCCGTACCATCCCGTCCCACTCATATAATAAAACTGAAAGTTTGTGAGTTTGTTTAGATGTTTGTTTCAATCACGCCTAAACCAATGAACCGATTTGGATGAAACTTGGTATAGGCGTAGATGATGAGTGACCTGGAATAGCATTGAATAGCCTATCTATTCAAAATGTTGGTAAGTATCTTACCTACCACGCGGGTGAAGCCGCGTGCAGAAGCTAATTTAAAATAATTGAAATAAGTATTACCTAATTTATGTAAGTAGGTATTACTAGCTGCGCTCCCGCGGTGTAACTCGCAACCCCACGGGATTTATTCGGGATAAAAAGTAGCCTATGTCCGTCCCTGGGATACAACCTTTATCCATGCCAATTTTCAGCCTAATCTGTTCCGTGGTTTGGCCGTGAAAAGGTAACAAACAGACAGACAGACACGAGTTACTTTCACATTTAAAATATTAGTGTGGATGTTTTTATTTTATGAATAAAAATTGATATTGAATTGAATGATGATGATGATGAGGATGGCACAAGCTTAGGGAGCCTATACCCAGCAGTGGGTGAAATCAGACTGTGGATGATGATGAATTGAATTGATAAATAACATTTTTTTCTTTTGAGATTCTAATTGGTTTAAATTGTCGCTAGCGGTCACCAATTCATTGATCTCGCAGAACGTTGCTCAATCTGTTTATCAATTTTAATTTTTAAAAGCAGTCAAAAGACTATGTTTATGCAAAATCAAGCCTATTTTGAACACGAATTGACAATAACAGGTTTCACGTCACGACTTGAATCAAGTTTTAGCAACGCTTTCGAAAGGTTAAAAGCTCAAATGTAGCTACAAACCAACCACAGTACAAAGGCCAGCGAATAAAAATGGCGTTTTTTAAAACTTAAAGGTACAGTCAGCGTCACCAATTGGTAACCCCTCTAACAAGGCGGTTTGTACGGCAGGGGGGTAACCAGTTGGTGACGCTGACCGTACCTACTTCTAAAATGAACTTAGTTTTCTTTTAGTTTTTAGAACGCTACCTACATCAATTTTTCTTTAAATGGAACATTTCAAATAATCTTGAATTCCCTTGAGTCTACCGTGCTTTGTGGTAGCTTGTCTTGACAGACGTAGGTAATCCAGTTTTTGAAGTTACTTCTATATGCGTGTTGGGCATTTTGGAGATGGAAAAAAAACCCATCAAACTCGAGTCGCGACTCGCGAGTCACGTGACTGTTACCGAAATACCGACACCGTCTCTTACTACACACATTGTATCGTCAGAATGGCCAAAGTGTAATGTGTAAGCTCTGGTTCTAAGTGAAACGACCGGGAGTTCAAATCCCAATAGGATAGTAACTTTTTGCACTTAATTTTTTTTGAAGTTTCGAACCGTTACCGAAACATCGTTCAAGTTTTCATTTCGGCACTCTTGCAGTGCCACTGTTTATAAAGTAATAAATCATCGAGATTCATAAACTCAGCCCTACAACCAACGAGGAAGGCCCATCTAATCACAAAACATTAGGTAGCTAATATTAAAGTCAGATCAAAATTAAATTAAGTAATTTCTTGAGGGAAAATAATTCGGTTGGAGAGAGCCACTTATCTTAATTATGCTTTGTATTTGAAGCAGTTAACTACTGCACCCTACGTATTTCCCGCTTAAAAGAATTTAATTTTCCGTGATAAAAATGGTAGTAAAAAAAAAGCTTCATTTTCATCCAAATTCGTTCAGCCGTTTACGATTTGCTTGTCGAAGTTTGTAAGAGTCATTCGTTTTAAATTCAATTCATTTATTCAACAACAATGTATTACATCGTATTTGAAATATTATTATAAGTAAGTAAAATAAATAGCACATGCGTAAACTAACTTAATTGAGGAATTGGGCTCAACAAATAAAAAATATATTGATGTAGGTACTTTTTTTTGTTTTGTTATGAAAATCCCGAGAAAATCGATAAAGACTATCCTTTCAATTGATTGTTGCTTCTTGTATAAATTAGTCCATTCGAGCGTGTGAGCTGCGTTGCGATTGGTGGACGTTGAAAATCATTATGCAACATGTCCTAAAAAATCAATAAAAGATAAATGAAGTGAAAACTTAAATCGGCTTAGGAATTAAATCGATACGGTCAAACGTCTATTTACAACACAAAAATGAGGCCCTGTCAGTTTGTGTAGTTTAAAATGAAAAACCCTCTATATTACGGAGCATCAATGCCTAAGTTATAGTAGAAAATGTGTTGAGAAATATTTTCTACGCAAAATAAGCTAAGTGTCGCCACCTATAAAAACAAAACTAATTAGTGAACTGAGATTAGCCCGCCCTTTGCCAAGCTCATAAAAAAGTTTTTTGACAGTTGACATAACCTTTTTAATTAAAACCGGTGGAGTTTACCTACACTTTACTTATTCACACTTAGCAGGTAGGTAAGGTAAGACTATTTTTTTCATAATTTACATATGAAAAACAATTTTGTACTTACCTAAGTACGTATAAAGTGTACATCGGGGCAGACCACCAGCCCGTTGGTCGGACGACATAGTCAGTGTGTTTGGACGACAATGGATGAGGATAGCACGGAACCGAGAAGAGTGGTGGGTTAGAGAGGAGGCCTACACCAAGTGTAATAGGTTAATGATGATCATGATGAAAGTATAACTACGATTTTGAGTTTTCTAGCGATTAAAAAAATAAGCTTTTACGTCATTCTATTTTCTCTATGGCTCAATGCTCGTTGAATTGGCAAGCGACGCGACAATTAGTTTTATGCGTTATAAACCTTATGAACAATGGTACAAGATATAGAAACGCTTGTAGAATGAACCGCACGAAAGTGCTCGAGCCAGCGCGGCCCGCTAGACTTCGCCAGACCTCGTTCACTCGCGTTTCTATATCTTGTACCATTGTTCATAAGGTATATAATGGTGCGCTATAAAACTAATTGTCGCGTCGCTTGCCAATTCAACGTGCATTGAGCCTATGTTACCGTAGAGATATTGTGGTCGGAAGAGAGGAATATTCAACTTTAAAACATCTTTGTTTATGTTCTGTAAATGGAAGTAAACTTAAAACTTTAGTTCTAAAACAACTAAGGCCACTCCTACACGAACTGCGAATTTCAGAGTTTATTGCACGACAGCACGCATCGCTAACTGCGGTATAACACGCTACTTAGTATACTAATACGTTCGCTAATAGATATTAGTAGGTAGAAGTTTAACAGTAAAACACTAAAGTTGAATTTTTATTTTTAAACGGACTTCATGGTTTTCTGGGACACGATAAAGTTATTCTTTTACCAATGTCTCCTGAACTATCTCTAAACATACAATTTGTTTTGACATCTTTATCGATATTTTAATTGAGCATCTTATATTATATAAATCTATGTTAATAAATGGAACATAATAATAAAAACTTTCACCGTTCAAAATATTTCATCACAAGACCGTTTTAATCATAAAATATAACCCCCGGAGGCAGTTTTAAGTTTTTTTCGCAAAAAATAAACTACTCTGAGGTCCGTGGTCTGGAAAATGTTCATTCATTTTCTGGTTTTAAATCCTAGAGAAACCGAGGTCAACGACTTTCATACACTGTAAAAATGCCTTAAACCTATCCTAGTAAAGTAATATTAGTACCTAACCTACATAGGCATAATCGGCTTAAACGTATTGACGCTCGTGGCGTGGCTTGCTCAGTCGTTCTTGATAGATCGTCAAAGCACAGGAACGATTAGTAAGATGGGTGACTGTTAGTGGAAGTATAAGCGCTTCCGTGCTTCGGAGGGCACGTTTTGTCAGGTCGTGGCCATAAGGCGGCCTAAAAACCACTTGTGTTGTCCACTGACATAAGCGAATTGTATCTACAGACGTAAAATTCATCTTCGGATTGAAACCCAAATCATTATCCCCTAGGCCAACACATCTGAATCATAATTGTCCAATTACATGATATGTCCCATATATCTGGCACGCGGAAGGATTAAATTAAAAAACTCAATTAATTCAACGAGCCGCCATATTTGTTTTCATGCTAATTGTGTTGACATGATATTCAACTTTTCGTTTACAACTTTGAGAGTACCTACGGTGGTCAAGTGGAAGTGTGAATTCAAATCCTATATACATGAGTTTTTCTATTTAGAAATTATCAATGCGTGTTCTCCCAAATGATGCAGGAAATTATCGTAAGCCGAAAAATAGTTAAAGTAAAGGAAGGGAGACTCTTTGATTTAGCACTTTCCTTCATCACACCTTGAGTCCTTTCATCACCTGCTGGATATAAAGAGACACGAAAAGAAGAGGTAAAAAACTTAACTTCTGTACTCGACTCGATCTTCAAAAACACACCTATTACTGAAATTGGCTATGTTGGTACTAACCCATGAACGAAGCCACAGGTGGGCCTCTATCTTCCCACTCATAAAATAAAGCTGGTGACTTTGTTTAGATGTTTGTATGTTTGTGTTTCAATCACGCCTAAACCAGTGAACCGATTTGGATGAAACTTGGAATAGGCGTAGATAGTGACCTGGAATAGCATATAGGCTATTCAAAATGTTGGTACAACGCGGGCGAAGCCGCACGCAGAAGCTAGTAATCAATAATTGTGTACAGAATGTATATTTTACTCCACAAGTTAACCTACCTAAGACGGTAAATCTCAGAATTACAGCTTTCCAATCATAACACAGTTATCTTTACGCTGTACGATAAGGGAAGTCACACAATCGGGAAAATAGAGGTTTGATAAGACTTAAAGGACCTGCTTGTTAGTAAGGTGTAAGTACTTAAGTAGTTATTTTCACTCGACTATAGAAAAAAAGGACATAACTCCTTTTTTTCTATAGTGTTTGATAGTGATTTATCAAATAAATAATTTTATTACGTTTTTTAGATACGAAAAAGTATCTGGATCGTATCCTACAGAGGTACCTATATTATTTGCAATTTTTTTCAAGTTTAGAACCGTTACCGACACCTCATTCAAGTTTTCACTTCTGTCGGTTTTTTATCTTTCGAAGATCGAACTCACTCGAGCTTTGCTATGCCAACAAAGTCTAAAGGTAATAACTTGTTTTGAAGAAATGAAAGCGTTCAATACAAACTGACCTAGTTTGTTTACGATGCAAAACATTGTAGGTACGCTCGTAATTTATAATCTTTTTAGGTCAAACTTATAAAAACCTATACAATATACATACTAGTTTATACAGGTAACCTAAGTCCACACAGGACTACTCGTACAATCTTATTTCTGACTAGCTATCCGTCGCGGTGTTACCCGCGTTCCCTCGGGAAAACTTCACTTTCCGGGATAAAATGTAGCTTATGTTCATCAAGGATAATGCAGGATTCTAATGGTGAAAGAATTTTTCAAATCGGTCCAGTAGTTTCGGAGCCTATTCAATTCAAACAAACAAACATACAAACAAATCTTTCTTCTTTATAATATTAGTGTAGATGTCCACTATTATTAACCGACTTCAAAAAAAGGAGGAGGTTCTATGTTCGGGTGTATGTATGTTTTTTTTTTTTTTTTTTTTTTTTTTTTTTTATGTATGTTCACCGATATCTCCGTCAGTTGTGAACCGATTTCCAAAATTATTTTTTTGTTTGAAAGGGTATGTTACCATAGTGGTCCCATAAAAATTTTACTCCTGAGGGATTGATAGTTTTCCCGTAAATCAAAAAAAATCACCGATCTTTCCGAAAAATGTGGACCGATTTCCAAAATTTTTTTTTGCTTGAAAGGGTATCTATATCTCGAGGTGGTCCTCATACTTTTTTTTCCTGAGGGATTGATATTTTTCCTGTAAAACTCAAAAAACCTCATTCTCACTACACAATCTGAGTCAAACGTTGAATAGTTTGACATGTTTATACTCTCGAGGTGGTCCCATATAAATTTTATTCCTGAGGGATTGATAGTTTTCCCGTAAAACTCAAAAAACCTCATTCTCACTACACAATCTGAGTCAAACGTTGAATAGTTTGACATGTTTATACTCTCGAGGTGGTCCCATATAAATTTTATTCCTGAGGGATTGATAGTTTTCCCGTAAAACTCAAAAAACCTCATTCTCACTCTAACTTCTTTAATCTTGACTATTCCAATATCTAACCTAACCTACTATATTATTTACACTTACACTTTATTTACACTACACACAGTGTTTATTTACACTAAAAATTGAAAAATAAAAATTTTTGAAAAAAAAATTGAACCGACTTCACATAACACATACAGACACTAAGAACCTTCTATGAACCTACACTAAAAAGAGAAAAATAAGAATATACACATGCAAGTATTATTTACAGTATTCAATTAATAAATTATTATGTTATATTATGTATTTGAAGTCGGTGCCAACTATTCTACTCCAACTACTCGATACAATTTTGCACCCAAGTTCTATTGTACTCGTAATTTCTTCTTAGATGTAAATGCATAGTTGGCACCGACTTCAAATATACTATAACATAATAATTTATTAATTGAATACTGTAAATAATACTTGCATGTGTATATTCTTATTTTTCTATTTTTAGTGTAGGTACATAGAAGGTTCTTAGTGTCTGTATGTGTTATGTGAAGTCGGTTCAATTTTTTTTTCATATCAAAATATGTTTTTGAAGTGAAAACTTCTTTAGGCACGTTGGGACATTTTTGAGATAAAAGAAAATATCAAACTCAGTCACGTGACTTTTACGACACTATCATCATTCATTCATTTCCCTGCCCTCATCCCACTTTCATGTGATTTACACTTCGCTCTATCAGCCGTCATCTCAACACTCACTTTCTTAATGAAAAGTCTTATCAAAATTTTGGATTCCGACGAAAAAAATGGACACCGGCAAGTAGGATTTCGTGGCCGAGCGGTAAGGCACTCCGGCTTTAGGAGGATCGACTGATCGATGCGGGTTCGAATCCCGTCGGAATCCAAAATTTTGATAAGACTTTTCATTTCTTAATGAAATACCAAGTGTGGATTAGCACTTTAAAAGTACAAAAATCATATCATCCTTCACACAGTCCATCCATCTTTTCTTTGGTCTGCCTCTTCTGCTACATCCCTTCATTCAAACCTATCCTACACCATCCTCTTAAATTTCTTTAGTCAAACTTAAAAAGGTAGGCCCTTACCTTGTTCGCTATGCAATTAAGCTTAGCTATTTAGCACTGAAAAGTGCCAAAACCGTGTTACCCTGGTTTTTCACGGTATTGGTAGCTTAGGATAAGTTAGACATAAACTATGTTTTCCACACTATTCTTTGTTATATTATAAGGTTAAGTATTTGGAATGACCAAAAAAGAACCGCCGAGCAACCAGTCTGCAATCGGCAACCCGATCTGCCCTTCTGAGTGAAAGGCGTTGCGCGCGCGCATCGTATAGTTCAGGAGTTGGTGGGGTTTTGCGTACTTAATATAATTCTAAAAAAAGATATTTTTGTAAGCTCAATTTTCATTGTCGCTTTGGTGTTTGCTGTAATTTCACTGTTTAGATCTATAAATAAATAAAATCCTCCAAAAAAAAAAAACACTTTCATAACTGGGCGTGGTAGACATTCTCTCAGACTTTTTTATGTATTCCAGATCCTTTGAAAATGTCTAACGGGTTAGTTAGAGGCATGTCCAATTAAAATCCGATCTAACGAATGGCTGGTTGTGAACTACGAACTATCCTTTCTATTCCACGAAAGAATAAGCTATCGTCGAATACCCATTTCAGTCTCAAAGAAGTGTGACGTTAATAAAAATGTAACATTTAAATCACATTCATTTTAAATATTTCAATAAATGAAACCATCATGTCCCATGATAAATTTCCGAGTTATGTAAATAAGGTGATTTCCGCAAATAACGGAGAAAATACATATTTATGTATTCGTGCCTTTCTGCATCATAAAGCGAAAATTACGTCCATCCCATAAATTGTGTTTACATAATTGTTTTTTTATCTTTCTTTGTGCACAATGTAATTCAATGTAAGCTTTATTACATTCAAATTATGATGCTGAAGTAAATTTTGAAGAAATGAAAAAGGCTATGCTGTGGCAATTTAATTTCTTTCATCACACTCGAAAGAACTATGATAAGAAATAAACACAAAAGGAGTTGTTTTCAGAGCCTCTGAAAACTTTGAATGCCTCATAGAACATGACCTCAGCGAAGTGGGCGAGGTGCGAGTTTGATTCTCTTATTTTTCGCCAATCAACCATCTTAAGTCTAAGTATGTACTTGCTAATTCAATCTAAACAGCTAAGTTTTAGAAAAATCCAGGCTCATCAAACTAATAAAATACTAAGGATTTACCACCTTGACAAAAACATGAATCAAAGGTACCAATCGAAGTAATTTACTTATCTAATTTGATTTGTACCTATTAAAGATTAGATAGGGCTGGCATGCACTCAGTCGTCACCAAGTATACCTTCCACTGACCTACGTGGGTCTTCACATTGTGACAGTGTTCTATGTTATTCAATAAGTATGCAAGATTAACCTGTAAGATTAATTTGAGGCTATGTAAAAGGGTCTGAAATAAAAACTTTTTTTATCAATGCCTTCAGACATCTACCAGAAAATTTTGGTAGATCCGGCACTTACGTAGATACCTAACTTGGGATTTAGTCATTAATTTATTTACAACTTGGGCTAACATTACAGATATTTTACTATCTAAGGCGTTATCCTAGTCAGATCTTTAAAAATTAAACATAACTTATCTAGAGAAAGGCACAAGTGGTACAACAAATACAACAGCTCAATAAAAATTACAAATAAAATTCTCTTTTAATAAAATAATATAACACAGATACTTGATTTTTGTTACTAGAATTACTTATTCATAAAACATAAAAATATTTACACGAAACAATAAACATAAAAATACGTACATAATTTAATTAAACTAAAAACACAGATAAAAATTCTAAGGATTAAGTCAGGGTCTCAATAATGTAACTAACTTACCACCATCTCCTGCACTACAAGAATGACCGGCCGCCATCTTGCGACCACACGGTGCTACAATACGAACAAAACCTTATTTAGGACGATGAACCCTACTTTCTAGGATTAAGGTTCACTCTATAAAAGCTCTTTGAACTGTGGAGTCCTTTAAAATTAGATTTCGATTAAAATAGTATTGAATGATTGGGCTCTCTACATATTCGCCGATGATAAATAAATAATGCTGGACATTTCACACAGCATCATCTAGCCCCAAACTAAGCAAAGCTTGTACTATGGGAACCAGATAACTGATATACTACTTATATACTTTTTGTTTGTAAATACATACATATTATACATAGAAAACACTCAGACCCGAGACAAATATCTGTAGATCATACAAACATTTGTCCCGCGGCGGGGATCGAACCCGCAACCTTCTGCGTCCCAAGCGGGTTTTCACCCACTGCACCACAGAGGGCGTCGCAGATGATGCTGTGTGTAAAGTCCAGCATTATTTACTAATTTGAAGTCTATGAAAATGTCTATGTTTTAACTATCATCATCATCATCAGCCTATAGCAGTCCACTGCTGGACATAGGCCTCCCCTAATGAGCGCCATTGCGCCCTGTCCTCGGCTCGACGCATCCAGCTAACTATAGCTTCTTCTTCTTCTTCTTTTATTTAATGGCTTTCTACACAATTAAGTATAATTCTGCCAATGTCAAGTTTTATAAATAGATTTATAGTCATGTCAGTCAGTCAAGTCATGTCGATGGTTAATCCAACTCCTAATAAATCCTACCCTGTTACTAAGGGGTGGGTATGGGTAAACATCCGTTGCTAGGTAACGCAATGACAACAGTGACATCATCGAAGTTTTGTCGGTGAGGTCATTAGGATTATTTTTTATTGGTGTTTCTAATACGCTAGCTTTCGTATCGAGATTTTTCGTTTCGAAAAATGTAATATAAACGGTGAAGGAAAACATCGCGAGGAAACCAGTTAGTTAGATTCTATCTAGGCGGCAAACTTGCACTGCCACGTATAGAATGCTAACTTCTGAGCGCTTCCATGCTTCGCAGGGCACGGTATATTGTCGGTCGTTAGGCCATGACGGAGGTCCCAGAGTTGACAACTGACTTGCAACTGACTCATACCTACGAACTTACTTTTTAGAGGTCAAAGAAGCCCTGAAAAGCACAATGAGAGATGCTTCAGCTATGCCAAGGATTAAATCCTTCAAGATGAAAGAAAGCAGACATAAAAAACAAAAAAAGGGCAAAATTTACTGTCCTACTGGGACTTGAACTCGCGGTCAGAGATGGTTTTTCCTATCTCAAAAATCCCCGACGCGCCTAAAGATGTTTGCAATGACGTGTCTGCAGACTAAGCTTGATCGAGTTCGTTTCTATATTTAATATTATTTGGTTCGGTTTGGGACAAAGCCGCTATTTCGGGAACGGATGCGCCTGCGCATCGGTAGTGGTGGCAGAACAAAATATAATTAGGAATTTAAATACTACAAATGAAATTTACTTCAATGTTGTAGGTAGTATTTGGGGGTAAAACTATCGTAGAATTTGGCCGTAAGTTTTGGTACCTTAGAGGAAGTTTGAAAGTTGCGCCAGTGACGGATAAGTTAAGGAGTAATAGGTTGTCGTGGTATGGGCATGTTATGAGGAGGGAAGAGGGTCATGTAACGAGAAGAATGTTAGGTTTGAATGTGGAGGGATGTAGCAGAAGAGGCAGGCCAAAGAAAAGATGGATGGACTGTGTGAAGGAAGATATGGGTAAGAAAGGAGTGAGTGTTGAGATGACGGCTGATAGAGCAGAGTGGAAGAGGAAAACCTGTTGTGCCGACCTCTCATAAAAGTGGGATAAGGGCTGGGAAATGATGTTGATTGAAATTTGAAAACAAGCCCTGGTTCTAGATGGTATTATTCGCGACGGAACAGGAGTAGAATCACATAAAGACTATTCTAAGTGATCCCAGCGGTCCTACTGAATGTGCTTTTTGACTTTGACAAGTTATTATTTTTGCTGCGAACGCTACCACACATGTGCGTGTGAACGGCGAGACAGACAAACAAACGTGTAAGACAACAGACTGATGTATAGTAGTGTAGAATCCTTAAGACAATGTGCACTCTCGGATTTCATACTTGTTTACAGATATTTTTGACGATGTGGTTCACTGACTGGGACGCAGAAGGTTGCGGGTTCGATCCCCACCGCGGGATAAATGTTTGTATGATCTGCAAATATTTTTTCATTTTTTTCATTTTCATTTATCTCGAGTCTGGATGTTTCTGTATAATATGTACAAACAAAAAGTATATAAGTAGGGTATCAGTTTAATTTACCATGTTTAACCTAAAAACTTTAGAATACGAACTTCAGTTTTCCCATAACATTTTGTTGAATCAATTGCTCAGTTATCTAAATGGAATAAATAATTTCTTTGTTACAATTCAGATGAATAAACCTTATAATAATTCTCTCAAAATCTTCGGGAATTTACAAGTTAATTGGAGTCTTTGTAGACGTATAAACAATAACCTACTTGTACTAACCTACTTCAAAGATTCGATTTCTATTCCATTTCTATTGGAACATGGCTAGGAGGCAGTGTGGCTGTTAATAAAAAAAATAACCATTTTCATGATAAAGATTTATTTTGGACAATGAAAACAAGACTGTTATTCTTGCGAAATTGAATTTTGTCCGGCTATCGAAGTTTTCAACAAAATCTTTTGACAACTCAAGAATAAAGTCTGGTTGCTTGGATTGAGTTATAACTTTACAAGTTTATTTCACACTAGCTTCTGCGCGTGTTAAAACAGGAAAGACTCTATGCCTAATTTGCAAGATATAACCAGAAGCAAAACATAAAATAATCTACCTACATGAAATTTAAAATACCTACTACTAAATATCAAGGTAGTTTTATATTTTCCTATTTGAGAATGCAAACTAAAAATTGGATATGGTAATATGCAAGAAAACACATTAGATTCATTCAAATGGTGGGTATATTGAGTTTTTCAGGTACAAAGACAAAATCAAAGTAGAAAAGCATTTATTTCGTATGACTGCTGGGATCACATAGAATAGTCTTAAAACTAAGTTTACTCCTGTTCTTTCGCGACCAATACCGTGAAGAATCAGGGCAACAAACACGGTTTGGGGCCTAGCATTATTTTAGGTGATCCATCATAAAACAAAGTTATCAAGCTTTAGTGGGAAGCCAGAGAAATAACATTGAGGCTCATAAATTTAGATGCTCCTTAAGTACAAAGAATTAACACCTCGTACATAATCATGAAGATAAACAATGTGTACCACAACACTACTAAAGAATACACAGCATGAATAAAATACAGAACACAGAAATTATAAAAGTACTTACATGAAACATAATATCACATATATACATACATAGTCACAATTGAGTAAAGCATTTTATAGGTAAAGTTACAAAGTGGGTACTTAGCTTTTGTATCGATCTGCTGCTGCACACTGATTCCCATAATCATAATCATATTCCTTTTTATACCCGACAAGATTGTAAAATGTCTGCCATGAATTTGTCCAATCAGAGACCACCAAACTTTGAGATTGAATATCTTTGTATAACAGTTGAATTATCAACACATGATATAGCTACATTGTTTTAAAAATCTAAACAATGATTATTACAACGTTTATGATTAGTAGATTGTGTTCCTTTTACCGATATTTACATAAATTCGGAACGACCAATCACAAAGCCTTGGAAATTATCTTACTACTCAGGATATTATATCAATACATATATTAGCGAGAGTATTTTAAAAGGTGATAGAGGAATTACACAATTTTTGTTATTAACTAATCTTATCCCTAGTACCTAATATCCTTAATTAATTCGTTAACAAAACACAACATTTCATTCAATTGTCTGCCTCTTATAGTAAAAATATAAAGTAACTATGATTAAAGCTTAATGATTACAATAACAAATCATGTTCTGATTAATATACTACTATAATAACTTTGTATATGTACTATTTAACTTATAACGATAAACTATACCACATTATCAAACATTTTATTGATACAAGTTTCGTTCAGAAACTGATTGACAAGATTTCGTTTACTTCGTATTATTGTTTGACTTTGACATCTTCAATCAATGTGTCGTTTCGAAATTAATATCTGTCACGCGCGGCTTTGCACGCGTGGTACCAACATTTTGAATAGCCTAGCTTGGTTTCACAGCTTAAAGGGACCGTAGACCTGAGAATGGTTTTAATTTCATCTCGATACCTACACGCGTTCCCGAGATATAGGGTCTTGCCAGACAGACAGACAGACGGAAAACCCCCTAAAACCCCTAAAAAGGATAAGTAGTAGGATAATTTTCAATTTTTAGGAAGTTGGCTGTGATAATGCCTTAACTTTCAATCATTCGTCGTGGTTTCGAATTCCAATCAATGAATTTTCAATTTTGGAAAAATGTAGCTTTAACGGAGAGGGCGTAAGGATACTACATAGTACCTACATAATTTGATAGGCGATGCTTGCAATTTTTCACTTGGAATAAAAAAATACGTAGGTAAAAACGAGTAAAAATGGCGGAGAATGCCATAATTCACATTATAAATAATGGCGGACCTAAAGCCTTATCAAAGAACTCATTATTTTAGACAAAGTTGCCACCCCATGCAACTCCCCCCGCGTCCATCAAATATTTTCTTTGGTCAAAGCCTTCTAACATCCATCCTGTACCCTAACGATAAACAAAAATATTTTCTTATGGTACCTTCATCACAACAGCCAATTTACCAAGAGCTCTGCCCAACAAAGTTCCCCCTAAAACCACAGTTTAATTGAAGTTTATAATACTTTGAATAGGTCAAAATAAACTGGCCGTGTCAAATTACGTAACACCTTGCTCCCATAAAATAAAAATAAAACCTAAAATAGCTGTGTTTTTTGTTGCAGAGTGAAAGAGATAGCTGAAGGATACAACGTGCGCGAGTGAGACAGAACTAGTGTCCAGTTTAAACCAGTTTGAGGGTAAAAAAGTGCTTCCCAACTTTAGAAGGCATCTAGTAATGACAGTCAAAAGTTTTTGAGTGCAGTGAGTGAATTGTGTTCGAAAAACTTCAAGATGGCCGTTTTTCCCGCTGTTTTCGGATTGCTAATGGCCGCTCTAGTGACAGGTGAGTGACAGTGACATTTGTAATTTAATTAGTGGCAAGGCGTGGCGTTTTATTCTGCCTACGTGTAATTTTTATTTTTACGAAAACATTAATTATTTCGTTAATTACCTTCGGGGGTGGTGTAATTACTTTGGTATGACCTACTTTGCTGTACCTACCTGCTAATCCTAACGTGTAAAACTTAGTTTATTATTCTGACCATTTTAATAGCATACTACTTACATACGTTTTTATAAAACAGAACGCCAACGTTCTTTTCAACAACCACAAATAAATTACAAACTCAAAATTATAACCATGTATTTATATAAAAAAAAATCACATACAAAATTAAATTTAAACCATGAATATTATAGGTAGGTAATCTACATACTTACCTACAAGTTTTTTGACCATAAATATGAATTTAATCCACATAAAGTTATGCCGTGCATAACCTAAATAAGTAATATGAATAACCAACCCAGTGAATTGGTATTCTTACAGTAGTAACGAATAACCATACTTTCTAGTTTAGGTATGCATGACATAACCTTATGTCAAGTTTTTAGTAAGGGCCTAAGATTTTAATGAAATATTTGGTAAAAATGAATAGTCCACCTTAATTATGTTGTCATTATTCCCTCCAGAACAGGTTATTTTCGACCAATAACATTGTTTCCCTCCAAAACGATAGTATCTGTCATCGCACGCGTCCATATTGTAAACATGCCCTTCCTTTCCCGCCTTTATTTTAGGATTCCGTTGGCAGCCCCTATATATGTATTATAAAGTACTCTGTGGGCAGACCTCAGTGGCTATCAAATTGTTAGCCTTGAAGGGAGATCTTACAACTTCGTTACCAAACTTAGCTTATTGTTAATACATCATACTAGAGCACTGATGGTGGCGGAAAAAATTTCGGACTATAATAAGTTTCTATTTTTAGCTCGCATAGATAAACAGTCAGTAATTTTAAAATTTTGGGTTCTAAATTGCTCTGATTGTTTTCCCTATTACCTAGTTTTACTACCTAAGTCAAAGTCAAAAAGCATTTATTCAGTAGGACCGCTGGGATCACTTAGAATAGTCTTGAAACTGATTTTACTCCTGTTCTTGCGCGACCAATACCGTGATCAGGGCAACAAACACGGTTTGGGGCCTAGCATTCTTTTAGGTGATCCATCTTAAAACTAAATAGTCAAGCTCCAGTACCTACCTACAGAGTTTAAAGTCTAGAAAAGTTCTTGATGTAGGTATAATATTCAGCGATAGATAAAGACGCTGGCAACACTAACGAGTTGAGCTCTTAACTTTCAAAAAGGCTTGAATTATTGAGTTCCTTTCGAACGTTTTCAATAAAATGGAAATTGTTATGAGAAAGTTTTTATATGAAGTTACCTATAACTGCGTTTTAAATACTAAAAATAATGTTGATTTCTGTTGGACTTCAGCACATTTAAGTTTTGCCCCGTTTTGCTGAGAAAGTAGCAATTTCTCAAGAATAAAAATGTTGAGCCGGGTTGGCCGAATGGGGTACCTCGGCTTTCAATTCGAAGGTCGTGGGATCGTGGAAGGACGTGGGAAAATGAGGCCGTGCATCAATGGATTTTGCGTTTCGTAAAGTTTATATGCGCTTTAACACGAGCTCTGAACGGTGAAGGAAAAAATCGTCAGGAAACCAGTTAGTATTCTTATAGGCGGCGATGGTCTTGCAACCTGTCACGTATGGAATACTAACTTCTACAAGATGTGGGCATGTATCAAATATGTATTTGTACATGCCTCTGACTACCTTAGACATCTTCAAAGGATCTGGAATATAAAAAAAAGATCTGAGAGAATGTCTACCGCGCCTTGGGGATACAGTCGTGACCCTGTTTACGTTTTTTTTAAATGTATATGAGACTTTAGTATAAACTTCAAATATCTCTATATTACATCTACGTTTTTAGAAATAAAGAAAGAAAGAAAGAAACTTTTATTTTGTGCCACAGACAGAAGAATATTATAATGCAGGTACATTGTAATATTATTGAATTAAAATAAGTTAGACATAATCTGATTAGTACCTACACTCTTAACTTAAATAACTATAAGTGACCGCAAAATAGGTCGTTTTTAAAACTAAAAAGAAAAGCGACTTCAATGTGTGACTCCCGCGTGACCCTGGGCATCAAAAGTGATGATTAGGACTTAATGATTGAGCATAGAACCTCCTTTTTAAGTCGGTTAAAATCATAGACAATACATGATTTGTTTCGCTGTCTATGGTTAAAATCATTACTATTAAAATATTCATATTATACAGAACCTTACGGTTCACACACGCTTGTCTGAACATAGTCCAACGTTTGCACAGTATAAACAAACAGATAATGTTTGGTTTTGGTGATTTTGAAGATCACGGGCATCCGGGAGGCATGTTTTGAAATAAAACACACAACACACAAAGTAAAAAACCGGCCAAGATATGGGAGCCCACATTATTCTTACTTATACAGGGTTATTTGTAAAACACCGGTAACCTCTCAGGACTGTATTACTATCATCATAACATCAAGTTGTATGACTTTTAATTTATCATTTTGTCATCAGATTTTCACACAACAATTTAAATTGAACGCTCTAAATGTTACGAAGTCTATGCGAAACAAAATAAACCGATTGTACTATGCGAAGGGAGCAGGGTTAGGGCGGCGGGGGGCTGAAATTTGTAACTGACGTTGATCTAAGATTGTATTATCATCAAAATCAGGTATTGCTAGTGAAAAACTACGCGTAAGGCGAGCGAGCGCAGCGAGAGTGCCGTGGATGCGCCAGAAAAATAATGTTATCTTTATTATTTAAGAAATGACTTGGCTAGGCAAGTAGTTAAACGTAATAGCAAGCCATTTGCCTAATATCATTCAGGCCGCTAGTTGAACGGCGCCGCTTTAATGAAATGGCTAGGTATTTAATTGAATGGCCGATTAAACCAGTTGCCTGCGACTTAACTATGTATCGTTTTCTTTCATCGTCACTAACTACGTGTATGTATATAAAAACTCATCTGTTCTCCGACCTACCTCACTGCCAGGTCAAGCAAAGCCAGATGCTACTTGTTTACGCCAGCCAGTCTATTTTTAGCCGTGATTGGGGTAATACCCCGGCTTTTAAGGCGAAGGTCATGGGATTGAATCCTGGCCTGCATCAATATCGATTGGGAAAAGTTATGCGCAACACGAGCTCTAAATGATGATGGAAAACATCGTGAGGAAACCAGTTGGTATTCTTATAGGTGGCGATGGGCAATCTGTCTCGTATGGAATACTATCTCCTGCAATTTTTTTTTATATCCGTGGCATAAAGACGTGCCTCTGCCTACTCCTGGACATTCTACCATACCTTGGGGATAGTCGTGATATTTTGAAGTAAAAATTAGGCGTGTTGGGGATTTTTGAGATGGGGAAAAATCATTGAACTTGCGAACCTGTTACCGACACCGTTCGGTAAACTTCGCCAACAGTCGGGGTCTGTCAGCGATCCCAAGGGGCCCACGGTTTTTAGTTAAATTGTTTTTAACTTAAAATGTTTACTAAATATGTAGGTACTAGTATCTGTGTCGGCACTCCTGGGAATGTCACTATTTTTACATCAATACATACGTATTGACGTTGTCTTTCCTGTGGATATGATTATGCTGAGAGGATGGTTTAGGTGCTGCAAGCCTCCATCTCAAACAATGTCCCAGGCACTACAACGTTCTAGGGTCCAGAAGGCAGTGGGGTGACTAAGTTAGTGATTTCACCACTGAAGTCTAGGTCATCAAGCACTAGGTAAATCTAGGAGTATTTTATGCGTAATTACAGAGGCTAGGTTGAATCATTGGTGATAAAATGAGATGACTAAGATGCCTGTTTCCTGTTCATGACTCACTAGATAATGATTCTAGGACTAAGTACTAGAAAATCCATAATTTATAAAAATAATAGTTCTAGCTTCTGCCCGCGTGGTACCAATATTTAGAATAGCCTATATGCTATTCCAGGTCACTATCTACGCCTATTCCAAGTTTCATCCAAATCGGTTCACTGGTTTAGGCGTGATTGAAACACAAACATCGATATCGCCACATAAACTAGCTATACCACTGAGTTAAAAGAGTACTTACTTCAGTATCAGTATCACTAGATGGCGCTGAGATCACAGATAAGCGAATTTCCATATAAATGTATAGAAATCCTGAATCGCGATTACGAAGTTTTCAAGCACAACTAACCTTTATAACTATCCAACTTCAACCGTCGGCCGTAAGGCCAGCCAGGTAAGTGGGCCAGATGGGCCGACCTGGTGAGGGGAGCTCTACCTCTATGGACTTAATTGGGGGAATATCACCTACCCCCAAAGATCTAATCCTTAGTTTTTTTTTTTTTAAATTAAATAGGTCAGCATTTGACCTCACTCTGCCTGATGTTAAGCAGTAGTGAGGTCTAAGATGTAGCATGCTTACCTAGACGGAACCTATTTAGTTATATTAGTTATATCTACCTAATCATCATTTGTGATTTCTTTGTCGGATGCCCTAAAATAAATATACATTTTAGCTTTAAATTCCGTGTTTTGCGACGATGAGTCAACTCCTGCATTGCTTGAATCATTGTCCTTGCTTTGTTAAGGTTATTTAAAACTGCGTACAGTCAGCCATGTTTATACAACAATGGAATTATTTTTACTTGCTTCTTGTTATACAGGATCATGAGTGTATCCAAGAAAAAAGACATGAATTGCCATCTTAAGAAAATGTTTAAACTTAAGATCAAAAAGACGGGATGAGACTTCAAACCTTGTATTTCCCCTCTGCCAAAATGTACACGATTCCGAATCATGTACGTCTTATAGTTTTACGTACGTCATATACGAAATTTGCAAGAGTGTGCGTAAAAGGATGTATTGTAATGTTTTTATGCATAACCGTGTGTAAAGTGCGTTCGTGTGCTACCTCGTCCCCGGAAAAACCGGCAGAAAATGTTGAAAGAGTAATTCTGTCTATAAATCGTCCATTCTATTTTGTCTGCGTGTTTATAGCACAATTCAAACAAATGATATGGTTTTTGAGTTTAGCGGAAAAAATCCCTCAAAAATCAATTTAAAAAAAGCAATATAGAACCTTCTCCTTTTTTAAAACCGTTTAAAACTAGACCAACAGGACGTATAAATGCCATTTACACGATACTATTCTAGCATACAATTCTTTGCCATAGAATATTAGCTCTTGTTCCGTTGAGTTAGAGAAAGCACGAGGTAAGAATGGTATGCCACAATGGTATTGTGTAAATGTTTAGAAGATATAAAGGTATTTTTATAGTTGACTAGCTGCGCCCCGCGGTTTCACCCGCGTAAGTCCCGTTCCCGCGGGAATATCGGGATAAAAAGTAGCCTATGTGTTAATCCAGGGTATCACCTATCTACATACCAAATTTCAACCAAATCGGTCCAGCCGTTTTTGCGTGAAAGAGTAACAAACATCCATACATCCATACATCCATACTTACAAACTTTCGCCTTTATAATATTTACTAGCTGCGCCCCGCGGTTTCACCCGCGTAAGTCCCGTTCCCGCGGGAATATCGGGATAAAAAGTAGCCTATGTGTTAATCCAGGGTATCACCTATCTACATACCAAATTTCAACCAAATCGGTCCAGCCGTTTTTGCGTGAAAGAGTAACAAACATCCATACATCCATACATCCATACTTACAAACTTTCGCCTTTATAATATTTATAGGATAGGATTATAGGATATAGGATAGTACTGACTGCAGTTACCTACATTGTAGTTTGGTGCATTGAAAATAGTCTTATTCATCGATTGGCAAGGACAAGGCCAATGCAGTAGCCATATTACCTATAAGACTAGGTGACTCCATGATAAATAATGCTGGACATTTCACATAGAGTGGGACAAGGGCAAGAAGATGATTTCACACAGCATCATCTATCCCCAAACTAAGCAAAGCTTGTACCTACTATGGGAACCAGATAACTGATATACTACTTTTTTTTTGTTTGTAAATAAATACTTACATAATAGTGGCTGCCACTCTCGTATAGGCCTTTTCAGCAATGAAAGAAAATGCTCTACCCAAAGTTGTAGTGTAACCTGCCCAGACTGACGCCACCTAAATCATCTCTAGTAAATGGAAAAATGCCAATGATGTTGATGATGATGAAATGAGGAACAGGAGTGAAATCACCTAGTTTTAAGACGTTTCAAAGTGATCCCAGCGGTCCTACTGACTAAATGCTTTTTAACCGACTTCAAAAAAAGGAGGAGGTTCTCAATTCGTCTGTATGTTTTTTTTTTTTTTTTTTTTTTTTTTTGTATCATTTTACGCGATTACTCCGCCAATTGTGGACCGATTTTCAAAATGATTTTTTTGTTTGAACGGGTATACTCCAGTGGTGGTCCCATATAAATTTTATTCCTGAGGGTTTGCTAGTTCTCCCGTAAAATTCTAAAAACCTTTCCTCCTAGCCATTGTAAATCGAATCGACAGATAAGTCTAAGACTCTTTATGCATTATGTCAAATTGACGCTTTACCAATGCCAGGAACTCACGTGCCGCGAAACTTGACATAAAATGTATGCAGTTGTGGTAATTAATGCCCTTAGACGCCGGTGGAGCCTAAGCATTATCTGCCGATTTGATTTCTTTTTCTTATTTCGATTTTTATGGATGGCTTATTGATTCCCTGAGTCACGCCGTGTGTAGAGTCGAACATTGAAGTCGGTTTTCCTTTTAGTTTTAAAACGTAATTATTTACTTTGACTTTGACTTTGAAATACATACATAAATAGAAACACCCAGACCCGAGATAAATATTTTCAGATCATACAAACATTTATCCCGCGGGAATCGAACCCAACCTTCTGCGCTGCGTCACAAGCGCTTTCACCCACTGCACCATAGAGGTCGCATTACACTTGAATGAATGAATGAATGAATGAATGAATGAATGAATGAATGTAATACAGAGCTTAAAATGGAGTCTGAAGCAATAAATCCCAGAAAATACTCAGCTATTCACCGTAATTCCCTAAAAAAATAAAATACAACTTTTCCTCTTTTAAACAGTTTATTCTGCAGTGAAATCGCTCGGAAACTGAGAAAATAAATAAAAAAACAAGTAAATTACAACAGTTTTCGTACATTTCGGTAGTTATTTAAATGGGGAGCATTTTGTCCATGTTGCGTTTGTGCGCGTTTCCATTGGAACCCGAGATTGGTAAAAAATCTGAGGCCAGTAGATTTTTCTTATTTTTTCCAAAAAAAATATTTTTGTGCACTTGATAGCTGTTTTCGAACTTGGTGCTGCGACACTCCGATTTTTTTAGGACTTAACCAGTAAGTAGTATATGAGGCGAGTGTGTATGGGACAGCTGGAAGGGGAAGGCCTAGGCGAACCTTCTTGGATCAAATTGCGATATTTTGGAGAAGGGCCTGGTCAAAAGTACCCTAAACCGTCGAGCTGCGATGAAGAATGTAATGAGAGTGAATAAGGCGAAAGTTGGGTGTCAGGATCGTAGCGAGTGGTCCGTGGTCTCTGCCTACCCCACAGGGAAAGAGGCGTGCTTTTATGTATGTATGTATGTTAACCAGTAGGTAGGTTAGTTAATAAATAGTAGGTAAGTATCTTTCTCTATGAGGTTTGTACCTACTGTATAAAAAACAATAATATTTTAAATGACAAAAACAATAATTCATACTGAAATCCAAAGAGATTACCTACACGTCTTCAACATTTATTTCTTTGGCAAGCAGTAGGTTGTATCGTGGCCAACTTTAGCTACAAATCAACATTATATTCAGTGAAAACATTTATTTTCTCGAAACGATATTATCGTCCGATATTCCCGTATCGTGCCCAACAATGGACCAGTGCGAATACGTGCTGAAACGCGAACTCATTACTCGATATCTCTGCTCCATTAAATAAGGTTTTGAATAAAAACTCGCACGATTTATTCTTGCGATTTCGAAAATTCCATTGTGTGCAAAACATTTTTAGTTTATTGAGACGTGGCCGTGGAACTTACGATCGTATGTTTTTGATGAAGACAGTTAGCTTTTGAACGGTGAAGGAAAATATATTAAAAAAAAAGATTAATTACTTACTGCGGCTTGGGGTTTACTGTTATTTAGAAATGTCTTTAATTTTTTTATGAAACATACCATGAACCAATAACGTTACCTATACCATAGCATCCTCTTAACACGCCTGTCGTACTGACGCATGTGAGCGTGTGACGTGAAGTGAATGACAGGTAGGGTTGTCATACATTCACGGTGTGTTTTTGATGGGCGTTGTTTTATTCCTAAGAACGCGATGTTATCCAACTAAATAATAAGTAAATCTGAAAGTTCGTATATGTTTGTGTTTCAATCAATCACGCCTAAACCAGTGAATCGATTTGGATGAAACTTGGAATAGGCGTAGATAGTGACCTGGAATAGCATATAGGATATTCAAAATGTTAGTACGATGGGCGTTATTAAATCTAGACGTCCTTTACGTCTACCTAGGTATAAGTACTACCTAGATGATTAGGCAGAAGACAATCTAAGTATGCCTCTAGTCAATAGGACCTGCGTGCCTTGTTGTTTAAGATGGTAGGCTTGCCCAGCATCAAAGCTAACTAAGCGGATTTCGTTACTAATACGTAGATGGGTCAATCAACTATTTTACCCACACAATTCTGTCCCCGAACAGGAAAAGTCTACAAAACGGTCATCAGACCTGTCGTACTGTATGGATCTGAGTGCTGGGCCACGAAAGCGACGGATGAAAGAAGAGTGCATGCGACTGAGATGCGAATGTTGAGATGGATGTGCGGAGTGACGCGAATGGATAAGGTGAGGAATGAATATATTAGGGGAAGTCTGAAAGTAGCGCCGGTGACTGAAAAGTTGAGGAGCAATAGGTTAGCGTGGTATGGGCATGTAATGCGGAGGGATGAAAGTCATGTAACTAAAAGGGTGATGGAAATGAATGTGAATGGATATGTGAGTAGAGGTAGACCTAAGAAAAGATGGATGGATTGTGTGAAAGAAGATATGGAAAAGAAAGGAGTTGATGACGAGATGACGAGTGATAGGGGAGAGTGGAAGAGGAGAACATGTTGTGCCGACCCCGCATGAGCGGGATAAGGGCAGGCCAATGATGATGATGAATTCTGTCCCCGAACATAATATTTTCTTGAGTTCTTGGTGGACTGGCAACTTGACGACACAACCAGAGGACACCACCGCGCCATGCGAAAGCAAACATAAAAGAAGCCAATTACGGTAAAAGGTGCCATCTAAGTGTTTCCAGTTGCAATTTATGAGGGTAACTCAGCATACAAATTCTAGGATGTCCTATCAAAATTCGTATGCTGAGTTACCCTCTTAAATATCGACTGGACACACTTAAATGGCACCTTTTAGCATAATTAGCTTCTTTTGTCTTTGCTTTTGCTCGCATGGCGCGGTGGTATCCATAGGTTGTGTCTTGAAGTTGCCAGCCTGCGAAGAACGATCTAATAAAAGTGCTCGATGACAGAATTGTGTGGAAAATAGTGGATTGATCCAGATCGTCCTGGAATAGCATCATTAGTAATTATTAGCTTCAAATTCTACCACGGGAGATAACAAAAGCTAGTAGGTAGTCTACAAAATCACACCTACCATCCACCCATTTACCTAATTGCAACCACTACATTGAATGTTTAAATTAAACCACAGTGGCAACCCTACACGAATTCCAAATTTGAATTCAGCTAGTGGAATCCCGCGGCGTTGCTCGTACAATGTACATACTGACGGACATGCCAGGCATTTCATCTGTATGTGAAAGCGGCTTATTCCGAATTGTTGAGAGATATTTAGCTTTGCTCCACATCGTCAAAAGATGTCTGCTGGCTTGCATATTTTGAATAATCTTCTCGTAACAAGCTAAAATCAGTGTGCCTTTCAAATTCATACACTTTTTGCGTGAAACAAACATCCATAATAACGGTTGCCTGGAAGAAATCGCTTTCAGCGATAATGCCGCCCATTGTACTTAGAACATGTAATTGTTTTAAATGTTTTGTTTTTGTTAATTTCTTTATGAAAAATAAATATTTGTATGTTTGTGTTTCAATCACGCCTAAACCAGAAAACCGATTTGGATGTAACTTGTAATGGGTATAAATAGTGACCTTTAATAGGCTATTCAAAATGTTGGTACCACGCGAGCGAAGCCGCGCGCAGTAGCTAGTTCATAATAATATAAAAATGTAAAAATATCTCTGTTACCTTATCACTCCCAAACCACTGAACAGATTAGGCTGAAAATTGTCATGGATAAAGGTTGTATCCCAGGGAAGGACATAGGCTACTTTTTATCCCGAAAATATGAACAATAACGTACTGTTGGTCACACCGGAGCGCAGCTAGTCATTGTCTATGCGATCAATATTATTAATTTTAGCAATGCCTATCGATCATAGTAATAGCGTTGTTTTGAATACTTCGCGTCGATAAATAACAGTGTCCAATTTGTTTCAAAATTACAGTAACTCTGTAGATTGACCATGTTTTGGGGTCTTTTCAGGACTTACCCCTTTTTTGGGGTGTCTTAAGGCGCGAATAAACGGCGCGCCAACGCAGCCGAGCCAGGCTCGGCTCGTGATTCAGCGCGCAACTAGGCTCGGCGCGGCTCTGTAAAGATTGCACGATCCATCACTTGTCGGTTTTTTCGACACGGGTCAAAGGCGCGCGAGCCATCTAGGCTCGGCTCGTGTTACTACGCGCCGTCTAAACAGATGGTACACAGCGCGCGACGAACAAGCCGCATCTCCAAGGACGGCTCGGCTCGCGTAGGCTCGTGCTACCCCGCGTCGTTTAAACGCACCATTTTCAAAAAACTTTCAACTGGTGCTTTGGAGACCTAAAAGATATCGAAACTAACCTACCCTTTGGTGCGTTTGAGACCTAATCAGTCTCCTAAAAATACAGTTTTGAAAGTCCTTGAATTCACCTTTAAATAGGAAGCAAATATGTATATTTGTCTTACTCATACTTAAAGAACTTTACACGTTAGAGCCTCCCGCAAGGAGTGAAACAACACTATTATAGTCAACGCACAATACAAAAGTCCTGCAAGAGATCTGATAGATCTCGTAATGCAACAAAAAAAATGTTAACAAATTAAAATTACCTACACGCCTTGGGGATAAGGTCGTGCCAAAAACAAATGACTCTTTTAACTCACTCTCCAATGTCTGTCTGTGAGGCATGCATCTGATATCAATTGTCACTCCATTATTTAATTCTGTCCTAGCTTTTCCCAAACCCATTGTCCTCCTGTCGTCACGTGACAGTCAACAAACGAGTTGAAATTGGCTCAATTTTGCGGTGTGATAAATCCAGCGCACTGAGATTTTCATCAGGCGCCATTGTTGAATAGGGAGGGGACATATCGATGTTTTATCGATAGCAATGATTGTCCCAATTCTGTTTCTCTTACCAATGTTATTTGATTGTCATAACTTTCAAAACTTCATGAACATTGTTTTTTTTTAATTTATTGCTCGTGTCACTAGTTCAGAGTATATGGATTTTACCAATACCAACTTTAAATTTCATAAAATGTGGGTCCAGCTTGGCTGTAAAGTCGCCATGTAAGCCATGACGATGGAGGCATTTAAGTAGCTAAAAAACTTTGTCGCTATAATCAGCTACTCACTCATACAAATTAATGTTTAATAAACGTATTTCTATGCATTAAACATCATCAAAATTCAATTATCAAACCTCCATTGTCGCAATTCAACAAAATGTCCGACAGGTCATTATCCTAGAAGCGGAAAAAGTCAAAACTGATTCAAATGACGAGCCCATTGTTACAAAAAAGTTTCCGCATTTTTGTCTGTATGTAACGGTTAACGGGCTCTGTTGGTTTGAAAACAAAAACTATTAAGAATAGGTTCGCATGTCAAACTAGGTCACGGTAAAATGCGGTAATTTAGTAATAATAGTGTTGTGATCTCAATGACATATCGAGATTTGTAGTCTGTAATAGTTGGTATTCATAACTACCTCTGTAGCGCAGTAGGTCCGCGATGCAGAAGGTTGCGGGTTCGATCCCCGCGGCAGGACAAATGTTTGTATAATCTACAAGAAACTAAGCTACTACAATATGTACATAAAATTACAAAATACAATAGAATCAGTCAAGCTATCTAAGGATCGTCGTAAAAACGATCTATAGATAGCAGTTGAGCTATCTATAGATCGTTTTTACGATCCAGGTCACTGCCAGTCGGAAGCGTGCCCACAACACTGGCGGCATTGCCACGCTGAATGGCAATGCTGAATCTACAAGTATTTGTTTCGTGTCTGGGTGTTTTCTATGTATAATATGTATGTATTTACAAACCAAAATATATAAGTCATGTACTCGTAGTACCCATAAAAAAAGCTCTGCTTACTTTGGGGCTAGATGATGATGTGTGAAAAGTCCAGCATTATTTATTTATTTTGCAAAAGCTTCGCTCTCGTGGTACCGAAATTTTAAATCGTCTTAAACAAGAAGTTTTATAAGAAAGTAATAATAAATAAGGATTTAAGTAGAGGTACTTACTTATATTTTTAACAGGCTAATGATCTTCGTTTGTAAACCAAGCAATGAAAGTGTCGCTTTAATCATGGATCTACATAAGTAACAAGTAAAAGTTTTATGAGTGGAAAGTTGATCGAGTTTTCGTTTTAGCATGTTCTTTTTAAAATAAATAAAATTACGCCATTCAGTATCAAAGTAACTAAATTGACATCTTTTTATATATTTCGCAAACAGCTCTAGACGCGCAAAAAGTAAATTGGATTCTTAAAGTACGTGTTATGACTAAACTAGTCGTTGGTTTCATAAAAGCCGTTAGTAATCACATGGTTACAAAAACCGTTATAAAAACAAAAGAAATCTGCAAAATGGCATGTATCAATAGTTGGACGTGCCTCTGACTGCCCTTAGACATATTGAATGGGCATATTCGACAACCTCTGTGGCGCAGTGGGTGAAAGCCCGTTTGTGACGCAGAAGGTTGCGGGTTCGATCCCCGCCGCGGGATAAATGTTTGTATGATCTGCAAATATTTATCTCGGGTCTGGGTGTTACTGTGTATATTATGTATGTATTTACAAACAAAAAGTATATAAGTATTTAATACAGTTCCCATAGTACAAGCTTAGTTTGGGGCTAGATGATGCTGTGTGAAAATGTTAAGCATTATTCCAGCACTATTACATTATCCCATCCCATCTAACTGATATAATTAAGCTGAAAGTTTGTGAGTTTGTTTAGATATTTGGATGTTTGTGTATTTGTGTATCTATCACGCCTACACCAGTAAACCGATTTGAATGAAACTTGGTATAGGCGTAGATAGACTTGGAATAGCATATAGGCTATTCAAAATGTTGGTATAAACGGTCACGTGGGCGAAGCCGCGCGCAGAAGCTAGTTTAGTAACTAGTTATATTTTTGTATATTCCTTCCTTTTTTATTCGGATATCTTATAAGGTTAAACATGAAGCTAGTATTCTTAGCTCTCTGCAATTTTAATGTCTTCTAATGGACGTTACAGTCGGATCCTTTCATTATTAAAAGGCACCAAGCCTTAGCTAATTGCCTGACTTATACTCTCTATCGTATTTATTACAGTCATTAATGAGAATAAATAAAACGCCATTTACACGATAAAATAAATAAATAATCAATAAATAATGCTGGACTTTTCACACAGCATCATCTAGCCCCAAAGTAAGCAAAGCTTGTGTTATGGATACTAAGATGACTGATATACTTATTAATAAAATAAATAAATAAAATATACTTTTTGTTTGTAAATACATACATAATATCATACATAAAAACACCCAGACCCGACAAATATTTGTAGATCATAGAAACATTGGTCCCGCGGCGGGGATCAAACCCGCAACCTTTTGCGTCGCAGGCGGGCCTTCGCCCACTGCGCTACAGTCAAAAATATTGAAATTGTTTAATCGTGAAATAATAACACAGACCGAGTTACTTTCACATTAAAATATAAGTATGACAGTTACCTATCGATAAAACTTCTATCGACGTATTCCCATCCCTACTAATTGTTCAACAAATTCGATTAGAAACTCCAAGTTGCATAGAATTTAGCTCAAACTTAGCCTACTGTTGTAACTCTAAGAACTATAACTAATCATTTTAGTTGCATAGAGCGATGACTGTACTTAACTTAGTCACTATTAGTCGTCGCTAACTAGTACGGTCAGCGACAAAAGTTTATGAAAATATGTTATTGAATCTTCCCACTCATTTATTTATTAAAAAAAAGGACACCCAACACAGGTACACTTCACATTCCAAAACTAAAACAAAGTGTCTTACTTAACCCTAGTGTTCCCATAATTACAGGGTATCACAACATGCGTAAAACAACAACTTAAAATAAGTACACTCATATAATAAAGCAGCAAGTTTGTTTAGATGTTTGTATGTTTGTGATGAAACTTGGAATAGACATCGAGTGACCTGTAATAGCATAGGTATAGGTTATTCAAAATGTTGGTAGCCGCGCGCAAAAGCTAGACATTTCACACAGCATCATCTAGCCCCAAACTATGCAAAGCTTGTACCTACTATGGGAACCAGATAAACTACATATATATTTTTTGTTTATAAATACATACATTATACATAGAAACACCCAGACCCGAGATAAATATTTGCAGATCATACAAACATTTATCCCGCGGCGGGGATCGAACCCGCAACCTTCTGCGTCGCAAGCAAATATTAGTACTTACCTAAAGTTTTGCTAAGCCAATGAACTGTGGTTTAAAGAAATTGACTGGCGATATTGTAAGACAATTCACGTCTGCCCTAAATTAATGCTGTATAGATGTGAAACTCAACAGTTACAGAAATCCAACTCGAAATAATCCAACTCTCGAAATCAAGGGCCTTCGTCCTAACATCGCGAGGAAACCCGCAACTTTATAACGTTGTCTTTCCTCCAAAGCAGATTAAGCTGAGAGGATGGTTTAGGTGCTGCAAGCCTCCATCTCAAACAATGTCCCAGGCACCAGCGTCCCGTTCAGTGTAGGCATAGGTTGCCTCCTGACGCTGTATAAAACAACTAAAATAAGCAACTAGAAGAGGCTTAAGGTTTTTTTAACTTCGTTAGGTTGGGCATTTTTGAGAAGGGAGAAAACCATTAAACTCAGTCACGTGACTGTTGCGACACTATCCTCTTACTATACCTACCTTAATTGCGTCACAACGGTCTAGGTGTTAGAGTGACCGCCTCTGGTGAGACATCCCCGAGTTCGAATCCCAGCGGGTCACGTTATTTTTTAACATTTTGCACGTAATTTTTTTTAAAACCGTTACCGAAACCAAGTTTTCACCACCGTTTTCACATCTGTCGGCGCTCCCGGAGTGCCTTTAAGCTAAGTTTCATTTCTATGTACGTTATCCTATCGTCCAGGTCAACGTCCTTATGTCAGTGCCCTGAAGGTCGTCTGGGCAAGGTCGTTGCATCCTGCAATACCTACAGATTGTTCTCATCTATCTAAGCTTTTTCATGTTTTATTAGATGTTGTTCTTACAAAATTGATCTCGCTATCCATTTATCCACGTTTAAGCGACAATGGGCGGTCTTATCGCTGTGAGCGATTTCTTCCAGACAGATTCATTGGGTACTAAAGTAAGTAAGCTCATACAAATTTGCTTTATCGGGTACCTACTGAAAAACGTTTATCGTGACTTATTCGCAGATGATCATCCAAACTCTACAGGGTGTAGTAAAATTGTACAACATTCAGGGCAGCTGCCTATTCTTTTGTAGTTAGAAGGTTTTGTTCTTAGAAAACTATAGGTATGTTTTGAAAATAAAAACAACTGCATTTTTTTTGTGCCCTATAACCTGCACCCAAGAGGACCTGCTTAACGCGCCGGAGCGAGAGCAGTTGGGGTGGCCTCATACTGGCAAAAAATGGTTTGAAGCATTGAAACGAAAGAAGAAGAAGATTTTTGAAAAAATGTACAGTCAGCCTAAAACATTATGCGTCTTACCATAGAACGTGACATAAAGTTATTCCGGAGTGTAAACTGTCAAAATGTATGGTTATTCTTGATTTATTCGGTGGAATAACTTTATGTCACGTTCTATGGTAAGACGCTATATTTCTCAAAAAAAACAAGTAGGTCTCAATTGAGGCTATTTCCCAATAAGAACACTTTTCCCAAAGTAACTTAGCGTAAGTTTTTGAAAAAATCAAAAAAAGTTTTCCCTACATTTTGTATCAAATGTGAAGGGAAACCATTACCATTGTATTAAATTACCTACCTCAGTGTAACATTAATATAAAAAAGATTATGTAGAAGTAAAACCAAACTTTTTAACCAATGTGTCTTGCCCACAATGACATACGGTGCCGAAGCATGGACGCTCACTAAAGAAACTGTGCACAAAATGAGGGTCGCACAAAGGGCCATGGAGCGTGCCATGCTCGGCATATCGTTGCTTGATAGAGTCCGCAATACGGATATTCGTAAGAGGACAAAGGTAGCACACATCGGAGACCGTATTGCGAGACTTAAGTGGCGCTGGGCAGGACACTTGGCCAGATTTGGTGATGGCAGGTGGTGTAAAGCTCTGACCGAGTGGTACCCAAGGGGAAGCGCTAGGAGCCGGGGCAGGCCAGCAGCCAGATGGGTGGACGACATAGAGGCCATAGAGGGAAAGACTTGGATAAGATCAGCACAGGGCCGATTGGAGTGGCGTCTGAGGGAGGAGGCTTATGTCCAGCAGTGGGCTATCATTTGTGCTGCTAATGATGATGATGATGATGTAGAAGTAGGTATTTATAGAATTTTTCTAGAATTTTCCGAAAAAACAGTAAATTCGAAATGAAAGTCCAATCGCAGTGTTTAAACGCGTGTTGGACGGCAGCCAGGCGCTAGTACAACTTGCATTCACATTTAAACTGCAGTCTTCAATAATACGGCCTAAAACCATTTACACACACGGTGCCATGCCGGGCAAAGTACTTTGTTGAGGCGTTAGATTTTTGTTCTTTATGAGCATCTAAACTTACTTTGACGAGCCTCAATTCTCTTTGACTGGCTCCCCACTGGAGCTGGACTTTTAGTTTTAAGATGGATCACCTAAAAGAATGCTAGCCCCCAAACCGTGTTTGTTGCCCTGATTCTTCACGGTATTGGTCGCGCAAGAACAGGAGTAACATTAGTTCTAAGACTATTCTAAGTGATCCCAGCGGTCCAACTGAATAAATACTTTTTGACTTGAGTTTGACAAGAAAGGTATGACAGAATGGCATCGTAAATGGCGTCTGAATCAATGTATTATTTTCTATATTAATCCAAACCGAATGCATTCCGCTGAACTCTGAATCGCTACCCTGATCCCACTTTTACGTGGGGTCGGGACCAGGTTCTTCTCTTCCACTCCTCTCCATCAGATCTATCTAGATATTCGTTGTGCACTAAAATAATTTCAATTTGAATCAGCCGTCATCTCAACTCAACACTTCGGCCACTCTACACATTCGCCGAACTATTATTTGGACGATGACAGGCGAATACAGGCGATGAGGCCCTCTACACGTTCGTGAACGTCGGCATTTCTATCATCGGCGAATATTAGAGGGCCCATTACCCATATCGCCGTTCGCAGTCCACCCAGTTGTGAGGGTGTATGAAGTAGGCTCAAGACATTGAATTCGCAAGCGACGTGTCAATTAGTTTTAGTCAGTGGCATTTTCATCTGAGCGCTTCCGTGCTTCGGAGGGCACGTTAAATTGTTGGTCCCGGCTTTTTAAGACGTTAACCTATGACGGAGGCCTTAAGGCGGCCTAAAAACTCCGTCACCAGAGTTGGCCACTGACTCATACGAACTTACTTCCTTAATTAGTTTTATAGCGAGCCATTATAAACCTTATGAACAATAGTACAAGATATAGAAACGCTTGTAGAATGAACCGCACGAAAGTGCTCGAGCCTGCGCGGCCTGCTAGATGGCTTTACCAGACCTCGTTCATTCTACAAGCGTTTCTATAACTTGTACCATTGTTCATAAGGTGTATAATGGTGCGCTATAAAACTAATTGACGCGTCGCTTGCCAATTCAATGTGCATTGAGCCATATTGTTACTCTTTCATGTACGATCAGCATCAAGCTCATCACAAGCTTTAGGCCCAAGGTACCTATAATTTGTTGTTAATGTAACTAAAAGGGTGATGGAAATGAATGTGAATGCATATGTGAGTAGAGGTAGACCTAAGAAAAGATGGATGGATTGTGGGAAAGAAGATATTGGTAAGAAAGGAGTGGATATGGAGATGACGAGTGATAGAGGAGAGTGGAGAAAGAGAACATGTTGTGCCGACCCCGCATGAGCGGGATAAGGGCAGGCAAATGATGATGATGTACCTATAATTTGTATGAAGTACGTGGTGTAACGGTGACCGTTTCGTCCGAACTATTGTTTTACTCAAGTTGAATGCAAACAAAGGTTTGGAACATATCGCTCGAATCGCCAGTGAAATAAAAACGCTGTAGCGTTACATTTAACGATTATATGACGTTTTGTTGTAGATAGGACGTAATGACATAGGTTACATACACCGTAGGACACCGTAGGACAAACCGTGTTTGTTGCCCTGATTATGCCCGTAACACGATTTAAATAAATCAATAATGCTGGACATTTCACACAGCATCATCTAGCCCCAAACTAAGCAAAGCTTGTTGGAACCAGATAACTGATATACTTTTTGTTTGTAAATATTACATTATTATATATAGAAACACCCAGACCCGAGATAAATATTTGCAGATCATACAAACATTTATCCCGTCGCGGGGATCGAACCCGCAACCTTCTGCGTCCCAAGCGGGCTTTCACCTACTGCGGCACAGAGGTCGTCAACTATAGGTATGAAAAGTAACAATAGTTCCTTTTTTGAAATCAAAAATATCACAATTCGCTAGTTAAAAGCTTCATAAAGTCTAGCACAAGCTGTGTCTAAAAGCACTCTAGCACTTGAAACACAATCGTCCACGCTGCTTAGGTACAAGTACTTGAAGCTGTTTGTCAGGAAAATGGGGAAAAATTATGTTTCTCCTTTGTACGACACGTGAGTCAAACGTACGTAAAGCATTTTCGAAGACAAAACAGCTGAGTCAGCCCCACACTCCATTTACCTACAGGATACCACCTGCAAACAATTCTTGCCTCTAGCTTTCTTAAACTCAATGGAGTAAGAGCTAATATTCTGTAGCAAGAATGGTATGCTAGAATCGTATTGTGCAAACGGCGTCCACAACTACTCCCACTGGAGCTTGACGATGGATCACCTAAAAGAATGCTAGCCCCCAAACCGTGTTTGTTGCCCTGATTCTTCACGGTATTGGTCGCGCAAGAACAGATGTAAAATTAGTTTTAAGACAGTGATCCCAGCGGTCCTACTGAATAAAATGCTTTTTGACTTGGAAAAGTATGTAGTATTTCAATAATGTGAATCCCAAAACCGTGAGTTATCAGTCATAACCAGTTAGTATGCGTCGCGCGCCAGGCATTGTTCTACCATTCGAGGTGGCTACGAAAGTGACTAACGGTGCACAGTTCTTTAGACCCCTCGCAGACTGCAGACTTTCTATCGGCCGATAGTTGAGACGGGCTATAATTATTTATTTAATTTCAGACAGTTTACAGTCCATTGTGTTAGTAGACTTATTTCTAAGGGTTAGTAATTAAAATTTAACAATGATACTTCTCCATACTCATTACGAGCCGAAGTATGTTCCGTCTCAACTATCGGCCGATAGAAAGTCTGCAGTCTGCGAGGAGGCTTAGACTTATTAATATTTTGTTTTTCAAAGTCAAAATGTCATAGCATTTATTCAGTAGGACCGCAGGGATCACTTATAATAGTCTTAAAACGAATTTTACTTCTGTTCTTGCGCGACCAATACCGTGAAGAATCAGGGCAACAAACACGGTTTGGGTCCTATCATTCTTTTAGGTGATCCATGGATCTATGGAGTTGGAGCATTCTTAATGCTGGGCATGACCTGGACACCTTTAGATTGGGGACAGAAGAAGGTCACGAATGAAAGACCACGGAGTCTATAATGCCCAGAAGATGGCAAAGGCAAAAAAAATCTAGACATTTCACACAGCACCATCTGGCCCCATATGTAAAAGTCCAAAACTAAGGTTGCAAATCCCCAAGGCACGGTAGACGTTCTTTTCGATCTTTTTAGAAAATTAATTATCTAGGCTGTTCTAAAAATCTATTTAAAATCCTACATATTTTGCTTAAAAGTCCATAGTTTCCAAAGCCTAAACAAAAGAAGAGGTAGCCCAATGAGGTAAGTTGTATAGCCTGTATAGCCCGCTAGTTGAGTAGCCCCACTTATAGCGAGACAATCCGTTTTGCATGAGAATCGCCCGCGCGTCTACTGCTAGCCACATTTCCGAAAAGACGGTGCCATTATCATAGTTCATACAAAAATTGTACAAAAAAAGGTTTTATTTATTATGGGTTCATAATTGTAAACTTATTTTACTTATTTTCGCCCTCGGAAACGTTGGCGAGATGACATCGATGCCTTTGACCGTGTTTGTTGCCCTGATTCTTCACGGTATTGGTCGCGAAAGAACAGGAGTAAAATTAGTTTTAAGACTATTCTAAGTGATCCCTGTGGTCCTACTGAATAAATGATTTTTGATTTTGATTTTGATTTGATTTTTGAGGACGATTGGTGGAACGTGGCAGAGGATAGAGACCGTTCGAGGAGTTTGGAGGAGACCATTGCCCAGTGGGATGAGATAGGTGAAAAAATTTAAACGAAGTATTGGAAATTTTATTTTAAGTTCGGAATCGGAATATTTTTATTAGCAAAAGCATATATAATGCGGTTTCGATAAAACTTTTCTAGTCCTAACTAAGCTATCATATTTTTACACCATTCTATCATAGATATCATGATAAACAGTCTGTTTATAGGAACTTCTTGTTTATTACCACCTAAGCAAGCTAGCCCCCAAACCGTGTTTGTTGCCCTGATTATTCACGGTATTGGTCGAGCAAGAACAGGAGTAAAATCATCTATTTTTAAGACGATTCAAAGTGATCCCAGCGGTCCTACTGAATAAATGCTTTGACTTTTTTATTATAAAGATTAACTTGATAAGTACCTTATTCACAAAAAAAGTACTTGGACTCTATTATCAGCATAAATAAGATTGAAACTGCTGTAAACTATATCACGTTCACAGTATTTTAAGAAATACGTGACTCCGCAAGCAATTTGCCAAAATATCACCGAATTTTACATATTCCATATTCTTATGGAAACACCGCGAGGCGAGGCGTAGCTTTCGTCCGAGGGCGTAGCTTACCAAAAATAGGTTTGTAATAAACGTGCCTAAAATATATTTAAAAACATAACCCTCCTGACGCAGTTGAGTAAAAAGCCCTCGCGTTACTTTTTTCGTTCGTTTGATGAATATTCGGAATTTCGGATGGTTCCCACCACGATTTCTGACTTCAAGGGCCAATTTTTCGGGTGGAATATTTGGTCCTAGGCTAGGACCGTGTTTTAACGTTTGTAAAATTGTCCCTTGAAGTCAGAAATCGTGGTGGAAAGCATCCGAATATTCATCAGACGAACAAAAAAAGGAACGCGAATACGAATGTCATGTCAGTAGTTCTTTCGGGCCAGTGGGGTGAAAGCTCAAAGACACTCTTTTCATGCACTAGACATTTTTAAAGTGATAACTACTTTAGGCGCGTTGGGCATTTTTGAAACGGGAAAAAACTATCAAACTCAGTCTCGTGAATGTTACGTTATCTCTTACTATAACTACCTTAATTTCGTCACACAATACCGCCTGATCAAGAACTACCTACCCTGGTTTGGAAGACCTTGAATAGGCTTAGAACACAGGTTGGGCGCTGTAGGCGTAACCTAAGATGGGGCATGATCAGCACAAACGAAACACGATTCCCGTGTGGTGCCCAGTTGCAGTCTATGTTACACGTGCTCGTGAGTCCATTATGCCCCAACTGCACTTTGGGAGATCTCATGGCTTGTTCGAGAAGCGCAGTGGATGTGGCCTCCTACTGGTCCAAATGGCTCTGAATAGCGTGATACATCGACTCGAAAGAAGGAGAAGAAGTCACACAATTACGTCAGAATGGTCGACGTGACAGACTTCGGCCTCTGTGAGACAGTCCCGAGTTCAAATCCCAGCACGACAGTGTTTTTTTGCACTTTATTTTTTTTTCTTTTTTTTTAAGTTTAGTACCGTTACCGAAACCTCATTTATGGTTTCACTTCTGTCGGCACTCCTGGAATGCCACCGTTTCACTTTTGAACTTTTTAGGTTATACGACATGGGTTCCTTGCGATGTTTTCCTTCAGCGTTTGTGAGTAGGTACCTATAACCTAACTTAACCTATCTATAGTAAGCATAAATAGCTTGTATTTTCTGACATCAAACGTCCTTTCAAAGGACAATAACTTTGTTGAATCTGCATATCGTCGACATGAAACAATTTAAATTTGCATAACAATCATAGACGCCATTTTGGTTTTATCATTTTGACAAAATGTCTTCATTTTAGGCAACTTCTAGCTACTACTGTGTTACCTATTTACATAACTAGTATTTATTAAGCCTCCTCGCAGACTACAGACTTTCTATCGGCCGATAGTTGAGACGGAACATACTTCGGCTCGTAATGAGTATGGAGAAGTATAGCCCGTCTCAACTATCGGCCGATAGAAAGTCTGCAGTCTGCGAGGGGTCTAAGACTGGGTAGAAACTTGTTTAACCAATTTCAAAAAAGGAGGAGTAGGTTCTGCTGTGTTATGATCAATTGATTTTGAAAAATATGTTTGAAGGAAACCTCCATTGAGGTGGTCTAATATACTTTGACGCGCCTCAATTTTATTTGACTGGCTCCCCACTGGAGCTTGACATTTTAGTTTTAAGATGGATCACCTAAAAGAGTGATAGGCCCCAAACCGTGTTTGTTGCCCTGATTCTTCACGGTATTGGTCGCGCAAGAACAGGAGTAACATTAGTTCTAAGACTACTAAGTGATCCCAGCGGTCCTACTGAATATATGATTTTTGACTTTCACTTTGGTAAACATGAAAAAGCTCATCCTCGCTTGTAATTAAAAAAAAACTACGTCTAACATTAATTATTATTAATTATTGTCTTTTTTTATTTTCAGGTAAGCTTCACATCTTGATTTCATTACTTATGTAAGTAAAAGATTTCAGATAGAATAATATTTCCATGGCTTTCCTCACCCCAAAATTTTCACCAATTCGGTGTCAACACTCTCCCAAATCGGCAACGCAATAGTTGTGTTGTGGGCTCAGACAAACTAGAACGTTGTGGGTGAACAACAATTACTTATTTACTGATTTTCGACATAAAATTTAAAAGCGTATTCACTTTATCTAAAAATAATTATACGCCTTATTAAAAAAATCTATACATAGCTCAAAAACTACTTCACAGCGATTGGAGATCCGTGGTCTCTGCCCACCCCTTTGGGAAAGAGGCGTGATTTTATTTATGTATGTATGTACTACTTCACAGCATTTTTTTCTCCTTCATAATATTTTCACTATGTTATAAAAAGCACATATTTTTTTCTTTCATCCCACTCAATAAAGCTGAAAGTTTGTGAGTTTGTTTAGATTTTTGTATGTTTGTGTTTCAATCACGCCTAAACCAGTGAAACGATTTTGATGAAACTTGGACATAGACATAGACATTCATTTATTTACTGCATAAGCACACATACACATCAATACACAGAAAAAACAATACAGCAATCAATAAAAGGAAGACACACTTTTTAGGTACATGTAAAAAATAAATAAAGGTAAAGTAGAAACATTAAGGGGAAAGTTTCCTAACAGTGCTGTGTGTTACAGCAGCAAAAAGATCTCGACTCAGCGTTATGCTGCCCTATCAGATGACAGGTCAGCGCTGTTATTCTGCCGAGACCTTCGATCCAGTCACTCCTCCTTACGAAGCGCATAATAATGAAAAGTATTATAAATAATAATATGTAATTAATAAACAAACTTAGCACAAGAAAAATATAATAATATTGGAATAGGCGTAGTCCAGGTAGGTCACTACCTGGAATAGCATAGGCCATTCAAAATGTTGGTACCACGCGGGCGAAGCCGCGCGCAGAAGCTAGTCTATACTAATATTATAAAGAGGAAAGATTTATTTGTTTGTATGTTTGTTTGTTTGAAATGAATAGGCTCCGAAACTACTGGACCGATTTGAAAAATTCTTTCACCAATAGAATGCTACAGTATCCCCGATGAACATAGGCTATATTTTATCCCGGGGAAGTGAAGTTTTCCCGAGGGATCGCGGGTAACACCGCGGCGGACAGCTAGTAAGTAATATTTTTATAATTATAAAACTTCATCCCGCTTCTGAATATTCATGAAGCGCCATGTGCCGGCATATTTTTACGTGTTTCTCTGTATAATTAACTCAGTGAAGAGCTGTTACACCTGCTAGTTTAGTATCTTTGAGTTGTACAGTTGGCCGACCTCTGTGGCGCAGTGGGTGAAAGCTTGGGACGCAGAAGGTTGCGGGTTCGATCCCCGCCGCGGGATAAATGTTTGTATGATCTACAAATATTTATCAGGGGGCAGACGGTAATAATTCAAAAATAGGTGTTCACAGTTTTGTATAACAAAAAATTCAAAAATATATTTTTATTCAATTTATCTCGTCATGCCTGCCATTTTTGGAATAATGAATATGTTGCCCAGCCCAGCAAAAATAAATACTTTATAAAAATGTATACTTGTTAGTAGGTATTCATCGATTTGGTAATTTTGTCTGAAACCTTGTCCCCAATAGAAATTGTTATGTTTATTAATATCCAAACAATGCAACAATATATGGGAATTCTGCGTAACTTGAACACAAACGTACACCTTCACACAGCGAAACCCAACGCTTTAATAATAGCACTATAAACTACACAATAAGGTACACAATTCTATGACAGTTCAGGCAACCTGCCTATAGTCCCACAAGGATATCTGTTCCGGTGAGGGAGGCGCTGCTATTGCATTTGGCATAGAGAAAGTAAATGTCTATGGCCTTTGGTGTTGCCACAAAAAACATTTCACGGTAAAGTGGGTAAGCAAGGGACCAAAGCACCAAATAAAAAAAAACACACCGAGCAAACAAGCAATGGCGGATATGGCCACTGGAAACGAATGGCAGACAGATTGATGTTTCAAAATGGCGTCGTTAGTTCCTCTTTTGGCCACCGGTCCAGATATCTTTTTAGCCCTATACACTCGGACGCTAGTACCTGGGACATTGTTTGAGATGGAGGCTTGTAGCACCTAAACCATCCTCTCAGCTCAATCATTGTCCACAGGAAAGACAACGTCAATACGTGTGGAGCTGACTAAGCTGCGGTTGTCCTCACGATGTTTTCCTTCACCGTTACGTGCTCGTGTTAAAGTACATTTAAATTTTACGAAACGTAAAATCCAGTGATGCACGGCCGGGATTCGAACCCACGACCTTCGGACTGAAAGTCGAGGCATGACCCCATTCGGCCAACATATAAGAACTCGTGTTAATGCGCATAAAACGCAATTTTTTTTCAGGTATTAATCTCACACCCTTCGATTGAAAGTTAAGATAGCCCAGTATTCTTATAGGCGGCGATAGGCTTGCAACCTGTCACTGAATAGGTACTAACTTTAACAAAATCTGGGCATGTATCAAATATTCGGACATGCCTCAGCCCCTTAGACATCTTCAAAGGATCTGGCTGGATACATAAAAAGATCTGAGAGAATGTCTACCGCGCCTTGGGGGTACAGTCATCCCACTGGGTCAACACGGCTTGTGTGTTAAAAGATCGCTAAACCTATATTTTGTCTCAATATGGCGGATAGGAAGTAGAGTTATTATAAGTTCATTACCAACAGGAAGTGACGTCACGCATCGCCGATTTAAAGGGGATCTGAAATTGCTGTCCAAACAGTTCTACATCCGACGTCCATCTACGTCCGAATAAATCAAGAATAACCATACATTTTGACAGTTTACACTCCGGAATAACTTTATGTCACGTTCTATGGTAAGACGCTTAGTAAATAATTCTAGACATCTCACATAGTGTCAACCAACCGCTATTATTATTCTAAGGCTCAAGCCACATTGAATTGGCAAGCGACGCGTCAATTATTTTATTGCAAGCCATAGGGCATGCATGCTATAAAACTAATTGACGCGTCGCTTGCCAATTCAATGTGGCTTGAGCCTTTTTAATAATAAATGTTTTTAATAATACATAATAACATTTTATTTATTTCTAGTAAAATGAATAGAATTTTCTTAAAACTACGTGATTATACAGGGTTATTTGTAAAGGGTCCCTAATGATTCACATAACGTCTCTTATCCTATTTTTAATTCCCATACTGTATTTGGTACTAATATTAAATTGTACTAATGATTACTCGACATAACAATACCACACCTAATTAACAATAGTCATAGTATTAGGTGAACATAACATTAAATAGTCATAAAATCACATCTCCTAACATACGGTAATCCTAAAGTTATAAGCCCTAACAATATTTACTCCTAAAGTTATAAGCCCTAACAATATTACTCCTAATAATCAAACATAATAACAATTGAAATCATAATAGCATTAAATCCTAAAAAAATACCATATATACCCAAATAGATTCCTAACTATGTCAACTTTGTAAGGTTTAATAAATTAACTAACATAACTTCGGGTTCGCTATGTTTTCCAATAAACCCACTTTTACTAATTGCGTTTGCTATAACTTCAGCAGCTATAACCGAAAAAACGATTGTATAAATAAAATACTAGACTTTTTTCTACCTATAACAAGTTTAATATAATAAGGTTTAAGAGAAACAAGTCGGTTCTGGCACTCGCCGGCCGCTACCGCGGCACGCTTCGCTCTGCTCGTGCATGGTTTGGTCCCTATTGAAACCATGCTCGTCGCTACGCTCCTCGCAACCTATTCTACAGGTCTGTTAACCTGTTATGGCAACACGATAAATTTACAGAAAGTTCCTATTTAGAGCAATTATAATTTTATGTAATATTTCAGTTATATTTATAATAATTATATAAACTGCACAATATAGCAATATTAAACTATATTAAATGATACAATTATAACAAAATAACTCAACTTTATATACTATATAATATAACTTTATATAACTATAAATAGTATTTATTAGGATAAATAAACATTAGGACGATCAAAAATAGGACAAAATAGTTTATGCAACTTAACAATAGTAATAATAACTATTATGATAACATATATAAGGAGTTGAGACGAATATGTAAATATAATGGTATGTCTTTAATATATTAGGACAAAATATATGTATGTCAGTTTAAGTCTATGGAAATTTAACAGTATGACTACAGTATTTTAGGACTAGTATGTTATGTGTATTTATATTAGGACAATTAACATTATGTAAATCGACAGGATCCCATTTGTAAAACACCGGTAACCTCTAATGTTACTATCATCATAAACAACAACTTTTGTTATATGACTTTTAATAATTAACCATCAATTTGTTCATCAGATTTTGATACAAAAACAAAAATATTTAAATTGAACGCTCTAATTAAATAATTATTATAACGCTGGAACGCTCTAAATAAATACTTCAATAATTATATAATGCTGGAATATTTCACACAGCATCATCTAGCCCCAATGTAGGTAAGCACCCTTTGGGGCTTAGCGCCTTTTTAGGTGATCCATCTTAAAACTAAACTGTCATGGTCCAGTGTGTCACAAGCGGACACATTGCGCTTTTACTCCAGTCTTGCCTTATAGGTACTTCCGTCAGCGACATCAAGGTATATATAAAACAGCATACTGCCTGTGTGACCGTTACAGCCTACTTTCGCTTTACTCACGGCAATTATAGTGGACGCACGCTAGCCATACGCATCGATGTGAAAAATGTTCGTAAAAGATTGAGGAAATTACCGAAACTAAATGTACGTAATGTACAGATAGTACAAAAACGGCCACATATACATACAAATAAAAGAGAAGTGTCAGTTTGTTACGTCAAAAATACTCAAAGCGTCAAATTCAAATTCAAAACCATTTATTTCGGTTTCACAAGTCCGTAGAGAGAAAATGCTTAGCCTAATTAAGAAATCAAATCAAATCATGCCAGTAATGAAATTAATAAATGAAATTGAAATATCACATGTACACTTTCCTACTTAGCACACCGCATAGCACATGGCAGAACATGCATATTAGTCCAGTGTCTGAGAAACGGTCCATCCAACCGATAGGGCACGGTGATCAGGAGGCTGTTGGAACTCGGAGAAAAATACTCAAAGTGTCAAAATAACAGCTTTTTCCAATATTAGCCGGGAAAACTTCACTTTCCCGGGATAAAATAGCCTATGTTTATCAGGGATAATGTAGGATTCTAATAATGAAATAATTTTTCAAATCGGTCTAGAAGTTTCGGAGCCTAGATTTAGTTTCGGAGGAAAGATTTGTTTGTGTGTGAATACACACACAAATCTTTCCTCTCTATAATATTAGTGTAGAAATAATGAAATCAGCTACATAGTTTGTTAACCTTTAATAATAAAGGTAGCGTCCCGACTTCACCTGTCTGGCATTTCTTAGGTAAATCATATCTTAAGTTAATTCACGCAAAATATATTTAGTTTTTTTATACTTTCCTAGGTACTTTTATGACTTAAACGACAGGTCGTGGTCGATGGACACGAGAAAAAAATTTAGGCCAACTTTAGGCATTGTCTTTTATTATTAATTCGTTTTGTTTCTCAAACTTCTAACGACTTTAATCGCTGACTGTACCTATTAAGTTACTGTACAGTTTATTGATTGATGCTACTTCTTGCACGAATGGTGTTAACATGACTGTTAACTTAACTGTCGAAATTACTCTAACCACGAAACGCTTATTTTGAAGAAAGAAGAAGAAAGAAAGAAAGAAAAAATATTTATTTGCAACAGCAATAAGTACCAAAAACCAGAAAAAACACAATAACTAAAGATGACATAGAAACAAAAATAAAATAAAAAGAAAAATATGTTAAGAGTGTCTCGCAATCGTTTAAGTGTGTTGTGCTGCTGCAAATTGGTTTCCGACTCAGCATTATGTTGTGTTGGACAGTCGAAACCATACAACGCAACGCTGGTCTTCCGTCGGAACCAGCAGAGAGAGTCACGCACGGGTTAAAATAGAGTGTACAATAATTAATAAAAAAACACTGTAAATAAAATGTAAGAGTAGGGTATACCATAATAATATATAAACTCTGTAAAAATAAAATATACCTAGTTATAACTATAAAGAATTAATATGAGTACCTCCAAAGTTACTTTGACAAGCACACAAAAATAGAGAGGTAGAGCGTAGCAGAGAATCAGCAGGTAGAACCAAAAACTGTAGCCAAATAAGAATGCCACAAAATAAATCGTTATATTATTATCCTATTAGAGCGGGACTATGTAAAAATGAATAGGTAGGATACTTATGCAGGGAAAACAGAGTGCGTAAAACACAGACAAAAGTAAAAAATAAATTATATACCTATTATAAAATAGAGATCTCACATCTGAGATCTTCATGCTCTTTTTGACAGTCAATAAGAAACATTTTTAGTTTAAATTTAAAAGAATAAACGCTTTGTAGGTTTCTTATTGGCGGAGGGATATTGTTCCAGCATTTAGTTGCTGCGTACCTAAAACTGCCCCTGAAAGCTGCCGAGTGGTGACGATGGGTAGCTAACTGCTTAGAGCACTTACGAAGTGACCTTTTACTGGTGATCCGAGTGAGTTTCTCAAAGAGGTATGCGGGAGTTTTATGTTTGACCACACCGAAAAGTAGACTCGCAAGATGAAGTTTTCGCCGCGCTTTCATCTTTAAAATTGATTTATGGTTTAAGAAAGGAGTTACATGAGTTCTAGGTGGAATTTTGAAGCAAAAACGAGCGCAAGCATTTTGTACCCTCTGTATCAAACGCTTCGTTCGACTAAGCAACCGCGGGCCAGTCACTGTATCCACATAATTAAGTTTCGATAGCACTAGGGACTCAACTAGTTGGATACGTAGTTCTTCACTAAGGTATGGTCTGATGTTATAGAGAACTTTAAGTTTATAAAAACATGATCGTACAGAGTCAGTAATATGTTTCTCAAACTTTAAGCCAACGTCCATAACGAGTCCTAAGTTCCGTGCAATGTAAACTCGTTCTATAGGCTCACCCAATAGCCTGATGTCCATTAAAGACGGAAGACTATCAAGTTTATGCTTAGTACCAATAGCCATATACTTGGTTTTCAAAGGGTTTAAAACCAAACTATTGTGACGCGACCACTCGGCAATTCGAGTTAGATCCTCGTTAAGGCCTTGGATTGCCGAACACACATCATCCGGTCTGAAAGAGACATATAACTGCACATCGTCAGCGTATATATGGAATCTGCAATTTTTTAAGCAACTCGTGATATCTGCCGTATAAATGGAGAATAAAATAGGCCCCAAAATAGACCCTTGGGGTACACCTCTCTCGACTAGAGCTTCAGCTGAGGATGACGTAGTACCATCAGGATTAGTAAGCTCGACGTGTTGACGTCGACCACTCAGATAGCTATTGAACCAACCAGTAGCATCCGCACTAAATCCATAGTAGCTAAGTTTAGACAGCAATAGACAGGTATTTAAAGCGTCAAAAGCCCGAGAAAAATCTAATAACACAAGCAAAGTAATAAGGCCCTGGTCTTGCGCAGCTAGGATGTTGTCGGTGACATCTAATAAAAAAAAAAAAAAAAAAAAAAAAACGTAGACGTACTACGGCCCTTCCTAAAACCTGATTGAAATTCCGGTAGCAAGCAATTCTTCTCTATAAATTCAGTAAGTTGGCTACAGACAGTTTTTTCAAGTATTTTGGACATACATGAGAGAATGCTAATTGGCCGTAGATCTTTCATCGTAGTAGGATCAGGAATCTTAGGTAGAGGGCGGACAGTAGCTGTCTTCCAAGCATCAGGAAAGGTGGATGTTGTGATGGAAGTATTGATGATCGAAGTGATCACTTCAAGTGTTACTGGTAAGGTCATTATCAACATCTTAAGGTTAATATTATCGGGACCTAGAGCATTCGATTTAAGTGAGGTGATGGTTTTAATTAAATGCTCGCAACTGACTGGAAGAATATTAAAAACTGCGTCACTAAATTTATGAAATTCAAAGAAAGACAGAAGTGAAATATCGTTGTAAAGATTACCAGGTAAATTTAAAAAGTGATTATTTATAGCATTAGGATCATTTAAATGAGACGGAAGTTCAGTCGACTTTGAAGGCAAAATTGTTGATTTTAAACTTTTCCATAACTGTTTAGGTTCCTTAATTTTATTATTAACATTATGCTTAAAGTAGGCAACCTTTTCAAAATAGAGAGCTTTAATAACCTCTGACTTGAAGTCCTTATAATAAGACTTTTTAGTCTCAGACTTCGTTCTACGATATGCAAGAAGTGCATCGTCTCGTAATTTCATCATCTCCTTAATGGTAAAGGTGATCCATGGAAATGAACGATCCTTTACAACCGAGGTTCGAACAGGTGCATGGAGGTCGAATAACGTCAATACACTGCGATTGAACCACTCTACCATTTCATTGACATCCGAAAGAGAGGCAATCGAATCCCAAGGTACCGAAATTAGATCCTTGTTAAACAGATCCACCAAGATATCGTTTAATGGCCTGTAAGTTAGGTAGTTGGGAGGGATTTTATCACGTTTGAATTTAAATTTGCAAACTATTAGGTGATGTCCTGTTGAACGTCCGACAGGGTCATCCACAATCTTTTTAGCCGGTATGTTCGTGCAAACTACATCAATTTGAGACTCAGACGTATTTGTGAAGTGAGTTGGCATAGTGACTAATTGAGAGAGTCCTAGACATTCCAAGAATGTATCAAATTTTTTCATTTTACAACTATCATTGATATTAAAATCACCAAGTAAAATTATACTATCAAAGTTGGGTGACGCGTTAATCGAATCTGTAAGAGCGTCAAAGAATAGGTCAACGTTAACACGATGAGGTCTATAAGCAGTCCCTACGAGAAGCCTCTTACCCTTGATGGACAGTGTAAGCCACATCTGCTCTACCGAGGCATACAGAGGGTCAGAAGGGTGAGTCCATGTTCGTGCTGCTACCCCATTCTTTATATAAAAACCAACTCCACCACCTCGCTTTGCGATAAACGAAGGTCGAGGAGTATGACGCAACTTATAATTCGGTATGATAGGAGCACGAAGATCCTCGTCCGATGTCATCCATGTTTCATTCAATGCTACAAGATCCATAGAGTACCTACAGAAAGATGCAACTATATTATCATGATTCGTACCAAGTGAACCAGGATTGTACAAACCTATTTTGAATGTATTATCGAAAACTAAATTTTAAAAATGAACCTTCAGTTGCCATAGAATTCGGCTCTAGCAGAAAAACACATTCCATTCTATAGGATAAAGCGAGTTTTCCGAGAAAATAAATACAAAACGTGCACAATAAGTATTTAAAATAAAGTGAGAATCGCATAAAAAAATAAATACAAAATAATAATGATAGCAAAACAGTTAGATAAGAACACTTGAACTCTGCGAGACACCCATGACAGACAAAAATACAATGATACTGAAAGTTATAGGATATACCTCCTGCATTATAATGATTAGCCTTTATTAAACTAGGAATCAAACTTATCCGGACCCAAAAACCCGCATAATGTCGTCTTCCGAACGAATCGGAAACACATCCTTGCCGTCAGCTTGTCTAACGTAGACACGGCCTCTCTTGGTCCAGGAGTACCTCCATTGGAGTCTTCGACATTCCTCACGGGCTTTGTGAAATAAAAGCCTGTTGGCACGAGTCAGCCGCTCATTGACAAAGATGCGGGCCCTCGGTTGCGCTGTAGCCCCAGCGGTGGCGCTCGGGTCTCGACCCGCATCAGCAGTAGTGAGCGTGCAACGCACACGTGCGTTCTGCAGCAGCTGGTCGCGTAAGTGACGGCGGGCCAGTCGAACCACAACACGACGAGCACGCGGCGCCTCACCACCGGCACCTGCGCCCTGCGCCACACCTACTCGCTCGGCGAAGACAATGTCACGCTCTTCCAACGGCACTCCTAGCCTTGCGGCTAGCACGGTGACCGTGTGAACCACGTTCTCCCCTTTTTCTTCCGGCAGTTGCCCAATTTCAAGGTCAGATAAGAGCGACTCCTGATCCCTGTCATTCAACTCCTGTTGCAGATGAACTATCTTGCACTTAAGAGAAGCCACTTCTGCTGGATGATCCTCACGACGCTGCTCTACCGCTTCCAGGCGACTCTCAACAGAGTCAACTCGTTTAGAAAGCCCATTAAAAGTAGCGCGAAGCTCAGCCAACTCGCGGCGGAACTCGCGGATTTCAGTCATCCATCCTTCGAGCTCGTTATGCATGTCCTGCAAGTTGGATGAGGAGTCCACACTCTGCGATGACTTGGCTCGCCCTGACAACAGTGCATCACTAGTGACTTGTCTCACCGGGGTATTGTCACCTTTACGCGTACGGGTTGTACAATCAGGGCACACCCATCCCTTACCGACAGGTGAAGACTCTTGAATTGAGACACAGGCTTTGTGAAATAGAGCGTGGCAGATGCTACAACTAGCGGCACCTGTAGGTGAAATATATTTACGGCAGGCACTGCAGGATTTCGACGGCATGATCGATGTAGAACCCGAAGGTGTAGTGTATGGATTTAAAGATAGATGGCGCTAGGTAAAGTTTCAACAATCCTCCGGTACAGCGCTGATTGACACTGCGGTGCAGTTCTACTACTCGACGATAGATGGCACCACTAATACGAGCTTGCAAGTCGGTTCTCGATTACAGACACAGCTTATTGACGAGATGGGAGCAGTTGAACTACCCTCCCAGGGCAATTTGAGTGTTGATCTCAGAAGATATAATTACCCAATTAAAGACGTCTTTACAGCCTCCGTGCTCACGCTCACTCTCGTACCCGCGTATCACGTATTAGGGAACTAATGGAACGTAATAGTCAGAGTTTCTAGACTTGTATGTCACAGTAAAAAACAAAAATAGTCAGAGACAGTGTTGTCAGATTCGTGTCCGTGACTCAACTCCTGTCCGTGACTCAACTCCATCTTTTGAACCAATCAATCCATACTAGCGTGGATGGGTGACCGTGACCGCCAGTGGCATTTTCATTGGACCTGACCACCTTTACCCGTGTTGGCTCAGTAGTGACTTTCCATCCGAAGATCGCAGATTCAAACTGTAAAATGTGTATACGCCAATTATTTCCTTATACAACTCGGAGTGAATAAGGCGAAAGTTGTGTGTAAGGATCGTAGCGAGTGGAGATCCGTGCTCTCTGCCTACCCCACAGGGAAAGAGGCGTGACTTTATGTATGTATGTATAACTCGGAACTCAAGCGACATCTGAATGTCTACCGTGCCTTGGGAATACAGTTGTGATCTTAATTGTTTTGTCTACACGGAGTGTCAAACAAAATAAGTGGTTTATAATACAACAAAAGTCTTTGCATTTTTGTTATTGAAAAGCATTTTTGTGCTAAAATTTCGTCTTTTTCAGGTATCTATTGTTATTTTGTCCTTTCCCAAGGATATATACAACATTGTTTATTCTGTTTGTTTGTTCGTTACACTAATTACAGCAGAACGCAGCGCGCATACTAAGTGATAAACAGACAAACAGTACCTTTATTATTAGGTAGATGATGGAAACGGCCCTTGCCTGGGTTCGAATCCAGTCGTGCACAAGTGCTTTGCTGAATAAAAATACGTGACCAATGATATTTTACAGCGGCCTTACTAATCAACGTGGTAGTTAATCCAGGTATAAACTAAGAATAAGTTTATATCAAGAAAAAATAAAAACGACTTCTTTGACAACCTCTGTGGCGCAGTGGGTGAAAGCCCGCTTGGGACGCAGAAGGTTGCGGGTTCGATCCCCGCCGCGGGATAATTGTTTGTATGATCTGCAAATATTTATCTCGGGTCTGGGTGTTTCTATGTATAATGTTACAAACAAAAAGTACTTATACATATAAGTAGTATATCAGATATCTGGTTCCCATAGTACAAGCTTTGTTTAGTTTGGGGCTAGATGATGCTGTGTGAAATGTCCAGCATTATTTATTATTTAAAAATTCATTGTTCGTGACCAAAAATCCAGTGGTACGAAGGACCACTTTAATCAATGCGCAAACTATTGATACAACCGCAAAGCCAATACAAATGGTCCTTCGAGCCGGACACCCAAACCACATTGCGAATTGAATTGTCAGAATATTTAGTATCATTACGGTAAGAAGGAATATTTATGTGTTCACTAGCATTCGCCTGTGGTTTCGTGTGTGGCTTTTCAAGGTTGGAAAGAGAGTCCTGGTGGTCTAGTGGTCGGCCCCCTCTTCCTAAGGTCGTGGGTTCACCGTGGCTCATCGAACTTGCAAAACTTAAAAAACACATTGGTGCACGACGGGATCAATGAGAATTTTTTGAGTTTTATTAGAACACTGGTTTTATTAATTTTAGACCTCATGGCAGCCAAATCACACCTAAAAGGAATACAAACAGCACAAAACAAAATCTTAAAAGTCTTTACCACACTGGTACCTACTACCTAGTTTCACAAGAAGAATGGTGACCGAACGAATGAGTCATGTCATGGGGGTTTTCCATATCCAACCCCAACGCCATAGAATCAATAGGTATGTTAGGGGTAAATTGAATACTGAAAAACTGAAACCGTTTTTTGGTCTTTCATAACCAGAACAAACATAATATAAGTATTAAACAAGTCATATTATAGAATAGAATATTATCTTTATTGAAAATACCTGATAACAGCAATATACAAAATGAAATAAAAAAAAAACAAATAAAAATATTATGTTGTGTGTGTGTGTACGTCGGGTGTGTATTTTCTGGATAAAAAGTAGTTTGTTAATCCAGTTAATTCCAGTTTTTATGGTGCTTACAGGCTCCATGCAAGGTTGGGCCCAAATGTCAAAAGTGCCGGCCAATGAAAATAAGGCTTCACCACTATTGGGAATGTCAATCCGAGTATTTTTCAGTATGGCACTAAGTCTCCAAGTCCACTTCTTTAAAAGATTTAATAAGTTGAGAAATTCAGATATTACAATAAAATTGTTTGACTTTCAAAATCATTTGAAGTAGTTGACTTGGAGACTTGGTCATCATTCCCTTGCCCTTATCCCACGCTAAGTGGGGTCGGCACAGACAGCATGTATTCTTCCTCTGTTCACTCCTATCGCTCGTCAAATTTTCATCCACTCCTTTCATTTTCATATCCTCACTCACACAACCATACCTTCTTCGGCCATTCTCTACTTGCATACGTCCCAGCTAAACTCATATTCATAACTCTTTTGGTAACATGGAGACTTGGTGTCATATTGAAAGATACTCCGATTGACTTCCCCAATTAGTAATGCACCTTTATTATCGTTGGCACTTTTTACTTTTGGGGTCCCAAAATGAAGGACCTCCTTTCATCCAAATTCGTTTCGAGAAGAATACATTCAAACTGTCACATGTCATTGATCATCAATTTTCTGGCCTATGTAAATGTGTTTTTTTATCTGTGTGAAAGTCTACCGTGCCTTCATTATCCTGTTTCGTTTTGTTTCATCTGTGGTTCTAGTTCCTCATACATTAGGGACTACACTAGTGTTTTATATGGAAATTCGACGCGTAATTAACATTTTGATTACATGTTGTGTTGTCAAACGATTCTGGAATAGACTAGGAATGAATTCAGTCGCAATAGCTTTATTTATACAGAGTGTACCTATATAATTTGTGGTGATGCTTATTATGTCGTCCTTTTAAATCGAAGATACAAATACAGATATTATAAAGTAATACAACTATTATTAATTTATTTTCTTTAGAATTACGAATATTTTCCCCAGCCAATACAATTTTTCATTCCCGCCATTTATTAATCCCTTCTTCTTCTTCTTTATTCCCATTCCAACCCTTCAATCTTTATCTTCTCATGGCTTCATGGCAATAATGCGCACTGCATCTGCTTATGTCAATGTCATCAGCTGCTCACTGATATCCATCGCTTCCAAAGAGTACATGCATCTGCATGTCACTTCGTCTTCTTCTCAAGATTGCCAACAATCGCGGGTAGCCGATTAACAGTGTAGCGATATCGCCACAAAAACTAGCTAAAAAGAGTACCTACTTCAGAGCTTGTACCACTAGATGGCGCTGGGATCACAGATAAGCGAATTCCCATACAAATTACGAGATTTGTACTGAATCTTAGATCGCGCTTACGATGTTTCCAAGCACATCTAACCTTTATAGAAAGGCCACAAGGTGAGTGGACCAGATGGGTCGACCTTAGATGAGACGAGTACTCCCTCATTGCAGTAATTGGGGGAATTCCACCTATCCCCAGAACAGAAAAAAAATTCCAAAAGTAGGTACACTGAACAGGCCAGAAAAACAGAAAGAGTAAAAAAGGTTGCGTGAGAGTTTATTTGTACATTACGCACAACCGATCTTTAGTTCTCTGACGTAGCTGCGCAGAACGCATTTTTAGAACCCATTTATAGCTGCCTCGCTCACTCGCTTAGTTTGTTGCATTGTCCTATCTCGCCTACTCTACCAAACCTGCGCAATCGTTGCACCTAACCTAACATCAGTTGGTTGTGCGTAGGTAGGTACCAAAGTACTGTACAAGATAAGCGTTGGGATGACAGGAGTAGAATCACCTATAGTTTTAAGACGTTTCTGGATGATCCCAGCGGTCTTACTGAATAAAATACTTTTTGACTTTGACCGCTAGGTGGCATTATCAACTTAGCGCTTCCAAGCTTCGGAGGGCACGATATGTCGGTCCCGGCTAAGTCGTTAAGCCACGACGGAGCCCATACTGCTTTTAGCCACTATGACACACAACTCTAGAATTTTTGCACGTAACTTATTGGTAAGTTTATTCTATTGTAGATAATTTGCATACAAACAGACACCATCGTTCATTTTATACGTAGGGAGCAACACTCTCTGCATATTAATGAATATAAACTTGCAATTTTCCTTGGAATTAAGTTTTAAAATGGCGACCGTGGATGCCCTTTTTTAAAATTAAAGCTCACTCAATTTTAAACCATGTTTAAAAACATCAATGGTTCTAAAATCTTGTCCATTTACATTTTACCTACTTATCTAATCAGAATAATGCGAAAATTAGATGTTTATGATGAAGCATTCTTTTTATATTATCTGGGGTTCTGTGTCGCCCACAGTGTCGCCATCTGTCTAAGTTTTAAGACTCTGTATGGTACAAGTCAAATTCAAATTGAATTCCATGTCAACAAAAAGCCTTCGAAATTCAAAACTCGATCCAACATGGCCGCCTGTCAAACCAACATGGCCGGCATAGTTCACAAGTTTTGAAGCAAAACTGACAACTTTGCCCGAAATCTGTTTAGGAATTGTTATAACTTCTGAATTACTGTAGGATTTGACGTAGTTTGATTGAGTTAGCAAATCTGTGCTCAAGTTAGAGCTTATTGCATTTCTAACTTCACCTAGCTTGAGTAAAATGATTTATACGAACTATAAAATCGTTTATGATTTATATGCTGAACAGTATTCGAAAACTTACCTACATTTTAGTTAGTACTAAATTCATTATAAGCAGCTCAAATGGTACGAACGCTTTCCCCCTTTTCGCCCCTTTGGGGTAGAATTTCCAAAATTCCTTTCTTAGTGCTCCTCTACATCATATAAGGAACGTAACCTCTTAGTTTCATGTTTCTAGGACTTATGGTTTTAGGCTGCAGAACAAAGTTTAAAGAAAATAAATTTTAGTACCTAGTCTCTTATACCTAGTACGAAAAACATGTTCCATGCAACAAAAGCACTAAACTAATGGCATGGTGTACGTTATTGGCAAACTTGACATCTGTCGGAATCAATAACTTACGCGCCTGTGCCATTACGATATTGAAAATGCTTTTACTGTCTACGCGAGTGGGTTCCAGTGCGACACTCGGTTTTGGGTTCTCAGAGGTACAGTTGTATCACGAAGGCGAGTTGGTCAAAGTCAAAGTCAAAAAGCATTTATTCAGTAGGACCGCTGGGATCACTTAGAATAGTCTTAGAACTAATGTTACTGCTGTTCTTGCGCGACCAATACCGTGCAGAATCGGGGCAACAAACACGGTCTGGGGCAGTTTTTAGGTGATCAATCTTAAAACTAAATAGTCAAGCTCCAGTAGGGAGCCAGTATTTTTTTTTTTTTATTTACAAAAATAACGTATGTACGTATGTGAGTCTACATACACAATTTAAGATTAAGTTTAAGACCAAGGGTTAGTCTGTCAGATAGAACCAAGTAAAATATCAATAAATTATAGGTAATTAAGTGTGTGGCGAGTGTGCATGGGACAGCTGGAAGGGGAAGGCCTAGGCGAACCTTCTTGGATCAAATTGGCGACATTTTGGAGAAGGGCCAGGTCAAAAGTACCCTAAACCGACGAGCATTTATGAAGAATGTAATGAGAGTGAATGAGGCGAAAGTTGTGTGTCAGCATCGTAGCGACTGGAGATCCGTAGTCTCTGCCTACCCCACAGGGAAAGAGGCGTGACTTTATGTATGTATGTAAATTATAGGTTATTTTAAGAAAGCTAGACTAGGCCGTCGTTGTTGCCGAAGGAACAAGAGAAAAATCATGTAGCTTTTTGACATGACCATAAGTAAAGTTGGTGTATGGCGTAAAATCAGTAGCTACCCCGCTATGATGATGATGATGTAATAATTTCAAGCGGTGAATAAAATACGTGAATATACGCAACTTTCTTTTTGCTAAATGACATTTCTCAGCGTTGAAAGTAGGTTTATCTGACCGTAAGATTATGGTTATTATGGTCAGAATGGCGGCATTTATGGGCAAAATATTTTATCATGAAATCTGTTATTTTTCTTCATAAAAGTTTTAGTTGAATATCACAAACTGACAGGGCTTCATTTTTGGGTTGTAAAAAGACGTTTGACCGTATCAATTTAATTCCTAAGCGGATTTTAGTTTTCACTTCAAAAAGTATCTTTTAATCATTTTTTATGACATGTTATGCATAACATTTTCAAGGAGAACAGACATTGACCAATCGCAGCGCAGTAACATCACGTCGTACGCTCGAATGGACTAAGTTATACAAGAAGCAACAATCAATTAAAAGGATAGTCTTTATCGATTTTCTCGAGATTTTCATAACAAAACAAAAAAAAAACAATACATACTTAAAAAAAATTAATTTATTTGTGATGATCCCAATTCCTGAACATAGTTAGTTTAAAATGAAAGACCCTATATATATTTTTATTTACCTAACCTATTTAGTCCCAATGTAATTTTCATGTATAATAATTATTCGTCTAGACACCGAAAATAACTTATGAATACCTTCCAGGAAAGAATTGCGTGTCGTGTAGCGGGCTTTATCACCCCACCCGTCACGCGACGCTAAAACCATTATTTTATTATGGTGTCTGTGTTTTGGGGTATCCAAATTGATTTAGAATGGGGTGAAAAGGGGTGAAACCGAAAATTCTTAGAAATATGACAATAGATGAAAACTCGCGTTTTATCACGACAAGTGGTAATTAAATGGCTTTTTAACGTGTTTTGATAAAATAACATTTTAAACTAAAATGAAATTTTTTTACAAAATTGAGCTGAACATAGAACTTCCTCCTTTTCGTAAGTCGGTTAAATAATCCCGGGTAAAACCGCGGGGCGCAGTTTTTAAAATGTGAAAGCGTGAGTCGGCTCGCGTGCACTGGGTTCCGTAGAGAATTGATGTTCAAACAAAATGATTATTCATGGTACAAATGAATGAATTTAATTTTCTATTGAATGTTATTTGTTAGAAATATACCTACCTACCTACTCAGGCATTTTTTTTAACTATCGTAGTTACAAACACTTTATACAAAAATGTGCCGAAATATCGGGAAACTCAAAAAACATTCCTAATTCATGGTAAATAAAATATGCCGTTTCAAAAGTACCTACGTAGACTCAGGCAAAATTATTTAGTCAAGACTGGTTTTGACCAAAAAGGAAAGTATTATTCTTATGACACGAAAGGGAGCTGTTGCATTAGTTCCGATAAATTCCGCAGGACTTATTTGGCGCTTAGGTTAGTTTACTTTTGAAAACATAGTTGTAATATAAATCTTGTTTTCAAAAGCATTGAACTTCCTTTAAGGTATAATAAAATAAGGAAAATTGACAATTAAATATCAGTTTAGTGTTGCATAATTGTTATAAATAACTAACCCAATTAAATTAAATCCGATTCATTGATTGGTTTCCTTCCTTATGTGAGTAATGCGCACTGCAGAAATTTGGAATCAGCTTCCAAAGTCTGTATTTCCGTTGAGCTATGACCCTGTTGTTATCAAGAAGAGAGTTAATAGGCACCTTCTGGGTAGGCTCGCTCCATCGTAGACCTCATTCTTGCCTGTGTAAGTTTCGAGGTCAAGAGCCGACTCATTCATCATAAAAAAAATTGGTTGTCTGTAAAGTCGGTTTACTGACGATAGTTGAACGTGACAACGTTTGTGCTTCTTTGTCGCTCGTTCCGCGCTCTCGCTTGCACTTCAAGCCTTACATGGAACGCCTCAGAGCGAGGTAACGCCGCATTTTTTCGTGCGTGCAGCCGGCTCTATCGAATTATAAGACGTTGTCACGTCAATAAAAATAAATAATCCAAAGGTTTAGGTTTGGTTTGAATCTATGCCTCTGGGGACATTTTCTATGCATAATAAGTAAATATTTACCAAATAAATATAAGTACCTAATTATATTAGGTACCTATACCTAAGAAGTAGGTATATATCAGTTTTAATAGTGCCCATAACACTAGCCCAGAGTTCGTACAAAGCATTTTGAGTCTACATTTTTCATACGCATCGCCAAATTGTGGAACTCATTGCCGGGCTCTGTATTTCCCGAATTACAATAAAGGGGTCTTCACATCAAGAGTAAATAGGTTCCTTCTAATAAAGGTGCATTTACACGGTGCGATTTGTCGTCGGATTTGCTAGGCCGCGCCCATTCGGTGTGCCAACTTGAGTTAGACTTAGCGCATTCACACGACAAACTGCGCTTGCGATGCGATGTCGCGTCGTCACTACGATGCGATATCGGAGATCCAACTCGCCATCGCATCGCGGCGAGTAGGGTTACCATACTAAAAATTGGAAACCCGGACAAATGCCAGACAAAATATACGATTTAAATGGAAACGCACGTGGCTTACAACATATTATGTTGGTACCACGTGAGTGAAGCCACGGTGCGTTCCGCAAGCTCACATACCTAAATGTAGACATTGATATTTTAATGTTCAATATAATAGTCTTAATAACGAGAATTTCATTATTTTTCTACATAAAAAAATCTTGTAAGTACTTATTTTGTATCATAATATCTTAGAAAAATCTAAATAAAACGACAGGTCTGGAGAAATCTTAACGTATGGTTACTGTAAAATGGGCGGATTATAGGGGCGTATGCCACAGAATAAGTTTCATAGTTACCTAGACTTTTACTAACTGCGGAAGAGCGTACAATTTTTGGTAGATTGTAGCGTTGTTAAATTTCAACAATGTTCTCAAGGGATCGTTAGTGGAGTGGTCTAGCGTGCGGTTTCCAAGAAGAGACATGCTGGTTCAATTCCTTGCACAGAAAATTTTTTTGCATTTTTTTTTATTTTTGCTTCTCTAGAATTTTTTTTTATGTTAATGGTGAACATCTTAGTTTCATAAACTTTTTAATAAAAACTAAAGAAAATAAAATTAAAATTCAAGGTCCGAACAGAGTACTTACTTAGATCGTAATTTTACCTAATACTAGCTGTCCGCCGCGGTGTTACCCGCGATCCCTCGGGAAAACTTCACTTCCCCGGGATAAAATATAGCCTATGTCAAAGATTTAAATCGTTAGATGTCCGGACGCCAAAAACTATGGCGTTGTCTTTACATGTGTGTTATCAAAATGCCGACGTACGCACACACACTAATGATTAGTTAAAAATTAGTGGATTTGCCAATAAACTAAACTTTTATTTCACCATTTATTGTGCAATAATATTGCACGAACTTTCGTGAAAAAATATATGTATGAAATTGAAAAATGTGTGGCTCAAAATACCTACGCACGCAACTTAGCTAATGAGTACGTATAACATATAAATAGTGTTATTGCCAATAACCTTAATTGAAATTATTATCATTTATTGTGCAACCATATTGCACAGACTTTTGTAAAAAACAAAGGTCCTATTAATGCCCTGAAATGGAAAATAATGTACAAGTCTAAAAATGTGCAATCTGTGAGGTACGGTCAGCAAACTCATCAGATTAAGTATGTACGTACTGGCTTGGGTGAGTAAAACCAAAACAATATGAATTACATATTTATTTTATTTTATTTATTAGGGACAACAAACAGCTACAATATACAGCGTATTTGAACTTAATAGTAAGAAATGACCATTAAGTACTTAGAAGGTAAAATATACATGACAGGTAATATAATATTGTAGCCCACAACATTATCTAGACAAAGAGAGTTTATATAAAAAGTGCCACTAGAGGCAAATACAAATTATTTACCTAACACTATTTGTACAAGTAGGTATTAGGGTAAAGGCCCCAGTAGTCGGCCCCTCTCCAGTAGTCGGCCATTACTGGCTTTTAGTTTGAATAAATAGCAAAGTAATCCAGATTTCCGCGCCAAATTAATTTTGATTGCTACTATGATTTCTGATTGGTCGATGCAAGACGTTTCCTTGTCATTAGGTTGGTAGGATTGGCAGTAATTTCAGTTCATTCCGCCGGTGTCTCCAAGAGAGACGTCAAGTGCGTTGCGCGCTAATTTTTTACTAACTACCGGCGTCTGGAAAACAGGTAAGTTTATCTTTTTATCTCAAGTTATTTGAAACAACTTGCCGTCTAGGTACTTTATTATGAATTTTTACGACTTTTTTACAAAAAAAATGTGTTTTTATATTATTTTTCTATATTTTACGAGACGGCCGACTACTGGTTATATATTTTTTTGTTATATATATTTTTTAAGGGCCGGTTGGACTGCAGCAGTAGACATTTAGCACTGTTTCAGGCCGCGCGCAAAATACTTCGCGTCGCCGCAGTGGCAGTGAACTCGCATGACATCGCCAGCGACATAGTGGAAATAAGCAGCAGGGTGATTTTATTTGACTTTAAAAATGCATTTTATTATGATCAAACATTGCTTAGTAGGTAGAGTAACAAATTTGAGTTTCGCAAATAAATGAAGTAACCTCTTTATTCTTGTTTTGTTTGTTTCATTATTATTTGTTATTTTGTTTGTCAGTAAATAAAAAAAGGGTGTCAAATAAAAATAATTTATTTAATTGGGTGACACACATTAAAATTGTCTGGGGAACAAGGGTATTTAGTGTTTAATTTTATTTCCACTTTGTTTTGTCCTAGCTGTTATACATCAAAAGAAGCTAAATGTATTATAGATTTCAGTTATGTAATTAAATAAAAAGCATGCAAGTAAAAAAAAATAAGTTTCATAAGGATAACTAAAACAGTACCTAAACTGAAAAAAAAAAACAATTTTCTGGAAATAACAAAAACAATTCAATAATCTGTTGGATATCCCAGGGCATTAGCCACAGCTCTAAATCACGCGTGGTATGCTGATATCAAGTTATCAATTGTCGACTGTGGAATAAGGCATCATATTCTAGAAAGATGTGAAAAAAAAACAGTCAATCATTTAAGAAAAATGATGATGTAAACACTAGAAATAAGGATAAACTCGCTGTTCCCACTACTAGATTAGATAAAATTATGAAATCATTTAAAGGGCAATGTGTAAGCTTCTATAACAAAGTCCCAAGCGAATTGCAAAATATATCAATCACTAAATTTAAAAATACAATTAAACGTCATCTCTGTAAAAAAGCCTATTATAAGATATCTCAATATTTGGATGACAAAAAATCTTGGGACTTGCTCCAACTCAATGGATCCATGGATCACCTAAAAGAATGATAGGCCCCAGACCGTGTTTGTTGCTCTGATTCTTCACGGTATTGGTCGCGAAAGAACAGGAGTAAAATTAGTTTTAAGACTATTCTAAGTGATCCCTGCTGTCCTACTGAATAAATGATTTTTGACTTTGACTTTGAGTGGCACTCCCAGGTGTGCCGACAAAAGTGAAGGCTTCGGTAACGGTTTTAAACAGCAAAAAGTTACTGTACCACTGGGATTCGAACTCGGGGCTATCCCACCAGAGGTCACTCAAACAACTCTACCAATATGACGAAATTAAGGTAGGTATAGTAAGAGGATGGTGTCGTTATATATTCATCTGGGTTGGTAGGTTCCTATGATAGGTACTGCCTACCTATGGTAGGTTTACCTAATGGTACCTAGGTAGGTAGGTTAGGTACATAGGTATGTATAATAACAAAAATATATAGAAAAAACTCAAAGTAGGTAAACCTACCTACTTACATAGTTGTGTAGAATGTAGATATAGGTATCTAAGTAAGTTCGTATGATGGCCGTATATGGCCTCCGAAGCCGACAATTAAACTTACCCTCCCAAGCATGGAAGCTACAAAGTGACAATGACGCAGTTGCGAGTCTTTCTGTTGGAACTACCTACTATCTACTAGGTAGGTTAGGTACCTAGTAGGTATGTGAAGTTGTCTAGGTTACCTTTTTTTATTGCGTATTGCGGATAGGTAGTAGGTAAGGTAGCGCTCGTGGTCGTGCTTGCTTAGTCGTTCTTGATAGATCGTCGAAGTTAACCAACGTTCGAAACGGTCTGTAAGTGGATGGGTGACCGCCAGTGGCATTTTCATCTGAGCGCTTCCGTGCTTCGGAGGGCACGTTAAATTGTCGGTCCCGGCTATTTAAGTCGTTAAGCCGTGACGGAGGCCTTAAGGCGGCCTAAAAACTCCGTCGCCAGAGTTGGCCACTGACTCATTCGAACTTACTTACTTTTAGTAGGTAGCACAGCTGTAGTAGGTAGGTACCTTCTCGCAATAGTGTAAGGTACCTACCTACTAGGTAGGTGTTGAGATTATCTTTATTGTATTGGAAACATTTCGAAAAACTGAATCTACCTACCTAGCTAGTTGGCTAGCATACCTAAAAGTAGGTACACTATTGCGAAAAGGTACCTACCTACTACTGTGCTACTAGGTACTGCGAGCGATACCTGTGATGTATGTAACTTGGAGGAATAGGTAGGTAGGTACCTACTACCTACCTACCTACTTGCCTCGCATCGCATCGCACGCACTACGCTACCAACGCAACGCCTCTCTGAATTCTGTGCCAACGCTACGCAGCGCATTGTTGTTCACTGTTCAGTCAGTGTTCTGTTCACGTTTCAGCAGTGTTGCCAACTTAGTGGATTTTCCACTAAATCTGGTGGTTTTAAACTTTAAAATATGATGGCAGTAGGACTAGAACTAGGAGCGGTTCAATGGAACTCCTCCTGAATAATAGTATAATATCCATACTTGTCCCTATTGAAAAACCATTTTTCAATAAAACTTATTCTCAATACATTTTGCATGAAAACTAAAATTTAGTATTTTTAAGTGTTCCAATAAAATTAAGACCATAGTTATTTGAAGTATTTGTTTGTAAACAGATAGAGCCTCCAAATACGCAAAAAAAAATTCAATAATATCCTATCTCAAAAAATATAAAAACTTTTTGTTAATGTAGTTCTCTGTATTAAAAACAAGTGCGCTACGACTTCTCCGTGACGATCCTTTTTGTGAATATTATGACGCTAAGTATTTTTGTATTGTGTTTTTGAATTTGTATGGTGGTGTGAATGTGAGATACAAATTAATGTTGAATAATTTAAGTGGTAGTAGTAGCTATAAGTAACGTACCTAAATATTATATTAAAGGTTTATGAATATACTCTGTACATTATACAGTTTAGTTTTAAATAGATAAGACTTACTTATCCAAATATATATTAATATATTACACCTACCTTCCAACTAAAATATTAAAATTTATAAATGAAATTATCTATTTCGACTTCCATATTCAATAACATGATCTATTGAATCTGCTGACGCTACCGACCGTGAGGTTGCGTACTGCACAATGCACAACGCGCTTACCGAGAAAATTGTGTCATCTCTTTTTCTCCCAAGGTAGTTGCATTGCAAACTAAGAACTCTCCATCTCTTTCGTGCACTCGCCATAATTTTAATAAATGGCCAGCTTATCCATACTGGGTCCATACTAATATTATAATGAGGAAAGATTTGTTTGTTTGAATCGAATAGGCTCCAAAACTACTGGACCGATTTAAAAATTCTTTCACCAATAGAATCCTTCATTATCCCCGATAAACATCCATACTAATATTATAAATGTGAAAGTAACTCTGTCTGTCTGTCTGTCTGTCTGTCTGTCTGTCTGTCTGTCTGTCTGTCTGTCTGTTTGTTACCTTTTCACGCCCAAACCGCTGAACCGATTAAGCTGAAATTTGGCATGGATAAAGAGTATACCCCAGGGATGGACATAGGCTACTTTTTTTTGTCAATTACCATAAGGGGGCGGGAAAATAAGGGTTGGAAGTTTGTATGGGGAAAAAAGTTAAGCAACCCTGGGCGCGGTCATAATAAGGATGGGTGACCGCCCGAAGCCGACTTTTTGCACTCTAAATTTTTTCGTTTTTTTTTTGTATTTTGCATAATTAATTATTTTAAAATTAATGATAAACATGTAACATGTGTGTTCCCACCCATCAATATATCCGAACTCCGAAGTTATGATTTTTTGATATTAAAATATTTTTCCTTGGCTATAACGCCATCTATCGGTCTAGAGGTCAAAACTACTTTACACTTTTTTCCTAGGTGGCGTTTTTACTATGGCGGAGATCGAGTATAATTTTCTTTGATTTTGAGTTTTGAAAAGTTAATGGAGATTTTTGCTAAGAGTTTTCGATATTTTTATATTGCTGACGAAGTCGCGGGTAGGTATTGCCGCTCGCTTCGGCAAATCTGACACCAGTTGCCGCTATCGTGTTGTTCTTAACATTGCAAGATCTGGGTAAGATTTTCCCTACCTCTATCTATTAAGGGATTCTTGAGAGAAACATAACGCAATATTAGTTAATAATTTTATTTCGAAATTTTAAACCACACAGTTCTTGCTATAAAAAAATAAGTTTCGAGTCAATTTCTTCAAAAACTCTCTCTCTCTTCAAAAACTCGCTGCGCTCGCTTCAGCGATTCTGTACCAATACCGTATTCGTTTTGTTCTTAGCATTGCAAGATCTGGGTAAGATTTTTCCTACCTTTATATCTATTAAATGATTCTTGAGAGAAACATATATAAAAAAAAATATTATATCATGCGACGGAGTTTTATATTTTGTACTCTCGATTCACTCAAAACTCCTCCACTTTGTTCCTAATAATGCGCAGACGAAGTTGCGCGGGTCAGCTAGTAGGCTATATTTTATCCCGATTGGAATCCTTCGGGGGGGACAATAATATACCTACCTACTTAGCTCAATGTTCAAACGCAGTGTTGGAAACATTTCAAAAAACTGTAGGTAGTACCTAACTAAAGTTTAAACAGGTAGGTTGTGGATGTAAAGTTGGCTAGATAACCTAGCAGACTAGGTAGGTAGGTAACTAGGTAGGTAAGGTAGGTACTACCTACCTAGTTACCTACCTACCTAAATCGAAAAACTGGACCTACCTACTAGGTAGGTCCAGTTTTTCGAAATGTTTCCAATACAATAAAGAGGCGATTTGTACTTACCTACCTATATCACAATGTAGGTACTTACTTACTTACCTATTTAGTCAACGGTAGATAGTAGGTAGTTCCAACAGAAAGACTCGCAACTGCGTCATTGTCACTTTGTAGAAACGCTCATGGTCGTCGTAAATGGATGGGTGACCGCTAGTGGTATTTGAAAGCTTCCATGCTTGGGAGGGTAAGGTTAATTGTCGGCTTCGGAGGCCATATACGGCCATCATACGAACTTACTTAGATACCTATATCTACATTATACACACATATGTAAGTAGGTAGGTTTACCTAGTTTTGAGTTTTTGCTTTATATTTTCATGTTATTATACATACCTATGTACCTACATATCTCGGTACCATTAGGTACCACAGGTACCACAGGTAGGTAGGTTCGTAGGTAGTAGCTACAAAAAACAGGGTCATGACTGTATCCCCAAGGCGCGGTAGACATTCTCTCAGATCTTTTATATTCCAGATCCTTTGAAGATTCAAAGGATCTGGAATATAAATGGTACCCCCCTTAGACATCTGTCTAAGGGGGTAGTCAGAGGCATGTACAAATACATATTTGATACATGCCCACATCTTGCAGAAGTTAGTATTCCATACGTGACAGGTTGCAAGCCCATCGCCGCCTATTAGAATACTAACTGGTTTCCTCACGATGTTTTCCTTCACCGTTCAGAGCTCGAGTTAAAGCGCATATAAATTTTACGAAACGCAAAATCCATTGATGCACGGCCGGGATTCGATCCCACGACCTTCGGATTGAAGGATTTGAGTAGCTACATTATCCTTAAAATAAAAAATCTTTATTTCAGACATTTTTGTGTCCCTAATGTTATTACCTATTATTATAATAATAAATGGCCAGCTTATCTATACTAATATTATAAAGAGGAAAGATTTGTTTGTTTGAAATGAATAGGCTCCAAAACTACTGGACCGATTTAAAAATTCTTTCATCAATAGAATCCTACATTATCCCCGATGAACATAGGCTATACATATTTTATCCCGGGGAAGTGAAGTTTTCCCGAGGGATCGCGGGTAACACCGCGGCGGACAGCTAATATTAGGTAAAATAGTATTAGGTAAAATTACCATCTAAGTAAGTACTCTGTTCGGACCTTGAATTTTAATTTTATTTTCTTTAGTTTTTATTAAAAAGTTTATGAAACTAAGATGTTCACCATTAACATAAAAAAAAATTCTAGAGAAGCAAAAATAAAAAAAAATGCAAAAAAATTTTCTGTGCAAGGAATTGAACCAGCATGTCTCTTCTTGGAAACCGCACGCTAGACCACTCCACTAACGATCCCTTGAGAACATTGTTGAAATTTAACAACGCTACAATCTACCAAAAATTGTACGCTCTTCCGCAGTTAGTAAAAGTCTAGGTAACTATGAAACTTATTCTGTGGCATACGCCCCTATAATCCGCCCATTTTACAGTAACCATACGTTAAGATTTCTCCAGACCTGTCGTTTTATTTAGATTTTTCTAAGATATTATGATACAAAATAAGTACTTACAAGATTTTTTTTATGTAGAAAAATAATGAAATTCTCGTTATTAAGACTATTATATTGAACATTAAAATATCAATGTCTACATTTAGGTATGTGAGCTTGCGGAACGCACCGTGGCTTCACTCACGTGGTACCAACATAATATGTTGTAAGCCACGTGCGTTTCCATTTAAATCGTATATTTTGTCTGGCATTTGTCCGGGTTTCCAATTTTTAGTATGGTAACCCTACTCTGTTCTCCGACGGCGCGTCGGAGCTACCGATGCCGCATCGCAAAACACTAAGTAAGTCCCGACGGCACATCGCATACTAAGACACATCGCATACGATGAGCGTTCACACGGGAAAAATTGGCGTGCGATGCTAAATCATATCGCACCGTGTAAATGCACCTTTATAAAGCATGCTTCATCTTAGACCTCACTACTGCTTAACATCAGGCAGAGTGAGGTCAAATGCTGACCTATTTAATATAAAAAAAGGCTTTGCTGGGACCAGATGATGTTGTGTGAAATGTCCAGCTTATCATGATGATTCAAGCCTTGATCTCCTGTCATTAACCTACATGAAGACCGATGACTGTGCGATTAACCAATCAATGGGCCTTTGTGTGACTGGAATTCATCGTCGCTTTGTTTGCGAAGTGTAAGTAACAGGTTCATAAATAGGTACCCCTACCTAAGTTCGTATGAGTCAGTGGCCAATTCTGGTGACGGAGTTTTTAGTCTGCTTTAAGGCCTCCGTCATGGCTTTACGACTTAAATAGCCGGGACTGACATAACGTGCCCTCCGAAGCACGGAAACGCTCAGATGCAAATGCCACTGGCGGTCACCCATCCACTCACGAACCGTTTCGGACGTTGAACAGGGCGCGAATGAACAGGTTCATGGTCTAAATAATGTACCCAACAGTATCATACATAGTCCACCCAGACTTGGAATAAATAGCTGAGCAGTAATGGACTGTACGTTTGAGATGCTGAAAAATTGTGACAGCGACAGGACATGGGTCAGACTGGCACAGGATAGGGAAGGTTGGCACAAGCGAAAAGAGGCCTATGCCCAGCACTGGGATGAAAAAGGCTGCGGAAAAGATAAGATAATTTATTTCATAAACATTGTTAAATTACATGTGATATAAATAGGTTAGCGTGGTATGGGCATGTAATGCGGAGGGATGAAACTCATGTAACTAAAAGGGTGATGGAAATCAATGTGGATGGATATGTGAGTAGAGGTAGACCAAAGAAAAGATGGATGGATTGTGTGAAAGAAGATATGGGTAAGAAGGGAGTGAATACGAAGATGACGAGTGATAGGGGAGAGTGGAAGAAGGGAACATGTTGTGTCGACCCCGCATGAGCGGGATAAGGGCAGGCAAATGATGATGTTAAATTACATGTGATGATGATGATGAACTGCGATCGATTGCTGATCGCTTATTGGTTGTGAACAAGCGGAACTAGCGCCACTCTGATAAAGTAGCAATCACTGGAACTAAAGTGGTAATGTAACAGCCGAGCCGTGATCGTGTAGTGTTTTAATTATTCTAATTACTGGACCCTAAAAGTCATAAATATGAAAGAATCACTTTCATTCAAATAGTCATAAAATAAATGGGATCATAAAACTTTACCGCTCTGACACTTCATAAAAATAATTATTTTCTAAACGTTTTGGGGATGGTAGGGTAATTGGGTTGTTTTTCTAAATTGGGATAGTGTGACCCCTAAGGGTGTCGTAGATTGTTGGCGTTTGTTTTTAAATTTAAATAAGCTACTACCTAAATATTCTAAACATATAGGACATCACTTCATATGGAAAGAGTTTTACCTATAATACTTATTTATTTTATTTATTTATTTATTATAACAGTTTTTGATAGAAAGCTTACAGTAACACCAAAGCGCTAACTATCTAAGATTAAAACTTAAGTACATTCTCAAGGTGTTAAAAATAATGGAGAGATTGTCACTGAAAATGTCGACATGTTGGACCTCATGCAAATAGGCATTAAGTAATGTGAGAGCCCTCAAAGTTGGAGCATTGGTCGCATAATTGGTACGCGGGATGTGGCATGCGAACAGAGAATGATAGCGCCGGCCACAACGTACGTAGTTGTCGGGCACATAGAGTGAGATCATGCTCAGTATGGTCGGATTATTGACTTTGCCACGGAGAATCAAGAAGTAGTGGTATGCTAGCTGTAACTTACGCCTCAATTCTAGTGAGTCCATGCCGACCATACCAGAGACAAATAGAGAAGGGAAAAGGTACGGATAGTATCCATCCTTATATGAAAGTATTTAGTTTCTCATAATTGTGGTAGTTTAAAAAAAATTGACAAACTAAAATCTATCAAAAAAAATGTAGACAAACGCTGTGTTAAGGGGGCAGGGACGGTTACGTTAGAATTCATCATCATCATCATCATTGACCTATACCAGTCCACAGCTGAACATAGGCCTCTAATGAGCGCCATTGCGCCCTGTCCTCAGCTCGACGCATCCAGCTTCTGCCAGCAGCCAGAGCAGATCGTCACTCCACCTGGCCGGAGGGCGTCCTACACTACGTTTGCCGAGTCGCGACGTTAGAATTAGAAAACAAAAATTATTCCAAGAGACCTAAATTGATACAAATGTAGGTACGTAAAATAACGCAAAACGTAGTTATTTGCTTATCATACACAAAATTTACATTTCAAAGAAATATACAAATTGTACGTAGAATTTGTTTAATTAACCCACTGATAATCCGAAGGAAACGTCTTATCAAATTTAACGAATTTGAACTAAATAAAAAAGCCAAATGTCTGTCTGTCTGTAGAAAAAACATTTAATAATAATGCTGGACATTTCACACAGCATCATCTAGCCCCAAACTAAGCAAAGCTTTATGGGAACCAGATAACTGATATACTATTTATATACTTTTTGTTTGTAAATACATACATACATATTATACATAGAAACACCCAGACCCGAGATAAATATTGGCAGATCATACAAACATTTACCCCGCGGCGGGGATCGAACCCGCAACCTTCTGCGTCCCAAGCGGGCTTTCACCCACTGCTTCAGAAAAGTAGCTACATACAACCTGTTTTTCTTGTACACTTTCTGAAACTTTCTCGGTCTTTTAGATGATAATTTATTTCATAAATAATTTACAGTGGAGCCCGCACTAAGCAAAGCTTGTGTCGCGGTAGTCCAGAGTAACAAGAATTCAGTTTTCAATCTCAGAGTTTTTGGGTGACCGCCAGTGGCATTTTCATCTGAGCGCTTCCGTGCTTCGGAGGGCACGTTAAATTGTCGGTCCCGGCTATTTAAGTCGTTAAGCCATGACGGTGGCCTTAAGGCGGCCTAAAAACTTCGTCAACAGAGTTGGCCACTAACTCATAACTTACTTACTTACTCTCTCTCTCTCTCTCTCTCATCCTGACTATTCATCTCACATGGTGGTGGGGTCAGCCTTCCTAACACTATTCCTCCAGTTCACCCTATCCATTGTCCGATAACACTAAAGGCCCTCAGAACACTTGACAACACCAAGTAACAAATCAAATCAAATCAAATCAATTTATTATATCAGACAACTTTTAAGTCCATTTCGGGTTAGTATTTAGCTTATGTCTTATATTAGTATTACATAGCCAAATGCGTTTAGAATAGGCAACTAGACACAACATAATTATGTTGAAATAAATAAATAAATCAACATTTTTCATTCTGTTATACGGGACCCTAAAAATTACACTTGAAAACAAGTTCTATAAAATTCACCGAATTTTATCAACTGGTAATTTATGCAAAAAATATACCTAGTCACTGGTATTATCCAAGGCACTAACCTAATTAAATTATCTAGAATTTTCGTATATTTCAAGAAAAATATCGAAGTAGGTAACTTCAATTTATCGATTTTTTTTCTTGAAACTTACAAACACTATCGGTTTTTGGAACCAACTAATTAACTTTGTGGTATTGCCTTCATTATTTGTAGGCCTGTTATTGCGCAACGTAAAACACGATATTTTTTTTTATTCTACTTCTTCTTCTCGCGTGTCAATGGCTTGACCTTAAATCTTTTTAGGCCAATATTTAGCGACTCTTACGCCCCTATCCGTGGCCTTGTCTATGTCCTCTCGAATGCAGGTGGTTGGACAAAGTGAGCATGAAGTAGGTGTGCCATACTTTGGATTCTACTTCCTACTAATATAATAAAGCAGAAAGTTTGAGAGTATCACGCCTAAACCAGTGAACCGATTTGGATGAAAGTTTGAAAGGGTGTACTCATGTGGTCCCAAATTAATTGTATTCCTGAGGGATTTTTTTCCCGAAAAACCCGAAAAAAAAAACTTTTGTAATTTTTGAACTGAGTCTAACATTATTGGCTCGAAGGAACAGGAGTAGAATCATCAGGACCATTCTATGATCCCAGCGGTCCTACTGAATTTACTTTTTCTGTACCTAGGTAAAAATAAAAAAGCTTTATTTTTCCTTACCAGCTGTACCTATACATAATGTTATACAAATATTTAGACTACTTTATTACATTTCCGGTTCAGTTGTCCGGTAAGGACTGCCTATGGCAGTGAAAGTCTCTTCCAAGTTTTTCCACTCTTTTCGGTCCTAGGCATAGGCGGATCCAGGGGGGGGGCACGGGGGCACGTGCCCCCCCAGACGATATTTTTATGTACCTACTAACGACGAAAACTTAATAAATTGTGAAATTTTTGTCAGTTTTTGTTTCTTGTGAGAAGAAAAAAATCCTGGATCCGCCCATGGTCCTAGGTATAGTTTTAAAAACGTAATTATCACAGAACCTTAACCATTATTTTTCAGGCATGTAACCCTAAATGCTTTTTGCGAGGGTAATTTGATACCTCAGTCCACCACACCTTACAATTAACACAATTAGCTGGACGCAAGCTGGACGCCCATAACCCCATATTTCTAACTTAACACGGGTTAAAAGAATTTAGGTTAATAGTTGATACTCGTGTTTTGTAGACATTTGGCGTATGTCCTACTGCCAAAAAGCCCCAAAAATATGACATTATGGGGCTATTTTTCGGTTTGGAATATTTGTGTGTGACTTTGTTTGGATGTTTGTATGTTTGTGTTTCAGTCACGCCTAAACCAGTGCAACGATTTGGATGAAACTTGGTATAGGCGTAGATAGTGACTTGGAATAGCTTATAGGCTATACAAAATGTTGGTACCACGCGGGTGACGCCGCGCGCAGAAGCTAGTTTCAATATTCATCAAACGAACGAAATACCAGTGAGGAAACCAGTTAGTATTCTTATAGGCGGCGATGGGCTTGCAACCTGTCACGTATGGAATACTAACTTCTGCAAGATGTGGGCATGTATCAAATATGTATTTGTACATGCCTCTGACTACCTTGGACATCTTCAAAGGATCTGGAATATAAAGATCTGAGAGAATGTCTACCGCGCCTTGGGGATACAGTCGTGACCCTGTTTACGTTACGAACGAAACAAGGAACGTGAATACGGTCCCTGAGTGCTCATCCCATGAGATCACACAGAAACAGTATGCATGTGCATCACACAATAAAGAAAAACCCGCCATCATGAGATCAACAACACCTACATTTTATTTAGCCTGTTCCAGAACTTTATAAAGTACGGCTAACAGCATTTTCGTGTTTCACTCGTTAGCGGTAACCAGTGGCGCCCTCTCGACCATTTACTTTGTAAACTTTATCACATAACACGGTCTAGTTATCTAGTTGAAGCTTAGAATGGTCGTGGGTTCAAATTCCGTGCACCAATTATTGTTTTCAGGCTTAGTAGTTGAAGCTTTTCTGAGCCTTTGGTGGTGGATTCAAATTCCGGGCACCAATAGTTTTCAGTTATAAATTGTGCTCTGCCAAACAAACGGTGAAGGAAAACATCGTGAGGAAACCAGTTAGTATTCTTATAGGCGGCGATGGGCTTGCAACCTGTCACGTATGGAATACTAATTTCTGCAAGATGTGGGCATGTATCTAAATATGTATTTGGACATGCCTCTGACTACCTCTACTACTCCAAAAGCGCTGACATTACACTTCGTTTGACAAGGCACGAGTCATTTCTCGTCGTTACCTGGCGAGGACGAGATAATTGACGAGAAACGTGTGAAGACACAGAGTGGAGTTTGATCACAAAAATAGCTGCGGTATCTATCTTGCTTGCATTATGTTCTAACAACCTACCATAGCGTAAGTCTACAAGGACAAAATACTATGTTGTGGTATGCATGTTAATATATGCCAAAATCGATAAAATTTCACGTTTCTCGTACACGACAGTGCATGCTAGCCGGGCTGGAATAGCTTAGGGGGCGTCCATAAATTACGTGAGGCGTTTAGGGGGGGTCAAGCCAAATCTCACGTAATATTTTTCGACAAGTAACAAGTGTAAAATTGGGTTAAATAAGTAAAATTTGTCCATTCAAATATCATTAATAGGAACATAAAAATAAAATTGTCTCTTCTGTCTGTGATTTCAAAATAACTGTGTTTTTTCAAGTGCAATGTGCAATTTGAAATCTCACGTGAGATTAGAGGGAGAGAGAGGGGGTCAAGCAAAATCTCACCAAAGGGGGAGGGGGGGTCGAAAAATCGCCAAATTTGTCTCACGTAATTTATGGACGCCCCCTTAGTGGTAGCGAGTGAAGTCGCAGGCTGAAGCCAGTTGTAAATCCAGTGGCCACAACAACAACTCTAACTTAGTAGAGCTTAACCACGTTAGTGTAGTTAATTAGGAAATACTACCGCAGTATATTCTCAGTTGACTAGAAATATTACTGTAATCTGTCAAGTTGAGGGAAGCTACGTTTAGGTTAAGTTAGATTATGGCCTAGTGGTAGGTCTACTCAATCCGAAGGTAGTTCGAATCTCGGCAGTATGGATTTTGTGTTTTAAAAAAAAGTTGTAAGTATGAGTCAGTGGTCAACTCTAGTGACGGAGTTTTTGGTCTCATGGCGTCATGGCTAAACGACTTAAGCCTTTAGCTTAGCCGGGACCGACATAACGTGCCCTCCGAAGCACGGAAGTGCTCAGATGAAAATGTCACTGGCGGTCACCCATCCACTTACGGACCGATTAGAACTTCGACGATCAAGAACGACTAAGCAAGCACGACCACGGCATATCGGCAAAAATATCGTAAGGATGGTATGCTCAATCAGCTCTACATGTACCTATGTTGTTTTTCCTGGTAAGCAAGGCTGATTAAGCTGAGAAGATGGTTTAGGTACAGAGCAAACCTATTCTTTTATACCCTTTTTGCTAATAGTAGGTACTTATAACAACTTATAACCCATTTTTGTGTTGGGGGTATGTAAGTATGAAAAACCTCTTTGAATAGGGCAGCCATTTTGAAAATGGCGGTCACACAGTGACACCACTCTTAATTGTATGTTTGTTTGGTCATTTTCAAGATCATTTGACCCATTTTGAAACCCCAATGACGTACCAAGACGACTATTTAGTAAATTAGTTGGCTAATAGGCTGTAATTGATAGTTGAGTCGACCCAATTGTCTGATTGTCCCACGGTAGACGAAAAACTGTCACTAATATGCTAGTCATGCAAACTTAGCCTGGACAAATCGTTAGTGACACGCTCATACACACATTATAGATAGATAGACACATACATTATACATTATGTACTTACCTGCATTAGGTATAACGTGTGTGATTTACAAAATGAAACCTATCTAGCCTTGTGTAATGTAATTATCAAGGTTTGAAAAACAAAAAATTGGGGGAGAAAAATAAAACGCAAATTTATTGTTATTAAAACAATCTAACAATTTTTTTTTTGTTTCAGGTAACAACTGATCTATATTGTCTGGAAGAAAACTCACGTTGATAAGGTTCACCTTTTCAAAGTAAGACGTAATCCTAGTCAAACTCGCGTTGCCAATTCATAAAAAAATAATTAAGTTCACTTATTTAAAGGAAACTAAGCTACTATACATAACTACAATACACCAAAATCCATTGAGCGTTGGATGGGTCCATGGGTCGTTGAAAACAATCTATAGATAGCACCGTCCAGTCGAAAGTGTGAAAACTCTAGCATTACACTGAATGGCAATATTCGTTGAACAATATATATAGCTACTACAATATGTACATAAAATTACAAAATACAATAGAATCAGTCAAGCTATCTAAGGATCGTCGTAAAAACGATCTATAGATAGCTCAACTGATCCAGGTCACTGCCAGTCGGAAGCGTGCCCAAAACACTGGCGGCATTGCCACGCTGAATGGCAATGCTGATTCTTTGTGCCAAAAAGTCGCCAGCTCTCGAATCACGCGACGCTTCGACCAGACGCCCTGAAAGATTTTTAAAGACGCGATGGGCCCCGGAACTCCACGGACCCAATATATATTATTTTTACAATATATATTACATTAATATATTATTCTATTTCGTTTGGATAAAACTTCGATATAAAACCAAAGGCGCTCGGCCATAAAATCTTAAAGTAGGATTTATCTCAGAACGTATGAATTTAAACCATTTGATATGAAATTTGTCTGGGTATGATTCTCTAAAACATTCACAGTATTGGTCGCGAAGGAACACATAGTTTCATGATTATCCTAAGTGATCCCAGCGGTCCTACTCAATTCAATTTATTCATAAAACTAACATATATACTACAATTATTATAAACTAGCTTCTGCGCGCGGCTTCGCTCGCGTGGTGCCAACATTTTGCTATTCCAGGTCACTATCTACGCCTATTCCAAGTTTCATCCAAATAAGTTTACCGGTTTAGGCGTGATTGTTACACAAACATACAAACATACTCACAAACTTTCAGATTTATTATACGAGTATTATTAGGGTTAGGATATTAGGATAATTTACCACCAACTCTGCACTAGGCTAAGCCCTGTATCGCGGCGTTCGAGTATTTTTATAACAATATAACTAAATACCTTTATAAAATAAATATCTTATATAACATAATAAATAACATTATATTATTATATAAATAATAACTAAACTTAAACTGTCTACGTATGAGCTGTACGCACTATCGGGGTGTCTCGCAGGCGCCCAAGGAACCGTCTGTACACAACACCCTTCGGCCAAAATGCTGTATGCATGTAGGTTGATAGACTGGCAGTCGGCACTCTCACCATACGGTGAGATGCCAACTGCACAACCCTCACGGTGAGCTGGGTCTTCCGCTGCACATACTCCGCGACGTCCTCCGGCTTCACGTCGAAGTGAAGTGAAGTGGACACGTAGAGCTGAGTCGTTGGAATCTCAGCACGCAGCAAGTGTAGTTTCGGTCGTCAGTGCGAGACGAGGGCTTCATCTTCTTTCGTTCCACCTTGATGAACCCCTCATCGTCACATTGTGCCTTCCGAGATACCGGAAGCACAGTGCTCAGTTGTCTTCCCCTTGGTTGGTTGTCACTCGCGTTGAGGAACTACTGAAAAATAGTTCCATTTCTGAAGGATAGTTTTCATTTCAATGATGCCCTTTTACCCGGCTGTCGGATGATAGGTTCAAGGAAATGATAAGTTATTTTTTTTTAATAAATGTTTTTATTCTTTAATGAATACTCATTTAATTCCAAACTATGACCTCCACCTTTTCCACGAAATTCAAACCAACTTATGTCGATCCAGTTAATACACTACCAGCATCAAAACATTTTCGGTACAAGCACCGCTCGAAACATGGAAATTTAATTAATGATATATCTAAGGGCTGGTGCTCCACTATCAAATTAAGGGCCGTAAAGGGAAGTTATAGCAATGGGGTATCATCAGAATTGGCTTAATATAAACTTATTAATTAGATACTGTTGGGCGATAACGTGCCTAAACTATTAATTCGAATAAAGATAATTTATTTGAAAGAAACTGAGACGTGGTCCCTCACTATGGGCCTCATAAGAAGGCTAAAGGACGCTCAACGAGCTATGGAAAGGGCTATGCTTGGTGCCTCTCTACGAGATCGAATCAGGAATGAACAGATCCGTAGACGCACTAAAGTCACCAACATAGCCCACAGGATTAGCAAGTTCAAGTGGCAGTGGGCGGGGCACATAGCTCGTAGAACTGACGGCCGTTGGGGCAGAAAAGTTCTCGAGTGAAGGAGCACTGGAAATTACAGTAGAGGATGGCCCCCTACTAGGTGGAAAGTCGATCTGGTAAAGGTTGCTGGGAGCCGTTGAGTGCAGGCTGATTCAAGATTCATTCAGCAGTGGACACTAGAGGGCTGAGATGATGATGTCAAAGTCAAAGTCAAAAAGCATTTATTCAGTAGGACCGCTGGGATCACTTTGAAACGTCTTAAAACTAGGTGATTTTACTCCTGTTCCTTCGCGACCAATACCGTGAACCAATACCGTGATGATTATTTGAAAGAAAGAAATAAACATATATATCATACATACAAAAATCACGCCGCTTACTCGAAAGCGTAGGCAGAGACCACGGACCTTTGCATTCACTCTCATTACATTCTTCATACATGCTCGTCGGTTTAGGGTACTTTTGACCTGGCCCTTATCCAAAATGTCGCCAATTTGATCCAAGAAGGTTCGCCCAGGCCTTCCCCTTCCAGCTGGGGAAGGCCTGAGCAGGGCAAGTGTATGAGGCCCGCCGGACGCTGTAGTGCCTGGGACATTGTTTAAGATGGAGGCTTGCAGCACCTAAACCATCCTCTCAGCTTAATCGGCCTTAGGCTGGAGCTGACTAAGCTGCGGGTTTCCTCACAATGTTTTCCTTCACCGCTTAGCCCTCACTGATTACTATAGGTACTTAATATTTAAATCATGGTCTGTAATGGTTACCTTATTTCGTCATGTCCGACACGGCCCAGTTACCAACAAAATTACTTTATAGTGAGTCACATCCGCTTGGGTAGCTACAGAGTTCAATCATGGTTGATACAGCCAAATAACTTAGCAGAAAGGGTTATTAACGACCTCTGTAGCGCAGTGGGTGAAAGCCCGCTTGGGACGCAGAAGGTTGCGGGTTCGATCCCCGCCGCGAGATAAATGTTTGTATGATCAAATATTTATCTCGAGTCTGCGTGTTTCAATGTATAATATGTATGTATTTAATTTACAAACAAAAAGTATATAAGTAGTAGGGATATCAGTTATCTGGTTCCCATAGTACAAGCTTTGCTTAGTTTGGGGCTAGATGATGCTGTGTGAAATGTCCAGCATTATTTATTTATTAAAAGACTTGGCGTCAGCGTCAGGATGCAACCAATACCAACGCTGAGTGCTCCGGACATTGTTTGAGATGGAGGCTTGTAGCACCTAAACCATCCTTTTAAAAAAACCTACAAACACATTAAAAAACGACGCGAGGTCGCGGGCAACTACTCCACTTACTATTACGTGGATAGTGAGCAAATATTTTAACAATAGAATTCCACGACTTGTCCTACTAAGACAGTATGCGTTGCGCAACTTACTTCACTTACACAGACTACGGCCAAATGGAGCTAGGCATTTGTGTGTTTCCTCCGAAGGGAAGAGCTCTGATAATTCCAGTACCATTCAGCCATTTTACTGACCGTGTAGAACGTTGCTTATTTTCGACAATCTATCAAGAACGATGGATAGATGGAAAGGCGATCTTGTAAGGGTTGCTGGGAGCCGTTGGGTGCAGGCTGCACAAGATCGATCGCTGTGGAAATCGATGGGGGAGGCCTATGTTCAGCAGTGGACGATAGATGGCTGAGATGATGATGATGATCAAGAACGATTAAGCTACCCCCACAGAACTGATATCTAGATATAGTTCTGTGAGCTGGTTATGTGACCCTTGTATGCCCTTGTATTAGGGGAAAAACAAGACGGTCATTAGACCTGTCGTACTGTATGGATCTGAGAGCTGGGCCACGAAAGCGACGGATGAAAGAAGACAGAGATGCGAATGTCGAGATGTGTGGAGTGACGCGAATGGATAAGGTGAGGAATATATTAGGGGAAGTCTGAAAGTAGCGCGCGTGACTGAAAAGTTGAGGAGCAATAGGTTAGCGTGGTATGGGCATGTAATGCGGAGGGATGAAAGTCATATAACTCAAAAGCGTGATGAAAATGAATGTGGATGGATATGTAAGTAGTAAGACCTAAAAAAATATGTATGGATTGTGTGAAAGAAGATATGAGTAAGAAAGGAGTGGATACGGAGATGACGAGTGAGTTATAGAGGAGAGTGGAGGAAGAGAACATGTTGTGCCGACCCCGCATGAGCCGGATAAGGGCAGGCCAATGATCATGATGAAATCATCATCATTAGCCTGCCTTATCCTCACAGAACTCTGTGAGCTACACGTTCCCAAGATAAATGTTGTTTACGATTATTTTTCTTGGAACGCTGCAATGGACACGCTACTTGTGTTGTCTTGTACTCATTCATTGATGAGTGTGTTTCCACTGTCGTCTATATAGCTACTTATCGGATCCGACAATGGCGATGTTCGCTAAAAAAGTATGTTCCTGTGGCTTACTTTGGTGGCGGAGTTTTTAGGCCTCAGGCTTCGTCATAGCTAAAAACGTCTAAGACTACAAAATCGTTTATTGCACACTCTTAAAAAGTAGGTGATTCTACTGTTGTTCCTTCGCGAAAAATTCTTTTCAATTCAATTCAATTCAATTCAAAACGTTTATTGCATCCATTGAGTTATAATGTACTACGTACTAGAGAGGTCACCTCTACTCGACTGTTTGTTACACTTAGTCAGAGTGTTCGCACTCCGACTCACTTAGTCTGTGCCGAGCGCTTGCTGCAGCGAGACATGTGTCATGATGTGTGTGAAGTTTTTTTCCATGAAATATGCCTTCGTGTGTATTGCGATACTGCACAAACAACTCGAGAAATACAAGTAAAAGACAAGGAGTGACTTTTCACCAGTAAGTTCAACATAATTACGCGTATTTTAATTATATTTTTTCAATTGCAACGCGTCACCGTGACTGCGGCGGCAGCCATGTTTACGTGAATGTCAAAGAGTATAGAAATTTTCATGCACAGATCAGACACTATCGACGTACAATTTTAAATAAGTATTTTGGCTGCTTTTTAACATAAGTACCACCCTTATTTTTTAATAGCGATATTAATACTTATACTATGGCAAAACAACGTTTGTCGCGGGTCAGTTAGTTTTAAATAATTATGGGCTATAAAATATTAATAAACTAACTAAACTTAAATTATTTAAAGGAAATTTAAATATTGTTACAGTTTCAATACTCTTATTTATTCTCTGAGTAAGTACCTACCTACCTACACACACACGATCAATATTAAGTAGGCAGAATAATAAAATTATGTCGCATCTGCGCGTATTGATTGTTATCTATGACAACATAACACCTCCCCGCTTGCCCCGCGCATGCCCCGCTGTCATCAGTCCGCGCGCTAATTTTGTTTGAAATGGCGTCTCTAGTACGTAGTACATTATAACTCAATGATTGCATCATGTTAGACAGGGCGGCGCCGTCGCAGCCTGAAGGGGGGGTCACTACACTATTATTAGACTTAATTGCACAATACACCAGATTTTACTATTTGACGTGTACGATTGGGGGGGGAGGGGTCATGTGTGCCATTCTGGTATACTTACTTAGTAGTAGGACGCGAAGGAATAGGAGTAAAATCACCTAGTATAAGACGATTTAAAGTGATCCCAGCGGTCCTACTGAATAAATGCTTTTTGACGTCTGTTTTTTGACGTCAGTCGTGCAACAATGGACACAGGCTAACGGTGTTGTGGCCGCGATGTCATTGAGTGTGCGCGATGCGATGCCTGACAAGTTTATGACTCGCTTTAGCACTCGGATTCACATGCATACACCGTTACGCTATGCAATTTTTGTCTCGTTTTGCTAATCCGATGCAATCCGCGGCCGAGCGAGCATCTCACTTACTGTATCTGACAAGACAAGCCAAAAATAGTGATTAGCGAGGCACTACTTTTATTCCACCAAGAACCATTTTTCGAATCGTTAATAAATAAATAATGCTGGACATTTCACACAGCCCCAAACTAAGCAAACCTTGTACTATGGGAACCAGATAAAAGATATACTAGGTACTTAATAAACTGAACTGAATAAATAAATATTTTGTTTTTAAATACATAGGTACATGTCATGTTATACATAGAAACACCCAGACCCGAGATAAATATTTGCAGATCATACAAACATTTATCGAACCCGCAACCTTCTGCGTCCCAAGCGGGCTTTCACCCACTGCGCCACAGAGGTCGTTTCGTCGTTTTATTTCATAGAATCTTGAGATAAACTTATCCCAATAATATATCAAGTGAATGTAATGTCTTCCGGCGCACACCGGAAGTCATTTATCCCCCTCTATCAATAGACAAGTATTCAATAGTTATTTATGTCTACTCGCACGCGCATCGTATAATTCTTGTAGATTGTCTACACCCTTGATATACTTATAATAATGCGAAAGCCTAAATAACTTGAGATGCACACAACTACAAGCTTAATTCATGGTCATTACGATCTACAATAATACCGGAGGATATTAAAAGCTTTAACGGAAATCTATTCTACATTAAACTTAAAAAATGGCTGATCTCAAAAATGTTTCTTAAAATTGACTTGTGGAATCAGCTGTCGCCAGTGTTTCCACACCGATACGACTTAGGCGCCTTCAAGAAAAGAGCCTATTCCTACCTCAAAGGCCGGCAACGCATCTGCTGTGCCTCTTGATGCTGCAGTTGTCTGTGGGCGGTGGCAGTCACTTACCATCAGGTGTACCACTTGCTCGTTTGCCCCCTCTTCTATAAAAAAAAATTCCCAATCACTAGCCTGTGTAAAATAATTTGCGTGCCTAAAGTTGGTAGGACATACATTGTACTGTAATATTATTACTAAGACCTAATCCTAAGCACCTATGTTCCTGCAAATAAATTGATTTGATTTGATTTGAAAGTTTGTGAATGGTCGCGAAGGAACAGGAGTAATCTAGTTTTAAGACGTTTCAAAGTGATCCCAGGACGACCTCTGTAGCGCAGTGGGCGAAGGTCCGTTTGCGACGCAGTAGGTTGCGGGTTCGATCCCCGCCGTGGTACAAATGTTTGTTTGATCTACAGATATTTGTCTCGGGTCTGGGTGTTTCTATGTATAATATGTATGTATTTACAAACAAAAAGTATATAAGTAGTATATCAGTTATCTGGTTCCCATTGTACAAGCTTTGCTTAGTTTGGGGCTAGATGCTGTGTGAAATTGTCCAGCATTATTTATTATTTATTTATTTATTAAATGCTTTTTTGACTGTGACACTGAAACGGTTGAACAGATTTGGATGTTTACATATATCCCGGAAAAGGGAAGAACTTATTCCCAAGGGACCACGGCAAATACCGCGGAGCGCAGATAGTCTTTAGTAGATCTTATCTCGAATCTTAAATGCCTTTAAATCTTTGTAAAAGGGCAAATGGACCGAAGTAAACAACAAAGGAATTGAATAAGACCATATTATGGAGCTTTGAAAGCCGTAGGGCTCGTACACACGTAGGTGTTCTTGTATGACAGCTAAATGTGCCAATGTTTGACGACCTCTGTAGCGCAGTGGGCGAAGGCCCGCCTGCGACGCAAAAGGTTGCGGGTTCGATCCCCGCGACGGGACCAATGTTTGTATGATCTACAAATATTTGTCTCGGGTCTGGGTGTTTCTATGTATAATATGTATGTATTTACAAACAAAAAGTATAAAAGTAGTATATCAGTCATCTTAGTACCCATAACACAAGCTCTGCTTACTTTGGGGCTAGATGATGCTGTGTGAAAAGTCCAGCATTATATTATATTATATTATAATGTTATGCTAAAATACGCCAATTTGTGGAACTCATTGCCGGGCTCTGTATTTCTCGAAAAGTACACTATAGGGTCTTCAAATCAAGAGTAAATAGGTTCCTTCTAGGTAAGCATGCTCCATCTTAGACCTCACTACTGCTTAACATCAGACAGAGTGAGGTCAAATGCTGACCTATTTAATTTAAAAAAAGTTATGAGGCTTCATGGTAAATAAATGATATCTAAAAAAAAAAGGTTTTTAAAAATGCATAAATTAAAAACAAGAACGTAATAAAATGAAAAGTTGCTGGACATTTTCTGCGACCAATAAATAACAAAAGCTAACAAGATTTACACAGGACACACGATACATACATAATTATTATACCCGGACAAACATAACCAAGGTAAAAAACAAACATAAAAAATAACTCTAGATACAAAGATTTTGTAGCTCGCTGCGCTCGCCCAAACAAATACTCTCTACGGAAGCCGTATTGATTCTCCCATATAAAGATAAGCTCAATGGTTATTTATGGCATCTCTATCCATGCGTGAGTTCAAGAGCTATTGTTCAATCAATGATACATTTAGCTCTGTTAGCCTAGTGGTACCTATGACTTTCAATCCGACGCCGACGGTAGCGAGATTGAATCCCGGCAATCAAATTTTTCATTAAATTTTGTGACAGATTGCAAGCCAATCACCAATTTTTAGGGTTCCGTGCCCAAAGGGTAAAACGGGAACCCAATTAAGACTTCGCTGTCTGTCTGTCTGTCTGTTTCTCTGTCACCAGGCTGTAGTATCTTATAAACCGTGATAGTTTGACAGTTTACATTTTTACAGATGATGTATTTCTGTTGCCGCTATAAAACAAACACTTATTAATGTATGTAGGTGAGTAGGTATAGGCACAGAGGTTCCTAAATAACTCTGTCACCTACTTACCTACCTCATACCTACTTTTGTTTTTCTTTTTTTGTATGTACCTGTTCTCTGTTGATGTAATGTGCCTGTGTCTGTGTGTTGTTAAATAAAGTTATATCTATCTATCTATCTACTAAAAAACAAAACTAATCAGCTCACATCCACCCACTGCTGAGTATATGCCTCATTGTCACGCCACTCTTTCCGATCCTGCGCCAGTCGAATCCATTGCCATCCTGCTACCACCACAATATCATCAGACCATCGGTGGTCTGCCTGGTGTTCTACGACCCTCGCGTGGCTACCACTACTTACAACTCATAAAATACTAGCTGTCCGTCGCGGTGTTACCCGCTGTCCCTCGGGATAACTTCACTTTCCCAGGATAAAATATAGGCTATGTTCATCAGGGATAATGTAGGATTCTATTGGTGAAAGAATTTTTCAAATCGGTCCAGTAGTTTCGGAGGCTATTCAATTCAAACAAACATACAAACAAATAATTAGTATAGAAAACTGTGTGCCTCATTTTTGATATGTGCGAATGGATAGACATAAATGTTACCGTCTGTCACTGCGTGGGGGCTGACGGTTATAATTCTCATCCTAAAATGATACAAAAAAATACTTGCTACATTAAAAATCTTTTACCATTTAGATAGCTTTTAAAACGAAATTCCCACAATATTAATAAGTGGAATAAAAGGTCAGACCACAAGGAAAGGCGGGCTAATAAACCCAGTGAATACCAGAGTGGTGATAGGAAACTATAAACCTAATGTATAATAATAAATAATGCTGGACATTTCACACAGCATCATCTAGCCCCAAACTAAGCAAAGCTTGTACTATGGGAACCAGATAACTGATATACTACTTTATACTTTTTTTTTGTTGTAATCTGTCTATTTGTCCGAGATCTCTGGAACGGCTGAACTGATTTTAATGGGACTTTCACCAGAAGATAATTGAGGTTAGAGTGAAAATGAGCTACTTTTTACGGAATCCCCACTGGGAAAACTATTGAGACCACGCTTACGTCGCAACAGCAAGTTCTAACTAAATCCAATGCCATAGTCAGGTTCTCATCGCTCTCATGAGCCCTACCAAAAACTCCAAAGAATTTTCGTGCATTTTCCTGTGAGATATAAATTAGGATTCATTGACTTGTGAAGGACGCAGTCACACCTAACTGTAACATTGTAACAAAAAAAATACAAGATCCTGTAAAATGGCATACCTACCCACCTCATGTCATTCTCAAGCTTACGAAGTTGTCGATAGATACCTTCAGTGAGGCTATGGCAAGAATGGTATCGAGTCATCATCTCCCTGCCCTTTTCCCACATTATATGGGGTCGACACAACAGTGTTCTTCCATTCTCCTCTATCATCCTTCACACAATCCATCCATCTTTTCTTTGGCCTACCTCTACTCGTAAATCCATCAACAAAGAAGTCCCAAAGAGGGTTGACGTCAGGCAGGCGGCCGGTCGTAAAATACTTTGCCTAATCATTTACAACATGAGTTCAAGAATGGTATCGAGTAAATGGCGTTAACCTACCACAAACCTGAGGCCTGCGCCCTGCTGGCCTAGTGGGGAGTAGGTGGTACCCTCGAATTCAAACGGTTGCTAGTTTAAATTCCGGCTAAGCATCAGCCGCGTACTGACTGAGCGAGCAGCCTCAGGCGTTTGCCTCGCAACGTTTACCGCAAGGCAGAGCGTGCGTTTGCAGTAGGCGAGACACGTCCGACCGACTGAGGATTTGCCGCGTGCGCCTGCCTCGAGTGACTGCTCGTTCAGTCAGTATGGGGTGAAAAATGGCGATATACACATCATGATGAAGGAAAACATCGTGAGGAAACCCGCAGCTTAGGCAGCTCCACGTTGACGTTTTCTGTCCTGTGGTCAAGGGCGATGACGCTGAGAAGATGGTTTGGGTGCTACAAGCCTCCATCTCAAACAATGAATGAAGTTTTGCCTGCATCGTCCCACTGCTTTTTTATTTTTAGCCTGCATCGTCCCAGAGGGCAAAGGCCTCCCTCCCATTTCTCCACACCTCTCGATCTTGAGCCAAACTGTGCCAGTCATTTGCATGACTGTCGAGATCATCCCGCCATCTTCTCCGGGGTTTGCCGCGAGTGCCGCGACGCCCTGCCTGAATTTTCTTTAAGAAATAAATTATCTGAATGTTACAGGCTGGATTACATCTGTGTGACTGAAAAACAAGACTCATAAATTACTTTGTGTCGCACAAAAATGGCGTCATCAATCTTTAGACATCTACATAATGCTATCTATTACTTACTTTTATTCAATTTTAGACGATATCATTCAATTTTAGCGCCTTTTTGCCTAATTTACTGTTTTATTCAATTTAACAGAGGTACTTTACTGCAAAGGAAGATTTTTCAATGAATTAAGTTCATTTTTTTTCACTTGACGCTGGTAGTGCCTGGGACATTTTTTGAGATGGAATAGGCTTTGCCAAAAACGCAACTTATAGGTCTATCGCGGTCTAATTCTTCTATTTATCTAGTCTAAAATGTAAAATAAAAAATTGTGGTAGGTACCTACTCCAAGAGTGCTGACAAAAGTGAAAAGAAACTGTTAAATTATCTGTAAAAATTAAGGTTTAAAACAACTACCTGAACACGCTGACGCTGCTGTACCGCGGGCGCAGATCCCGACTGTTGGCGGAGTTTGCCGAACGGTGTCGGTAACAGGTCAATCGCGATTTTAATGATTTTTCCAACTCAAAAATGCCCAACGCGCCTAGAAGTTTTCACTTCAAAAATCTAGTCTAATTAAAAGCCGATATCACAAAAATACCGAACAAATCTTTTGGAATTCTGCTAAAATAAGGGTAAGGTACCCTTGTGGACCCTTTGACGAATAGAGATTAATCCAACCCTCATTTAAACCTCAAGGGTTGGTTAATCCGATTTTTATTACATCCCTTTTTATTGGTTTTAAGTGTGTGGTTAGACCGGCATGACAGATTTGTAAATAAATGTGATTTATGACGGGAATCGTATTACAAACGATGCGTGAAGTTTGTATGAGTCAACCAGCTCTGGTGGTTGAGTTTGAAGGCTGCATATAGGTCCTAAATGAGTCAGTGGCCAGCTTATAGCTCTCTCTTAAAGCAAGTGTGACGGTCGGTCGCTAGGCAACGAGCAAAAGCCAAATTGCGGGTTGAAGTCAAAATCGCCTATGGAGCTGACTGACGGGGATTTTGAATTTGCAATTTGAGATGGAATATTTATATCAAACATAGGTAAAAACACCATTAAAACTCGATATCATTCTGGCATACCATTCTTGCCTCGTCTCAAACTCAAAAAAGCAAGAGCTATTCTTTGGCAAAAGAAATGGTATGCCAAGTATCGTGTAAATGGAGTTTTGTACCTAAATGTTACCCGTTACAACAAACAACCAAACTTTCGCATTTCCAAAGATGTATTTCGGAATATTATGAACGGATCTGCTTGCTGTTAAACGGACCGCGGTGACGTGCTACTGCGGAAATTAAATGCATAACTTTAACGCGACACAATATTATGTGGATATGGCTTTTAAAACAGCAGGGAGTTCATATTTATTTATGAAATCCACCTCCTACAACCACAGAATGCCGTCTAAGAACTCTGTAATTCTGCAATTCTTTATTGTACCCTACACAAGACAATAGTGATTAAAACAATATGTTAAAAAGTACCTACATGTACAAAAACGAGCTTAACCCTAAAAGAGTTTTCTACTTCTACCTTTGAGTCTAGGGAGAAGCCATAAACAAATGTATTTGTCCTGTCTACTCTGAACGATGAAGTAAAACATCGTGAGGAAACCCGCAGCTTAGTCAGCTCGATACGTATTGACGTTGTCTTGTTTGGGGGTAGGTGGAATTCCCCCAATTTAATCAAAAGAGGTAGAGCTCCCCTCACCAGGTCGGCCCATCTGGCTAACTTACCTGGGTGGCCTTACGGCTAACGGTTGAAGTTGGATAGTTCTATAGGTTAGTTGTGCTTGAAAACTTCTAAATCGCGATTCAGGTTTGTAATTTGTATAGGAATTTGCTTATCTATGATCCCAGCGCCATCTAGTGATACTGATACTGAAGTAAGTACTCTTTTAGCTAGTTGGTATAGCTAGTTTTATGTGGCGATATCGGATAGAGGTCGCTGCTTTTTCTGTGGACAAGGCCGATTATGATGGTTTAGGTGCTGGACAAGCCTATTCCATCTCAAACAATGTCCCAGGCACTACAGCGTACCGTTGAGTGTAGGCATAGGTTGCCTCCTGACGCTGTATAAAGGTGGTCGCACGACCCATCCGCGCCGACGCGCCGAATTGTCGATTCAATAGAGGAAATGCTGAGACTTCAGAAACTAGCCGCATTTCTGACGTCATCAGTACTTTTCTATAGAAAAATGACTGCGGCGCGTACGGCGCGGACATGTGCGATCAGCTTAAATCATTATTCATCTACTTACTTGGATGTGCCTGTTTTTTTTTACCGGTGTAACAGTTGCTCTTATAGAAGCCATCTCCATTCCTTCCTAGATGGAACCTCTGAGAAATGGTGGAATACAAACTTCTGTACGATGCAGAAGCTTTGTCCCCAACTTGAGCAATGTAATGAGCATTCTATCTGGTGGAGGTTTATTACAAGATACATCAGTAGTTGACGATTAGCTAAAATAGGATCGCGAGCACGGTTGACCTTTCAGCTCTTATGTATTCCAGATCCTTAAGAAAAAAGTCAGGCTCAAAAACAATGAAATGAAAAGTCTTATCAAAATGGATTCCGACGGGATTCGAACCCGCAACGATCAGACGATCCTCCTAAAGCCGGAGTGCCTTAGCGTTTGGCCACGGAACCCTTAGTCGTCACAGTCGAAATTTTTGATAAGCTCATATATATCGGTTAAGCACCGGTTAGCGCCATCTACACGTTTCACTAGTGAACTCATGCTCATTGTCCGAAGTTACATTCAGAATCACTAAGTAAGGCACTCCGGCTTTAGGAGGATCGTCTGATCGTTGCGGGTTCGAATCCCATCGGAATCCATTTTGATAAGACTTTTCATTTCTTAATGAAATACCAAGTGTGGATTAACACTATGAAAATCCTATCCTATAAATATTATAAAGGCGAAAGTTTGTAAGTATGGATGTATGGATGTATGGATGTTTGTTACTCTTTCACGCAAAAACGGCTGGACCGATTTGGTTGAAATTTGGTATGTAGATAGGTGATACCCTGGATTAACACATAGGCTACTTTTTATCCCGATATTCCCGCGGGAACGGGACTTACGCGGGTGAAACCGCGGGGCGCAGCTAGTTACAAATAATTATCAAAAACAATGACTTATGTAAACAAACATTCCATCCATCAATAGGTAAAATATATAAAATAAATTGGAGCTTTCAAAATGGCGGATTTGTGCTTCACGAAACGGCAAATAAAAACTAATTCAAAACGCACTCCCCTCTATTCAGACCGGACATATCACTCCAATGGGCACCACGCTCGAAGGGACAGCTAGGGGACAATGCGTACCGAAGGTACCGTTGCAATGCAGTGGAAACGTATGGAAATCGGTGAATATTTTGAAAGGGGTTTGGAGAGCCTTTAGAGAGTAATGAATAGCTAAGGAAAATGCTATCCAAAATATGCTTAGAGGCTGAAGCTTCTCATCTTACCTACTGTACGGTCCAAGCTACCATCTTCCTGGCCTCCTGGGTCAGCAGAAAGGCGCTGTGTGCGTGACCCAATTACCCTACAATCATTTTACAATCTATATGTATAAATAAAAATGAATTGCTGATCGTTAGTCTGCTTAAAACTCGAGAACGGCTGAACCGATTTGGTTAATTTTGGTCTTGAAATATTCATGAAAGTCCAGGGAAGGTTAATAATAATTAACAGAAAATAATAAAAACGATAATTTCGTTTTCCAGTACAAAATGTTCCTGGCTATGAAATGAGGTCCGATCACTTTGGTCTGTTCCTAGCTGTGAAGTGAAGTCCAATCTCTATAGCCAAACAACGTTTTGCGGGTCAGCTCATGGATTTAGCATGGTACCTATAATTTATCTTTGGGTCAGCTAGTATTTATTAACATTCAATGACATGGATGACAGTCGTTTGACAAAGCAAGTGTATGAGGCGAGTGTGCATGGGACAGTTGGAAGGGGAAGGCCTAGGCGAACCTTCTTGGATCAAATTTGCGACATTTTGGAGAAGGGCCAGGTCAAAAGTACGACGAGCTATGAAGAATGTAATGAGAGTGAATGAGGCGAAGATTGTGTGTCATCGTAGCGAGCGGAGATCCGTGGTCTCTGCCTACCCCTTTGGGAAAGAGGATGTATTAATTCAATTTATGATAAAATCAATCAGTCTGCATTTTGCCACCAAGGGCGCGCGTTCTCGCTATCATCAAGTTTACGTTTTGTTCACTCATTAACCGTTAAAGAATATAATCCTTTTATTGCTATACCAAAGCATTATCATTATAACAATCTAGTTGTACCTATGTACGGACTAAGAGCTCCAGGCTCACATTAGTCCATGTAAAATGTCCAAAGGCGTAACGCGTTTCTGCAGGGTACGTGAATGCGTAGTACGCAGCGTGAGTCGATTTAAAACCGCTTGAATTGATAGTTTTTTTTGCCGAATATCCATTGAAAGTGTCACAATAGCACATAAAGCTTATTACAAAAAATGCGCAGCTGTTTTGAGTTAGATCATGTTACCATTTTTAGTTGGTATTGAAATTCGATATTTTTATTGTTGTGGCTACTTGGTATTCATCTGTTTGTGGTAACGATAAAAAAAGTAAGTTCGTATGAGTCAGTGGCCAACTCTGGTGACGGAGTTTTTAGGCCGCCTTAAGGCCTCCGTCATGGCTTATCGACTTAAATAGCCGGGACCGAGAATTTAACGTGCCCTCCGAAGCACGGAAGCGCTCAGATGAAAATGCCACTGGCGGTCACCCATCCACTTACAGACCGTTTCGAACGTTGCTTAACTTCGACGATCTATCAAGAACGACTAAGCAAGCACGACCACGAGCGCTTCGTGGTAACGATTAGTAAGATTTACTTTATATCAAAAATTCATAAAGCTTTGCCATGTCTGCTGTGTCACGCAAGTCGAAAAAGTGGGGAAAACAATTGCTGAAAAAACAACAGGAAGTATAGGAGTATTGAGATACGGCTGATAGAGGAGAATGGAAGAAGAACACATGTTGTGCCGACCCCACATAATGTGGGAAAAGGGCAGGGAGATGATGATGATGATGATGGAAGTATACCTACCCAAAGCTTTTCTTATCATCATCATCATAACAAGATATCACCCACTGCTGGGTATTAGGGGTATTAGGCATACCTTTTATGCCAGCCTCCTCTATCTTGCGCCTCTCGCGTCCAAACGTTTTTTTATAAAAAGAAAAAAAAAGTTTGAATAGGCAATTTGTGTCCAAATAAGACTCGGTTAACCCCTGACATGGCGTACAACGACTTAATAAACGAATCCAACAATTCAACATTACATCTGAAGGAAGCTCTTAATTTGTTTGTCACTAGCGGTCATCCACAGTATTGAACATAATCGCAATCGCCCTTTTCAAAATCTTTTGTACAATTGACGTAGATCAAAATCAGTAGCCATCTGCGCAAATAATATCGGAATATTCAAATTGTTGGTCCGTTGAGTGACAGTAACAATGTCACCCTACTGACAGTGTGACCATCAGGCATGATAATCACCTCGTACGCTACTGTGGGGTGACTATGTGTTGGGAGAATTTAGGATATTTTTGAAGTGAAAACTTCTTTAGGAAAGAAAGAAAGAAAATACATTCATTCAACTAATCAACTAAGTAGGTAAGAAAATAAAACAATAATAAATAAATAAAAAACACAAATGAAAAATGATTGTTGAAAAGGCAACTACTCAGCAAAATGCCTAGATCCAGGAATCAGGCACGTTTTGCAGTTTTTACATGAGAAAAAAATGTTGGATTCTCCTCGAAAAGGTCACGTGCGAGTCCCACGATTGCTCACCAACACCGTGTTATTTTATTTGTCAAGTTTAGAACCGTTCAAGTTTTCACTTCTGCCGGCACTCCTGGAGTGCCACTGTTTTTTTTAATTACCAAACTTAACTGGTCCCACTTGTGCAAGGTCTTTTTCAAACTCTTCTTCTTTTTCATGTTCATTGGACAATGAATGTTTATGTTTAACGCCATTTGTACATAATTTTTTTTTTTTGTTTTTTTTTTTAATCATATTATATACATTTATTTACAGAAACTAAACTACCACAATATGTACATAAAATTACAAAATACAATAGAATCAGTCAAGCTATCTAAGGATCGTCGTAAAAACGATCTATATATAGCTCAACTGATCCAGGTCACTGCCAGTCGGAAGCGTGCATAATTGCATTCAAGTTAGATAAGATTTTCAATCTGTCATCTTAAAAATTAAAAAAGCATTGGGTGTCAAAATTACCTACAGATTTTTTTTACAAAAAGTTATCCTGTTTTGACCTAAAACCATGGTGACCATGCATGACTAATCCCCCAACCCGATTTCGATCCCCAGAGCAAATAATAATATGCGGTTATTTGGCGAGGGATTAGCAACGCGTCGGTAATTGCAACCGCGATGGGGGGCCGCGGTCAATGGGGTTCGACAATGCTGTCATAGAAAATAACAAGATGCAAAAAGATCACAGACAAAGTCGCCATTGTATCAGAATGTATGGCGGTGAGTGTATGCTCTACTTCTGAGTGAGACAACCGCGGGTTCAAATCCCAGTAGGACAGTCACTTTTTGCACGTAATTTTTTTTTTTACTTACTTTTTTTTAAATTTAGAACCGTTACGGAGACCTTGTTCAAGTTTTCACTTCTGTCGACACTCTTGGAGTGTCACTTTTTTTTTCGTAGGTAGTATTACGGGATTTACAATCATTTTAGCAGTTAAATAAATAAAGCTATTGGGTGAGTATTATGTAGTTTTTTTTATGTTATGAAAAGATAAGCATAGAAACGTCTATCTATCTCAGCAGTGGGTGAAGTAAAGCTGTGGAATATGGTGAAAGGACATTGAAGGATGCTTGAAGATCTTAGAGAATTGATAAATAAATAAATAAGTAATGAAAACTCTTCTCAATCTGAAATCAAAATAACTTTTCAAATACTTATAAAAAATTTACACAAAAATTGATAATGGATGGTCATAATAGCTTTCGAGTTTCCAGACAACAGTTGTAAGTATATAAAAAGAAGCGTCAAGCTATGGAAGGGTAGTCTATCGTGCTTGGATGATCGCAACCCTAACGAAGCCGCGGGCAGTAGCTAGTTACATTTGCAAAGGGTACGCGTGGATAATTTCGCACCACTAGTTAGAATGGGATCTCTTGTGGTCAATAGAGTGGGTTTTATTTCATTTTATTGCCAATCTTAAAATATCTGTTATATACCTTCTTTTTGAAGTGAAATAAAAAAATTTAAAGGTTTTTTTTTGAGATGGAAAAAAATCATTGAATTCGCGACACCACTCGTAACTGTTACCATTCGGCAAACATCGACAAACTTCGGGGTCTGTCGGCGTTTCCCGCAGGCCTATCAACCTATACATATACCTAATCTGTACCCAAATATTTTTGACATACTATTTTCCCGTCGTGAGAATTGAATAATGTAGCTTGTGTCTTATCACTCATCCAAGCCATTCACCCACTACGCTAAGGGGTCGATTTTATCTAAGAAATTAATGTCTTACGATAATTTTGCTTTGCTACCCGTAAAGAGAGTCTAAAAAGCCAAGAGACCAATAAAAAAAAAACAAATTGCACAAAAAGGTCTCATCCCTGACACAGGGTGCTCCAAAACTGATTTTATTGAGTGCGCACGATATACAGGGTGGGTCGATTAGCAATTAGGGTCCCAAGGGATGAATTTATTATGAGGGGTTGGAATTTTATATTGGCTTATTAGGTAGATACTTGTACTACTTGCGTCATTTCGCAGGGTTGAAATGGATAATAAAATGTAGCTATCTTTACTCTTTTCTTGTTAAAAACTTACGCTCAGTTTCTTATTAACTGACGATAGATAGATAGATAGATAACTCTTTATTGTTACACCATAAATACAATTTAAAAAAAAAACTTAAAAATCTTAAAACTAATTGCGGTGACACAATGGGCGGCCTTATCGCTCAAAGCGATCTCTTCCAGGCAACCTTTGGATGGATTGGATAGAAAAGAACGCGAGAGGAGGTGGTGTTACAATTAAGAAACAAAAAATAAGAACAGGAAATAAAAACAAAAGATGGAATTAGGTATACATAACAAACAAATTGTAAATAATAATGAAACAGTAGAAATTACTAGCGATGAGATCTCTATGGCGCAGTGAGTGAAAGCCCGCTTGGGACGCAGAAGATTGCGGTTTCGAACCGCACGAAAGTGCTCGAGCCAGCGCGGCCCGCTAGATGGCTTCGCCAGACCTCGTTCATTCTACAAGCGTTTCTATATCTTGTACCATTGTTTATAAGGTATATAATGGTGCGCTATAAAACTAATTGTCGCGTCGCTTAACAATTCAATGTGCATTGAGCCTCAGTCCCTTAGAGAATAAAAACGATGTATTTTACAGCGCAGCTAACGATAACTTTTTTGTTTCAGGTAAAACAAGAAACAACACGATGAGGTTTGTCTGGAAGAAATTGCTTGCAACAGAGTTGTTCAAAATGTTCAACCCTAATGGACTTTTATAAATAAATAAATAAATAAATAATGCTGGAATTTTTAACACAGCATCATCTAGCCCCAAAGTAAGCAGAGCTTGTGTTATGGGTACTAAGATGACTGATATACTACTTATATACTTTTTGTTTGTAAATACATACATATTATACATAGAAACACCCAGACCCGAGACAAATATTTGTAGATCATACAAACATTGGTCCCGCCGCGGGGATCGAACCCGCAACCTTTTGCGTCGCAGGCGGGCCTTCGCCCACTGCGCTACAAAGGTCGTCGTTTTATAAAAGTTATAGTGGAGAAAGTCAAAGTCAAAAATCAATTCAGTAGGACCACTGGGATCACTTTGAATCGCCTTAAAGCTAGGTGATTTTACTCCTGTTCCTTCGCGACCAAAACCGTGACATCAATAAACTCAAGATTTTGTACTTCACTATTAGTCTTCTTCTTCTTTCACTCTTGACAGAGTGGTCGTGGTCGTCAGGTCGGGAGTTGTGTGGCTCGCTTCACGATTCTGTGCCATTCGTCTCGGATGGTCTTTCTGGAGCACTCATTAAGGCCGCGAACGCACAGGCAGGTAGCTTGCTTAGCGCCTAGAGCCTAGTAGCGTGGATCCTGGCTACTTGCTAGCTAGATGCCAAGCGCGCAGTGCGGCCGGTTGCGAACATTTTAGAACATTCGTTTTACTAAGCTACTCGCTAGGTGACTCGCTAGGCTCTAGGCGCTAAACAAGCCGCCTGCCTGTGCGTTCGCGGCCTTAAGGGTCTGTCCAGCGCTGCCTTCACTTGGTCCGTCCATCTCATTGGAGATCTACCTCGTGGCCCCTTGTACCCTCAATCATTCCCTGAACCACAAGACGTTCTATGGATAGTTCTCCACGCCACGACACGTGCCCAAAGAACGTGAGACTTCAATATTAGGACACTAACCTACTAAATATTTTCATATAAGAATGTATTAATTTAGGTAGCTAAGCACACTACAATCCGAGAAAAGGCAGGACGGGACACTAGTAAAATTACAAAAACATAAATTAAAAAATATAAAATATAGCAGGTGTCCAATTTAATAAAGCGATCGGACTAGGGGTGGCACTTGACAATTATTATTACAAATTGCTCTGCGTATTATCTGTGGTTTGAATAGGGTTGTCGCAACAGCGTAGGTAGGTATCAATGATCATAGCTACACCAGCTTAGTTCTGCGGTCACAAAGTGGATGGTCGCTAGTGCTATCATCTACTGAGTGCTTCCGTGCTTCGAACACGTTGAACTATCGGTCCTGGCTATTGAGTCGTTAAGCCATGACGAAGGCCTAGAGACGGCTTTAAAACTCCGACCCCAGAGTTAGCCACTAACTTGATATAGGTACCTACAATCTTAGGTAGGAGGTACTCCTAGATTTATTTATTAAAATTTAATTAAAAAAAAAAATCTTTGATCACTTTCGAGAAAAGACACGTTGATAGATTTTAATAATAATTATTATTTAATACCTACGCAGATTAGTATAGAATAGAATATTACTTTATTGTACACCAAAAAGTAACAAAAACAATTCTGGGCGACCAGATTAACCTTATAAAATCACGTGCGACAACCCTAGTCTTTTAAAACGAGGCTTAGTAATAAAAACAAATTGTTGGAGCAATGACAAACGATTGCCAACCCTGTTGGGGATTGCAACTATTATTATTATTAAGTTACATGCCCTTTTTGGTCACCCTACAATGCCAATAAGATTGCCTAATGCTGATTTAGTAAGTTTTTATAGAAAATATAGAAAATCCAGAGAAAAAAACACTAAACAAACTTTTTTAAACAAATACAATCCTCTCATCATTGTTCGAAAGTCGAAGAACGATAAAAGTCAAAAATTGTGATGAAAACTATGAAAATCTTCGCAGAATCCAAAAACAAAATGGCATCACAATGTGACGTTCACTTTGATAGCTGTCACAATTAAATCATTTTTACCTGTGTGAACCTGGAACCCGACTTTAAGAAATCGGTTTTTTTTTAATGCATATGTTTGTACTCGGTATGTACTTGTTTGTACCATCTTTTTTTTTGTTTGTACCTTAAAGGGTTCGGAGATATCGAATTTTTAAAATTACTCAGAACCCGACTTTGAGGAATCGATTTTGTTTTAAATGCATACGTTTGTACTCGGTATGTACTTGTTTGTACCATATTTTTTTTTGTTTGTACCTCAAGGGGGTCGAACATAGCAAGTTTTCAAAACTTGAAATGAAGGTAAATCGGTCATTTTTCAAGATAATCAAAATCTGCGAGCAGGGTTGGATTCACCATCGTTTGTACCCGTTTGTACCACCGAGCGATTCGTTTGTACCTCAAGGGGGTCGAACATAGCAAGTTTTCAAAACTTGAAATGGAGGTAAATCGGTCATTTTTCCAGTTAATCAAAATCTGCGAGCAGGGTTGGATTCACCATCGTTTGTACCCGTTTGTACCACCGAGCGATTCGTTTGTACCTCAAGGGGGTCGAACGTAGCAAGTTTTCAAAACTTGAAATGAAGGTAAATCGGTCATTTTTCCAGTTAATCAAAATCTGCGAGCAGGGTTGGATTCACCATCGTTTGTACCCGTTTGTACCACCGAGCGATTCGTTTGTACCTCAAGGGGGTCGAACATAGCAAGTTTTCAAAACTTGAAGTCGGTCATTTTTCAAGATAATCAAAATCTGCGAGCAGGGTTGGATTCACCATCGTTTGTACCCGTTTGTACCACCGAGCGATTCGTTTGTACCTCAAGGGGGTCGAACATAGCAAGTTTTCAAAACTTGAAATGAAGGTAAATCGGTCATTTTTCCAGTTAATCAAAATCTGCGAGCAGGGTTGGATTCACCATCGTTTGTACCCGTTTGTACCACCGAGCGATTCGTTTGTACCTCAAAGGGGTCGAACATAGCAAGTTTTCAAAACTTGAAATGAAGGTAAATCGGTCATTTTTCCAGTTAATCAAAATCTGCGAGCAGGGTTGGATTCACCATCGTTTGTACCCGTTTGTACCACCGAGCGATTCGTTTGTACCTCAAGGGGGTCGAACATAGCAAGTTTTCAAAACTTGAAGTCTGTCAATTTTCAAGATAATCAAAATCTGCGAGCAGGGTTGGATTCACCATCGGTTGTACCCGTTTGTACCACCGAGTGATTCGTTTGTACCTCAAGGGGGTCGAACATAGCAAGTTTTCAAAACTTGAAATGAAGGTAAATCGGTCATTTTTCCAGATAATCAAAATCTGCGAGCAGGGTTGGATTCACCATCTATTGTACCCGTTTGTACCACCGAGCGATTCGTTTGTACCTCAAGGGGGTCGAACATAGCAAGTTTTCAAAACTTGAAGTCTGTCAATTTTCAAGATAATCAAAATCTGCGAGCAGGGTTGGATTCACCATCGTTTGTACCCGTTTGTACCACCGAGCGATTCGTTTGTACCTCAAGGGGGTCGAACATAGCAAGTTTTAAAAACTTGAAATGAAGGTAAATCGGTCATTTTTCCAGTTAATCAAAATCTGCGAGCAGGGTTGGATTCACCATCGTTTGTACCCGTTTGTACCACCAAGCGATTCGTTTGTACCTCAAAGGGGTCGAACATAGCAAGTTTTCAAAACTTGAAATGAAGGCAAATCGGTCATTTTTCCAGATAATCAAAATCTGCGAGCAGGGTTGGATTCACCATCGTTTGTACCCGTTTGTACCACCGAGCGATTCGTTTGTACCTCAAAGGGGTCGAACATAGCAAGTTTTCAAAACTTGAAATGAAGGTAAATCGGTCATTTTTCCAGTTAATCAAAATCTGCGAGCAGGGTTGGATTCACCATCGTTTGTACCCGTTTATACCACCGAGTGATTCGTTTGTACCTCAAGGGGGTCGAACATAGCTAGTTTTCAAAACTTGAAATGAAGGTAAATCGGTCATTTTTCCAGATAATCAAAATCTACGAGCAGGGTTGGATTCACCATCGTTTGTACCCGTTTGTACCACCGAGCGATTCGTTTGTACCTCAAGGGGGTCGAACATAGCAAGTTTTAAAAACTTGAAATGAAGGTAAATCGGTCATTTTTCCAGTTAATCAAAATCTGCGAGCAGGGTTGGATTCACCATCGTTTGTACCCGTTTGTACCACCGAGCGATTCGTTTGTACCTCAAAGGGGTCGAACATAGCACGTTTTCAAAACTTGAAATGAAGGTAAATCGGTCATTTTTCCAGTTAATCAAAATCTGCGAGCAGGGTTGGATTCACCATCGTTTGTACCCGTTTGTACCACCGAGTGATTCGTTTGTACCTCAAGGGGGTCGAACATAGCAAGTTTTCAAAACTTGAAATGAAGGTAAATCGGTCATTTTTCCAGTTAATCAAAATCTGCGAGCAGGGTTGGATTCACCATCGTTTGTACCCGTTTATACCACCGAGTGATTCGTTTGTACCTCAAGGGGGTCGAACATAGCTAGTTTTCAAAACTTGAAATGAAGGTAAATCGGTCATTTTTCCAGATAATCAAAATCTGCGAGCAGGGTTGGATTCACCATCGTTTGTACCCGTTTGTACCACCGAGCGATTCGTTTGTACCTCAAGGGGGTCGAACATAGCAAGTTTTCAAAACTTGAAATGAAGGTAAATCGGTCATTTTTCCAGTTAATCAAAATCTGCGAGCAGGGTTGGATTCACCATCGTTTGTACCCGTTTGTACCACCGAGCGATTCGTTTGTACCTCAAAGGGGTCGAACATAGCAAGTTTTCAAAACTTGAAATGAAGGTAAATCGGTCATTTTTCCAGTTAATCAAAATCTGCGAGCAGGATTGGATTCACCATCGTTTGTACCCGTTTGTACCACCGAGTGATTCGTTTGTACCTCAAGGGGGTCGAACATAGCAAGTTTTCAAAACTTGAAATGAAGGTAAATCGGTCATTTTTCCAGTTAATCAAAATCTGCGAGCAGGGTTGGATTCACCATCGTTTGTACCCGTTTGTACCACCAAGCGATTCGTTTGTACCTCAAAGGGGTCGAACATAGCAAGTTTTCAAAACTTGAAATGAAGGCAAATCGGTCATTTTTCCAGATAATCAAAATCTGCGAGCAGGGTTGGATTCACCATCGTTTGTACCCGTTTGTACCACCGAGCGATTCGTTTGTACCTCAAAGGGGTCGAACATAGCAAGTTTTCAAAACTTGAAATGAAGGTAAATCGGTCATTTTTCCAGTTAATCAAAATCTGCGAGCAGGGTTGGATTCACCATCGTTTGTACCCGTTTATACCACCGAGTGATTCGTTTGTACCTCAAGGGGGTCGAACATAGCTAGTTTTCAAAACTTGAAATGAAGGTAAATCGGTCATTTTTCCAGATAATCAAAATCTACGAGCAGGGTTGGATTCACCATCGTTTGTACCCGTTTGTACCACCGAGTGATTCGTTTGTACCTCAAGGGGGTCGAACATAGCAAGTTTTCAAAACTTGAAATGAAGGTAAATCGGTCATTTTTCCAGTTAATCAAAATCTGCGAGCAGGGTTGGATTCACCATCGTTTGTACCCGTTTGTACCACCGAGCGATTCGTTTGTACCTCAAGGGGGTCGAACATAGCAAGTTTTCAAAACTTGAAGTCTGTCAATTTTCAAGATAATCAAAATCTGCGAGCAGGGTTGGATTCACCATCGGTTGTACCCGTTTGTACCACCGAGTGATTCGTTTGTACCTCAAGGGGGTCGAACATAGCAAGTTTTCAAAACTTGAAATGAAGGTAAATCGGTCATTTTTCCAGATAATCAAAATCTGCGAGCAGGGTTGGATTCACCATCTATTGTACCCGTTTGTACCACCGAGCGATTCGTTTGTACCTCAAGGGGGTCGAACATAGCAAGTTTTCAAAACTTGAAGTCTGTCAATTTTCAAGATAATCAAAATCTGCGAGCAGGGTTGGATTCACCATCGTTTGTACCCGTTTGTACCACCGAGCGATTCGTTTGTACCTCAAGGGGGTCGAACATAGCAAGTTTTAAAAACTTGAAATGAAGGTAAATCGGTCATTTTTCCAGTTAATCAAAATCTGCGAGCAGGGTTGGATTCACCATCGTTTGTACCCGTTTGTACCACCAAGCGATTCGTTTGTACCTCAAAGGGGTCGAACATAGCAAGTTTTCAAAACTTGAAATGAAGGCAAATCGGTCATTTTTCCAGATAATCAAAATCTGCGAGCAGGGTTGGATTCACCATCGTTTGTACCCGTTTGTACCACCGAGCGATTCGTTTGTACCTCAAAGGGGTCGAACATAGCAAGTTTTCAAAACTTGAAATGAAGGTAAATCGGTCATTTTTCCAGTTAATCAAAATCTGCGAGCAGGGTTGGATTCACCATCGTTTGTACCCGTTTATACCACCGAGTGATTCGTTTGTACCTCAAGGGGGTCGAACATAGCTAGTTTTCAAAACTTGAAATGAAGGTAAATCGGTCATTTTTCCAGATAATCAAAATCTACGAGCAGGGTTGGATTCACCATCGTTTGTACCCGTTTGTACCACCGAGCGATTCGTTTGTACCTCAAGGGGGTCGAACATAGCAAGTTTTAAAAACTTGAAATGAAGGTAAATCGGTCATTTTTCCAGTTAATCAAAATCTGCGAGCAGGGTTGGATTCACCATCGTTTGTACCCGTTTGTACCACCGAGCGATTCGTTTGTACCTCAAAGGGGTCGAACATAGCACGTTTTCAAAACTTGAAATGAAGGTAAATCGGTCATTTTTCCAGTTAATCAAAATCTGCGAGCAGGGTTGGATTCACCATCGTTTGTACCCGTTTGTACCACCGAGTGATTCGTTTGTACCTCAAGGGGGTCGAACATAGCAAGTTTTCAAAACTTGAAATGAAGGTAAATCGGTCATTTTTCCAGTTAATCAAAATCTGCGAGCAGGGTTGGATTCACCATCGTTTGTACCCGTTTATACCACCGAGTGATTCGTTTGTACCTCAAGGGGGTCGAACATAGCTAGTTTTCAAAACTTGAAATGAAGGTAAATCGGTCATTTTTCCAGATAATCAAAATCTGCGAGCAGGGTTGGATTCACCATCGTTTGTACCCGTTTGTACCACCGAGCGATTCGTTTGTACCTCAAGGGGGTCGAACATAGCAAGTTTTCAAAACTTGAAATGAAGGTAAATCGGTCATTTTTCCAGTTAATCAAAATCTGCGAGCAGGGTTGGATTCACCATCGTTTGTACCCGTTTGTACCACCGAGCGATTCGTTTGTACCTCAAAGGGGTCGAACATAGCAAGTTTTCAAAACTTGAAATGAAGGTAAATCGGTCATTTTTCCAGTTAATCAAAATCTGCGAGCAGGATTGGATTCACCATCGTTTGTACCCGTTTGTACCACCGAGTGATTCGTTTGTACCTCAAGGGGGTCGAACATAGCAAGTTTTCAAAACTTGAAATGAAGGTAAATCGGTCATTTTTCCAGTTAATCAAAATCTGCGAGCAGGGTTGGATTCACCATCGTTTGTACCCGTTTGTACCACCAAGCGATTCGTTTGTACCTCAAAGGGGTCGAACATAGCAAGTTTTCAAAACTTGAAATGAAGGCAAATCGGTCATTTTTCCAGATAATCAAAATCTGCGAGCAGGGTTGGATTCACCATCGTTTGTACCCGTTTGTACCACCGAGCGATTCGTTTGTACCTCAAAGGGGTCGAACATAGCAAGTTTTCAAAACTTGAAATGAAGGTAAATCGGTCATTTTTCCAGTTAATCAAAATCTGCGAGCAGGGTTGGATTCACCATCGTTTGTACCCGTTTATACCACCGAGTGATTCGTTTGTACCTCAAGGGGGTCGAACATAGCTAGTTTTCAAAACTTGAAATGAAGGTAAATCGGTCATTTTTCCAGATAATCAAAATCTACGAGCAGGGTTGGATTCACCATCGTTTGTACCCGTTTGTACCACCGAGTGATTCGTTTGTACCTCAAGGGGGTCGAACATAGCAAGTTTTCAAAACTTGAAATGAAGGTAAATCGGTCATTTTTCCAGTTAATCAAAATCTGCGAGCAGGGTTGGATTCACCATCGTTTGTACCCGTTTGTACCACCGAGCGATTCGTTTGTACCTCAAGGGGGTCGAACATAGCTAGTTTTCAAAACTTGAAATGAAGGTAAATCGGTCATTTTTCCAGATAATCAAAATCTGCGAGCAGGGTTGGATTCACCATCGTTTGTACCCGTTTGTACCACCGAGCGATTCGTTTGTACCTCAAGGGGGTCGAACATAGCAAGTTTTCAAAACTTGAAATGAAGGTAAATCGGTCATTTTTCCAGTTAATCAAAATCTGCGAGCAGGGTTGGATTCACCATCGTTTGTACCCGTTTGTACCACCGAGCGATTCGTTTGTACCTCAAAGGGGTCGAACATAGCAAGTTTTCAAAACTTGAAATGAAGGTAAATCGGTCATTTTTCCAGTTAATCAAAATCTGCGAGCAGGATTGGATTCACCATCGTTTGTACCCGTTTGTACCACCGAGTGATTCGTTTGTACCTCAAGGGGGTCGAACATAGCAAGTTTTCAAAACTTGAAATGAAGGTAAATCGGTCATTTTTCCAGTTAATCAAAATCTGCGAGCAGGGTTGGATTCACCATCGTTTGTACCCGTTTGTACCACCGAGTGATTCGTTTGTACCTCAAGGGGGTCGAACATAGCAAGTTTTCAAAACTTGAAATGAAGGTAAATCGGTCATTTTTCCAGTTAATCAAAATCTGCGAGCAGGGTTGGATTCACCATCGTTTGTACCCGTTTGTACCACCGAGCGATTCGTTTGTACCTCAAAGGGGTCGAACATAGCAAGTTTTCAAAACTTGAAATGAAGGTAAATCGGTCATTTTTCCAGTTAATCAAAATCTGCGAGCAGGGTTGGATTCACCATCGTTTGTACCCGTTTGTACCACCGAGCGATTCGTTTGTACCTCAAAGGGGTCGAACATAGCAAGTTTTCAAAACTTGAAATGAAGGTAAATCGGTCATTTTTCCAGTTAATCAAAATCTGCGAGCAGGGTTGGATTCACCATCGTTTGTACCTGTTAGTACTACCGAGCGATTCGTTTGTACCTCAAGGGGGTCGAACATAGCAAGTTTTCAAAACTTGAAATGAAGGTAAATCGGTCATTTTTCCAGATAATCAAAATCTGCGAGCAGGGTTGGATTCATCATCACTTGTACCCGTTTGTACCACCGAGTGATTCGTTTGTACCTCAAGGGGGTCGAACATAGCAAGTTTTCAAAACTTGAAATGAAGGTAAATCAAATCGGTCATTTTTCGGAGGCTTCTCCACGCGCAGCTCTTTCATTAGAGCGCGCAGTGGACAAAGGGAGCGGAGAGCTCTGGTGGTGAGTAGCGGATGCAAGGTGCGGGGGCACCTTCGTCCGCCTTGCACTACTCACCATGACGCGGGGCCCGCCGTAAGGCGGGGATCGCCGGAAGGAGTTTGGTGTGCCAGTTTCCCGGACCCCCCTCCATTCCAGGCGACGCCGGAAAGGCGCTGGGACGTTTAGTGGGTATACCGGGAGTCCCCGGGGAGTCCCACGTACATCTCTCGCCCCCCGGCGGAGAGGATGCGAAACGCATTTTACCCAGCGACAAAAAAAAAATAAAGAAAGAAAGAAAATACGTAACTTTTTTAACACGTGCGCTTTCGACTCGCTTGCGCAATCGCTGCTAGCGGCGTATCGAGACTGGTGCAATTACAAAAATTATATTGATAATTCGGAAAATGAGTTTTACGATTTCAAGTTTTGAAAACTTGCTATGTTTGACCCCCTTGAGGTACAAACGAATCGCTCGGTGGTACAAACGGGTACAAACGATGGTGAATCCAACCCTGCTCGCAGATTTTGATTATCTTGAAAATTGACAGACTTCAAGTTTTGAAAACTTGCTATGTTCGACCCCCTTGAGGTACAAACGAATCGCTCGGTGGTACAAACGGGTACAAACGATGGTGAATCCAACCCTGCTCGCAGATTTTGATTAACTGGAAAAATGACCGATTTACCTTCATTTCAAGTTTTGAAAACTTGCTATGTTCGACCCCCTTGAGGTACAAACGAATCACTCGGTGGTACAAACGGGTACAAACGATGGTGAATCCAACCCTGCTCGCAGATTTTGATTATCTTGAAAAATGACCGACTTCAAGTTTTGAAAACTTGCTATGTTCGACCCCCTTGAGGTACAAACGAATTGCTCGGTGGTACAAACGGGTACAAACGATGGTGAATCCAACCCTGCTCGCAGATTTTGATTAACTGGAAAAATGACCGATTTACCTTCATTTCAAGTTTTGAAAACTTGCTATGTTCGACCCCCTTGAGGTACAAACGAATCGCTCGGTGGTACAAACGGGTACAAACGATGGTGAATCCAACCCTGCTCGCAAATTTTGATTATCTTGAAAAATGACAGACTTCAAGTTTTGAAAACTTGCTTTGTTCGACCCTCTTGAGGTACAAACAAATCGCTCGGTGGTACAAACGGGTACAAACGATGGTGAATCCAACCCTGCTCGCAGATTTTGATTAACTGGAAAAATGACCGATTTACCTTCATTTTAAGTTTTGAAAACTTGCTATGTTCGACCCCCTTGAGGTACAAACGAATCGCTCGGTGGTACAAACGGGTACAAACGATGGTGAATCCAACCCTGCTCGCAGATTTTGATTAACTGGAAAAATGACCGATTTACCTTCATTTCAAGTTTTGAAAACTTGCTATGTTCGACCCCCTTGAGGTACAAACGAATCACTCGGTGGTACAAACGGGTACAAACGATGGTGAATCCAACCCTGCTCGCAGATTTTGATTAACTGGAAAAATGACCGATTTACCTTCATTTCAAGTTTTGAAAACTTGCTATGTTCGACCCCTTTGAGGTACAAACGAATCGCTCGGTGGTACAAACGGGTACAAACGATGGTGAATCCAACCCTGCTCGCAAATTTTGATTATCTTGAAAAATGACAGACTTCAAGTTTTGAAAACTTGCTTTGTTCGACCCTCTTGAGGTACAAACAAATCGCTCGGTGGTACAAACGGGTACAAACGATGGTGAATCCAACCCTGCTCGCAGATTTTGATTAACTGGAAAAATGACCGATTTACCTTCATTTCAAGTTTTGAAAACTTGCTATGTTCGACCCCCTTGAGGTACAAACGAATCGCTCGGTGGTACAAACGGGTACAAACGATGGTGAATCCAACCCTGCTCGCAGATTTTGATTAACTGGAAAAATTACCGATTTACCTTCATTTCAAGTTTTGAAAACTTGCTATGTTCGACCCCCTTGAGGTACAAACGAATCACTCGGTGGTACAAACGGGTACAAACGATGGTGAATCCAACCCTGCTCGCAGATTTTGATTAACTGGAAAAATGACCGATTTACCTTCATTTCAAGTTTTGAAAACTTGCTATGTTCGACCCCTTTGAGGTACAAACGAATCGCTCGGTGGTACAAACGGGTACAAACGATGGTGAATCCAACCCTGCTCGCAGATTTTGATTATCTGGAAAAATGACCGATTTACCTTCATTTCAAGTTTTGAAAACTTGCTATGTTCGACCCCTTTGAGGTACAAACGAATCGCTCGGTGGTACAAACGGGTACAAACGATGGTGAATCCAACCCTGCTCGCAGATTTTGATTAACTGGAAAAATGACCGATTTACCTTCATTTCAAGTTTTGAAAACTTGCTATGTTCGACCCCCTTGAGGTACAAACGAATCACTCGGTGGTACAAACGGGTACAAACGATGGTGAATCCAACCCTGCTCGCAGATTTTGATTATCTTGAAAAATGACAGACTTCAAGTTTTGAAAACTTGCTTTGTTCGACCCTCTTGAGGTACAAACAAATCGCTCGGTGGTACAAACGGGTACAAACGATGGTGAATCCAACCCTGCTCGCAGATTTTGATTATCTGGAAAAATGACCGATTTACCTTCATTTCAAGTTTTGAAAACTTGCTATGTTCGACCCCTTTGAGGTACAAACGAATCGCTCGGTGATACAAACGGGTACAAACGATGGTTATGCCAACCCTTCTCGCAGATTTTGATTATGTGGAAAAATGACCGATTTACCTTCATTTCAAGTTTAAAAAACTTGCTATGTTCGACCCCCTTGAGGTACAAACAAATCGCTCGGTGGTACAAACGGGTACAAACGATGGTAAATCCAACCCTGCTCGCAGATTTTGATTAAACGGAATAATGACCGATTTACCTTCATTTCAAGTTTTGAAAACTTGCTATGTTCGACCCCCTTGAGGTACAAACGAATCGCTCGGTGGTACAAACGGGTACAAACGATGGTGAATCCAACCCTGCTCGCAGATTTTGATTATCTGGAAAAATGACCGATTTACCTTCATTTCAAGTTTTGAAAACTTGCTATGTTCGACCCCCTTGAGGTACAAACGAATCGCTCGGTAGTACAAACGGGTACAAACGATGGTGAATCCAACCCTGCTCGCAGATTTTGATTATCTGGAAAAATGACCGATTTACCTTCATTTCAAGGTTTGAAAACTTGCTATATTCGACCCCTTTGAGGTTCAAACGAATCGCTCGGTGGTACAAACGGGTACAAACGATGGTTATGCCAACCCTTCTCGCAGATTTTGATTATGTGGAAAAATTACCGATTTACCTTCATTTCAAGTTTTGAAAACTTGCTATGTTCGACCCCCTTGAGGTACAAACAAATCGCTCGGTGGTACAAACGGGTACAAACGATGGTGAATCCAACCCTGCTCGCAGATTTTGATTAACTGGAAAAATGACCGATTTACCTTCATTTCAAGTTTTGAAAACTTGCTACGTTCGACCCCCTTGAGGTACAAACGAATCGCTCGGTGGTACAAACGGGTACAACGATGGTGAATCCAACCCTGCTCGCAGATTTTGATTAACTGGAAAAATGACCGATTTACCTCCATTTCAAGTTTTGAAAACTTGCTATGTTCGACCCCCTTGAGGTACAAACGAATCGCTCGGTGGTACAAACGGGTACAAACGATGGTGAATCCAACCCTGCTCGCAGATTTTGATTATCTTGAAAAATGACCGATTTACCTTCATTTCAAGTTTTCAAAACTTGCTATGTTCGACCCCCTTGAGGTACAAACAAAAAAAAATATGGTACAAACAAGTACATACCGAGTACAAAGGTATGCATTTAAAACAAAATCGATTCCTCAAAGTCGGGTTCTGAGCAATTTTAAAAATTCGATATCTCCGAACCCTTTAAGGTACAAACAAAAAAAAAGATGGTACAAACAAGTACATACCGAGTACAAACGTATGCATTAAAAAAAAAACCGATTTCTTAAAGTCGGGTTCCAGGTTCACACAGGTATCATTTTTCGGTTGGTTTTTGCGTTTCAGAGATCATTGGTTTTTTTGTTTTTGCCAAAGAATAAAGTACTTATGTATTTTGTATTTTTTTTCGACCAAAAGACAGGACAACGTTATCCTATCATTTATAATAAAAATAAATTGTATTATCTTCCATAACAAATGATCGCTGCCAACCCTCTGGAGTGCAGATTTTATTGCGTTAATTTAATGGAGTGTAGTGGTTGCGAACACTGACTTTGCCGATGTAGAGCGGGTTCGTAATTGCCCTGGTTCACGGTATTGGTCGCGAAGGAACGGTGTAGAATCATCCAAATGATTTTAAGTCATCAAACTGGTCCTAATTTTTGCAATTCTTGTTTGTCTTTGACTTACTAGTATCGTTTACGTAATGCATTGATGTAGGTAGTGTAATAGACGGGCATTACAAAAATCTTGAAAGTCAATATTTCAAGCTATTTTATATAATAAAACTAAAATATATTTCCTTTTTACATCCAAAAGTCCACAAAGTCAGATGGCGACTCGTAAATACTAAGATCTAGATTCTAAATCTAGAACTAAGCCTACTTATCCTCGGGAACATAGGAACGATCTTAGACTTAGGATTTAAGTCTAGATGTAGAGTTCGTGAGGAGTATACAGGGTGTAAAAAGACGTCTCCAAAGCCGAAAGGGGTAGGTACAGCATCCCAACACACAACCAAATCCAAAAGGATTTTTCGAAAAAATCATTATATCCGGAGAAAACAGCATTTGAAGAGTACTGTTTGCGTATGTTTTGGGCGCGTTTTTTTACGTAGATTGCTAGATTTAGAGTTTTAATTGTTTTTTTCTTTTATAATTGAAATTATTAGGTAGGTATGGTCTTATTATGTCGTACTAGTAGTAAATAACCGAAAATAAGTTAACATGGCGAAGCTAAGTCAAGATTTTGTTTTACGTTTTTTTCGAATATGTTTAGCATCGTGGTCTGATTGCAAGCCCCCAGTTTTCGGTACCAGTCTTTTTATACCCTGTATATAAATTTCTTTTTAATAGAAAAGGACAAAGGGCTAACTTCACGAATGTTTAGATCCGTTGGGCAAAATGTAAAGCTTATTATTGTTAGCTAATGAAAATAATCTTAATCGATTACATAATACGCACTATATCCGTTACATGATCAATTTTACATACACGAGTAGTTTCAGACAGTTTATTGTATTACTAGCGAGCGACCCCGGCTTCGCACGGGTGCTATGCTGATACTAAATAATAGGGTTCAGCCTGCGATTGCAAGTAAGCGCAAAACTACCGAAGAGAACTGTCAGAGATGGTGTCGGTAACGAGTTCAGTGGTTTTTCCCCATCTCAGAATTACGCGCCTAAAGTTTTCACTTAAAATGTTTTTGTTTTATATTTTTCTAAAAAATGACTCATTTAATTTTAACAAAAACTAAGCTACTACAATATGTACATAAAATTACAAAATACAATAGAATCAGTCAAGCTATCTAAGGATCGTCGTAAAAACGAACGATCTATAGATAAAAATTAAAATATTTTTCCTTTAACTTCCCCGTTATGTAAATCCAAACAGGGCTATGATTTATCGAAGAGCTTTCGGATGTATTGGTAACTCTTACTAGGTACATATTATCTGGGGTACTACTGGTACTACTCAAACTTTGTCTCGCGCTCTCAGAGTAGGTAGTAAAGATAGCGCCTGATGATATGAACACAGCAAATGTTGAACAAAGCACATTGCTATGCATTTAAGTGAAGGCGGGTTTTGTCGTCACGGTATCTATGAAAATGTGCTCAAGTGTACTTAGGCCCTTACTAATAAACTTGACATAAAGTTATGTCGTGCATAACCATAGCATTTCTTAGTTTATGCATGACATTTTAAGTCAAGTTTATTAGTAAAAAAGTAAAGGCCTATAAGTACCTATCTATTGGTCATGCCGCTGACCTACTTAAGGCCGCTCAATCAAGGTCTAAAAATTCAATCCAATTCAAAAAAGATGTATCAAAAAATATTATTAGGTAAGTCATACCTTTGTTTGAGCTGAAGTTTTTAGGCCGCCTTGAGGCCTCCACCATGGCCAGGACTCACCTTTTAACGTGCCCTCCGAATCACAGAAGCGCTCAGTTGATAAAGCCACTACCGGTCACCCATCTACTTGACTGCAGCCTTATTGTCTAACTTGAAATACATTCCCAATTGTCATCCCAATAGGGCTCAACCAATCACAATACGAAAATGGCAATTGAAGTCATTTTCGTATTGTGTGATTGGTTGAGCTGACAACATCGGCTGACAAGATCGACAAAAGCAAGCTACGAGCGCTTCAATGTTCATACTCTCCTCTCCACAGTTCACATCTGAATTTTATGCATAGAAAGTTTGGGAAACAATTTCCAATGCATGCGAAATGCACAAAGTTTGGGATACTCTGGAATGGAATAGTTTGTAGATTAAAGCTTATTTTGCTGATAAAAATAAGTGTGTATCCTGAAATGAGACTTTACGCCATAAGTTTGGGGAATGGGGAGCAAAATAGATAGGCCGTAGGCCTCGTGTTTCTACAATACAAGCACTAGGTAGTCAACTAAGTCTAGGGCTTATAGAGGCCCAATCTTGCAAACAAATTTCAAAAAACGACGTCTGTTGTAAATAGCCATAAATGATGAAATATAGGTTCCTGCCTCCTACATTTTTAGGTTATGTTTACAGTTTACCTTTACGGCCGTAAGATGTCGCTAGTTTCTATCTAGGAATACAGCAGCTAGCTAATCCTGTAACGAAGTGCCCGTGTAACACGTTACACATGGAGATAAAAGCATGTCCGAGTGAAATGTTAGGGCTTAGTTCGAAGTCTATTGCTGTAATGAATATAGGTTAGGTTTGGGAACAAGGCTAGTACGACAAAATTTATTGGACAATAGTGAATCAGGAAAAAAACTAGATATTTTTACCCCACAAAAACTTAGCTAGGAATTCAAAAAACCCACGAAATTCCTATATGCCATGACAGCGCCTACACTTTTCAAATAGCAAACGCTCGCAAAGTTGATTGCTATTATTATTTATGTAGGCGTTTCCGTTATTAGCAGCATTAGCTCCCATGATCTACCTACAATAAGGTAGGCCCCCAAGCCGTTTGTTGCCCTGATTTTTCAAGGTATTATTCGCAAAAGAACTGGAGTAAAATTTGTTTCTTTGGTGATCACAGCGGTCCTACTGATAAGCTTTTTGATGACTTTAACTTTAGCGTTTTACATAACGTAGGTACCATAGCAAGCTTCTAAATAAATATACCTACTTACTAAATAATTGAATTTGTCTTGTAAACAGGTCAAAACGTGGTGGTTACGCCGCCATCCGCCGTGGTCCGCGTAGGAGGGGAGCTGGATGTGCTGTGCAAGGTGGATTACCCCATCGACTCCTGTCGGTAAGTCTCCTACGATACGTACGAGATACGTTCCTACGTGAAAAATACTATAGTCATCCTATTGACGTTGTCTTTCCTGTGGACAGGCTGATTAAGCTGTCCCGGAGTGTCCCGTTGAGTGTAGGGTTGCCGTCTGACGCTGTAGGTATAATCATTATCAGTAGGTACCTAACCTAATTATAGATTTGTAGGCCTAACTTGATACATAAGCCCTTTTATACCTACCTACCTAATATAATTTCTAAACATTTCAGAATGCGAGTGGGAGGTAATCCCTACCGACTGATACCAGGAAATTCAGAAGGTGACGTCATTTATTACGGCGAAGGATTACAGGTAAGATGACAAACAAACTAACTTTACATCCTTATAACATAGTGAAATGAAATGAAATGAAATGAAATAAATGAAATGAAATGAAATGAAATGAAATAAATTTATTTGTCAGAAGAATGGTTACATAAAGATTTTAAAGTTATTAATAAGTGTCACATTCTCCACCGTATGAACACGGTATACAAATCTCTAGTCGTAATTACATAAATAGAATGAGAAAAAACTTATACTTAGATGTCAAACCATGTCTCAATAGGTAGGTAAAATTTATAACAAACATGCAGAATAGTAAATTAAAAAATTAAATTAAGAAATTGATGTCAAGCATTGTCATAACTAATAATTGAATATAATAATTATTTTAAAAAATCCGAAACTGTATAATATTGCCTGTCATATAACCATAATTTTAACTTAATTGTAAATTGTTTAAGAGGTAGTTCCTTGAAACTATCGGGAACATTATTAAAGATACGTCCACACATAGCAAAAGAATTATTTAAGTAAAACTCCGTTTTAGGGACCCTTGAGAGAACAATTCTATCCGGATTCCGTACACATCTATTGTAAATATCACGTGCTTTAACAAAAGTATCAAAATGCTCTTTAACGAACTTTGCCGCTTCAAAGATGTACATGCTTGGCAAGGTAAGTAGCCTTAGCTTAGTGAAATAAGGTTTACACGAAACCCAAGGTGGAACTCCAACAATTGCACGAATACATTTTTTTTGTGCAATAAATGCCCTGTTAATATCAGTAGAGTTACCCCACAGAATAAGACCATATCTCAGGACAGAAGCAACATATCCGTGGTATGCTGTTAAGGCTGTAGCACGATTAGCTGTTTTGTGAAGTCTGTAAAGTACATATACAAACCTATTAAGTTTTTTACAAACGTGTTAAAGTAAGTTCGTATGAGATGCGGCCAACGAATTATTACCATCTGCCCCCACCAGCCCTTACCAACTGCCCCCACGCGGTGACAGACGGTAACACATAAGCTAATATGGCTATGCACCTCCACGTATGAAAATAGGAGCACACAGTAATAAAATATTACCGTCTGCCACTGTGTCTACCACGGCGGCAGACAGGAATTATGAACTGTAACCATCCCTATAATGAAAAATGATGATATGTAATTCTTGTTCTTCCAGCGAGGTGAATGTGGTGCTCATATCAGGAACATCCAAGATACCTGGAACGGGAACATATCCTGCGAGCTGCCTCCACGCTCCGGTGCAAGGGAGATTGCTGGCACGATGACCCTCACTGTTGCAAGTACGTACCTTCTGTTTCTTGTCATGCCACTAGTTCTTCCTAACCTAGTACCTTCTATCCTTTCACCATGTGTGGTGAATTAGAAGGCTTCTAATTCACCACACATGGTGAAAGGTTCGCACATTTATCCGCGCCGCCGTCGCGACTTGTCACGGACAGGGCGCAGACGGGGCGCCGGCACCGTCGCGACTTTTTAAAACCTATAGAAAGACGAGGCACGGACTTCAACTTCATTGGGGCACCTTTCTAGTGTACCTACAATAGGGCGCAGACGAAAAAGCGTCGTGTCCGTGCCTTGTCTTTTCTGTATGATTTGCGTCGCGACGCTTCTATACATTTTGTATGAAAAGAACCCGGAAGAGACTTAGGTAGGTATATCTGCGCCCCGTCCTCGTCTTGCGTCTTTTTTTGTGTGGTTTGCGGCTTATCAGCTAGTAAATGTAAAGAAATAAGATCAAATTTTCTTCTTCATCCACAGAGCCTCCAAAAGACCCCCTACTCCGGGCGTCTCCACAACCAGTCTTCACGGAGGGAGAGGAATTCAAAGCCCAGTGCGTGGTCGCGGATGGAAGGCCCGAAGCTACCATCCATTGGTTTTTGGGTAAGTGGAACAGCCTTTATCCCATAGGATCACTTAGATTACACTACTTTTGTGAAAGCATAGATAATTAGCGTCATGATCTATTAAGAGCGTCCAATAAAGCTACGACGAGCGTCATGTTTGAAAAAAATCGACCTAGAGTTAAAGGCACCATAGATTTTGTAATTTCTGATGGCGCTAATCGGTGCTCAACCGAAAAATATGAGACTTATCGAAAATTTGGACACCGACAAGTAGGATTTCGTGGCCGAGCGGTTAGGCACTCCGGCTTTAGGAGGATCGTCTGATCGATGCGGGTTCGAATCCCGTCGGAATCCAAAATTTTGATAATGAAATACCATAGATTTTGGATGTGTGAAGCACAGGATCGGAATGAATGACGTAAACAGAGGGAGGCTTAACCGACTATAGACCTCTTCCCAGCTGTGGGATATTCTTGGCTGCGGATGGTGATGATGATGACCTAGAGTCACAGAACACAGTTCTGTGCCCACTGCCTAGAGTCTTGATTTTGTACTGTCATCCATCCAAACATAATGCTGCTCAAAGTTTTCGTGTGACAAGAATAGGTAGATCTGTATTCTGTTAATAGTCTAGGCATGGACAAAAATTAATGAATATCTATAAGTAAGTACATAAAATACAATAGAATCAGTCAAGCTATCTAAGGATCTTCGTAAAAACGATCTATAGATAGCTCAACTGATCCAGGTCACTGCCAGTCTGCCAAAATACTGTCGGCATTGCCACGCTGAATTGCAATGATGATTCTTTGTACCAAAAAATTGCCAGCTCTCGAATCACGCGACGCTTCGACCAGACGCCCTGAAAGATTTTTGAAGATATCTATAAAAACTTCCTTCTATCCTCAGATGAAGAGCCCCTCCTAACCGGCATCCACGAGCCAGTCCTATCCTCATCACCTGGAAGCGACCTGAAGACCATCAGCCAGAACATCAGCCGGCGCCTGGAGGCGGAAGACAACGGCAAGACCGTGGTCTGCCGCGCTGACCACCAGGCGCTGATGCAGCCGCGGTTCGTGAGGAGACAGCTCAATGTGCATTGTGAGTACACTGGGGTTTGGTTCCCGGAGCAGGACAAATGATGATGACTGCCCTGGTTTGTCTAGAAACAACTGCTGGTTCGACTCCCGCAGTGTAAAATTATGTCCTTATCGGTTCTCTAGAAAACAGCTGCTGAAAGAGACGAGTTTGATTCCCGGAGTGGGACAAATGTTATTGGACAGCATTGTAGACTGACAGGTTTGGTTCAGTACAGCATTATTATTAGTTTTTTTTTTAATTGTATTTATGGTGTAACAATAAAGAGTTATCTATCTATCTATATTTTACCTACCTCATGTTTCTTTCGTCCAATCATACAATCTGAATTTGACTCACATCTCACTGTGATTAAGCTGCATTTTGCTGCTACAACGAGTCCTTGGTGACAATACCTACTGCAATACAATAAGTAGGTACCTATCTACCTACCTAACCTGGTGATAGCGAGATAATCTGATGATGCAGCCAGGAGCTGTTAAAACCCAAAAATATCCGTGTTCAGTCTCATTTCAATCAGCTGGCGATAATTTATCAACAAAAACCAAATCTTAATCTTGGATTGAAGATCAAAGAGTCCTTTTACTTTTTGGGGTAGGTGTGATTCCCCCAATCCACGGCAAAGAGGGAAATCTCACCTCACTAAGGTCGACGCCATCTGGTCCACATACCTTAGGGCCTTTCAGCCGACAGTTAATGTCGGATAGTTCTAGGTTAGATGTGCTTGTAAACGTCGTTAGCGCGATCTAGGATTCAAATCGCGTCGGTTGGTAGCGCGCCATCTAGCGGTGAAGTAGGTAGGTCGCTGTAATTGGCAACTCTATTATGATACCCTTGTAGTTCAGGCGATCGCCGCCACATACTTACCACTAGGCTAACACAGCTTCCACACCACCTATGGACGACAGAGAGATGGAATTTCAACTTACTGTACTCTTCCCCAGACCCACCAAAACTAGAGTCCACTACCCTCACAATCTTCGGTCTGGAGCTGAATGCTGCAGGGCGGCTGAATGTGACAGTGGCCGCGCAGCCGCCCCCGGCCGCCGTGTGGCTGGTGGAGGGACAGTCGCTGCAGGCACCTGGTACTTCTGATGATGGGCGGATCACGGCTTTGGAACCTTTGCCTTTGGTAAGTGGAATACGGTAAAGTTTAGCTAGTCTCTGAACGTCAATTTAGACCTTTATGTCAATAAAAGCTGATTTATACACCGTCAGGAAGCCTATGCCTACACTTACGGGACACTGTAGTGCCTGGGGACATTGGTTGGAGAGCTCATGTCGCTCACGGAAGCTAGTCTCTACTTTAAGAAATGAAAAGTCATCAAAATTTTCGATTCCGACGGGATTCGAACCCGCGACGATCAGACGATCCTCCTAAAGCCGGTGTGCCTTCAACCGCTCGGCCACGGAACCACTGACGTCAGAATCGAAATTTTTGATAAGCTCATATTTATCGGTTTTCATTTCTTAATAAAATACGAAATGTGAATTAACACTAAAAAATACCAAAAATTTTTAATTTTGTGTTAGACATCTAATTAAATAACTGCCTTTTATTCAGGGAGGTGGAAAGTTCAATGTGACCATGATCATAGATCAGATAAGGAAGGAAGATGTGGACCGCATCTACCATCTCCGAGTCTCCAACCACCTGGGCACTGAGGAGGTGACCCTCAGGATCAGCACCCTGGAGGAACCAGCAGGTAAGAGCTGGAAAGCCAACTTCGTATGAGTCAGTGGCCATCTGGTGACGGAATCTGCCTTCTGGCCTCCGAGACCGGTCTCCGAAGCACGGAAACTCAGTTGATGTCACGGCGGTCACCCATCCATTTACTGACCATTGTAATCTCTAATTACGTCACAGAAATACTTATCTACATTAATATGGTTAACTTCTGTATGCTCCAAATAGATGTCTTTTAGGACATGCCTCTGACTACCCCGCTATAGGAACTTACATCTCCAAATACTCTTTATTTTTCTAGAAAATAACTATAAAAAGTCTACTATGCCTTGGAGATACATAGTGAACCTGTTTTTAACCGACTTCAAAAAAGGAGGCGAAAATTCGGCCAATTATGGACCGATTTTCAAAATCATTTTTTTTGAAAGGGTATAGGTACTCCAGAGGTGGTCCTATATAAATGTTATCCCTGTGGGTTTGATAGTTTCCCCGTAAAACTCAAAAAACCTCATCTTCAATTGAAGCCCTGAGCCACGCCATTGTTATCGGTTTTCTTTGAAACCTAATTATTTCTGTATCAATTTGTCAAAATTGTTTTTATGTCTTACAGCGCGGAAAGCTAAATCATCCTTTTTGATATTCGATGTGTATGGTAAGACAATGCCTGTCAAAATTACTTCTTATTTGCCTGCATAGATAATAGAGGAGAGTGGGCTATTGCCAACGTTGAGAAAATAAACGCACTCAGGGCTAAATGGTTGAGTTTGGAAATGCATGGAAAGCTCTACATTTTCTCATAAATTGTTTTGAATAAAAAATGTCACAAATTCATATTTTTCTTACTACTTTATGTAGGCTACTGTTTATCCCTGAAGTGTTATTCCTGATGTAACGCGGGTAACGCCGCGGAGCGTAGCTAGTTTCTCTAAAACACTTAAAATAAATTGACGACCTGTGTAGCGCACTGAGCAAAGGTCCGCTTGCGACGCAGAAGGTTGCGGGTTCGATCCCCGCCGCGGGATAAATGTTTGTATGATCTGCAAATATTTATCTCGGGTCTGGGTGTTTCTATGTATATGTATGTATTTACAAACAAAAAATATAGTAGTATATCAGTTATCTGGTTCCCATAGTAGACACAATACAAGCTTTGCCTAGTTCGGGCTAGATGATGCTGTGTGAAATATCCAGCATTATTTATTTATATAAATAATATACTGACATAAGTAAAATAAGGTAATATGATTGGATTGATTACATTTTTAGCTATTACCATGTACCTACCTATATGCATACCACACATTAGGTACAAGAAAATAGCGCCTTAAACCATGTTTGTGTTAAGTCTGCGCTAATTTATTTTCCTAAGCCTATTTATGCCCACTCTCCTCTTTAGATTTTGCATTTCAATCGTCTTGAAAATAGTGAATCGAGTTTTGCGTAGTCAATACAATTTTAGTGATTTTAATCAATTGTTTTTGCGCTTATTAGCCTGTACAAAATAAAAAAAGTAAACGATCCAGCGCTATTCAATTAGAATAATACTAAGTAATTGACGTTTTTGTAGTTAAACCATTTTTTTTTACCAAAAAGAGTTATATTAAATTAAGTAGGGTACCTAGCGTTAATAATAAATAATATTTTTTTGCATGATCAAAATTCAAGGCATGAGCTACCTAACTGTACTCAAAAAAAAATTCATATATTTAAAAAAATGTAAATTTAGGCATGTTGTGTTTGGATTTCAATTTAGCTGTAAGTTTCGCATTTTGTATAGAAAACTTTTGTTTTTTTTAATTGGTATCAATTCTGTTGCTCACTAACTAAACTAAAAATTCGTTAAAAATACCTAAGTATACCTAGGTTACCTTGAAGATACATACTAATAAATACAAAGTAAACTTTAAATGACAGGCTAAAATTGAGAGTAAATAGTCGTAGGTACCTTTCAAAATTGGTACAAATTTAAGAAAGGACTTAAATTTTATCGAAAGTTTAGTTTAGTGAACAACAACTGTTAACAATAAGAATGAATTTTTAATTTGAAAATGCATGCTGCCGTTTTGCAGTCTTGTTTTGATCTCTTTTGACTTTGTACTTTTTTTGTCATTTATTCAAATTATATATATAATACTCAAATTATAATAATTTACTTATATTCTCATCAACCTATTTCTTCTTTTAATTCTTCAACATTGGCGTCGATTCTGTTGTTCACTGACTAAAGTTAACTAAACTTTTTCTTTCGTTTTTATTTCGTTTACTTATTCCAAAATAGAATAGAATGATTATTACAATGACATTCTTAAAATTACTTATTTTAAACAGCTGCACAGATACACTATTTTGATTATAATTTTAGTTATCTCACTTTAAGTGACATGCCGTTTGCGTTGTTAGTGAGAACAAAATAAGAACGTTCAAGTTTTAATTTAATTATGTTTAATCTGTGAACAATTTTCAAGTTTTTATTATTTTTAATGATTTTTATGTGCATAGGTTTTTTTAGCTACCTCCAAGAGAAGGAATCTTCCGCAGTAAGATACAGTCATAAGCCTGTGCTTGCTTTAAAATTTTTTACTCTTTCAGGTGTAGAATTGGACACAGGAGCCATTGTCGGCATCGTAATTGCTGTTCTTATCGTTTTGATTGCTGTCTCCCTCGTCGTGTTTGCGTTCGCCACCGATAGATGGTGCTTTGCCGGTAAGTTTGTTTTTCCACTTCTTTGGTGTTTATTGGAGTTTAAAATGCATCCCAGTGCTGTTCAAGAATTTTTATATTTTTTTAGATGTCATGATTTTTATTATAAAATTTGCATGTTTTTATTTATTTTAACATTATAAAAATCGTATAAAAATGTAACAAAATTATTATTTTTTATTTTAACTCCATTTTACACCATTTTTATATTTTAGTTACTTAACTCGTTTTGATTTATAGTCCAAGAGCCCAAAATAATATTATCATCTGGGTTAATATCGACAAAATATTATTTTATAATTTTGTCGGTTGTCATTATACCTACCATGCTTTTTGAATTGCTTACATCAAGTAATTAGGCATGCAAATGTTGAAATCTTAATTAACAATATATCTTCGACAGGCTGTCGTGCTCGACTATAGGTAAAGTGGTGAATTGATTAATAAAATCACGATTTTGTGAAGCTTTTCACCTGCAAAAGAAAAAAATCTTGCTGTAGGATTTAGAATGTTTGGCTTTATCCTTATGTGCAAAATGGCGCAGTGTTGTACCAAGTAGTTTTATTTTAGTAATTATAAAATTTATTATATTTTTATGAAATTTAGTATAAGTTATGTGCCATAGCGAAGCGATCAAGAACTTTGGAATTATTTAAAATTTGCATGTTAATATTTTTTTCTAAATTTATTTAACGCATGTTAATTGTCTTTTTGAATCTAAAATTCTAATATTGGCTTGGCTGCATTATGTCTTGAAATTAAAAATTGCATGTACAATTTTTATACATGTTTACCTACATGTTTTATTTATAAAATTAAATCTAAATCTAGCACTTGCTCGTGTGATAAACTAATAATTATTTGACTTTTTCTGCAATATTGGTGGTTGGTTCTTATATTTTAATATAATAAAGCTATTTTTAATAATATAATACATCACATTAATATGGTTTACATAGATAACTAAAGATTTTTCAGATTTTCAATCTTGAGTAGGTTAGGTACCTACCTAGTCACAATTTTTCAATAACAATAATTATTGAATTACATCTGTAATAATAATGAATGTATTCAGAATTTAATTAAATTCTGATTGAGTTGGAAAATGGTAATTTGGGAAATTTAAACACTTTCTATTCTCACTGTGTTTTAGTGTGGTATGGTATTGGTGTCGGATTAGAGGGAATTACTAACAAAAAACTGTAATAAATAAAAATCTATTTTTTCACTTGTTATTGACATATTTTTCATTAATTTAATTCAAGAAGTTTTAGAATATTCAAAAATTCATTACTGTTTAATTTAATTTAAAATATGAAAAAAATTGCTTAAAAATACATTTAAAGATTTACAATACAATAAAAATATTGTAACTAATTGATGTTATACTAAATAAATTGGTTAACACTAGCAGAGCTTGTGCAAACGCTTTTAACATCAAATATTAGTAAATAACCATTCATCCAACAAGAAAATCTCAACTACTTTAAAAGTTCTTACTACTAACTTGAGTTCTCGGTAATTACTGCAGTTGATAATGGAGTTCTGGTTTATCAGAGGAACTCCAACTTATTACTTGAGATCTCTGACTATTAGGATTCTTAAAAAAACGTGGAATTATTAGCTAAAACTGAAGTTTTCATTAACTATACTTTTGAACTAAAAACTCAGTAATTACCGTTGTTCTCAGCTACTTCAAAAGATCTTTATTACTAAAGTTAATACTGAAGATCTGTTATTACTAGGGTTTCGAAAATAAATAGAGTTATTATTAAATAACAATTTCAGTAAACTCTCAGTTAATTCTAAAGCTCCCAGCTAATTTCCCAGTTCTTGATCGCTAAACTATTGGTATGTGGCAGGGAGGTCGCATCGGACCGACATACCAGACGGAGCTGATTCCGAAGCCCCTCTGCCCTCCGACGAAGACATAAAGGGGGCTGAGAACCCCTCACATGACCACGGAGACTATATCAGCAACGGAAACACCAAGCATCCTGAGAAAAAGCCCGATACGGCTGTGTAAATTTGTAAGTTTTGTATGTCACTCGGCCAGAATTCCCTGAATTTGTTTGGGAACTTTTAACTTAAATCAACGATTTTGACAGAACCTTTTACGTAGATCAACAATGGTAAAGAACTTCTTAACTTAACTACAAAAATTTAAGAAAGAAGAGAGAAAAAAAAATGATAAGGCAACTCAAACACATAAGTTACTGTCTGACACCGTGTTTTTATAAACATTAGATAATTCTTAAATCTTTTTTATCAACTTAAAAATTATTTTTTTATGGTTAAAGATAGAGATATATTTTACGCAGTTTTTTGTATAACTGACTACCCCCTTAGACATCTTCAAAGGATCTGGAATATAAAGATCTGAGAGAATGTCTACCGCGCCTTGGGGATACAGTCGTGACCCTGTTTTTACGTTTTTTTTTTGTATAACTGAATCATATTCATTTTGAAACAAAAACTAAATATTTGACAGTAAGTAGTAAATGTACATTATAATCAAAAGATCTGATTAATTTTATTTTAAGGCAGTTTTGCTAGTTCTTTACATTTAAATACTTTTTTTATTGACCGAGTGACATCAAACTTGCTTAATATCATCTGACGTGTTTATTTCATAGTGCCAGATGTATTTAAAATCAAATTGTTACTTACTTAATAATTTTAAAATGTATCTAATAAAATCATTACATTCAGGATTTTCGAATTTTGTAAAGAGATTATTGAAGTTAACGCACTTTTAGTAGTAATCATTATTAATTACTAATTTACTAAACGCTAAGTCAAATTTTTACTTAAAACTCACTAATAGATCTTTAAAATAAGTCTGAACACTTTGACTGAGCGTTTAGTAATTTTTACATTTATATAACTGTCTCTCTCTAAATGTTGTCTAACTTTGTATCTGTCATACTTATACAATTGAGGATTATATACCAACTTTTAAAACTTATACCTACTGTAGGTACGATGAATCCAAAACATTATTTATTTATTTATATTTAAATGATTAATGAACATCATAAAAAATAAATAAATGAGTAAATAGTGAGTTTGTATTTCTCAATTGTATAATCTTAAAATGTTAAGTAGTTATCAGAATCTCATAACTTTCCAATTCTTCTAAAATAACAACGAAATCCCAACGCAAAATTATAATTAAGAATATATAGAGACTTTGACACAATTAGTTTTAAGTTATTTTTACAAAACGCAAAAAATGACTTCGCATTTATTTAGCAAACAACAATTCGTTAGATGTTTCCCAAAAATATCAACCTGGCGGGATTTCTGATCACTTTGAATCAACTGAGATACGGACGATCGACGCCTTGGTTGACATTTTATGGGAATAATACTATCATCGGCCATGCTAAATACATAATTAATTATTTAAGCAGCTTATCTTTATCAGACTTTAACCTAAAAGTTACTAAATTACTTTGTCAAAATTTTTAACGGAATTTAGTAACTAAAAAGCATATAAAAAATTCCGATACCAGTTACTACTTTCTAAACTAAAATAAATAAAATAGTTTAGTAGCTAGCTCACATCTTCACCTATTATTTATAATATTTTTAGTCCCAGGTATTACATGTAAGTAATTTTATTTGTATCAGAAAGTATTTTAAATGTATTATGATTGTGTTCGTAGGTACCACATTCTTTATGTACATATATTTTATAAATCTGCTTTTTAAGGTAAATTTAAATTTTATAATACCAAGTTTTTTCTAAATTTACAGTTTGTTTTAAAAACTAAAAGAAAATCTGCTTTATTTAGGAAATCACAAGCGAAGATGAGGTTTTTAAGTTTTACTAAATATACATCTAAGGATAGGCACATCTAAGGATCGTTAAAAATTATCTATAGATAGCTGAACTGTTTTAGGCACGCTTCCGACTGGCAGAAACCTGGATCAGTTGAGCTATTTATAGATTTTTTTTAATGACTTAAATGATACTTAAATAACATTCTTGGAAAATTTTGTATGATATTGTATGACTTTGTTTTTAAGCTTAGCAAAATAAGTCACCGTTGTGATTTTGTGTATTTTAAAAATATTATTAAGAATTTATTTTTGTATCAGTTTAGTTTTAAGTTTTGCACAAGTTTTTTTTATAAAAAATATAACACTGCCAATTTTCACAATTTATAGCTTTTGGATATGCTTACATTTATATAAACTGATTATGTACTGTTTCGTACAATTTATTAGCTTTGACAAATATCGTACATAAAAGTCAGTCTCATTTATATAAAAGTAAATTTTAAACAAAACGGTTTAAAACAATGTTTATACCACTACGTTACTAAAACAGTTTTGAATAAAAAGTATTTATTAAATAAGAGTATTTTGTTGTTTTATTCTTAGTATATTGTACTAAAAATCATAAAAAAGAGATTCAGCTTGTATAAATGATTGAGGTAGCGTTTTTTTATGTTGGCTCTTTGACTATAAATCTTTGTCTGTGTTGAAGTAATTTTAAATTAAGTTTTAAGTTTGGTAGTAAGCAGTAAAAATAAACGTGTTGGATGAGTGGAGCGCGTCATCTTTCGAAGTGATTGGTTCAAAACCGTTTACAACGCGAGCCCTAAACGGTGAAGGCAAACTTTGCGAGGAAACCGCTGGATTACATAGAATAAAAAGTACCATAATAATAAGTAGGTACTTTTAACTAAGTAAGTATACTTAGTTAGGTTCAATGCAGACTGAATTAGCAGAGACGCGACGCGACGAGACGTAACGTTATAAACCTTATGAACAATTTAACAAGATATAGAATGAACGAGGTCTGGCGAAGCCATCTAGTATGCCGCGCTGGCTCGAGCACTTTCGTGCGGTTCATTCTACAAGCGTTTCTATATCCTGTAACATTATACATAAGGTTTATAATGTCTGGTCGCGTCGCGTCGCTGCCAATTTAGCCCGCAATGAGCCTTAGATTCTACTTTTCCTTCGCTACCAATTAGGTACGTAGGTATGGCTTATAACCAAAACTTTGTCTAATATTAAATGCTTTACCATAAAAGTACAGTACCTAAATTTGTATGAGTCAGTGGGCTAAATTTAGGCTTTTTACGCAATGTGCGTGAAGAATCAAGTCTTTCAATTTCCCCACATAAATGATCAAAATAAACGTTGAATTCTCAAATTGTTCATGAACTTCTAGCTTGCAACTCGTGTCTCAAACACGTGGTAGCTAACACGACTTGCATTAAACCTTTCAGGAAGAAGACGTGACAACACCAAGAGCTCTGGAGAATCGTAAGTATCCATTATTTATTAAAAAAAAATATAAATAAGAATTGTTATCAATCAGTCTAAATTTAATATTTTATGTAAAACTAAGTATTTTAGTTAATCTACCTAATTTTTATAAGAATGGGTACTCAAACTCACTAAAAACATAAATTAAGTGTACTTATCTACTTATGAAATTAAAATTAGAGTCATATTTATTAGGTAAATAGGTATACTATTACCTATTCTTTTTTCTCTAATCATTGATCCCACATAACATTGATTTTAAAAGAAAGGTAACCTAACCCTTTTGTTTTTGTACTTAGTAGTTTTTAAATACCTAATTTTGCATGCAATAAAGTTATAATTAACAGCGTTGTAATTTGTACCGTATGTGTATGTAAATAAAGTATACTTTGTCAAGGACACCGGCAGGGGATGTTCTTTTAGAGGGAAACCCGCTTGCTACAACGTACGTTTATAGATTTTATTTATTTAATCATGTTTTTATTAAAACAAATAATATAATTGTGGCGGTATAATATTATTTAAAATCATTTCACATTAACAGCCTGTCAGATTTATATGAAATTATCTTAATTTCATCTAATTTTGGTTGTGGTGCATTTACCTACCATACTTTAGGAACCATTCTCACAGGAACCAACCTCTTTTCTAACTCAAAAAATGAGGTTGTGAATCCTTCTAATTTTGGAAATATTTTTACTGTCATTTTATTTGGCATCAATTTAAATTTCTATCCGTTCAGAACAACAAACATTATTTTATCCATCCTAACTTTCGTATTTATAATTTTGTAGTAAGATGAGTTTTTTTTATTTTATTAAATGATAGGTATCGCTTTGTCTTGGTTGCGGTGGTATTCGCTTTTGGGTGCACTTATAAGAAACATTTTACACATCAGACTTTATCATTTCGTTGAAAATAAGTTTTTAGAAATTTTCAAAGAATGACGCACACAGAATTGAACCCAACAACCCCGGCCGTGGGGATGTCAACTTTTTATATTTTATAAACACAATTAACGGGATATTTACCATGGTTAATTGTGTTTATAGTGTTAACCATGATAGTTTAAAAAGTTTTTATATTTTGTTGTAATTTTACAAAGAAATTGATTATTAGCTATTCTCTACCACCTACCTAAGCAGCATTTGATTTTAGCATTTTGAATATAAATTTGGCCTAATAAAGATCTTAAAGATATTGCGAGGCTGAACTAGTCTATGATGAATTTAAGAATATACTTACAACCTTGATTGAATCCACAATTTAGGCCTTCTCTATCTAATAGAGATTGAGAAGCCGAACTATTCTGCCTGTGCATCGATAAACTTCCATGTAGGTACTACACCCTCAATTTACCGTATATAACATTGTTTTTGCGTCAGTAGCGACACGGAGAGCGCGGTGGGCGGCAAGGAGCGGTCGCGCCTCGCGCAGCTGAGCGCGCGCGTCCGCGCCGCACTGCCGCGCGGCAAGGATAAGGTGCAGGCGAAGGAGGCGGCGCCGCAAGATGAAGAGAAGGTAAAAGGTTTATTATATGTCACAGAACGAATAGTGTGCGTTTTTAGCAGTCAAAGTGAACAATAGGTAAAGGCAACAACGGCAACTTAGGCATTGAAAAACACCGAACTGTTCTGACTCCACACTAGTGGCACTGCTTCGTGGATCTCGCTCGGTATATAACTACGATGCCATGGTTGATACGGTCAGCGTCACCAACTGGTCACCCCACCTGCCGTTCAAACCGCTTAGGGGAGGTACAAATTGGTGACGTTGACTTACCAAAACTTCCAGATCGAAATAATAGCAGGATAATTATGCTACTTCTCCCCTCAAATAAAAATTGCAAGCACCTCACCATTTTTTAGGTAAGTGGTCAAAACCATTTTTTACTAATGTTATCTTCTCTTTCCGCCTCCAGCCAGCAGAAGACAAGGTAGTATACGCGACCCTGGCCCTCTCAGAGCAGACGGCAGACAAGCCTCCACCTGCCTTCGCGGAGTACGCTGAGATCGTCTACACAGACCAAGGACAGAAGGAAGCTAAGGAGACTGCGTAAATGTATCTTATCTTAAAGGAACACTCGTAAAGTTATCTTAAAGTAACATTCATCAAAATATTACGTAAAGTACAGTAAACCTTGAAGAAAAGTTCAAAAATATTAAAGTTTAGAAACATGGAAGCCGTTTACACGATTCTAGCATACCATTCTTGCCTCTTGCTTTCTCAAACTGAACGGAGCAAGGGCTAATATTCCGTGGCAATAATGGTATACCTTCTGGTATCGTGTAAACGGTGTCTTAGGTAAGTAAACTAATTAGGTACCTTAAAAACAAAAATCATTATAAGTATTTAAAACTTTATCTGTTCCCTTTCATACATCATATAGAATCATGAAAAAAATTAGAAAAAAGGGTAAATGTGACAATAAGTTACATTAACCCTATAGAGGGTAAAATGGTACCTAACATCTAATTTTAAATATTATGACCACAAACTTGTGTAGATTTAAAAATAATTCATCATTGGATCTGAAATACCAATATTAAATAGTTTTGGTTTAAGATAGTCAATAATCGATAATATCAGTTTGTTTTTATTTTGATTTATTATTTTATCAAAATACAACCAAAATGTATTAATTTCTATACAATAAACTATCATCTAAATGCAAACATAATTTTAACTTGCTATAAATCAGGACTTCTATATTACGTACTACTCGTCTTTAATATTTTGGAGTAGATAATAGAAACCAATAGATAAAAAATCGAGAAGAGCTCTGAAACAAAACACATCACAACAAAAATTGTATTGGGTATCCACCGATATTTAAAAATATTATAATCAATATTTATTATAAAAGCTTAAATAGATAAGTAATTTATACCTACTTATTATTTTTAAAGTGTTACTTGATCTTCTGTTTTTGTAAAAAAAACTTTAAAAAAATTAATAACAAAACTTAAAAGATCAAGTTTTTTAGAAATCTCATTTATTTCTAAGTAGTTTTAAGAAACTGTGTGTGCTTATTGATATTGTAATAGATTTTAAGCTATTTGTGCCTATATTTAAACGCACAATAAGTAAAAGAATGTACCATTTTATAATTATTTTCTTAGTATAAATTATGGATTTAATTTTGAACCCACTTAAAGATTTTTTTTATCTAAATGAGATTTATACGCGCGATACTCGAGTACTCGTGTCGAAAACTTCCAATGTTTTCATTTAAGTGCCTAATTTTTAGTTTTAGGGACAGTAGTAACAGAATTGGCACCATCATTAGATTAAAATCAGAATAATTTTACTTAAAAATATAAAAAAAACATTTTTTTTATCAAATAATTCATTTAAGCGTTGTACAGTGTTATTTTATTATATTTTAAAGTTTTTAAACAGGGTTTGTGGAGGCTTAATTTTTTTATTAAGTTTTCCAGCTAGAGAAACATTACTGCCGTTTGTTTTTTTGTCAAAAAAAATAAACAAAATTTTATTATTGTAATAAAAATACCGAACCGCCATATTCACCGTAAAAAAAAAAGAAAATTGATTAGATTTAATAGTACTTATTGGTTTTTTGTACAATAATTACCAATGAAGAATAATTATTTAAATATTAAGATTATATTTTTATTATAATATTACTATTTTCCGTCCATGCTTAGTTCAAGCTAGCACTGACAGGTGCTTTTCAACTGTATTTTAATGACATTTTTAAGATCATTTTATATTATTTTGATAAGAATTATATTATTTTAATTTAGTCTTAGTATTTTTACAAAATATCGACTTTTGCTTAGGATTATTTTAAAATCAATAATTGTGTTTAATATTAAAAATGTACTACTACCTACTGTAAAAACCAACTCAACCGGTTAAATAACCGTTTAAATTCTGTCAGCTTTCGCTTTATGCGTTTTTATGATCTTGTAATGGCAACTTTTGTCATTGGTGCTTGTAATAGTGCACAATTTTATATACTAGGCATGTAGCTATAAATTTAAACTATATTAAACAAGCTAGGTACAGAGAAAATAACATGCAGGTACCATTCTTTGTCATTGAAAAACAGGTCAAAATAAACCAAGATTTTTTCGTAGTTCGTAGATTTTGAAAGACCAATTCTCGTCTCTGGCGCGTGTATAGCGCTGTCCTTTTCTATCATGAGAAAACTGTAATTCACTATCCCTCTCGGATTAATATCTATCTCGCTTGTTGCTAGGGATGCCATACTTTATTCATTCAGGCATGGACGATCAACGGGTGTAGGAGCTTCGATCAAATTGATCGTAGGGCATGTAGGGTCTTTCATTTCAAACTAACTATATTCAGGAATTGGATTCAACAAATATATTAAAAAATATTTATGAAATGATTTTTTTGTTTTGTTATGAAAATCTCGAGAAAATCGATAAAGACTATCCTTTTAATTGATTGTTGCTTCTTGTATAACTTAGTCCATTCGAGCGTGCGACGTGATGTTGCTGCGCTGTGATTGGCCAACGTCTGTTCTTCTTGAAAATGTTATGCAACATGTCATAAAAAATCAATAAAAGATACTTTTTGGAGTGAAAACTAAAATCGGCTTAAGAATTAAATTGATACGGTCAAACGTCTATTTACAACGCAAAAATGAAGCCCTGTCAGTTTGTGTAGTTTAAAATGAAAGACCCTGTATACATTTTCTACTGCACCGGCTAACTTCAGAAGATGTGAAGATTCTTTTCTCGTACTGCACCTTTCGAGTACTTATAACATAAAAATCTCTGACATTTTTAAATATTATAGAAATCTGAATCTTATAAAATCTGGCATCTCTGCTTGGTGTCTAGTTATACATAAGCTGAATCATGTATGATTGTATGTACCAATATTTAATAAAAATTGTGTCATTTTAAATTTTGTTTTATTCTTTTTTATTGTAAGGTACCTACCTAATAAAATAAGCTTTTTATGTACCTACTAGCTGCTGTCCGCCGCGGTGCTACCCCCGCGATCCCTCGGGAAAATTTCACTTCCCCGGGATAAAATATAGCCTATGTTCATCAGGGATAATGTAGGATTCTATTAGTGAAAAAAAATTTCAAATCGGTCCAGTAGTTTCGCAGCCTATTCATTTCAAACAAACAAACAAATCTTTCCTCTTTATAATAATAATACTATTATTACATATTATTACTATTATTGTTAGTCTATACAGACTAACAAACTACCACAAGAGCTTAAGATAATGAAAAGACTATAAGACAATGAAGTTGGTTAAAAACTAAATAAAAAACTTAGTTATAACAAATCAATTTATTGCATTGCATTAATAAAATCTAAACAATAATAAGATATAAATGCCCTTTTAGTTACTTAGTTTCACATTTAAGTTACTTAATTCAGAAATACTTTAAGAATGCCACGCAAATATATTACATTTATGTACAACTTAATACACTAATAGCCTTACCATCAAACGTGACATATAGTTATTTAAACCAAGAATAACCATACATTTTGACAGTTTACACTCAGGAATAACTTTATACCAGGTTTATTAGTAGGCGCCTAAGTATATAGTTAGGTATCTTGTGAACAAAGTTAGTTTGAAAAAAACTATGCTTAAAATTTATAAATAAATAATAGTTTTAGTATATAGGTACCTACACAAACTTTGGAATAAAAAAAATCTATTTAAATAAAATTCTTTATATAAAAAGAATGAATAAACACACCAAGAAATTAACAAAAACAAAACATTTTATACATTATCAAGTTCTTAGTACAATGGGCGGCCTTATCGCCGAAAGCGATTTCTTCCAGGCAACCTTTAAAAACTACTTAAACTAAGAGTATTAACTTTTTTAAATTAATTCTTATACAGCCACAAACTTATCTGACCCGGTGAAAGGCGCTTTCGCATTTGGTGTTGGCAGAAAAATACATTTTTCAGTAGAATTCATTAGTTCCTCTTTTGGCCACCGGTCCAGATACGTTAGTGGCACTGTACTAATATTTGCAATTTATTGTTCAACATAGGTAGAAATACAGATCGTATGCAATAGTCCGAGATAGTAACGAGTTCTTCCATATGAACAGTAAAATTGAAGTAAATGAACTTAAATGCTTTGACATAAGGTGCATATTAGTCCGTAATTAATAATAGAATCTTAGGCTCAATGCACATTGAATTGGCAAGCGACGCGTCAATAAGTTTTATAGCGTACCATTATAAACCTTATGAACAATGGTACAAGATATAGAAACGCTTGTAGAATGGACGAGGTCTGGCGAAGCCATCTAGCGGGCCGCGCTGGCTCGAGCGCTTTCGTGCTCAATGTGCATTGAGCCTTAATATTAATATCTTGATAGGGTTCATATTGTTTGGCTCTAATTTGTTAGTATTTGATGCTAAGTGACTTCTTATAAATACATATTTAACTTTTTTTTATTAAATACATAATTATTATATTATGTACACATTTCTTAACTTATTTAATACTGACTTTAATCTATAAATTAAATAATAATATTTTCAATTTTTACTAAAACTAAAATAACAAATTTTACATCAAAGTTGTGGGTATGCTTTTTAGGGGGAATTTGGTGATTGTCAGAGGCACTTCCATAGCCCAGATGTATTTGAAACAAGAATAAAAAGTTAAGAGGGAATTCAGAGGCAAATAATCACTCATAAATCATTTTCGTATTGTGTGATTGGTTGAGCTCTATTGGGATGACAACTGGGAATGGATTAAGGGTAGGTAGAGGCATGTACACAGATGACTAGATTCTTAATCAGGGGTCAATTAGGGGCTGATAAATAACTTATTCTTTTAAGGTTTGGGCGATGATGATGATCACCAATTTGGGGGTAGGTGTTATTCCCCCAATCTATGGCAAAGAGGTAGTACTACCTGTACTAAGGTCGACTCCAACTGGTCCACATACCTTAGAGCCTTTCAGCCGACAGATAATGTCGGACAGTTCTATACTACGTTAATTTGCGAAGATAATGTTACTTGCGCGTTCTAGAATTTGATTTTTTCCGTTCGAAGCGCGCTAGCGCCATCTAGCGATGAAGCGGTGAAGCTCTGCAGTAGCTAGAATCTCTTCTGGCAGTTGGTAATTATCATTAACTTTATCTTACAATGTCATAACAAAACAATGTAGGTATCTACGGGGTATACAGGGGTAAAATGGTACTACCCTAGAATCTCTTCTGGCAGTTAGTATTTATCATAATGAGAATATAACATCCCTTTTACTTTACCCTACAATGTCATAACAAAACAATGTAGGTATCTATCTAAGGGGGAAAACAGGGGTAAAATGGTACTACCCTAGAATCTCTTCTGGCAGTTAGTATTTATCATAATGAGAATATAACATCCCTTTTACTTTACCCTACAATGTCATAACAAAACAATGTAGGTATCTATCTGAGGGGTAAACAGGGGTAAAATGGTACTACCCTAAAATCTCTTCGGGCTGTTGGTAGATATCATAATGGGGTTGCAACATCCCCTTAACCTTATCCCACACTCTTAAAGCCACAGATGCATCTGTATCCGTCCCTTGATATCTATCATTGGGATGTTTCCTCTCATAATGTCTGATTACATTCGATTTATGAGTAAATTTCTTATCACACACACCACAATCGAAGAACTTCTCACTTGTGTGCGTCTTCATATGATATATCAACCTGCTCTCTCTAGGAAATTTCTTGTTACATATATCACATACAAGCCTTTTAATCCTACCATGGTTTATTTTATGTCTTTCCATATTATGTTTGTGTGTGAAGTGTTTTAGGCAGATCGAGCACTGGTACGGCTTTTCCCCTGTGTGCGTTCTTAAGTGGGGTTTAATCAAACCAGAATGAGTGAAGGTTTTTGAGCAATATTGACATTTATGAGGTCGGAAACCAGAATGCCACTGCATATGTCTGATGATAGCACTTTTATACTTGAAATCCATCCCACACAGATCACATACATAAGGTTTATCTGTATCGTGTTTTCTTAAATGTGACTTTAATAGGAACGTTTTTGTGAATACCTTATCACATACATGGCATATTAAAGGACCTTCAACTTTACATAATTTATTTTGGTGTCTTAATAAATTAGCTCGGACTGCAAAACCCTTATCGCATAGCCCACATTTAAACGGTAAATCGGTTAGATGAATACGTTTATGCTGCATCAAATTCGATGTTGTTTTAAAGTTTTTACCGCAGACATCACAAGGCAATAATCTATTTGGGTCGTGTTTTTCGAGATGGGTGTCTAGGAGGTCCTTTTTTGGGAATTTTTTTGAACAAAAAGTGCAGGGAAATGTAATTCTAGTGTGTATAAGTGAATGTCGGTGTAGATTCGCGTTGTTTGCGAATGTTTTGAAGCAGATTACGCACATATGCTTGTTTTGTGGGTAGTCAGTGACAGCATCTGAAATAAAAAAAAATATATATAAATAATGCTGGACATTTCACACAGCATCATCTAGCCCCAAACTAAGCAAAGCTTAGCTATGGGAACCAAACTTATATACTTTTTGTTTGTAAATACATACATATTATACATAGAAACACCCAGACCCGATATATTTGCAGTCATACAAACATTTATCCCGCCGCGGGGATCGAACCCGCAACCTTCTGCGACTCAGGCGGGCTTTTAAAGTTACACTCTACCTTTCGAATCGATCGGACATAAGGAAGTCAGTCAGATCCCCTCATCATTTAAAAAAGAGCTGATAATCTTCAAACGGCTGAACAGATTTCCATGAAACATGGCTAAGAATCCGCTCCGGAATCCTAGCCATCGCAATACAAATTTTAGATAAGCTCATATTTACTAGGATTCTGTGGCCGAGCGGTAAGGCACTCCGGCTTTAGGAGGATCGTCTGATCGTTGCGGGTTCGAATCTCGTCGGAATCCAAAGTTTTGATAAGACTTTTCATTTCTTAATGAAATACCAAGTGTGGATTAAAACAGCAGGGTCACGACCCCAAGGCGCGGTAGACATTCTCTCAGATCTTTTATATTCCAGATCCTTTGAAGATGTCTAAGGTAGTCAGAGGCATGTACAAATACATATTAGATACATGCCCATATCTTGCAGAAGTTAGTATTCCATACGTGACAGGTTGCAAGCCCATCGCCGCCTATAAGAATACTAACTGGTTTTCTCACAACGTTTTCCTTCACCGTTAAGAGCGCATATAAATTTTACGAAACGCAAAATCCATTGATGCACGGCCGGGATTCGATTCCACGACCTTCGGATTGAAGCCAAGTGAGGATAAGCCCTATAAAATTACAAAATTAAAGGTAGATACGTCCAATACTTACTTTTTTCGAAAAAACCCAAATGATCAAGAGGTGACGATCCATCCAGTTCCCTTTTCAACTGAAAACCCAAATTTCAGTTAAATTAGTGTCAGAATATAACCTCTGTGGTGCAGTGGGTGAAAGCCCGCTTGTGACGCAGAAGATTGCGGGTTCGATTCCCGCTGCGGGATAAATGTGATCTGCAAATATTTATCTCGGGTCTGAGTGTTTCTATGTATAATATTTTATGTACGAAAGTATTTCAAACAAAAAGTATATAAGTAGTATATCAATTATCTGGTTTCCATCAAGCTTTGCTTAGTTTGGGGCTAGATTATGCTGTGTGAAAATGTCCAGCATTATTTAAAAGTAATAATTAAATAATTATGGAGATCAACTCTTGACAGACAGACAGACGGACGGAAATAAAATGCTTATTTGCAAGAATGAGAAGGGAAGAATGTCATGTAACTAGGAGAGTGCTTGGTATGAATGTTGATGGATTCACGAGTAGAGGTAGGCCAAAGAAAAGATGGATTGTGTGAAGGATGACATGAGTAAGAAAGGAGTGAGCGTTGAGATGACGGCTGATAGAGGGGAATGGAAGAACACATGTTGTGCCGACACATAATGTGGGGCAGGGAGATGATGATGATGGTGGGGGAATCCTTTTCCTAAAATTAACGCTAAAAAGTTAAAAATATAATCATACGAGTGAAGGTGACACCTGACACGAAATAAATAACCTACCTGTTCTATGGGTTCGTATTTAACAATATCAGGTAGAGCTTCTTCAGCATGAGACGAGCTCTGGTCTTCATCACACGGCTCCGATTTCACACTGGAATTAAAAAGAAAAACAACTACTTAATAGTGTGCAGGAGCGATTTAATTAATTTTGTAAGTAATTCATCGTGGCAACGCCGCCAGTATTTTGGGCACGCTTCCGACTGGCAGTTACCAGTTGAGCTATCTATAGATCGTTTTTACGACGATCCTTAGATAGCTTGACTGATTCTATTGTATTTTGTAATTTTATGTACATACAGGGTGTAAAAAGACGTTTACCGAAGCCGCAAGGGGTAGGTACGGCATCCCAACAACAGTTTTTTTACGTAGATTGCTGGATTTTGAGTTTTAATATCATGGTTTGATTGCAACCCCTCGTTTTCGGTAGTTGTCTTTTTACGCCCTGTATTGTAGTAGCTTATTTTCTGTAATTAATGTTGAAGTTCGAAATCGTTATTTATCTCAGAATCTGTGAAAGCTACAACCTTCATATTTAGGTATATGATTCTTCATTGTTTTATCTTAGACTAGCGACCCGCCCCGGCTTCGCGTTGATGCTAAATATTAGGGTTTAGCCAGCGTTTGCAATGTAAGCGCAAAAAATGTATTAGTAATTCACGACATCACATTAGATAGGTACCTCTAAAATTATCAGTGTTCCTCTACTATATTATGCATGTATTATACATATAAACCTTCCTCTTGAATCACTCTATCTATAAAAAAAAACCGCATCAAAATCCGTTGCGTAGTTTTAAAGATTTAAGCATACATAGGGACTAGGGACATAGGAAAGGGGCAGAGAAAGCGACTTTGTTTTATACTATGTAGTGATTAGGTACGTGTTTTAAAAACACGATTGGTGAAAGTTTTCTAGATGAAATATTTTTTTGTAAAATACATGTTTTCCACACATTTTGCTATTTAAATCTCAGAAACAGCACACTTTGTTTGGTGGGTTTTTGTTTTGTCAAGAAACCTACAAGTATTACTTTAGTTGTGTCTTTTTCTTTTTCATTTGGTTGATTAGTTAACTTGTAATTAGATAAAAAGTGTTTTGGCGCTGTAAATGACGTTGCGTATAGCTCTGTACTTCTCACACGCCGAACAAATCACACTCGCTGTCCCGCTCACAAAATGGCGGCGTATGGCGCACTCTTAAAATCTGTAGGTACAGCCGTTACAGAGATTAACAGGGACAATTAACAGACAAACACATTTTTAAAAAGATAGTGTTTTATGTTGGTACTCATAGTCACTAACGGCCACGTAAATCCGTACTCTCAGAAAATCTTGACTAAAAGTTGACTCTGAGTGCGACAGTTAGGCTCAATGCACATTGAATTGGCAAGCGACGCTTCAATTCGTTTTAAAGCGCACCATTATAAACCTTATGAACATCGGTACAAGATATAGAAACGTTATGTAGAATGAACCGCACGAAAGTGCTCGAGCCAGCGCGGCCCGCTAGATGGCTTCGTCAGACCTCGTTCATTCTAAGTTCATCAAAGTGATTCACTTTGATATTTCTGAAAATGAAGTTATTTCTAGGAGATAGGTACAATCTTATCACCTACCTATCGTCATACTATCGCCAAATCGATATGAGACATGGTGAAGTTTTGACATACGACCTAGTTTTTTTTTAATAATTGTTTCATAGTTTTTAAATACTGTAAAAATGTGTTTGGTAGAATTTATTGTGAAGTATGTGCTTTTTATAGTCAATTTAGCGTTTTCGGTAAGTAATCCATACTATTAAACTCTTTTTGTTACCTTTTCACGCCCAAACCACTGAAAAGCTTTGGCTGAAAATTGGCATGGATAAAAGTTGTATCCCAGGGGGGACACGGCTACTTTTTATCCCGAAAAAATCCCTAGGGACCGCGGGTCACACTCGGGAGCGCAGCTGGTAAATTATAATTTGAATTGTGGTTTAAAATAAAACAAACCATCGTCTCTATACAGCATGGTAGACAGGATAAAATGATTTCATAATAACATAACATTTACAGTAAGAGGATTGTTTAGGAGCTACAAGCCTACATCAAACTATATCCCAGGCTCTACAACCTACAGCGTCGAGTGTAGGTCTGTGGCGCAGTGGGTGAAAGCCCGCTTGAGACGCAGAAGGTTGCGGGTTCGATCCCCGCCGCGGGATAAATGTTTGTATGATCTGCAAATATTTATCTCGGGTCTGGGTGTTTCGTACGTATAATATGTATTTACAAACAAAAAGTATATACTACTTATATCAGTTATCTGGTTCCCATAGTACAAGCTTTGCTTAGTTTGGGGCTAGATGATGCTGTGTGAAATGTCCAGCATTATTTATGTATTTTTGAGTAATTATGATTTTTTTTAGCTTCTTGGTCTAGTGATAATCGCGCTAGGCATAGCGACCCTGGTAGCCATCCAGGACCTGAATGAGATCCTGCCCATCCAGACCCTGGGGATATCCACCATCGTTCTTGGTGGAGTGGTGTTCCTGATAGCATTCCTCGCTTGCTGTGGTGCGGTCAGGGAATCACCTTGTATGCTTATATGCGTGAGTTATATGCTATATTTTATCTTTAAGTACTTCATCATCATCATCTCCCTGCTTCCCACATTATGTGGGGTCGGCACAACATGGTTTATCCTAAGTACTTGTTTTTAAAAACGTAAACAGGGTCACGACTGTATCCCCAAGGCGCGGTAGACATTCTCTCAGATCTTTGATGCGGAGGCAAGATGAGGACTCTCTGACTACCCCTCTTATCTTCTAAGGATCTAGAATACATCAAAGATCTGAGAGAATGTCTACCGCGCCTTGCAGAAGTTAGTCTTCCATACGTGACAGGTTGCAAGCCCGTCGCCGCTTGTTTTTTTTAATCTATAAATAAAAGTGATCTGTATCGCGTCAGATTACGCCGAATTATAACGCACTAGCTTCTGCGCGCGGCATCGCTCGCGTGGTACCAACATTTTGAAGAGTCTAAATGCTTTTTCAGGCTTATCTGAAAGTTTGTGTGTATGTTTGTTTGTTTGTGTTTCAATCACGCCTAAACTAGTGAACCGATTTGGATGAAACTTGGAATAGGCGTAGATAGTGACCTGGAATAACATATCATCATCATCCGCAGCCAAGAATATCCCACTGCTGGGTATAGGCCTCCCTCTGTTTACGCCATTCCTTCCGGTTCGGTGCCTCACGCATCCAAAACAATAACATACATGTATAGGTTATTCAAAATGTTGGTACAACGCGGGCGAAGCCGCGCGCAGAAGCTAGTAGGTACCTTTTTTTGTGCTTTAAAGTTTAGAACCGTTACCCTAACCTCGTTCAAGTTTTCACTTCTATGGCACTCCTGGAGTGCCGCTGTTTTTTACAGTATGCCCTGACAGTCAGCATATTAGCGGGCCTGAAGATATGGCTTACAGTGGTGATATTCAGCGGCCTCAACACCATTGAGACGACGGTGAACGACTGGCTTACTGGTGCTTTCGGGAACACTACTTTCCATGCTGTGGAGCTATCGGTAAGTGATGTTTTCTATCACTGAATAAAGGCACTGTTTAAACCTGATCACTGTCCGCGCCGCAGTCATTTTTCTATACAAAAAATGCTGATGTCAGCAAATGCGGCTCGCCGCTGACGTCAGCAGCATTTTCTGTATTGAATTGACAGTTCGCCGCGTTCGACTCGGCTGGACTGTGCGAACACCCTTACATGCCTGTAGCTGGCACACTTGCATGCCAGCTCCAGGCACATCATCATCATCAGCCTATAGCAGTCTACTGCTGGCCATAGGCCTCCCCTAATAAGCGCCAGTGCGCCCTGTCCTCAGCTCGACGCATCCAGCTTCTGCCAGCAGCTCCAGGCACGTGTCATGACATATGTCGCAGCAAACTGGTTTAATCATAATCAGCCGTTTAATGAAACGCCTAGCCATTTGATTAAACGGCGCAGTTCAACTAGCGGCCTAAATGATATTAGGCAAATGACTTGCTATTTATTACGTTTAACTACTTGCCTAGATATCATTAGGAACGAGCTATGCTCGGAGTTTCTCTGAAGGATAGAATCCGCAATGAGACTATCCGACATAGAACCAAAGTTGTCGACATAGCTCAGAGAATTAGCAAGCTGAAGTGGCAGTGGGCTGGCCATATCTGCCGAAGAACCGATAACCGCTGGGGTAAACGAGTTCTTGAGTGGAGACCGCGACTCGGCAAACGTAGTGTAGGACGCCCTCCGGCCAGGTGGAGTGACGATCTGCTCTGGCTGCTGGCAGAAACTGGTGCAATGCCGCCCATTAGGGGAGGCCTATGTCCAGCAGTGGACTGCATAGGCTGATGATGATGATGAATTCTGGCACTCCGCGGCACTCTCGCTGCGTTCGCTAGTATTGTGCGTAGTTTTAGTAGTTTTTAGTAAATTGTTGTCCTACTGGGACTTGACCTCATGGTCTCACTCAGAAGTAGCGCTCCACACGCTCACCGACGATGCTGATACAATTGTTGATCTGTGCCGAAGAGAACTACAGATGTCGGTAACACGTAGCGAGTTTAATGTTTTTTCCCCATCTCAAAAATCCCCAACGCGCAGAAGTAGTCCCTTCAATTATTTAGCGCAATAGATCTGGACCTTATCTCTTTTAGTTCCGCTGTTGCGGCACCACGGGCCCAGAAGCCTACAGCCCCAACCTTCTACCACCGTCATGCTGTAACCAGTACGAAGCCAGCATCTGTTCCATCCAGGACGCTAATCCTCTGGGCTGTAACACAAGGGTAGGGAGCTGGTTCAGCAGCTTCGGAGGTGCTGTTGGAGGTGTACTCATGACCATCATTGTTGTTGAGGTGAGGAAGCGCTTGTGAGGCTTGCTTAGTTGTTGTGTCTGGTAGAGATCGCTATTTAGCGATAAGACCGCCGATTGTATGTCATTATGTTTTTTCATTTAGTTTTCTATTTTTGTTTATACAAAATAATAAATTACATTTATTTACAGAAACTAAGCTTCTACAAATTACAAAATACAATAGAATCCGTCAAGCTATCTAAGGATCGTCGTAAAAACGATCTATAGATAGCTCAACTGATCCAGGTCACTGCCAGTCGGAAGCGTGCCCAAAACACTGGCGGCATTGCCATTTTTGTTTATTTTTATTATGTGGTGTGCAATAAAGTATTTTCTATCTATCTATCTTGATAGATCCTCGAAGTTAACTGAATGGTTAGTAAGTGGATGGGTGATCGCCAGTGGCATTTTCAACAGCGCTTCTGTGCTTCGGAGGGCACGTTTTGTCAGTACCGGCTATCGGAAGCCTTAGGGCGGCCTAACTCCGTCACCAGAGTTGGCCACTGACTCATACGAACTTACTTTGCAGTGTGTAGCTGTCGTCTTCTCACTTTTCTTCTGCTGCGCAGTCAGGAACAAGAGACGGAGGAATTATTAACGACATATTATGGACGAGAAAACGAGGAGGCCACACAGAAGATGGGCTGATGGTAAAACTGCAACGGGTGGAGGATGGACAGCTTTAGCAAGGGACAGACAGAAATGGAGGGAGTTGGGAGATCCTTTTGCCCATAAAAGGCATACAGACAACTTAGAAAAAATTATAAACAGTGGAATATTAATGTAAACTTGTCTGAATGAGGCTCAATGCACAATGAATTGTCAAGCGACGCGTCAATTAGTTTTATAGCGCACCATTATAAACCTTATGAAACATGGTACAAGATAAAGAAACGCTTGTAGAACCGCACGAAAGTGCTCGAGCCAGCGCGGCCCGATTGAGGCTTCGCCAGACCTCGTTCATATCTTGTACCATTGTTCATAAGGTTTATAATGGTGCGCTATAAAAGTAATTGACGCGTCGCTTGCCAATTCAATGTGCATTGAGCCTTTCGAGAAGTCTCATATTAGGTATACCATATAAAATTTTACAAATAAAAATATTTATATAAAAATTGCAGTTTTTATATACCAACTGTATAAAAAAGTTAACCCACACTTAGGTATTTCATTGAGAAATGAAGTCATCAAAATTTTCAATTCCGACGGGATTCGAACCCGCGATCCTCCTAAAACCGGAGTGCCTTCAACCATGGGCAAACGAGTCATATCCCTGGTGTGCAGGTTGCGGGCCAGCTCCTACACCATCCTGGCAATGATAGCTGCCAGGGTCACCTGTCCCTACACGAGACATTGCTGTGAGCGACACCTATCTAGGAACCCTGTTAGTTTTAAGCTTTGTGTATTTGTCTTCTGTCAGTCTGTGTTCAAAATTCTTGTCTATTTTCTGTGTGTAAATGAGTTTTTGCTCGAAATAAATGAATTTTATTTTTATTTATTTAACAACTTAATACCCAGGACTTACAATCTTCGAAGCTCTCCGAAGCACAAAAGCGCTCATGATAGTGCCACTAACAGTCACCCATCTTACTGACCGGTCAGAACGTTGCTTAAATTCAAAAAAATTATCAAGATCGGCTAAGCACTATATTTTAAAGGAGGCCATGCACACTCCATACAAGGTTGGGCCCAATATCAAAAATGCCAGCCAATGAAAATAAAGGCCTCACCACTGTTGGGAATGTCAATCCGAGTATTTTTTTGTATGGCACTAAGTCTCCAAGTCCACTACTTCAATAGATTTCTTTAGTTGAAAAATCTGGAATTCTATACAATTACATTTTTACAGAAACTAAGCTACTATAAAAAGTCCATAAAATTACAAAATACAAAAAATCAGTCAAGCTATCTAGGGATTGTTGTAAAAACGATCTCGAGATAGCTTAACTGATCCAGGTCACTGCCAGTCGGATGTGTGCCCAAAATTCAATTTTGACTTACAAAATCATTTGAAGTAGTTGACTTTGGGACTTGGTGCCTTACTGAAAAATACTCAGATTGACTTCGCCAATAGTGGTGACACCGATATTTTGTTTGCCGGCACTTTTGACTTTTGGGCCCAAACTGAATGGTGTCCTTTCTCAGGTTTATTATCGACTTGAGGAACAAGAAAGTAATATGATTACAATTACCTAACAGATTTGATAAAATTTTAACCCACTATTTAGAATTTAAAGAAAATCAAGTTAATATTTTGGATTTACAAAGAATTATTCGATTAAAAGTAAAAGTAAAGTAAAGATTACTGAACAGAATTTGATGCATTCTAGAAATAGATTATTATATTTATAGGTCGGACATTTGGAAGGCGTGTCAGAAGTTTCAGCATTCGCGCATGCCTTCGACTGTATTGATTTTGATGCTATTTTTGTACGAAAACATAAAATTATGTAGATGAGTTCATTAGTATTAAAAAAAGCGATTTTAATTCTTCGTTCTTTTTGAGATACTTACGGGTTCTAACAATTTTCTAATGTGTAAAACAAAACTTACCTAACTTCATTGATAGAAATTAATGATTCCGGAACAGGACTAGCCCTTTCTTCTTTGACTAGCACAATTTCAGCCATTTTTTATCACGATTATTCATTGGGAGTCATCACAAAATGAAAAGAATCATCAAAAATAGCACAGCCCAAACCGCTACAGACGATTTTTTATTTCACTTTTGTTTAGAAAGCTAGGGATGTGATAATGTAATGAGATTATTGAATCGACTAAAAATGTTATCATTTTAGTCGATTCGATAATCGTTCTGAAATCGATTCAAAATGGGTAAAGCGATAGAACTAATTCGAATTTAGAAGTTAATCATAATCATACAGTTCAAGCGAGACATTATTATTATTAAAGTTAACGAATCGTTGAGGAATGTAGTTACCTATTGTGTACCTTCGTGGACCATGAAATCATTTCAAATCTTCATCATTTTGATATTTTGTAAGAGAAATACTAACTCATTTTACAATCCTTGTTTTATAAGTTTTCATTGTCAAATAATACTTTGCTTTAATTTTTAGTGCAGGAGTCACTATGCAATAAAACTGATGCAAACGATACAAAAACACATGCCAATTCATCTCAAGGCTTTTTAAAAAGACTTATAGAAAGGTAGGTAACTTCCTAACCTAGCTAGGGATACTCTATTCACGTACAATGTTACAGATTTACCTTAGAACCTCAATTTCGGCTGCATGGTAGGCTCCATTAGGAGTAATGTGTTCTGTGGTACGCACCTACTTATGGGTACATATCACATATTCACCGGTTACCTCCGTAGGTAAAGATGACCTTTTAAAATCCTTTTGTATACTTACCTACCTAAAGGGCAGGAACCCTCGAGGTTTTTTAGGAAAAGTACTATTCGTTTCAAAAGTATGTATCTACCTACCTACATAACTATTTAGCTAAGAATGAATGAATGAAAATTCTATATGCACACCATTAATAAAAAATACAAAAAACAAAAGAAAATCAGATAAAAATGTACAAAGGGCGGCCTTATCGCTAAGAAGCGATCTCTTCCAGGCAACCTTTGGATGGAGAGGAACATCAGTGAAACGAAGATGTTTTTTTTATAAAATTCAGATAATTATGATGATTTTTTTATAAAATTCAGGGTGAATCTGACGCATGGCATACAAAGGCGACAGGACGTTGACATAGGCGCTGTAATGGATCAATTTCAGAAACAAGCAAATGAGTCTGGAAACTATTACGATCCATACTGGGAAGGTGGTGAAAAAGTATTTCTTCAGTATGTTTTATTTTGTAAATAATTGAAACAAGGGTTTTATTTACTAAAATAAGAGAATATTTTTTCATTTAAATTGAAGTGAGTGGTAATAACTTTGTACAATCCCACTCCTAAAATACCTAAAGCTGAAAGTTTGTGAGTTTGTTTAGATGTTTAGATGTCTGTGTTTCAATCACGCCTAAACCAGTGAACCGATTTGGATGAAACTTGGAATAGGCATAGATAGTGAGCTGGGATAGCATATAGGCTATTCAAAATGTTGGTACCACGCGGCGAAGCCGCGCGCAGTAGCTAGTAATTCATTTACTTCCATTTATCAAACAAATAAATCGACAGACAATCGTATTCATTAAAGAGGAAGTTCCTTAGATCATATCTTATTTTAAGAAACCTAACATATTATAAAAGATGAGTTATTAAGTAGGTAATTAATAAATATTATTTTAGATCGACAAAATCACAAAAATGGAAGGCTAAACAAAAATACAGTAAGACCATACCAACAACCTACAAGAACATACCATGGTACTATGGGAATGAGATGGGACGCAACCGGGACTGCTTTAGGGACTGCCCCAAAATACATTCATATGAGTGAGTTTTGTTAACTTGTTTTATTATTTTGAGTGGGTTTGCTAATAAATACATTTGACGACCTCTGTTGTGGCGCAGTGGGACGCAGGAGATTGCGGGTTCGATCCCCGCCCACAAAGTGATCACCGCGGGATTGTATGATCTGCGAATATTTATCTCGGGTCTGGGTGTTTCTATGTATAATATGTATGTATTTACAAAAGAAAAAGTATATAAGTAGTATATCAGTTATCTGGTTCTCATAGTACAAGCTTTGCTTAGTTTGGGGCTAGATGATGCTGTGTGAAATTGTCCAGCATTTTTTTTAGTTGCTTATTTAGGTAAGTAGATTTATGGTAGGTATCATCATCATCATCATCATCCGCAGCCCGACTTCACCCACTGCTGGGTATAGGCCTCCCTCTGCTTTTGCCATTCTTCCCGGTCCTGTGCCAGCCTGATCCACTGTCGGCCTACGACGTTAATAATATCGTCCGCCCATCTCGCTGCCGGACGTCCGACGCTTCTCTTGCCAGTTCTGGGCCACCATTCTGTCATCCTTTTACACCACCTATCGTCACCACGTCTTGCCAGGTGTCCTGCCCAGCTCCACTTGAGTTCCATTACCCGCATACCTGCGTCCATGACTTTTGTTCGTCTCCGGATCTCAGTATTGGGAACTCGGTCTAAAAGTTTGATGCCGAGCATGGCACGCTCCATGGCTCTCTGTGCAACCCTCATCTTGTACACAGCCTCCTGCGTGAGCGTCCATGTCTCGGCACCGTAGGTCATTGTGGGCAGAACACACTGGTTATATAAGCGGGTTTTCAGACATTGTGGAACGTTTCCAGATTTCAGAATGTCGTCCATGGTAGGTAATATACCGTAAATTCTAACGAGTGAATATTTATTCAATCTAGTTACGGTCGTGTGTGTGGGTATAAATACTCTGGTGATCCGCTGTGGCATGTCAATTTTATGGAGTTTGAGAATATGTGCGCCCTGGAGCAGGAAAACTGCCAAGACAATAGAATGAGTAAGTAATAAATAATAATAGACCAAGCGAGAACTCAATACATGGATTATTATTATTACCGTCTGCATCCACAAAGGTGTATTCCCAATGTCCCCACTGAGTTGAGCCCACTGGTGGGCCCATTGGTGGGCCCAACGCTATTTTAATAAAATTTGAAATTTTTGTCCCCACTGACAACGCTAGTGGGGACAACGGGAACAAAGTAATAATATTTATTGTGACGTTGGGCCCACCATCACTTTGGATTCTAAATTTTGATCTCTTGGCAGACGGTAATTTTTTATTATTCATTTATTTCAGATCATAATAAATTCATAAAACACAATTATAACTACGCATACTTTTTACATGCACAGTTAGCGAAACAGTTTCTAAACTACTGCAGACATCATTGTACCTAGACTAAAATTGAACCTTTTTTTGTTCCCAAAATATACGAATTTTGATTTTATTGGTACAATATTCGATCACAAAAAATCAGCGCTAAAATTAAATAAATAAATGTCAGTTTTTTTTAATGGTATAATAGTACATTACGATATTAGTGCGTAAAGATGGTTATAACATGCGAGGCGGAATTTCAGCCCGAGCCGCAGGCGAGGGCGTAATTGAGCCGAGCATGTTATAACCAATACGCACGTATATCGTACGACGTTTTTTAACACATTTGCGAGGAAACAGAAAAAAAAACATTTAAATAAACTCAATCTGTGAATGCACATCGTTGCTTTCCCGCCATTTTAACAGCGCGCTAGCGCTGCCTACTGACTGGCGCCGCGCGGCGATTAGTTCGAAATTTGAATTGCAACAGCGCGCTGCTCACTAGCTGGAGGCACGACTCCAGCTCGGCGGCGATCAGTTCCATATTTGAAATGGCAAATAATGCTGTTATGGAATTTGTATGGACTATAACATAACTATTTGCTTTGATAACACACGCGTTTGTTATGACCCGCTTTACATATCTAAAACCGGTGGAATTACATCAGCTTTACGAGCAAGGGTGTTAAAAAATAGATAACATTACTTTAAAATATGTATGAATTGAATTGAAGATCAGATAAAGCCCATCATAATGTGCATCCACCTGTACCTAATGCTGATGGCTATCGACCTCTAGGTAAAAAAATGGGGCACGTAGTAATACAATAATATCGTCTGTCACTGCGTCTAGTGCCACGGTGGCAAACGGGAATTATTATGGCCAAACCATCCCCGCGAGATCGCTTTTAGCGATAAGGTCGCCCATTTTGTTATCGTGGCTTTATGTTCAGTGTTAGTTTCTCATTTTAATTGTGTAAGTACAAAAAATATATCGAGAAGTTACGTATGTCAAGATGGTTCGGACATAACAGAGAGGATGCCTATAAGTCGTTTTACCAAAATACCTGTATCAAGTGATTGGGTATGGAGTAGCTACAAGGAAGACGTAGAACATACATAAGTACATATCAAATTGGTGACATTTTGGAAAGGGGTTGGGTCAGGAAAGCGCTTGCCTCTGAAAAACAGAAGGAACCCTTAGAAGTAGGTAGGTAACGATACCTAACTATAAGTATGACCGTACCTATAACAATATTCTATTTTCCGTTTTTTCAGGACCAGGTGAGTATTTAAATTATTATTATTTTTTAGCTATCAGTTTCACTTTTCACTTAGATTTTCATTAAAACGCTATTTTATTTTCGATCTCTCGAAACAAATAAGCTTTTCCTGAGTAATTATTCTGGACTAATCTTCAAATGAGTGGAGGCCATGCACTGGAAATCGCAGTATAGGACGGCCCCCCTCTAGATGGAAAGACGATCTTGTAAAGGTTGCTGGGAGCCGTTGGGTGCAGGCTGCAAAAGATCGATCGCTGTGGAAATCGATGGGGGAGGCCTATGTTCAGCAGTGGACGATAGATGGCTGAGATGAGAAGCTTTAAATATTTGTCGATGTCACAGAATACCTACCAGTCGATGTTTTGTTCATGATATACCTACCTAGGTTAAGGAGGGTACATAATACAATATTTTTCAACACACTTGCTCATAAAGTGGTTCTATGGTCACCGCAATTAGGCACATAATGACACCCATTCAATTCAATTCAATTCAATTTTGTTTATTGCTTCATGTTAGTAACAATGTCTTAAATATAGGTAGGCGTTTCATAACATGAACCCCGCTGGGGCACTGCAACATTTGGTAGGTTACTTATAAACTAACTTATGTAGGTAAACTAACTTACATATGTACCCATAATCAAACTGTGACTTTTTCATTACTATAACTCACTGTGAGTGAGTTATTAGTACATTGTACCACAAGAGAGCAAAATTCGTTTTTGTTGCGAGTGCAGAGTTTGAATCCCGAACAAACGAGGGATTCTATATTTGAATCACGAGCGTAGCGAGTGATTCTAAGTTAGAATCCTGAGTGTAGTGAGGGATTCAAAAGCACAAGCAACAAAATATTTTGCTCTCGTGTGATACATACAACTTTTCACCTTACTAGCGAAAAAATACAAGATGTCAGGAAAACCGATTCCCGCCATTATTATTTTTTTGCCCCTCAAGTGGCAGGCTAAAGACCTGCTATCAGACCACCTCGGCCGCCGCCGCCTGGCCGGGCGCACGCTGCGGCCTGTAATATTCGATTCTCATTGGTTGCTTGCAGCATTCTAAATTCAAATCACTTTTCCTCATAGTGTGAGCAAAGTAGAGTTTTGCTCACTGTTTTTACGCGGCAAAAGCGCCCTTTTTGAGCTAGTAAGGTGAAATAGTACATTGTTCCACAAGAGAGCAAAATTCGTTTTTGTTGCGAGTGCAGGGTTTGAATCCCGAACAAACGAGGGATTCTATATTTGAATCACGAGCGTAGCGAGTGATTCTAGGTTAGAATCCTGAGTGTAGTGAGGGATTCAAAAGCACAAGCAACAAAATGTTTTGCTCTCGTGTGATACATACAGCTTTTCACCTTACTAGCGAAAAAATACAAGATGTAAGGAAAACCGCTTCCCGCCATCATTATTTTTTTGCCCCTCAAGTGGCAAGCTAAAGACCTGCTATCAGACCACCTCGGCCGCCGCCGCCTGGCCGGGCGCACGCTGCGGCCTGTAATATTCGATTCTCATTGGTTGCTTGCAGCATTCTAAATTCAAATCACTTTTCCTCATAGTGTGAGCAAAGTAGAGTTTTGCTCACTGTTTTTACGCGGCAAAAGCGCCCTTTTTGAGCTAGTAAGGTGAAAAGATATTTTTAAATTTTATTGGTTGAGTTGCTTTGTTCTTAAAAAAGTTTTTATTCAAAAAAAATATCGTGTTCAATAGAACAAATAAATTAATGTTCCTATTGCTCGCTCATTTCATGCAACTTCTTATTTAAATAGATAATTTTAACTCGTAGGTGTTTAATAAATAAAACTTTCACTCAAATATAACTTTTGTTTTCTCTGTAATCAAAGAAAATTTTAAATTCCCCATTTTGTACATACGTGGCAGTATAGGCGCGGAAAATAAAAAAAACCTCATGCCTTTAGTCTGTGGCCGATCGCAATGCGCGCGCATAGGAAAACTGATTAATTTTTCCCTTCTTCTTCTTCTTCTATAAATAGCAAATCATTTTTCACAACTCGTTTTCACTGTTGAAAATGAGTTTTTATTGTTATTTTATTCACAAATGTGTTGAAAAACGTCGTATGATACACGTGTGTATTGATGATTACCGTCCTCGGAGACCCTCGCCTACGGCTCGGGTCTCAATGGCATGGCGCCTCGGCGGTAATCACCAATGTTACACACTATATAGTACCATAATGTACTATTATTGCTGTATGTAGGTACAAGTGGGAACGTACCTACTCATTATTTTTTTCAGGGTGGATGGCCATCCACCGAGGAGTATGCCCAGAGCTGTCCACCTTCAAGAGGCCCTACACCGACGCACAAGATCTACAAAATAACGCCAAAGAATGGTTATCAGAAATCGAAAAGGTAATCTAAAACCACTCTGTACCAGAAGTAGGTACAGGCAGCGACACAAGTTCAAACACACACACAAATGAATAATTGGAGATTTAAAAGTTTTATTTTCATCATTAAGTGGAAAAATTGTGTAATATTTCACAAATGGTAATGCGAGGCAGTTCAGCCAGTAGGTATTAAGCTAAAGTTTTAGTAACAAATTAATGATTGTTATGATGCCCCCTGTCGTAGATAAGGGATTATCCTCTATTTACTGCACATCCTGTAGGTATGTTTTGTTGTGAAATTGTGAATTTGGTTGCATACGTCTCTAGAAACTTAGGCTCAATGCACATCCATACTATCCATACTAATATTATAAATGAGAAAGTAACTCTTGTCTGTCTATCTGTCGGTCTGTCTGTTTGTTACCTTTTCACGCCTAAACCACTGAACAGATTAGGCTAAAAATTGGCATGGATAAAGGTTGTATCCTAGGGAAGGACATAGGCTACTTTTTATCCCGAAAAAATCCCGAGGGACCGTGGGTTACACCGCGGGAGTGCAGCTAGTTGAAAATAAACAAATAAAATAAATAAATTGGCAAGCAACGCGACAATTCGTTGCATATTAAGCCATTGTAAACCTTATAAACAATGGTACACGATATAGATACACTTGTAAAATTAACGAGATCTAGCGAAGCCACCTAGCGGGCCGCGCTGGCTCGAGCACTTTCGAACGGTGGATTCTACAAGCGTTTCTTATCCTGTACCATTGTCATAAGGTTTATAATGGCTTGATATAAAACTAATTGACGCGTCGCTTGCCAATTCAATGTGCATTGAACCTTATGCGGTTTGTACACGAAGGCACCAATAGGGAAGCAGCAAACATCAAACTGCCTGTTATAGCGTGCTGTTTGCTTCCCTATTGGTGCTGCCCTCACTGTCCTACCTTCGTGTACAAGCATGGGCGGATCCAAGATTTTTTTCTGGGACGGGGCACAAGAAACAAAAACTGACAAAAAATTCACAATTTATTCATTTTTCGTAGTTAGTAGGTACACAAAATATCGTCCGGGGGGGGGGGGGGGGGCACGTGCCCTCGTGCCCCCCCCCCTCGTGTTTTGCTAGTATTGTTCATTTTAGTAATTCTAGTGACAAGTAAAACCCGAGCAATTTGCTTGTATTGTAACGCTTTAAATTTAGAGGTGGGATGTATAAGTAGAAACTAAAAGGTTGGCGTTAATAACAGTATTTTATTCAGCATTCACTGTTGTACAAAAGTCATAAAACTAATAAATTAGGTTAATACAGAGAAGCTACTTTAAAATTATAATATTGATAAGTTAAATTATTACAGAGTGTTGAAGAATGTTGGGCGCCTTAAATTTATATGACCAGCTTAAGTCGGTATAGCAACGAGAAGTATTAACAGGGCGTGAAGGCCTACATTAACTTTCCTAGCAACCAGATAAATATTATTAGGTTTAAATTAAAGTAAAGTCTGAGTCTAGGTGATGTTCAGCATTTGTAGGTTGTAGATTCGGATACCGCAGAGTTGACCGAGGGGTAAAAGTTAGTTAGTTTGGGACACAGCACAGAATATAGAAAAATACACAGCGGACAAGGTCCGACTGTGTTACCAGGATACTCCGCAGGCGCTCCGCAGGAGCCGAGCTCAAAAGAAGGGGCCAGGCCTCCTTCGGTGCTGCACTGCCAAGGGAACGACCTCTCACAGGCCGTTCCAGGGACGACACAAAACGAGATAATTGGAGCCTTCAGCTGGACCCCGCTGCCAGTGCTCTGGGGGGGAAGACAAGAGAATAGTGTTAAAGAAGTGTTCCTCAAGATAGGAAACCCTAGGGAGTGACGCGTGGCATTGCCTATCGCCGGTATAAAAAGTACCTTGAACGTAGCTCTCCGATTCCAGGGAAAAGATCCTCTCGGCGGCCTTTTGCAGGTGTCCACGAGGCAGATGTCTCGGGCTCCGGAGTCACGTCACGACTTGACCACGAGGTCCTATTTCCACCAAAAGAACCAGAATTTTAGTCACAGAGCTGGCGAAGCTACGCACAGGCGGATCACTAACATACATACCAGCTGAAGGGATTCCAGTACGGATTTATAAGTTCACGAGCAAAAAGTTATCCACTCAGTCTGAGTGTCACAGCCAAAGAAAGAACCAGCCATGTCCTTCGAAGTACGAGCAGAGAATTTAGGGATCCCAGCTCAACGCCGCTCACTCCCTTCCAAACCTGAGGGAGGATCCGGGAAGCAAATCTATCCTCCAGTCCGACAGAGACAAGCTCGAACACACATTGGACCAGACCAGGTCATTCTTCTACCGATTTAATACGCCATTGCGTACTAACAATCCGAAAAACAAAAGAATACGATAAATTTCAACTCGAGACTGATTTACAAAACAACTCATTAATTTGCAGATTCTTGACAGCTTGCAACACCTATACTGTCAACGTGACATGGACATTAGATGTCAATGTCACTTTTTTTTTTTCGCCTAGCATGAATTTAAACCAGTTACAGTACATCCCCAGCCCAGCAGAATTTACGCAGTAAATTCGATCGGCTGACCCCAGCCGAATACCAGAACAGAAGAAAAAACACCAGAAAACACCAGAAATGTTAACCTATCCAACAAAGAAAATCTTATTTTAAATTCAAAGTAAACCCTATGAGTACCTAAGTAGGTTTATTAGCAATGAATAAGCGACGGTTTAGTCCCGCTACCTATCATGATAGTTTAAAGGTAAGAAAAGTAGCTAGGAGCGTACGTAACTATGTATGATACTTTCTGTACAAAAGTACCTAGATAATACTATGTTTACATATCTTAATGTATAAACTAATAGTAGGTAGTAGTATATTTACATGGTAGGTAGTAATTATTTACTGGCTTAGGGGACTAGTTCCCTAGGATTGAAGATCCTAAGCAGTTTGATTCATTCTCCTTCCAAACAATCTCTTTCATTCTTCCCTTTCACAAACCCCCCCTAGCAAATCACACAATCATACCTCCACAAGCACACACAGTTTCTCCTATGGAACTGAAGATACTGTGATTGAAAACTAACATACATCATGAAGTCTACCTGTTTAGACATGGTAAGACTGTCAATAGTAACCAAGTGAGTGTATCCAAAATACCCAGTGTTGGCTTATTTCAGTAGTCACGACCCGCTAAATGGCAATTGGGGAACATCTCCTTGTTGAAAAAAAAACTGCAGAACAAGAAAAAATCCCATAGGTAGTAATTACCTATCAAGAAGCCCTAACCTACCTACTTCCTATCTACCTACTGTCTAACCTAATTATTCTAACATGCAACTAAATCTAATCGACTATCTAAAATCCCCATAGGTAGTATTTACCTATAAAGGAGCCCTAACCTACCTACTTCCTATCTACCTACTGTCTAACCTAATTAATTCTAGCATGCAACTAAATCTAACCGATACTCTAACCTAACCAACCACGCAACAGGCCGGCGGAAGTGAGGGGTGGTGATTACAGGAGATCAACCACACGACACTCCACTGGGTAGCGGGCCTGTGCCTACCAACAAAAGAAATAAAAGCATGACACCAGCAATCCAACAAACCAAGTATATTCCAACTCCCGGGACAAGTGTTACGTAGCCTGGGCTACGGTCCAGGGCTCTCTTGAGAGCTTGAGAGTCTCAGACAGTCCTAGTCAGAACTGTTTTAGATCTTAGTTAGAAACTAAGTTTTAGTCTTAGAGGAGTTAGGTAGGAATAGCTACCATGTCATAGCGAGCCTAGAACGCGCTTGAGTTAAGTTTTAGTTTAAATTAGGTAGGAATAGCTACCATCTCAGAACGAGCCTAGAACGCGCTTGAGTTAAGTTTTAGTTTAAGATTAAGTAAGTAGGAGTACCTATCTTGCTGCTCCTAGCGAGTTAAGACGCGCCATCGCGCTATGTTTTACTAGTTCAACTCTTCGCAGGTCAGTTTGTGAGAACATCTCAGACAAAATGAACTAAGGAGAGTATGAACCAGCATCAGCGGACTAAACGACTTGAATCTTGCAACGTAGATCAGTCAGTTACTTAGGTTAATTAGAAGTTTTAAGGTCCTTAATATGCCAAACCCCTGCGTTTCTACCATGCTCGTCCACGAGTTCGTAAACCAAGGGTGATCGTTTAGAGATGATCTTACACTTTACGAATTTAGGTGCTAGCTTTGCTGAGAAAAACCTACCCTTATCACTAAGAGGAAAAGTTCTCTTCCACACGGTTTGTCCAACTTTGAGTTCCACATGCCTCCTACGCAAATTGTAGTAGTGAGTGTTTTTTGCATGCGCCTTAACTATTTCCTCACGAACCTTACGAAAAATTTCCGTCAGTGTACCAAGACGACGTACATAATCGTCGCGACGTGGGAACGTGATATCTGACAAGTCTTCCGGAGCCATGTCGTAAAGCGATCCGTTTACTACTGCTTCCCGTCCGTGAACCAGCAGAAAAGGTGAGAAACCAGTCGCGTCACTCACTGATGTGTTGATGGCGAACTCAATATGAGGAAGGTGTAAATCCCACTCCCGGTGGTCCTCTTGAATGAGGGAAGAAATTGCCGTAACAATAGTTCGGTTTTGTCTCTCTACAGGGTTTACTTGTGGACAATACCTCGGGCTTAAGTGTACCTGAGGGATGCTATATTTATGAAACAAGGCTTGTAACTCATTTCCAGTGAACTGCGTTCCATTGTCAGATATCACTGTTTGAGGAATACCATGCTTCATAAATACATCATTCTCCAAGTGTTTCACAATGTTGCTCGCGGTAGCGCGACGCAGAGGAAAGAGCATGACATATTTAGAGAAGCAGCACATGGCTACTAATAAGTGTACACATCGGTTCCTAGAGACCGGAAAGGGACCAACCAAGTCTATGCTTATAGTCTGGAATGGCCTATAACATTTTTTAGGACTACCCATCAGCCCTTGAGTAGTTTGAGCTGGAATCTTATGAGATAGGCAAACCTCGCAACCACGAACAAAAGCAGCTATATCCTTAAATAAAGCTGGCCAGTAATAGACTAAGGATATCTTTTTAAAAGTTTTTTGGATGCCCAAGTGGGCAGAAGTAGGTGTGGAGTGAAATTCATTTATAATCTCCTCTCGTCTCGATTGATCCACTACTTCTTTCCACTGAAAGTCCTTGTTGAGATCGTTATTAGACTTGCAGAAGCGAAACAGCTTATTGTTCTTGATTGTGAAGTTTCTACATGATAGAGGTTTAGTTAAGCATTTGTTAAAGAGTTCATCGTACCATACATCTCCTGTAGGAGTAAAGTTATCTACTTGGGAAATAGCGGCGACGCAGGGTACAGCTCTAGAAAGGGCATCCGGTACCACATTCTCCTTCCCAGCGCGATGTTCAATGACAAAGTTATAGGGAGACAACCTACATCCCCAGCGAGCAAGTCTGCCGGTTGGATTCGAGAGATTTAGGAACCATTTCAGGCTGGCATGATCAGTGATGATCTTGAAGCACTGACCGCCCTCCAAGTAAGGTCTGAAATGTTCCACAGCGAACACCACCGCCAAGGCCTCACGCTCCGTGGCTGAGTAGTTTGTCTCACACTTTGTCAATGATTTGCTCGCAAAGGCGATGGGGTGCTCTTTGCCATCGACCTCCTGGGCGAGCATTCCTGCGATACCGTAACCTGAAGCATCACAGTGCAGTGAGAAAGGCTTGTTAAAATCTGGGCAAGCTAGTATAGGGGCAGACACTAAAGCTTCTTTTAGTTTTTTGAAAGACTCTTCTGCCTCCGCGGACCATGCGAAGCTAGGCGCATTTTTCCCAGAGCTGGTCAATCTATTCAAAGGAGTAGCGATTAGGCTGAAGTTTTTGATAAAGCGTCTATAGTAAGAGACAGTTCCCAAGAACATTTTGACTTCCTTCCTAGAGGTAGGAGTCGGAAAGTCGACAATAGACTGTACCTTTGAGGGATCAGTATGTAGTCCTCTCTCGTCCACTACGTAACCCAGATATTTTAGTTCCCGTCTAAAGAACTGACACTTACTAGCCTTGATTGTAAGTCCTGCTTGTTCAAGACGGCTATAAACCTTTTCTAGTAAAGATAAGTGACCTTCAAAAGTGTCATGACAAACCACTATATCGTCTAGGTACACAAACACATGATTATCAAAACCGTCTGGACCAAACAGCAAGTCCATCAATCTTTGCTGGGTGGCCGGAGCACCAGTTAAGCCGAAGCACATCCTGGTAAAGTGAAACAAGCCCCTTCCAGGGACTGTAAAAGCAGTCTTTTCCCTGGAGGCCTTATCCAAGCCTATCTGCCAAAACGCGGAGCTCAGGTCAATAGAGGACAGATATTTAGCATCTCTTAATCGATCTAAGATCTGTGAGATATATGGTAGAGGGTAAGCATCATGTTTTGAGACCGCATTGAGTTTCCGGCTATCCAAGCAGAAACGCAGTTCCCCTGAAGCCTTCGGAGTCATTAGGGTTGGATTATTCCACGCACTACGACTAGGTTCTACTACCCCGAGTTCCAACATGTTATCTAATTCCCGATGGAGCTCGCTCAATTTGGCTGGAGACATCGGATAATACCGTTGTTTAATCGGCTTTGCATCCCCCGTATCAATAGTGTGAACAATTATATCAGTTTTTCCCAACCCTACCTTCTCAAATGCAATATTTTCGAATTTTTTAATCATATTGTCAGCTTGCTGACGCTGACTTAAAGTTAAAGAGTCCATAGGATGTAAGCGGCTGATTTCAGCCACAGACATCGAATCCGTGTCACGTTGTGACCATGGTAAAGTATTGAGAACCTCTGGAACCAAGTTGAATATCTTCCAGAAATCCCATCCAAAAATGACGGGAGCCTTCACGTCGGGTATGACGTAAAACCTGACGTTGTGCTCTGTGCCACAAAATAGTACTGATAGTTCGAGAAACCCACGTATGTTGGATCTAATTCCATTTACGGACACAATAGCCCATGTGCCCTGACATGGTAAAAGTTTAGCACCCAAATTTATAAAGGTATCGGCAGAAACACCCCCCAGTATGGAGATGCTGGAGCCTGAGTCTAACAATCCTACGATTTTTTGACCTAATATACTGACGCCTAAGTAAGGACGATCAAAGTTTTGCTCACGGACCGAAGCTACGTTGCAAGAATTGCCAAAGAATAAGTTGACAGTTTTCCTATCGTCACTGTCAAAATGTTTAGAATTGCTCCGATCCTGACCTACAGGTTTTTTGAAGTTGATTGAGAAATGTCACCGGAGTCAGCTGATCCCGAGCATTTACATTGGCATGGACTGGCCATTTTAGGTCTTGTCCTAGCGCAGTCAGGGCAGTTTGGAGTGATATAGCCCTTCCTTCCACAACGAAAACAAATCAGAAACCTTTCAGCTTTGCAGTTAGTTAGAGTGTGCCCCGTAATCCTACAACGGTGGCAGAACAAGGAGGACTTTGACCCCGAGGACTGAGGTGCCTGTTTGTAGAAGGGGTGTGCTTGTTTGGGACCCATCGACACTTCCGCGACGGCAAGTTGACTACTAGCTTTGTAAGCCAAATCAGTGGCAAGTGTATGTTGGTTTGGTTTCGGCGGCTCCACGAAATATTGTGAATTCAAGTTCTGCCTCTCTATCTCCTTACATTTCGTCTTGAAGTCAGAAAGTGACACGATGGGAACAATAGCTAACCTCTCAGCAAAACAAGGACGAATATTTCGCCTAAGGATGCGCAGCTTCTCCTCCTCGCTTATGGGTACACGAAGTCTGGCGAAAAAGTTGAGCATCACCGAGTAATAAGTGCTAAAAGACTCTCCTACCCCCTGGGTACGCGTCTTTAATTCCTCCATCAACCTATAATCGAAATCTGATGGCAAGAATTCGTCCAACAATTCCTGTTTGAGGTCCTCCCAAGAATCAACAGAACTACTGATGCCTCTGTACCACAATAAAGCGGACTCAGTGAACAGCTCCGCTGCAGAGCGGAAAACCTTGCTATAGCTTAGTGAGCGAGAATGGACCAGTTCATCCAACCTATTCAGAAAAGATAAGATACAAGTTTTGCCATTGTATTTCAAGTTTAGAGAATGTACTGATGTCGGATGGATATATGTAATTTTGTGTAAACAGTGTTTTGAAGTTTCCACCTCTGATTCTTCACCGGCAGAATCAGAATCAGTATCAGCATCAGTGTCTGCTGATTTAGCTGCAAGTTTAGACAAAGCAGTGACCAAGTCAACTCTAATTTTCTCCAATAACTCATCGTCGGTGATATCTACTAATCTAGATGATCGGCTCTGTAAATGGTAAGCAAGTGAACGTAGCCTTTCTATTTGTGCTTTTGTCCTACATTCAGATGGTGTAGCTAACTGATTAGAGAGTGAATCAGTTTTGGACTTCAGAATTGTAAGTTCACCGGCATAGTCAAAATCTGGTGGAAGTTTATCTGGGTTGGAGTCTCTGAGGAGACGTGCCACCTGTGATCTGAGTTCCTTTACTTTAGATGCCGGTTTCCCCCCTCTGACAAGAACTTCATATTCCAATTCATCTTTCTTTAGCATGTAAGAATTAATTTCACTTGCCATTGTGATTTAGTGTATCTAATAAATGCTAAAATTAAACGTCTATTTTTGAGTATATCTAAGTATTTTGTTTTATTTATGTAGTATTAGTGAGAATATTTAGTAGTAAATACAACAAAAGTTTGAAATTAGCTTATTGATCACTGCAATGTGTTGATATTTAGTGTTTGATTTTTAGTGCAAAGTGATATTAGTTTAGCAATATTACCAGTAAATCAATGTACATTCCACACAAACAACAACCATCCAAGAAGAAATAACTATTTACTCAAAGCAACCGAGCCAAATTGAAGTTTTAGAATTTCCTACTAAACAAAGTTACAATTCTAGATAAGACCAGGTATCCTAGAAATTACTATGATTAAGCAAAGAATCTAACCGGGAATATATCAAGCTAAGGATCATCCCAGCAGTAGTTCCTAGAATATTAGAGTAGAGTAAACCCTATCCAGAACTGAATTCAAGAAAATGTAACACCGGAACAACACTATCTATTGAAGCACAATTCCACCATTACAACACTATTGTAAAAACTAGAGTAAACAAAGTGCTGTACGTTTGCATGAGTTTCTAAAGAAGTAAGTATGCAGGTATTAAAATATTAAGTTTAGTTTTTTGATTTTTAAATTATTTGGTTGCTAAGAATTACAATAAATAGCTGGACAGTTTACACAGTAAAGTTGGCACCATACAATGATAACATCTTATAGTATACACACAATAAAAACAATTTACACAGATTCAAAACAATCAAAGGAAGGAAATAAAACACAACAAATATATTTTACACAGTTGTTTTGTTGGTTAGTAAGTTATGTTCTAGCAATAATGTTTTTCACCTAATGCTGTAATTTAGAAACAAAAGAATTCCTATCTAAAAGTATCTGTGGTTGCTAGGAGTTATTTACCAAGTTGGAAGCGCCACTGTAACGCTTTAATTTTAAAGTGAAGGCCTACATTAACTTTCCTAGCAACCAGATAAATATTATTAGGTTTAAATTAAAGTAAAGTCTGAGTCTAGGTGATGTTCAGCATTTGTAGGTTGTAGATTCGGATACCGCAGAGTTGACCGAGGGGTAAAAGTTAGTTAGTTTGGGACACAGCACAGAATATAGAAAAATACACAGCGGACAAGGTCCGACTGTGTTACCAGGATACTCCGCAGGCGCTCCGCAGGAGCCGAGCTCAAAAGAAGGGGCCAGGCCTCCTTCGGTGCTGCACTGCCAAGGGAACGACCTCTCACAGGCCGTTCCAGGGACGACACAAAACGAGATAATTGGAGCCTTCAGCTGGACCCCGCTGCCAGTGCTCTGGGGGGGAAGACAAGAGAATAGTGTTAAAGAAGTGTTCCTCAAGATAGGAAACCCTAGGGAGTGACGCGTGGCATTGCCTATCGCCGGTATAAAAAGTACCTTGAACGTAGCTCTCCGATTCCAGGGAAAAGATCCTCTCGGCGGCCTTTTGCAGGTGTCCACGAGGCAGATGTCTCGGGCTCCGGAGTCACGTCACGACTTGACCACGAGGTCCTATTTCCACCAAAAGAACCAGAATTTTAGTCACAGAGCTGGCGAAGCTACGCACAGGCGGATCACTAACATACATACCAGCTGAAGGGATTCCAGTACGGATTTATAAGTTCACGAGCAAAAAGTTATCCACTCAGTCTGAGTGTCACAGCCAAAGAAAGAACCAGCCATGTCCTTCGAAGTACGAGCAGAGAATTTAGGGATCCCAGCTCAACGCCGCTCACTCCCTTCCAAACCTGAGGGAGGATCCGGGAAGCAAATCTATCCTCCAGTCCGACAGAGACAAGCTCGAACACACATTGGACCAGACCAGGTCATTCTTCTACCGATTTAATACGCCATTGCGTACTAACAATCCGAAAAACAAAAGAATACGATAAATTTCAACTCGAGACTGATTTACAAAACAACTCATTAATTTGCAGATTCTTGACAGCTTGCAACACCTATACTGTCAACGTGACATGGACATTAGATGTCAATGTCACTTTTTTTTTTTCGCCTAGCATGAATTTAAACCAGTTACAGTATTTTAGTTGTACAAGTGATACAAACTAGTATCATTTAATAATTATAATAATAAATAATGCTGGACATTTCACACAGAATCATGTAGCCCCAAACTAAGCAAAGCTTGTAGGTACTATGGGAACCAGATATCTGATATTATACTACTTATATACTTTTTGTTTGTAAAAATACATACATATTATACATAGAAACACCCAGACCCGAGATAAATATTTGCAGATCATACAAACATTTATCCCGCGGCGGGGATCGAACCCGCAACCTTCTGCATCCCAAGCGGGCTTTCACCCACTGCGCCACAGAGGTCGTCAAATTTGTAGTACCTTCAACCAGTTGTATTTCTGATACAGAAGGTCAGTGAATATGAAACCTGGATTATGACAACAGAGTCGACGCCATCCAGATGATGCAAGAAATAAAATACATAAAATAAAAAAAGCACTGAGTTTTATTGGATTACTCCGACATAGGTACTGTTACCCCAGATCATTTTCTTACTTGCGTAAAATTTTCAAATTATTTATATTTATAAGACCCCTCGCAGACTACAGACTTTCTATCGGTCGATAGTTGAGACGGGCTATACCGTGGGCTATACTTCTCCACACTCATTACGAGCCGAAGTATATTCCGTCTCAACTATCGGCCGATAGAAAGTCTGCAGTCTGCGAGGAGGCTTAAACTAATTTTTCAAATCAATGAAAATCAAAGCAAGCCAATGAAACTTACCTACAGTCGATTGAGGATATTTCTTTTTGAAGTAAAAAATAAATAAATAAATAAATAAAGTCGACCGAAACGTAAAAAACCGTAAAACCTAAATACGAGTCGTATTGTTACCGTACTGTTACATTGTCGTATTGTTACACATACCCGACAGACTTTGTTCTGCCTTGCACTTTAATAATACCATACTTATGTACGGCACCTAAATATGATATGTGTACTTTCCCATAATAGCCCAAGCTTAGACAAAGCCCAACACAATTTTATTTAAACGTAGGGGATCAGATTTTTATTGGACTCTGCGGCGGATTAATCGGCGCGATCGACTAAAATTCTAATCGATTCCGCAACCGACTAATCTTTTACCATTACTACTGGTTCGTCTCGTCACTAGTCGTAGGAAAGAGACGTGAAAAGTGGCGGGAAAAGTCAAAACTCCAACAAACGATTACAAAATTACATGAAGTGAGGTTTTTCTAGGCTTCCTAACTTACTTATCGCTATTCATTCATTCGAATACGGTGTAAAGAACTTGCGCTATGAGGTTGCGTGTACTTTTATCAAGGTTTATGTGCCGTGTTGGCCGAATAGGGTAAATGCCTCGGACTTGCAATCCGGACGACAGGAGTATTTTATTATTGTTCTGTGAATCCAGAGGTCGTGGATTCGAATTCTGGACATTAATCAATGGATTTTTAGTTTCGTAAAATTTATATGCTTTAACGGTGAAGGAATAATGAGGAAACGCGCAGCTTAGTCAGCTCCACACGTATTGACGTCTTTCCTGTGGATATGATTAAGCTGAGGGTATGGTTTAGGTGCTACAAGCCTCCATCACAAACAATGTCCCGGCACTAGCCGAGTGTAGGCATCTATCCCTCCAGACAACGTATAGATCATCTATTATAATAAAGGTAAGTGCTTATACGCAATACTTACAACAAAAAAGATCTGAAGTTAGGTGCACTAAACGATTGCGCATGTAGTACATTGCGTAGAGTGAGCGAGATAGAACGATGCAACAAACATAACCTCGACGACTTCTGTAGCGCAGTGGGTGAAGGGTCCGCTTGCGACGCAGGTTGCGGGTTCGATCCCCGCGGCACAAATGTTTGTATGATCTACTATTTGTCTCGAGTCTGGGTGTCTTCTAAGTATAGGTATGTATGTATTTACAAACAAAAGTATATAAGTAGAGTATCAGTCATGTCAATCAAGATTTGTCAAAGAGCAATGGAGCGTAGCATTCTCGGATTTAAGCGCGTAGATCGAGTGCGAAACACCATGCTACGTTCACTGACAGGCATTGCAGATGTGGGTGCGAAAACTGCCAAGCTCAAGTGGGATTGGGCGGGTCACGTGAGCCGGACGGACCAAGGAAAATGGTCCCACATAGTCACGCCATGGATGCCAGAAGGACGGCGGCGTAGAGGTCGCCCTCGGAAACGTTGGCGAGATGACATCGATGCCTTTGAGGATGATTGGTGGAACGTGGCAGGGGATAGAGACCATTGGAGGAGTTTGGGGGAGACCTTTGCCCAGCAGTGGGACGAGATGGGTTGAATAAAAAAAAAAAAAAAAAAAAACAAGCTCTGCTTACTTTGGGGCTAGATGATGCTGAGTGAAGTCCAGCATTATTTATTTCAGAAGCGAGTGAGCGAGGCAGCTATAAAAGTCATCTTCGTTTGTCATCAAAAATGGGTTCTGCGTAGCTACTTCAAGCCAAAATCCGATGTGCCTACTGTACTAACAAAATAAAACACGTATACATTAAGTAGTATATTTTGTATAATTATAGACATTTATTTATTCTATATACATCATTTGGCAGTTTTAAGTTAATTTTTACAATATGGACAACAATTAATGTACCAAAATGGACATATAATATACATAATACATACCTAGCGTACAACATAAAGGAACTATTTCACCACTTCTGAGTAAAGTACCAAGTAATGTCCTAACATTGAGCCTACTCAATGCACATTGAATTGGCAAGCGACGCGTCAATTAGTGTTATAGCGCACCATTATAAACCTTATGAACAATGGTACAAGATATAGAAACGCTTGTAAAATGAACGAGGTCTGGCGAAGCCAGCGGGCCGCGCTGGCTCGAGCACTTTCATGCGGTTCATTCTACAAGCGTTTCTATATCTTGTACCATTGCTCATAAGGTTTGTAATGGTGCGCTATAAAACTAATTGACGCGTCGCTTGCCAATTCAATGTGTCTTATTATTCAGCATCAAATGTAAGCTAATTGTTATCATGAAAATCTGCTCAGCCGTATTTTATTAATTTCACATCATAATAGAAAGAAAGAAACTTTTATTCTGTGCTACAGACAGAAGAATTAATATATATAATGCAGGTACATTGTAATATTATTGAATTAAATTAAGTTAGACATAATCTGATTAGTGAACACTCTTAACTGAAATAACTATAAGTGACCGCAAAATAGGTCGTCACTTAGCAAAATGTTACGTTTAATAAAGTTATTTAGAAGTTAACTATCCAGCACTTTACTTGGAGGTGATGATATAGAGGACCTAAGACATTCTTCATCAGACTATCTGTTCACTTAATCACGCCACTGATTCTTTCTTAGTTATCACTTAGTACAAAAAAACTGTTGAAAATATGTTAAATAAGTTTTTTTTTTTTTAAATTTCAACAAGTAGGTACAAACTTTTAATGGATTACCGTGATCTGATTGAACTCACCGATGTAAGTACAAAATTTCATTTCAATCAACCTATTTTCTGAGGAGTTCCGTTCTCCATCATCGGACCAGCTCGCTATCATCATATTTCAAATTAGTAGATGAAACTTGACTGATGTAGTGAGTTTCAACTCAAGCTAACACACAAGCTCTGCTTACTTTGGGGCTAGATGATGCTGTGTGAAAAGTCCAGCATTATTATTATTATTATAATCAACCTATTATCTGAGGAGTTCCCTAGAACAGCTCTTGACTCCATCATTAGATCAGCTCGCTATTACCATATTATTGCATTGTCACCGAGGACTCGCAAGTGTACCAAAATTCAGCTCCGGACACCGGGAAGTGGGTCAAATTAAGCTTGCAAGATTTGACCCGGACAAACATACAAACATTGCAAGTTAATTAAAAGCCTTTAAAAACAGTGGCACTCTAGGAGTGCCGAGAGAAGTGGAAACTTGTGCAATAAGGTGCCTACTGTATTTTTTTTATCGTCAGGAAATCTAAAAATATCCAAAGATAATGACTTCACCCGTTTAGTTATAAACTGAGCTTTTACAAATATAAAATATTGCCGTATAAATACCGAGTACAGAACTAGATGGCGCTACTGGTAGGTCGTCACGTGACTCGCACGTGACCTTCTCGAGGCGAAACCAAGAATAAATTGTCATCTCAAAACTGCCCAACGCGTCTAAAAAGTTTTAGATTTCAAACAAAATGTATGGAGAATGGCGTTTCTCAGACGAAAGATTTAAAAATCTAAAATTACGAAAGACACTTGAATAGTTTATTTCTCAAAAGTGACATCAAAAGAACCAGTGTTGTGATAGTATCTCGCTTCGCTTTAATTCTAAGACAATACAATATCCTATTTCCCTAAATGGTGTTTTGTTTCATACATTTTATATGTCATGTTGACTCTTTAGCTCAATGCATATAGAATTGTCAAGCGACGCGTCAATTAGTTTTATAGCGCACCATTATAAACCTTATGAACAATGGTACAAGATATAGAAACGCTTGTAGAATGAACCGCACAAAAGTGCTCGAGCCAGCGCGGCCCGCTAGATGGCTTCGCCATTCTACAAGCATTTCTATATCTTGTACCATTGTTCATAAGGTTTATAATGGTGCGCTATAAAACTAATTGACGCGTCGCTTGACAATTCAATGTGCATTGAGCCTATATCTAGTTTTCACTTCGTTCATACCAAATTAATTTGCATAAGGAACGTATTCACGTTCCTTTTTTCGTTCGTTACAGAACTATCCGACATTAACTGTCGGCCGAAAGGCCCTAAGGTATGTGGACCAGTTGGGTCGACCTGAGTGAGGCGAGTAGATCTTTGCCTTGGATTGGAGGAATTCCACCAAAAGAATTATACCTAGAATTAATTCTACTCAGTAATTTCATAGTCCATATTCCCACAATATTCCGCTAAAAAATCAAGGAATAATGTGAATTTTCCCGTCGAAGATCTGGACCAACGGGAAGACACGGCTCTCATGCATGTTGACAGATTCTCTAATATATCCTGAAAAAAAAAACATTATTATACTTAATAATATTATAAATATATCGGCGATGGGCTTGCAACCTGTCACGTATGGAATACTTCTGCAAGATGTGGGCGTGTATCTAATATGTATTTGTACATGCCTCTGACTACCTTAGACATCTTCAAAGGATCTGGAATAAGTACTTAAAAAGATCTGAGAGAATGTCTACCACGCCTTGGGGATACAGTCGTGACCCTGCTGCTGTATAATATTATGAGGAAAGATTTGTTTGAATTGAATAGGCTCCGAAACTACTGGACCGATTTGAAAAATTCTTTCACCATTAGAATCTTACATTATCCCTGATGAACATAGGCTATATTTTATCCCGGGAAAGTGTTTTCCCGAGGGACCGTGGGTAACACCGCGACGGACAGCTCGTGTTAGATAAAATAAATAATGCTGGACATTTCACACAGCATCATCTAGCCCCAAAACAAAGCTTGTGTTATGGGTACATGATTGATATACTATTTATATACTTTTTGTTTTTAAATACATACATATTACACATAGACATACCCAGATGTTCTGAGCTAGTTACAAAAGATTAGGTTGTCTGGAAGAAATCGCTTCTAAGCGATAAGACCCATTGTACATTGTCTCGTTGGGTTCTATTGGTTCATATGTGTATGTTTTGTGTACAATAAAGAGTTTTTCATTCATTCATTCATTCAAAAGATAAAAAAAATTACCTGTGTCCAATCTTGTCTGTACACAGCAAGGCACTGTTCAGTCAATGAGTCTTCGCACAGATAATCATTCTTTAGCAAAAACACTATCATAAACGCTAGCGCCTCCCAAACATCGTTTTGTTCACATTTCGATGTACTCAACATTACTATGTTCCTGGGGCATAATATTCTATCGAAATATTCTAGTAAATGCTCGTTTGATTCTTCTATAGCTTCTATTTTTGGATTTTGATCAATAGATTTTGTACTCTGATCAGCGAGTTTCATTTGATCAGAAAATTTCGTATTTTGATCAGTAAATTTTGTATTTTGATCAGTAAATTTAGTATTTTGATCAGCAAATTTTGTATTTTGATCAGTAAATTTAAAATTTTGATCACCAGACGTATTTATAGTCATATTAGGGTTAAATTTAGTCTTCGGACTAACCATTGTTGGTGTAATACGTTTCACCTTAATTGAACTTGTCTCATTTTTTATTTCTTCAATTGGAATTGTAATTACTGTTTCAATTTTCTCTGATTCACGTTCGTTTTGATCAATTATTTCAATTTTCTGATCAACTCTTTCAATTTTCTGATCAATTCTTTCAATTTTCGCTTCAGTCTTTTCAATGTCATTCTCATCATCACTAACAGGGGTAGGCAGACGGTCGTCCGTGAAATTCCTCAGTTCAGGCGATAAATCTTCTCTTCTCTCCATAAAAGTTATATTGTCTGGTGTTAAGTGCTTGCGTTCAGGGCAGCATGTGTTCCAGATAGCGTGGAGTTTTAATAGAAATGCTTCGGTTATTTCTTTTGGCTTTTTGGAAACTGAAATAGAAAATTAAGAGATGAAAATTCTTATCAAAGTTTTGGATTCCGACGGGTTCGAACCCGCATCGATCAGACGATCCTCCTAAAGTCGGAGTCCCTTACCGCTCGGCCACGGAATCCTACTTGCCGGTATCCAAATTTTCGATAAGCTCATATTTTTCGATTAAGCACCATATTTTTTGGTGAAATAGAAAATACTTAAAATTAGCTTATTAAGGTGCAGTCCGCACCAATCTTTAACTGTCAGAAGTAGCTGCGCAGAAATCATTTTTGATGGCGCCGTAAACAAGCATTTCATTAATTAAACATCATCGAACTCATATTTTTTTACCATCGACAGTTTTAGGCAAATTCTTTTTAAAATTGAACTTTCCATAGACATTATTTTAATATAGAACTCAATTTTTTAACCTACCATAGACTTAACTCTGATGACAACTTACCTCCATTTTTTTTGCAATAGAACTTTATACTTAGGGTTAAAGGGTTATCTAGAAGACATCGCCTCGAGCGATAAGACCCTTTATTGAATGTAAAATTGTGTCCTCAATAAAGTTCTCATTTATTTCATCATCATCAAACTCAAGAGCTCAGCTCTTGTCGGTGCAATGATGCAACTTCCTCTACCTCTCCTCATTTATTTATTTATACAGGGTGTAAAAAGACAACTACCGAAAACTGAGGGGTTGCAATCAGACCATGATTCTAAAAATATGTAGCGGCGAAAAACAAATGCAATTTTTTTTTTTTTTTACTTAGCTTAAGTCATTTTATGTTAATTTCGGTTATTTACTACTATTACCACATAATAAGATCATACATACCTAATAATTTCATTTATAAAAGAAAAAAATAGTTAAAACTCAAAATCCAGCAATCTACGTAAAAAAATAACGCACCCAGTAATACGCAAATAGTAATCTTCAAACGCTGTTGTCTCCGGAGATAATGATATTTTCGGAAAATCCTTTTGGATTTGGTTGTGTGTTGGGATGCTGTACCTACCCCTTTCGGCTTCGGTAGACGTCTTTTTACACCCTGTATAATCTAACCTTTATAAATATAACTTACCATAGACTAAGCAGAGGTCGACAGTGAGCTGCACGATGGCTCTCTGTGTGGGTGCGCGACAGAACGCGTTGGATTGTGCGCACACACACACACACGCTAGTAGTGTGGGTGACACATCTGGAGGGGATTCCTCATCGAGGAGTTGGCAGATGTGTTCCTGGAAAATGTATATATTGTCAATTATTAGCTCAATATCACTATACAGGGTTATTTGTAAAACACCGGTAACCTCTCAGGACTGTATTACTATCATCATAAACAACAACTTTTGCTCTATGTTCTATCTTAATAGCTAAGAGTGATTCAAGAGGAAGGTTTATATGTATAACACATAATATACATATCTTAATATACACCGCTATTTTATGACTACCAAAAAAAATTTAAGGAAAGTTGTAGCAGATGCAGAAAATGATAATGGCATGGTCAGAATGTTTTTTTATGTAACTATCACTAAGTTATCGAGGATTGTAGTCAACCAAAACCGAACAAAATTTTATGAAAACTGTACAAATAATTAGTATAGACAACAATCGCGTACAGACTCTCATTGTAACTATGTTCTCGTATCATCCCCAGTCAAAAAAATCGCAGGAGCTATCATAAATCCATGTCTGACTCGTCTCGTCTCCTTTTGAGGTTATAATTTTTTTATCTCTTTCTTTGAGTTTTAACCACATAAATGTGATCAGTAACAGACACCGGGACCATGTTTAAAATTTTTTTGGTAATTAAAAAATAGGGGTGTAGTGGCGACCTCTAACCACGATCGCCTGAACTACAAGGGCATGGTAATAGAGTTGCCAATTACAGTGACCTACCTACTTCAGAGATGTACGCTAGATGGCGCTAGCGCTACCAACCGACGCGATTTGAATCCTAGATCGTGCTTACGATGTTTACAAGCACATCTAACCTATATAGAAATAATCGACAATAACAATCGGCCGAAAGGCCCTAAGGTATGTGGACCAGATGGCGTCGACCTTAGTGAGGCGAGATCTCCCTCTTTGCCTTGAATTGGGGGTATTACACCTACCCCCCAAATATGGTAGAGAAGCACTGTCAATTTTAGAGGTTTCTAATGTGATGTCGTAAATAAACACATTTCTTTGCGCTTACATTGCAAACGCTGGCTGAACCCTAATATTTAGTATCAGCATTGCACCCGTGCGAAGCCGGGGCGGGTCGCTAGTTATCAAATAAATAATGCTGGACATTTCACACAGCATCATCTAGCCCCAAACTAAGCAAAGCTTGTACTATGGGAACCAGATAACTGATATACTACTTATATACTTTTTGTTTGTAAATACATACATATTATACATAGAAACACCCAGACCCGAGATGAATATTTGCAGATCACACAAACTTATCCCGCGGCGGGGATCGAACCCGCAACCTTCCGCGTCCCAAGCTTTCACCCACTGCGCCACAAAGGTCGTCAAAGTTTGAATATTTACCTTGAGATGTATAAGTACGGTGGCCGGACTCTCATCGCTGAGGAACGTTGAGCAGCTGACGATGGGGGTCCGCGCGGCGGGCGCTCGCATCTCGTTCAATGATTGTAGAGTTCTCAACTCTGATTCTATGTCTTTACATAGCACCGCTAGAAATATAATGTTTATTATACAGGGTGTAAAAAGACGTCTACCGAAGCCGAAAGGGGTAGGTACAGCATCCCAACACACAACCAAATCCAAAAGGATTTTCCGAGAAAATCATTATATCCGGAGAAAACAGCGTTTGAAGAGCGCTGTTTGCGTATGTTCTGGGCGCGTTGTTTTACGTAGTCATAATAGTAATAGTCATAATAGTCATTTATTGATAATATTACATTATAGGTCAACAAGACAAAAGAATACATAAGTAATAACGAAATCACAATACCTAATGGCTACTGGTTATAAGTACCTAACCTTTAAATTATCTACTGCATATGAACTCATCATAGGCGTAGAAAGTCCGCTCGATAAGCCAGCTCTTTAACCTTTTCTTAAATATATTCATATTTTCAGCACTAGTGATGGTTTCCGGAAGTTTGTTATAAACCTCCGGACCCATGACGTGTGTTAGTCTAGATGACTTTGTGAGTGTCCGCGGCAAAGTCGTTAGTTTATGCCTGTTGCGTGTGTGGTATGCATGCAGGTCGCCGTGCGTTAAATAAGAGTGCAGGTTGGCTCTCGCGTATACTGCCACTTGGTATATTGCTATACTGGGCAACGTTAGGATACCTAGGTCTCTGAAGTGGGGTCGCACCGATACGTCACTTCGGATTTGCATTATTGCTCGTACGGCCCTTTTTTGCATCCGAAACACACGTTCCCAGTCGGCGGCACGCGCCCATAGTTCAGCGCCGTACTGCAGCAGCGAGTGCACTGTGGCAAAGTAACATGCGCGAACCACGTCACCGGACACTGCGTGTGCTACACGGTGCAATGCGTAGCACGCACTGCCTAGCTTGCCACACAACTTATGTATGTGGTTCGCCCAAGTCAGCCCTCTGTCTATCTGAAACCCGAGGAATGTTGTGCATTCAACCTGTTCTATTTGCTCTCCACCTATCATCACAGATAATGGTCGCAACGCGTGACCCGACAGGCAGAAATGGATGAAGTGTGTCTTGCTCAAATTTAGAGCAAGACCATTCATCACAAACCATTCCGCGTAGATTGCTAGATTTTGAGTTTTAATTGTTTTTTCTTTTTTATATAAAATTATTAGGTAGGTATGGTCTTATTATGTCGTACTAGTAGTAAATAACCGAAAATAACATAGCATGACCAAGCTAAGTCAAAATTTTTTTTTTGCGTTTTTTTTCGCTAAATATGTTTAGAATCATGGTCTGATTGCAACCCCTCAGTTTTCGGTAGCAGTCTTTTTACACCCTGTATATGTATAATAAAGATGAAAGTTTGTGAGTTTGTTTGGATATTTGTATGTTTGTGTTTGATGCTGTACCTACCGCTTTCGGCTTCGGTAGACGTCTTATTACACCTGAGTGTAAAATGATGTGTGTAATGAGTGGGATTGAGATTGAATTTGATTAAAAAGTTAAATAATACAAGTACCTGTCGTGTTCCAATGATCGTTAATCCAATTGCTAAGTCTTTTTTTAGCAGCCCGATATGCCACACTGAAATAATACAATAAATTAATTTTAAATAATTGCTGGATAAATAATGCTGGAATTTTTCACCCAGCATCATCTAGCCCCAAAGTAAGCAGAGCTTGTGTTATGGGTACTAAGATGACTGATATACTACTTATATACTTTTTGTTTGTAAATACATACATATTATACATAGAAACACCCAGACCCGAGACAAATATTTGTAGATCATACAAACATTGGTCCCGCCGCGGGGATCGAACCCGCAACCTTTGGCGTCGTAGGCGGGCCTTCGTCCACTGCGCTACAGAGGTCGTCGAAAATTATTATTTCATTAAGAAATAAAAAGTCTCATCAAAATTTTCGATTCCGACGGGATTCGAATCCGCAACGATCAGACGATCCTCCTAAAGCCGGAGTGCCTTACCGCTCGACCACAGAACCCTAGTCGGCATCCAAACCTTCGATGAGCTCATAGTTTTGGGTGATGATGATGATCACCCATTTGGGGGTAGGTGTTATTCCCCCAATCTATGGCAACAAAATAGTGCTACCCTCGCTAAGGTCGACTCCATCTGGTCCACATACCTTAGGGCCTTTCAGCCGACAGATAATGTCGGATAGTTCTATATTATGTTCATTTGCCAAGATAATGTCACTTGCGCGTTCTAGAATTTAAAGTTTTTCCGTTGGAAGCGCGCTAGCGCCATCTAGTGAAGCAGTGAAGCTCTGCAGTAGCTAGGTCGGAAACTTTGTTACGATGCCCTTGTAGTTCAGGCGATTACGGTTAGAGGTCGCCACATATTTATCGATTAAGCACCGATTAACGACCTACATATGTAAAAACCAACTCCCTCGTTTCTTTTAGTAGCTCCCTCACTTCTCTCGCTAGTCTAAACAATACCTGTGTAACTTGTGATTGGCTGTAACTTTAGAGCAACTCCCTCTCCTCCCTCGCTACGCTCGGCTCACCTGTGCAGCTGCGCGGGCGCAGAAGGCAGCAGTCCCGTCAGCGCAGCCCTACTCCTGGCCGCTAACGGACCCTTCTCACTCTCCAATGCAGCTGTACGGAGTTGACATAGCTGAGTGCTGTAGATATGAGTCGCTGATGATAAGAGGGTAGCCTGGGGAAAGATTTGATAGTAAAATAAATAAATAAAAAATAATGCTGGACATTTCACACAGCATCATCTAGCCCCAAACTAAGCAAAGCTTGTACTATGGGAACCAGATAACTGGTATACTACTTATATACTTTTTGTTTGTAAATACATACATATTACACATAGAAACACCCAGATCTACAAATATTTGCAGATCATACAAACATTTATCCCGCGGCGGGGATCGAACCCGCAACCTTCTGCGTCCCAAGCGGGCTTTCACCCACTGCGCCACAGAGGTCGTCAAAAGTCTTTGTATGTCGAGTCTAATATAGAATGTAACTTTTTAATATACTCACATGATCCCGCTTCTGAGTGTCCAACATCTGCCGCACGGCACTGGCCGCCTGTTTCCGTGCGTGCGGCAGCTGCCGTGCGGTTATTTCCCGCACCGCAGCCGCCGACACCCGCTCTATCACCATCTCCAGCACACGACGGGTTGATGATGGCTGGGATTTCAACAATTCTTCTTCTAAACGCGCCTGAAAATACCAAATATTAATAAAATAGTAACCGTCTCTATAATCGTTATCATCGTCTATAATCGTCTATCAAAAATTTCGATTGCAACGTTAAGGATTCCGTGGCCGAGCGGTAAGGCACTCCGGCTTTAGGAGGATCGTCTGATCGTTGCGGGCTCGAATCCCGTTTCTCAAAATATGTATTCGATAAGACAATGTTTTAGATATAAAACCAAATCTTGAATGTTTGTTCTTGGTAAATGTATTATGTTTTGTAAAAAGTCATAGAACAAAAGTTGTTGTTTATGATGATAGTAATACAGTCCTGAGAGGTTACCGGTGTTTTACAAATAACCCTGGATATAAGGATATCTGTTCCGGTGAGGGAGGCGCTGTTATCTCATTTGGCATAGAGAAAGTAAATGTCTGTGGCATTTGGTGTTGCCAAAAAAAATTGGCCGGTTTTTTAATGATTTTCTTACCTGTAATTCCTTCTCCTTATTCTTGATCCTTGCTTGTGGATCAACATTAATACTGACCGGCGTTATATGACGGAAACTGCCGATATCTTTTTGTTCCTAAAATATTAATAAGATTTTTAAATTTTACATCTATGCGGGATTTGAACCCGCGACCTCTATGGCGACGCTCTCACAGAATACAAATAGGCTCTACCACCTCTACTAACTGAGCAACAAAACAATTATATTTTATTTTTGACATATAAAGCATCCCAAAAGTTGCTCTCATGCGGGATTTGAACCCACGACTTCTGAACCAACTGAGCGAATTGGTTAAAAAGAAAAAAACTTGCTTTTTACTTTAAATGATCTAGATCAGTTCAGCTATCTTTAGATCATTAACTTGACCGATCCTATTGTAATTTGTCAATATATAGTACCTTACTCTCTATACATTATGTAGTTTCTGTTAATAAATATATGTTTGGGGGTAGGTGCAATTCCCCCAATCCATGGCAGAGGTAGATCTCACCTCACTAAGGTCGACGCCAACTGGTCCACATACCTTAGGGCCTTTCGGCCGACAGTTAATGTCGGAAAGTTCTATATAGGTTAGATGTTAGTAAACATCGTAAGCGCGATCTAGGATTCAAATCGCGTCGTTTGGTAGCGCGCCAGCGCCATCTACCGGTGAACCTCTGAAGTGGCTAGGTCGTTGTGATTGGCAACTATTACGATGCCCTACAAGTTCAGGCGATCGTAGTTAGAGGTCGCCACATGCATGTTTAAGTAAATCTTTTTTTTTTTCTTACCTGAGATAGTCTACAAGTAGACAGTAGTGTATTAACATCTTTTAAACACGGGCATAACTCAAAAATAGATTCATCAACCAAATTAAAGCCATCCACACTCTCTGAACCAATCACATTATCAACAATATCATGTTCTGAGAAATGGGGCAAATCGAAAAACCACCCCAAAACAGATTTCAAATACACAATCGTATTTTTCTTCATAAAATCCTCTTTTAACTTCGTATGGTATATTTCTAGTAACACTTTTAATATGTTCTGATAGTACGGTAGATGTAATGTTGTGTAATCTAGCATGGATAGATAGTTGATCAGCCAAGGTATGGTTATAGACAAGCGGGAATTGTCTATTGCGTTTTGTAGTAGACTCTTTATGTCTATTGTCGGTTGACTCTGAAACAAAATTATAAAATTATTTTTTCTATCGTAAGTTAAAATTATTTTGTTAAATGAGACTAACTTATCTAGATTAATATGTAACTAATAATATTGTGGACTGCTATAGGCTGATGATGATGATGAATAATATTTTAACAGACTTCAAGAAAGATGAGGGTCTCAATTTGTCAGAATACGTTTTTTGTAATGCACCCCATTTTTTATAATGTACCCCTTTTTTATAAAGTACCCCGATAGTCAAAGACGCCTGAACCGATTTGGATAATTCTTATTTGGTTTGAAAGGGTTTTCACAGGTGGAACCTTAAAAAAATTAATAATTTTCCCGTAAATCTTAAAAATCTTATCGCATTTAATTCCACATGAGTCCAACATCGTCAGTTTTTTTTTTGTGTGTGGAATTAAGCAAATTTCCTCACGATGTTTTAATATGTAGAATAAATATATACTTACATAGCTTCGCAAAGCAATACTGTTCTCTAAAACTTTTTCCTTTGGCATTGTGTAATTTTGTTCCTGAAATAAAAAATATTTGAATTAGTATATTTTTATCAATATTATAAAAAAGGATTCCGTATCTCCTAAGGATGATAGACATTCTGAAAGATATTTATTTATTTCTTCAGCTTATCAAAAATTTCGATTGTGACGATTCGGATTCCGTGGCCGAGCGGTAAGGCACTCCGGCTTTAGGATCGCCTGATCGTTGCGGGTTCGAATCCCGTCGGAATCGAAAATTTTGATAAGACTTTTCATAATATTAGACGACCTCTGTGGCGCAGTGGGTGAAAGCCCGCTTGAGACGCAGAACGTTGCGGGTTCGATACCCGCTGTGGGATAAATGTTTGTATGATCTGCAAATATTTGTAGATCTGGGTGTTTCTATGTATAATATGTATGTATGACAAACAAAAAGTATATAAGTAGTATATAGTGTAGTAGAGTTTCGTAAGAGACTTGAATGGTTACCTATTCGTTCACGTCGTAATTTGCATATTCTTTCCCTCCTTTACAATATCCTATTTCTTCGCTCCTCTCCTTCCTATCTCAAAGAACGCTGAGTTTCTTCACCTTTCTAATTCCTATCCTCATACCTTGCGCTCTTCTGAAACCCTTCAATTATTTACTCCTATTCACAAGTCGAGGTTTTATGATAAGTCATTTACAGTTCAAGCTGTTAATCTATGGAATGCTCTGCCTGTAACAATCCGTCTTGCGAAATCTTTGCCTATTTTTAAAAATTTAGTTAAACAACATCACCTTTCATTGTCAACATGAGAATTTTTAACTTCTACTGTGAACATCATAATAATTTCTTATTTACTGTTTCCGTTTTTACTTATTTTATATATATGTATAGGAATATGTATTTTAATGTAGGTGTATTTATGTAATATTTTGTATGTTTATTAATATTTATCGTAAGTAGGTATTCAACAGATTAGTAGGTAGTTCAATGCATATTTTTCGAATAACTTATTAAATTCTACTGTCCTTATCTTTCAAATATAGTCCTTCCAAAGGTTGCCTGGAAGAGATCGCTTTTAGCGATAAGGCCGCCCATTGTAATTCATATTTTTTTTTTCTGTGCCTATTCTTATTTTTTTTTCTCTTTGTTATTGTTTGTTTTATGTTTTACAATAAAGATATATTGTATTGTATTGTATATCAGTTATCTGGTTCCCATAGTACAAGCTTTGCTTAGTTTGGGGCTAGATGATGCTGTGTGAAATGTCCAGCATTATTTATTATACCTTATTCAATATAACATTGTTATTCTTGCTGACAACTTCACTGGGTACCGGCGAGTACGGTAGAGAAGTTAGGTACCCTAGGAACTTGGCTAGGAGGCCTAGCTTCTTGGCTAGCTGCAGGTATTCCCTCGATATATCTGTGTTGCCTGAAATTAAATGGGATTTTGTTAAAACATACTTCAAAAACAAAAATTTAATAGATTTGGAGATTAAAATGAGCCTAATATTATAAAGAGGAAAGATTTGTTTTTTGTATGTTTGTTTGAAATGAATAGGCTCCGAAACTACTGGACCGATTTAAAAAATTCTTTCACCAATAGAATCCTACATTATCCCCGATGAACATAGGCTATATTTTATCCCGGGGAAGTGAAGTTTTCCCGAGGGACCGCGGGTAGCACCGCGGCGGACAGCTAGTTAATAAATAAATAATGCTGGACATTTCACACAGCATCATCTAGCCCCAAACTAAGCAAAGCTTGTACTATGGGAACCAGATAACTGATATACTACTTTATATACTTTTTGTTTGTAAATACATACATATTATACATAGAAACATCCAGACCCGAGATAAATATTTGCAGATCATACAAACATTTATCCCGCGGCGGAGATCGAACCCGCAACCCTCTGCGTCCCAAGCGGGCTTTCACCCACTGCGCCGCAGAGGTCAACATTGTAAATAAAATCTAGTCTGTATATAAATTTACTAGCTGTCCGCCGCGGTGTTACCCGCGATCCCTAGGGCATACTTCACTTCCCCGGGATAAAATATAGCCTATGTTCATCGGGGATAATGTAGGATTTTATTGGTGAAAGAATTTTTCAAATCGGTCCAGTAGTTTCGGAGCCTATTCATTTCAAACAAACAAACAAACGTACATACAAACAAATCTTTCCTCTTTATAATATTAGTATAGATTAATCTTTAAAAGTAAGTACATACAGTTTCCCCTGTCTTCGGCTGCAAATTGTGCGGCGTCTAATGTCACTATTTCAGCGGCGAGCGCGTCGCGGAGATGTGAACGAAAACTTTCATTCTCTGCTTGCAGGATAAACTCTCTGAAAATAAAATAATGTAAATATTTTTTAAACTAGCTGTGCCCTCGGCTTTGTTTGCCTGTGTTCGTTTTTCCCGCATAAATCGAGCTAGCGAATTCCCTTGGAGCAAGAGTCTTCTGTTCTAGGAGACAACTGTATTCCTCTTTGTCCGGGCTTTGTTTGTGCGGGGTTTGGAACGGCTGAACCGATTTTAATCGGACTTTCTCTGGAAGCTAGCGGAGGTTGTGGAGCAGAACATAGAGTACTTTCCATTCCAGAAATCACACGGAATATGGATTTATCCATTAGTTTTTCTGGTTATCGGCAAAACTAATGGAATTCCTAATTTCTAATAATATGTAAAGTGTATTTTTCTTATATATCTTCTTCGCTGTGTGTTTATGTATTCAATAAATATTTATCTATCTCTCTATCTAATTCCGACATGCATTGCTTACTTATAAAACATCTCATTGGACGTGAAATGGGGTAGTCTGTGCGAATCCCGCGCGGTCGGACACGTTAGTCGACGTTGTAGCTTGCTGAGTTTGGACTCCTGAAACAAAACATACAATTATTAATATAAAATAAACAGGACTGTATCTCAAGGCGCAGTAGACATTCTCTTAGATAACTTAAGATGTGTAAGGGGTTCAGAGGCAAACTAAGTATCAATTTGACACATCACCACATCTTAGAGCAGAAAGCATTGACAGTGATAGATTGCAAGCAAAGTTGCATAAAATACGAATGTTTTTTGAACGTAATTATTATCATTTCTTCTTGAAATACCCTTAAAAGGGGGTAATCTGTCTATAAATAGCCCTAAAGTCTTAAGAAGAGGATTTTGCCCCTAAAGTTGATGGAAATGCCCTAGAGACTTCTAGAAGAGTGTTTTAGTAAAATACACCTAAAAGGGGGTAATATGTCCAAAAAGAGGATTTTTCGATGATAAATGCCCCAAAAATTCTTTGAAAGAGGGTTTTTTTGCCTGTAATATACCTGTGAGTTCCCCGGCAGACAGTCGGCCAGCATGTGCGCCGTGAACAGAGAGGCGAGGTGCGCCTGGTTGGCGGGAGAGGGCGCTGTTGTTGTCAAAGCTTTGATGCGAGCGCGGAACGTACTCTTCGAGCCGCCAGTTGACTGGGTTTCTTGGTACCAACTGAGGATATAATAGATATGATAACAACTGAGCTTATCGAAAATTTGGATACCGGCAAGTAGCGGTAAGGCACTCCGGCTTTAGGAGCATCGTCTGATCGATGCGGGTTCGAATCCCATCGGAATCCAAAATTTTTGTAAGACTTCATTTCTTAATGATAAGATAACAAGTCCCTACGAAAAACCCCCACCACTTCTAGAAAAATTTGACATGAGGAAGTTAGCCAGATCCCCTCATCAACTATTAAAGAGCTGATCTTCAAACGGCTGAACAGGTCATGGTTACCTTACCATATACATTCAATATCATTGAATTAACACGGTACCAAACGAATCGATCGGACATAAGGAAGTTAGTCCGATCCCCTCATCAACTATTAAAGAGCTGATGACCTTCAAACTGAACAGATTTTAACACGGCTAAGAACACTCGGGTTAAAATTATCTATGACACAAAAAAAGTAAACGAAAATCGGTTCATCCGTTTGGGAGCTACGATATAGACAGATACACAGACACGTTTAACTTATAACACCCCTCTTTGCGTCAGGGGTTATTGTATTTAGATGGAATTTAAGTTTAAATAAGTCTACTGCTACTGCCAATAAATAAATAAATAATGCTGGACATGTCACACAGCATCATCTAGCCCCAAACTAAGCAAAGCTTGTACTATGGGAACCAGATAGATAGATAACAACTTTATTGGCACAAAAAGTAAAGTAAGTTCGTATGAGTCAGTGGCCAACTCTGGTGACGGAGTTTTTAGGCCGCCTTAAGGCCTCCGTCATGGCTTAACGACTGAAATAGCCGGGACCGACAATTTAACGTGCCCTCCGAAGCACGGAAGCGCTCAGATGAAAATGCCACTGGCGGTCACCCATCCACTTACAGACCGTTTTGAACGTTGCTTAACTTCGACGATCTATCAAGAACGACTAAGCAAGCACGACCACGAGCGCTTCATTTTATTGGCACAGATACACAGACACACATAATAAAACAAAAACATAAATAGGTACTTAAACTAACACAAGTTAAAACTGCTTAACTAACCTAAAGCATAAAAAAAAATACAAAACAGTTATAGGTAGGTGCAAGGTCTGTTCACTGATATACTGCTTGTATACTTTTTTTTTGTAATTACATACATATTATACGAGTACAACACCCAGACCCGAGATAAATATTTGGAAATCATACAAACATTTATCCCGCGGCGGGGATCGAACCCGCAACCTTCTGCGTTCAATCCTGGATTCCCATAGTACAAGCTTTGCTTAGTTTGGGGCTAGATGATGCTGTGTGACATGTCCAGCATTTAATATTTACCGTACAATCTCATAGAACATATCTCTCTGTTTCTTAAAGTTATGGAACGCTTGTGTGCTGGGGAAATTGTCAGCGCTGTCAGTCTCCATATTATAGCACACTACAGCAGCACCTCGTGCTGGGGGGGGACCCACTGCCGTCTCACAACGCACGCAATAGCGGTTTAGAAGGAATTTCGCCAGGTCTGGGTAGAAATTGCGCACTTTTTTGTTTTCACCTGTAATATTTTTTAATTTGTTTAAAATAAATCAATAATGAGCATAATCTCATCTCTTTTATTTAAAACTATCTGTCCGTCGCGGTGTTACCCGCGGTCCCTCGGGAAAACTCCGGCTTTAGGAGGATCTTCTGATCGACGCGGGTTCGAATCCCGTCGGAATCGAAAATTTTGATGACTCTTCATTTCCTAAAGGAAATATTCTCTTTCATATCTTCTACACTAATATTATAAATATGTTTGTTTGAATTGAATAGGCTCCGAAACTACTCGACCAATTTGAAAAATTCTTTCACCATTAGAATCCTACATTATCCCTGATGAACATAGGCTATATTTTATAAAGTGAAGTTTTCCTGAGGGACCGTGGGTAACACCGCGATGGACAGCTAGTAAAACTATGAAATATAATCTTCCAAACATGCCTTATTATAAAATTGATGTAATTCACAACTCACCCAAAGTTTTTAAGGAATTTTTATCCAAAACAACTTCCAAAGTCCCTCTTAAGTTCCACAACGACTTAACAGCAAAGTAAGAGCTGTTGTGTATTGATTTCAATAAATAATCTATATTATTGTCAATTAAATTACTTTCCACATTAATATAATCATCTTCGAGCTGCTTCGATATCACAATTGATATTAAAAAATAAATCTCTGTCACTATGCTTAAGATTAAATTATTCTTTAATAAATTATCATAAATATCTATTAATAGATCTATTTTATCTTTTAAGAGTATCTTCGTTACATCTGCATTGACATAGTTCTGAGAGATTTCGACAGAATCTTTTTGTGTGATCTTAATTTGAGGAACAGCGGAACTTTTCTGTGGCGTTGACGTATTAAGGATATTAAATTTCTCCATAAGTTTATGTCTCTCTTGCTTTAAGATGTTCCGTTCCACTTCAAAGCTGCTCGTAGTTTCTTTTGGTTGAAATTTCTGATGTTTAAATGCGGAGTTCTCTTCTAAAACATGTGGCGATTGCTGTTGAAAGCATTCGGAGTTGAAGCTATTAAGCGAGATACTCTTTTGTGACTTATCAATATTTGTTGGCTTAATTCGTTTCTTTTCCCCTCTTAATGAACTAGATTTCCTTGCACCAATCTCAGGAAACATCTCAGAGTTACTCAAATCTAATTCAACCTTATCCTCATTCTCGTTAGACACATTTTTCTTCGACTTTTTCTTTGAACTCTTAGTCGCAGTCACAAGAAAGTCCCCCAAACAGCTTTTCTCATGAGATCTCGAATGGCGATGACTAAGTCTCGGTGTATCACATCTTTCACCGTCTTTGATGAAACTTCTTGGAGTTACGGGACTTGATAGAGACAAGTTGGGGTAGTCAGAGGGTTTGACTCCGTTTTTGAGAGGTGTACTCGATACAGCCATTCTGTCCATGCTACAGGAGAGACGAGACTCATCCGAAGACACTGATAAGTTCTCCTTCCTATCGTCAGGGAAGAGAGTGGTTTTGACTCTCCGTCCTGGACGTTTCCGATCTCGGTTTGGTGATTCATGACTACGTTCTGTTTTGACAGAGAGACTGTCTAAGTCGTCACTGGTTGGTTCGCTTATAGAACGATGGTGCTTCCGTCTTGTGTGGGCTTTCTCTGGTGTACTGTTTTGTAGGATTTGGACAGCGTTACTGTTAGTTTGTAGTATGCTGAAAGATAAATAAAATAAAATATGAATTTGTGTGTTGATAAAAATATATTTTTTTTATTAACAATTTGTATGTCAAATGTACAAGTACTTACAACTTATAAGAACAAGCCTTATAGAAAGAGATCGAAGTTCGGAGTCGAGCTAGAATGATTATTGTAGTAAGTTTTTGTTTATAAACCGCACTTTTTAAAACTTCTGTAGCAACTTACCTATCAGTCTGATTCCTCAAGTAAGACAAAAAACAAGCAACAAACTCATTTTTCTTACAGCATAATAAAATGCAATCGTCCTGAAAATCAAGAAAATGATATAAATAAACATTTTAATACGACAGAAAAATTAACATAGTTTTTAGGTTACATACCTCGATTGCTTCGTTATTTAGCCATTTTAACAATAACTCACTATCAAGCTTTCCTGTAAGGACACTTTCTAATATTGTATCAGGCATTTTTTACAATAAAATTCATCAGAAACAATAAAATTATCGATTTGCTAGCTGCGCGCTAAAATTTGGCATCGCCATTTTATATTTTGTGTTCTTTTTTTAATTTCATAAAATGGAGCTACTATGCTATGCATCGTGGCTTACGTCAAGCGGTTTTAGTCGATTAATCGAAAGATTTTTCACGAATCGAAAAGATTTATCAGGAACAGCGCTACTTGACATTGACATGTACACGACATGTACACGATGACGTTTTTCCTATGAAAAGTCAAAAGTTATTGTTTACATTTTCAGTTTCAGTACTTTCAGTTAGTTTTTCTAGTGGAAAATAAAAGAATAAAAATACAGTGTTGATTGAAAAAACAAAGAAAGTTATTGCTTTAAACCTTTGCATAGCAATAAATTTTTTCGCTGTGTAAAACAATTCATACGTACAGGGAGGGAACTTCCACAGTTTTCCCAAGTATCACTTTCATTTCCTCGCATCTTTTGTGTAATAATGCTAAATAATGTCTGAGACGTGGATTACAGACGGCTTATGCCGTTGTTGTCATTCAAAAGGCCATTTCAAGAGCTTAGAAGCTTACAATGATGAGAAACAAGAAACCTACTCAGTTAGTCTGCACGAAACATTCCGTATAGTTGTGAGTAAACACAGACTATTAAAATAATAGAAACACAAAATCGACTCGGTTTACAAAAATCTACGTCATCTCAATTCGTGGCTGGGATCACTTAGAATTATTATTATTTATAATGCACAGACAGCTCTCAGAGCTGATGCGGGTGTATCTTTGTCCTTGTCAGTGCGCTTTAAATATTTGTCCAGTCTATTCTTGAAATAGTTCACTGAGGGGGCACTTATCACTGACTCTGGTAACCGGTTCCAGTTGTGCACAACGCGATTGGGCAATATGAATAGTCTTAGAACTAATGTTACTCCTGTTCTTGCGTGACCAATACCGTCAAGAATCCGGGCAACAAACACGGTTTGGGGGCTATTCTTTTAGGTGATCCATCTTAAAACTAAAAGTCAAGCTCTCTTACATAAGTAAGGCTCCATTTAGTGCTATGCGGTCCGTGCTCTGAAGTATGTATCGTCCGTACTGTCGACCATTAACACTACTGAATGCAATAATTTATTTCTATATGAGACTATCCGACATAGAACCAAAGTTGTCGACATAGCTCAGAGAATTAGCAAGCTGAATGCAGTGGGCTGGCCATATCTGCCGAAGAACCAATAATCGCTGGGGTAAACGAGTTCTTGAGTGGAGACCGCGCCCCCGCAAACGTAGAGGGACGATCTGAGAAAGGTTGCTGGCAGAAACTGGATGCGTCGAGCTGAGGACAGGGCGCAATGCCGCTCATTAGGGGAGGCCTATGTTCAGCAGTGGACTGCTATAGGCTGATGATGATATGATAGCTGACGAACCATCCGCATGTCACTAAATGAAGCCTATGACGAGAAAACCTGGTGAAAATATAAAAAAAATAATTTCAGTTGGAGCAGACTCTTGATAACTCCTACTTCAGTATATGTAGTGTCTGCGAGACCAGACTGAGAGATGCCACTCTCTTCAGAAGGCAGGTGGTTGACTGCGAGAAGAGGTTCAGAGAAGTATACCTTGGGGTTGAAGGTGAGATTACATTATTTTTGCCCTAATTACTGTTGATGAACTTAGTTCCTCTGGTCAAGCGAGAGGATATCCCATCTCTTCATCATCTCCCTGCCCTCTTCCCACATGTGGGGTCGGCATAACATGTGTTCTTCCATTCTTCTGCCGTCATCTATCTCAACACTCACTCCTTTCTTACTCATGTCATCAGTTATATAGGAGGGACCATCAATAACCAGTAACCACTGGCTAAATGATGCTGTGTGAAATGCTCAGCTTATTGTTTTTTTTTGTTTTGTTACAGCATACAGCATTGAAAATGATGTCAAGATGGAGATGTCAGGTAATAAATACTTTAATAGCTTGAAATAGAAGTAAATTCAACCACAGTTATCTGTTTTGTTCAAAAAAAAAAATCTATTTTCAATTCTGTCACATGTGGTTCTAAATTTTATACAAATTGGTTCAGCAATTGAGACATGCTTCAAAAGAAATATAAAAATAGTTCTATCTTTCTATTATAATAACATAAGATTTATTAATTTTCAGAATTTAAAATGGAGACTACAAAAATTAACTTATCTGAAAACACATACAATGGTAAGCGATTTTACAATTTGATTTAGTAGAGAAACATAAATACGATTTACTAGCTTTTGCGCGCGGCTTCGCTCGCGTGGTACCAACATTTTTAATAAATGCTATTCTAGGTCACTACCTACATCTATACCATGTTTCATCCAAATCGGTTCACTGGTTTAGGCGTGATTGAAACACAAACATACTCACAAGCTTTCATATTTATTAAATTAGTAGGATCATGTACATGATAAGTTCATATTTAACAGATAAATCATGTTAGTTTAGCATTAAAACTTAAAATACTTTTTCAGATTCTTCATTAGATGTGGATGATCAGCCCCTCAGTAGCCTTAAGTCATCATTTGAACAGAACACTGAAGATGCCTGGCAGGACTTTGATGGTAAGGGTCACTTCATTAAAAAAAACCGCAACACATAGACAGACATTTATTCTTTGGCGCACAATACAATCATTAAATTAAAAAGATTCAAAGCAAAAAGAAGCTTGATAAAAATTTAAAAGTTGGAGAATTGTGATTGTGTGTCACAGCAGCAAAAAGGCCTCGACTCAGCATTCTGCCGTCCCACTGAGAAGTGGTAAGGCGCTGGTATTCTGCCGAAGCCCTCACAGTCAACACCATAACTGTATTCCCAATGCTCGGTAAACATTATTCAGATCACTAAAATTTGACAATGTTTAAGAGGGTAGTCAAGGCACCTCGCTGTATACCTTTCAAAAATTTTCAGTTCGAACTAAGCAAAGTTGCTTTTAAGGTTGCAAGCATATTGCTGCCTATTAGAATAAATAATGCTGGACTTTTTCACACAGCATCATCTAGCCCCAAAGTAAGCAGAGCTTGTGTTAGGGTACTACATGACTGATATAGTGTACATACTTTTTGTTTGTAAATACATACGTATTATACATAGATACACCCAGACCTGAGACAAATATTTGTAGATCATACAAACAGATGTCCCGCCGCGGGGATCGAACCCACAACCGCTTGCGTCACAGAGCAATCAGAATACTAGGTACTACTGATTACTTGTTTTCTGATTTTTAATTTGTATTTGAAATGGGATTTATTTTTGCAGAAGACTCAAAACCAGTTAAGAAAACGAAGAAATATCGCTGCAGTTATTGCGAGAAACAATTTTCATACAACGGCTCATTAGAAATGCATTTGAAAATACACACAGGAGAAAAGTCATACATATGCTTACTCTGCACCGACACATTCCATACAAACAAAGATTTAACCAAACATTTTGCTGTGAAACACAAAGATGGATCGAAATTCCCCTGCACGATATGCCCTAAGGTTTTAGACAAGCCAAAATTACTTAAAAACCACTTAAACATACATTTTGAAAAGAAATTTAAGTGCTCGGAGTGTCAAAAAGAATTTCAAAGAAAAAAAGGACTCAGAGAACACATGAAGGTGCACACAGGTGAAAGAAATTATCAATGTGATGTGTGCCAGAAATCATTCGGACACAACCAAACATTAAAATCCCATATGTATACACACACAGGTGAAAAGCCATATATTTGTGATGTGTGTGGCCGGAGATTTCCACAACGAACTCATTTAAAAAGACACATTTATATAATTCATAATCAAATCAAAGCGCACTCATGTAATATATGTAAAAAGAATTTCTCTAGTAAAAGTTATTTGGCAATACACGAGAGGCAGCATACTGGAGAAAAACCGTTTTCTTGTGAAGTTTGTAAAAAGGAATTTACAGCTTACACAACTTTAAAAGTTCATATGCGGGTACATACAGGTTTTAAGCCATATTCTTGCAATTTTTGCGAGCGGCAATTCGCTCAAATGGCGTCCTTTAAGCTGCATTTACGAACGCATACAGGTGAAAAACCATTCTCATGTAAAGTTTGCCGCAAATCGTTTTCCGATAACAGTTATTTAAAAATTCACATGAGAGTTCACTCCGGTGAAAAACCGTTTTCATGTGAGATATGTAAACGGTGTTTCAGAGAGACAGGACAGCTCAAACGTCATATGAGAACTCATACAGGTCTAAAGGCATATACATGTAAAATATGTAATAAACAGATAGGTAATTTGTCTAAACATATGAAAGTGCATAGTGAGGACAGGCCTTATAATTGTGGAGTTTGTAATAAGCAGTTCAGTTTAAATGGGAATTTGAAGATTCATATGAAATTGCATGCTAATATTATTGAATAAACCTATCTCCCTACTCGTTAGAAATCTTCATTAGGTAAGTAAGTTCCTATGAATCCAATAGCCGTGTTAACGCCAACTCGTACCTACTTCCTACCTACTTAAACTTCACGACGCCTGCCTATGACATCGGAGCAACGAAACACTGCAAGTTGTCTCTGTACGGCTCGCACGCAACTTCATTCATCTCTTACCGCCGGTGCGAGCACACGTCACTGTAGAATCATAAGCTTTTACTCAAAATCAGAGTTGTTTTATAAGCCAAATTATCAATACAGTACTTTAAAAGTTGTCTCGCCTTCTCATTTATAACAATTTGGTCCTTCGAGCCGGATACGGGAATTTGCGAGGATTTACGACCCAAGCAAGTCCGCCATTTCGCGACCAGCAGAAGACAACGGAAAATTCCACAGCGCCCGGTGGACATCAAATCAAGACAAAGAGAAGTGATATCCTTGGAAGGGTAAAGCATGTCGTGAGTTCGTTCCAATTTATTTCCTGTGCCAAAATATCCTTTTATCAATTTGAAATATTCAAATGCAAAGTCAATTTATTTTCAAATATTTCCTATCCAAACTTCAATAAAGCCTTTATTGCATACTTACAAGTGTTTCATCCATTCCCAGTAGGTGAAATCGTCATTATTAGCTATTAATTATTGTGTTTTTCCTTACATTCCAGCAAACAAAGGGGTTCGTGCGCAGGCGCATAACCTTAGCTTGACCTTGCGTCGGCCGCATTCTAACGGTCATTCAAAGCTCTCAGCCGTGCTTTATTCACCGCTTTCATAATTTAAGTATTGTTCTATCTTGCATTTATAATTTTTAACGTAGTTTTTTGCAGATTTATTCAAACATTTTAATTTAACTTCATACTTTCATGCCTACATTTTCTTACTTCCATTCTTTTCCTAGCTTTGTTAATTATCACCCTTCTTACACTAAATTAAATTAATTTCTTCACTAAAATGGATTTAAAATCATTAACAAGGCGCAGAGCAAGCTACAAATCAAAGCTTACTCAGTTCAAGTCATACCTAGACTCATTGCTAAGCTGTTGCACGTCGCTCAGCAGCATTCAAATAAATGAATTAAATATTCGTTTGTCCAAGCTAGATTCCCTTTATGCTGAATATGATTCCGTGCAAACTGACATAGAAAACCTTTCTGAAATTCCAGATGATCAGTACAAAGAGCGAGAGATATTCGAGACTCAGTACTATGGTACCATCGCCGTTGCCCGAGACGCCCTAGATAAGCACGCCGCCACTGCGTGCGCCGCGGAAGCAAGCGCTAGCAGCAACGCATCGGTGACAGGTTCGGGTACAGCCGTAGCAGGTAGGACCACACTCAAATTACCTGTAATACACTTGCCAAGCTTTTCTGGTCGCTATCAGGAATGGTTAGAGTTTCACGATACGTACACCTCACTGATACACAATAATAGTTCGATACCTAATGTTAACAAGTTTCATTACTTACGCGCAGCGTTGAAAGATAGTGCAGCATGCATCATTCAATCTCTCGATTTCTCAGCTGATAACTATGCAATCGCATGGCAGCTACTTTGTGATCGCTATCATAATAATAGGCTTTTGATCAATAACCACATTCAATCAATTTTCAACATAGAATCGATTAGTAAGGAGTCTGCTAAAGCTTTGCGTAACGTTATTGATACCATTAATAAAAATCTCAGGGCCTTAAAGTCATTGAAACTACCTACTGAGCATTGGGATGTACTCATCATTCACATCGTATCAAACAAATTAGACCCAGTAACTTGTCGCGAATGGGAGGTTCATCGTAGCAGATCAGAGGATACTATTCCCACACTAAAAGATTTTAATGAATACCTCAAGGGTCGTGCTGATTTGTTGGAGACGGTTGATGAGCAAAATAAAAATAAACGTAGACATAGCGACACTTCACTCATACGCAATAGGGCATTCATTACAAGTTCGTCACACTCATCAGGCACACAGCAGGAAACTACAAAACCTACATGCCCGATATGCAACCACAAACACTCCATTTACAGATGTTACAAGTTCAAAGCTATGCCTGTTCAAACACGTCTAGAACGAGCAAAATCATTAGAGCTCTGTTTAAATTGCTTGCGTAGTCACAGTGGTAGGGAATGCATTTCGGGTCCTTGCACTATTTGCTCTAAAAAACACAATTCACTTCTACATCAAACAGGAACACATGACACAATCACTCCTCAACCAAACAGCGTTGTATTATCTTCTCTCACACAGTCTAAAGATGAATCGCATCAATCAGATATCACTGATAAAAACATATCACTCTCATCAACAAGCAATAATCTTGTGCTGTTATCAACAGCCGTCATCAATGCTTGTAATCAAGAAACTAATAGCACACAATCAGTGCGAGTTCTACTGGATAACGGTAGTACGTCTAGTTTCATTACAGAATCATTAGCCAAGCAGCTTAATTTAAAACAAATATCAACTCGCACTTCTGTCGAGGGCTTAAATCATCAAACGTCACAAATAACTAAACGTTGTGATGTCACAATCTCATCATGCTATGACGACACTTATAACGCAAATATCAGCTGTTTTGTTGTCCCGCAAATCACACAATCATTGCCGATCACACAGATCGATTGCATTACACTCAACATACCTAGTCACATCCAGTTAGCTGACCCCACATTTAACACACCATCGCAGGTAGACATGTTATTAGGAGCAGACATTTTCTGGGACATACTAGGTAGCAAACGCATTCCACTCGGAAAATTCAAACCAACTCTAACCGAAACAAAATTAGGTTGGCTGGTTTCGGGTGTCATCTATGCACAACATCATAACAAATCACATACAGTCCACTGCCATCACTGTCATGACATCAGTCTTGACGATCAACTCACTAGATTTTTTGAGCTCGAATCAGTTACACCAATCAGTAACAATATGTCAAAGGAGCATCTTAAATGCGAACAGATATTTAATCAAACAACGACTCGTCAATCAGACGGTCGATTTGTGGTAAACGTACCACTAAAACAATCCCCTAATGACTTAGGCGATTCTTTAGAGCAAGCTACAAGCCGGTTCTTATCACTTGAACGTAGATTCAAGAGGGAACCGAAGTTTAAACAATTATACGATAATTTCATTCAGGAATATATCGATCTTGGACACATGTCTGAAAACAAAGATGCACACAATCATAACACTATACAAAACTATTTTCCACATCATGGGGTAATGCGCGAATCAAGCCTTACGACAAAATTACGTGTAGTTTTTGACGCGTCAGCTGTTACGACGTCGGGACTTTCATTCAACGACATTCAACTTGTAGGTCCTATAGTACAGAATGATCTCATCAGCATTTTAATTCGATTCCGTCAGCATAAATACGTCGTAACCGCTGACATTGAAAAAATGTTTAGAATGGTAAACATAAATCAAAACCAACATAACTTACAACAAATACTGTGGAGATTTGATCCAACACAAAAAATAAAATCATACAAACTCCACACTGCAACTTACGGAACTGCTTCTGCGCCCTGGTTAACAACAAGATGTATTAATGAACTGGGTAAACAATGTGATGACCCTGCAGTAAGTACAGCTCTTATCAACGACTTCTATGTCGACGATTTCATATCGGGATATAACAATGTTAAAGATCTCGTACAAATATGCAAAGGTGTATTAAATCAATTAAAGGGAGCACAGTTTCACCTCCGTAAGTGGCATTCAAATAACACACACATTCTAGAACAACTACACGGCAACGATAACACAGCTGATTCATTACTTAACCTGAGCAAAGATGAACAATCTAGAACATTAGGTCTGCTATGGACGTGTAACACTGATTGCTTTATTTATTCAGTAAAAAATATCGAATTCCCCAAGGTAAATAATAAAAGAACAGTATTATCAGTGATCTCTCAAATATTTGACCCACTAGGTCTCATCAATCCATCAGTTTTGTTGGCCAAACTTATACTTCAGAAGCTTTGGGCCTCAAAATTATCGTGGGATGACCCACTTCCTAACGATGTGTCAAAACAATGGTCAGATTTCATAATCTCACTGCCCCATTTAAATGACATTAAAATACCTAGACACGTAGTTTGCGATGAACCTATCAGCATAGAACTACATGCCTTTTCAGATGCGTCTATACATGCTTACAGCGCTTGTGTATATTTTCGTTCCATAACAGCTGATAGTAAAATAACAGTACACTTGGTAACGGCCAAGAGCAGAGTTGCGCCGATCAAACCAATGACTATGCCTCGTTTAGAGCTTTGCGGCGCACTATTAGCTACTCGCCTAGCAAAAAAGGTCAGTGACTCGGTCCGACTCACTATAACATCTAGCACTTACTGGTGCGATTCTACCATTGTTCTAGGATGGATAAAATCATCTGATACACATTTACTAAAAATGTTTGTTCACAATAGAATCAATGAGATCACTGAAAGTACTGAACCGAAATCATGGCGATATATACCTACTAGCATGAACCCTGCTGACATCGGCTCAAGAGGGCTCGAGCCTTTAAAACTACAAGGTAATTCGCTTTGGTGGCACGGTCCTTCCTTCCTTTTGCAATCACAGTGTTATTGGCCGCAACATTCGTCACAAATTAAAGAAACCGAATTACCTGAATTTAAAACACAATGTCATTTAACTTCGCAAAACCAAACACACAATGAATCACAACCAAACACATCGTTCATTCAAAAATATTCAGATATCAACAAATTACAACGCATATCAGCGTATCTACTTAGGTTTATAGGTAACTGTCGTAACCCACAAAACAAATCTACGGGTTATTTAAAAATCACCGAACTAAAATCAGCTATGTATGTATTATGTAAACTATCACAAATGGATTCGTTTCAAGATGAATATCATATTTTATCAAACAAAGGTCAGTTAAAAATAAAAAATCAACTTGTAAAATTCAATCCATTCTTTCACGAGGATAACGACCTGATAAGGGTTGGCGGTCGATTATCTAATTCTAACTACGATTACGATACTAAACATCCAATACTTCTTCATGAATCTCATCACATAACACAGTTATTATTCAAACACTATCATACTAGCTTACTACATGCTGGACCGCAGCTTTTACTAGCATCCATTCGTCACAAGTATTGGGCTATAGGTGGACGTAACCTTGCAAGAAAAACCGTTCATAACTGTATTACTTGTGTACGATTCTCAGGTAGATCAATTCAGCCTATCATGGGAAATCTTCCCAAAGAACGCGTACAAGGCGAGTTTCCTTTTGTCAACACAGCAGTTGATTACGCGGGACCCATTATGATAGCGAACAGAAAAGGCAGAGGATGTAAACTTATCAAGGCATACATATGTGTATTTGTGTGTCTAACTGTGAAAGCTGTACATATTGAATTGGTCACCGATCTAACAAAAGAATGTTTTCTCGCAGCACTTAATCGATTTATCGCACGCAGGGAGCGCCCTGCTTATCTCTTCTCGGATAACGGTACCAACTTCGTAGGTGCATGTAATGATCTAGCTAGATTTTTAAAACAAAATAATCAAGAAGTCAGTTTGTACGCCGCTCAGAATTCTATAGTTTTCAAATTTTCTCCGGCATATAGCCCCCATTTTAATTCAATGGCTGAGAGCGCAGTCAAATCGACAAAACATCATTTAAAAAGAGTTCTTTCAATGGCGTATCTAACCTACGAGGAAATGAATACCTTGCTGGTGCAAATAGAGGCTATATTAAATTCGAGACCTATCACCCCGTTATCCTCTGACCCGTCTGACTTAGTCCCACTCACTCCTTCACATTTCCTAATTGGACGAACTTTAACTCTGCTTCCCTCTCCACAGAATCAGGATCACTCACTGCATTTACTGCCACGATACCAGAGAGTACAGCAGCTGAAAACTCACTTCTGGAACAGATTTTATCATGAATATATTTCAGAGCTGCAAAAGAGAGTAAAGTGGCACAGGAGCAATGCAGAGCTACGTGAGGGCGAGATGATGATCGTGAAGGACGACCGGCTGCCACCGAACCGTTGGATGATTGGACGCATCACCAACCTCCACAAGGGCAAGGATGGAGTCGCTCGCATTGCAGACTTGAGGACATCAACCGGGACCATTCGAAGAGCATACAATCGCCTAGTACCACTACCAAACTTGGAACAGGATGTTCCAACGCCGGGACCTTGTTAACGCCAACTCGTACCTACTTCCTACCTACTTAAACTTCACGACGCCTGCCTATGACATCGGAGCAACGAAACACTGCAAGTTGTCTCTGTACGGCTCGCACGCAACTTCATTCATCTCTTACCGCCGGTGCGAGCACACGTCACTGTAGAATCATAAGCTTTTACTCAAAATCAGAGTTGTTTTATAAGCCAAATTATCAATACAGTACTTTAAAAGTTGTCTCGCCTTCTCATTTATAACAGCCGGGACCGAGGATTTAACGTGCCCTCCGAAGCACGGAAGCGCTCAGATGAAAATGCCACTGGTCAATCATCCACTTACAGACCGTTTCGTCCGTTGCTTAACGTTGTTCCGTGATTGTTTCTTATGTACGAAGGCACTTACATATTATTTATTAAGCATAGTACTTAAACCTTATAGTAACTTAATCTATGTTAATTAAGTTATTTGAAAATAAAGAAAAACAACGCTGTAACTGTAATAAATAAGTAAAGTAAAGTAAATATTTATTTCGCCAATTGTGGTACAAGTTAGGTACGTACATAATATAAATTAATTAAAAATTAGCTATTTAGTTCACAAATTGTGCACAAAATATTTGTACCCATCAGCCGCTACCTATTTAAAAACGATTCAATAAAAAATGTGATATAAAATGTAACAATTTATTTGATTGAACTATTAAAATATTTTTACAATAAATTTTTGTTTTTTGTAAAAATTATTTTTACAAATAATTTTTGCATGGAAAGCTACTCCTGCGCTTTCACATGGCTTAGACTTCGCTCCTAAGTACCCGCTCGTGGTCTCTGACACTATACAAGAAAAAAGAAAAGCAAGGAAAAAGTGGCAAACTTCAAGACACTATAAAGACAAAAAAATCTTCAACAAACTTACCAAAAAGTTAAAACACATTCTCAACGACATCTCAAACCAACAAGTGGAAGATAAGCTCAAGAGCTTAGACGCCACTATCGCCACAGATTATTCCTTATGGAAAATTACCAAATCAATAAAAAAGCCCACTACATACAAATCTCCCCTACACAAAAGTGATGGAACCTGGGCTAAGAGCGATGCTGATAAAGCGGAACTCTTTGCAGAACATCTATCAAAGGTATTCACTCCCAATGATGACACAGGATCCTCCAGGAAACAAGAAATAAGAGAAGGATTATCCACTAATTACCATTTGGCTCCTCCTTATATAACCAAATTCACAAAAGCTGAGGTGCGCTGTGCCATCAAGAAATTGGATTCAAATAAGGCCCCGGGGTATGACCTAATAACTGCGAAAGTCTTAAAAGAACTACCTAAGTCGGGTATAACCTTTATAACCCAAATCTTCAATGCTACACTGCGACTCGAACATGTCCCTGTACAGTGGAAAGTAGCAGAAATAATATTAATAAACAAACCAGGCAAGGATCCTTCTAGCGTAACCTCTTATCGCCCCATAAGCCTCTTACCGATACCGTCTAAATTGCTGGAGACTCTGTATCTGAGAAGGCTGATGCCCGAGATAGCCAGATCCGATTTAATCCCATCACATCAATTTGGCTTCCGCGCCAAGCACGGGACAATAGAGCAAGTGCACCGCCTAGTTGCCACTATAAATACCGCTTTTGAACTGAAGGAGTATAGTTCGGCGGCTTTTCTGGACATCTCACAAGCTTTTGACCGAGTTTGGCATGACGGCTTGTTATTTAAACTTCTAAAGGCCCTACCTTTAAATCACTTCCGATTCATCAAATCCTACCTAAATCAGCGACACTTTTACGTGAAGTACGAGGAGGAGAGAACAGGTCTCTTCGAGATTAAAGCAGGTGTTCCCCAGGGAAGCGTAATGGGCCCAATCCTATACCTACTGTATACACATGACCTACCAACAACGGAAGACGTCTTTGTGGGGACTTTCGCTGACGACACAGCTCTAATTGCAACTCACGCAAACCCAACTGTGGCCTCTGCAATGCTGCAAAGAAGCTTAAACAAAATCTCGACATGGCTTAAAGACTGGCGAATAAAAGCCAACGAGTCAAAATCAGCTCACGTTACTTTCACCCTAAGACATGGCACATGTCCCGCAGTTGAACTCAATGGCATACAAATACCCCAGTGTGACGACGTGCGATATCTTGGTATATACCTAGATCGACGCCTCACCTGGAGGAAACACATTTTCACAAAAAGAAAAGCACTTGGTTTGCAGCTCAGGAAGCTCTTCTGGCTTTTATCCAAAAAATCAAAACTATCGATCGAGAATAAACTGCTAATTTACAAGTGCATTGTAAAGCCAATATGGTCGTATGGAGCCGAACTGTGGGGTACGGCGGCCGACACAAATCTTGAAATTATTCAACGTTTTCAATCCAAAATGCTGCGCATGATAACAAACGCCCCCTGGTATGTCACAAACAACCAACTACATCGTGACTTGGAAATGCCAACAGTAAAGCAAGACATAGTGAACAAGATTAAGTCCTATTTTAAGCGCATGGAGCTGCATCCAAACGATCTCGCTGTTAACCTCACGAAAGAGTACACAAGGTCCAAAAGACTGAAGAGGAGAGCCCCTCAAGACCTTATCTAGCCCTCAATGGGAGCATTATAATGTGGAATGGCCGCTGGGCTCTTACCACTCACGCCCTTCACGAATGGAAGCAAGACAAAACACTAGCTAAATGCCCAGAAAGGCAGATGGCAAGACTAAAAGGAGATAAAAAAAAAAAAAAAAAAAACAATAAATTTTATATTGAGCTTCTGAAGTTGTTTTCTTACTCCGTGTAACCCTAAAACGTAGGTACTTTTACCTATTCCGTATATTTATATTTTTTTGAAAAATAAAGGGGCAGATACATAATATTGAATTATTTTTTGAATACATTAGTATTCAGAAATAAAAGTGGAAAACCTTAAGATCTAAGCAAAATCTAAGACGGAAAACTCGCGGCGCCGCGTACGGCCAGTTTATAGTTACCTAATGATCGTAGAAAATAAAGTTACTCTGAGCCGGCGGCACTCCCTTGTGCTGAAACTTCTTGGTCCGAGGCTGAAACCTTACTCTGTGGCTGAAACCGAAAACTATCTTGAATGACACAGACATTGGCAAAATTGTGACAACTGACTGTCGCAACGCAACTGACAGTCAAGTCGTACAGAAAGAAATAAAAACAAACAAGAATAATTTAATTTCTGCAAATAATTGAAAAATAAAGTCAGTGTTGTTATTTAGAAGAACAAAGAAAGCTTTTTTCTTTTCATATACATTTTTGCACTGTTTTCGTGTTAGCTTTTTCCAAGTGTTTCTTTTACATATTTTGTGTAACAATATTATACATGTTCAAATAATGTCTGAGACGTGGATTACGTACGGCTCCTGCCGCTGTTGTCATTCAAAAGGATATTTCAGGAGCCTAGGAGCTTACAATGATGATACACAAGAAACATACTCCGAGATTCTGTATGAAACATTCCGAATAGATGTGAGTAAACCGTTTTAAACAGTTCCTCTGCCTCGCAAAGGCCATAGAGAATTTTAACACGATATTGTGGCGGTAGCAGGAAGGCAATGGATTCGACTGGCGCAGGATCGGAACGAGTGGCGTGAAAATGAGGAGGCCTATCAGCAGTGGGTGGATGTAGGCTGATTAGATTGATAGATTGATTACAAAGTCAGGCATCCCACCATCCTACCAAGATACCATTTCCACTTGTGAACGGCAATATTGTCTACGAAAGATAGAGTTCCGAGCCAGGTGTATTGTTATTCGCCCGGCAGGCTAATTGTCTAACTTTAAATCCATTTCCATTTATCATCCCAATTGAGCTCAACCAATCACAAAACACGAAAATGGCAAGTTGAGCTCAATTGAAATGATAAATGGGAATGAATTTAAAGTTAGACAATAACCGTCTCACCAATAAAAACTAGTTATTCCGAAGTTCTATCAAATTTACACATCGCATAGCTGTACCTTGCGTTAATTCAGAATAAGTCAGAAAAAAATTCTGACCAATAAACAAGGTGGAACTCTGAGGTAACTGTCCTTCTGTTACGTGAAGATGCACAGATCGGCAACATCGCATCCAACGAGAAACCTCAAAATAAGTATCATTTTGTCTATGAAAGCTGACTGAATTGGTCATTTTGTTTGTCATTCTTGTTTTTTTTCTCATAATGGCTTCGCACGTTTTGTGCATTCGCCAATATTTTACATGTAATTTTTTTATTACAAAATCATTTTTGGTTTCCGCGCTCGTTTTTATTATCAAATTACGATTTTTATTTTATAAAACCTTCTCGCCATGCTACCTCTTCTATTGGAATGTAAGATTTGTTCCAGATAAAGTTATTTTTTTCTCCTCTAAATTTATCTGGAAGTACTTAAACAAAAACTTCTTGGTATGTACGAGTAAAATATATACAAACTCTTTGGTGGAACCTATGAAAATATTTTTACAGTACCTACTAATATGTATTCTGTGGTTACACTAAATTTAAACAAGGGTGCTAGCTGGTGGAACTTCGGAATAGCGTTTGTATGAAAGAAATGTCAAAGTTATGCAAGGTGGAACTTTCTAAATGGTTTATTGGTTGCCATTTTGCTTATTCTTAAGTTGAACTAAAGAAAAACTTTACATAGTGTTTATTGGTGACACTGTAAGGCTGTAGTGTGATTGTAACTTTAAATGCATTCCCAGTTGTGATCCCAATAGAGCTCAACCAATCACACAACACGAATGACAATTGAAGTCCAGTAGGTTTCAAATGTCAGACTGAAGTTGATGTCCATTGTCAGTTGAGTCACACAATAGCCCCTCAGGCCAGTAATTGTAAGTTCATATGAGTCAGTGGCCAACTCTGGCGATGGAGTTTTTAGGCCACCTTAAGGGCCTCCGTCATAGCTTAACGACTTAAATACATGATTAATACAATGACAGGCCAGTGAGAATAGTTATTTCTCTGATGTTTAATCCTTCATTTATTTTCAGTTGGAACAGACTCTTGACAACTCCTACTCCTATATTTGTAGTGTCTGCGAGATGCGACTGAGAGATGCCACTCTGTTCAGAAGACAGGTGGTTGACTGCGAGAAGAGGCTCAATGAGACATTCCTTGCCAAGGGTAAGAGATTTCATGTGCAGTCACGGACAATAAAATGTATACACTCCATACTTTTAAAATTAATATCACACTAAAACTAATAGATGTAGGTTAAAAACAAAAAGCGGAAATTGATTTCACATTGAACTAGTGGCGAAATCAATAAAAATACCAGAACATTGTTGGACATGTTGACCTGTACATGGGTTGAAACATTATGGTGTGTATACATCTTATTGAACGTGACTGTACCAACAGTAGGCACAGCCAATATTTAGCTCTCTAAAGATAGGTGCACTACGATTGCGCAGGTAGAGTAGGCGAGGTAGGACGATGCAACATAAGCGAGTGAGCGAGGCAGCTATACAACGCTGTCTTCATATTTTAGGCTTCATCAAAAATGGGTTCTGCGCAGCTACTTTAGAGAGCTATAGATCGGCGGTGCGTACTCTCCTAATTAATTGATAAAATTTTTTGCCTGCCCTTATCCCACGCTAAGTGGGATCGGCACAGCATGTCGCCTTCTACTCACTGCTCGCTGCGTGCTTGCATAATTGAGATAATACCCAAGTACCTACTTCTTGTACTATATATTTATATGTACGTACCATGTTTCTTTTTCTTTTCATACTTTTCTGTCTTTGTTTGTAGTACTAGTTAATATTTTTTTTTATTGTGTTAGTTCTGTTTGTCTCTGTGTGTGTTTTTCTAAATAAATTATCTATCTATCTATTTGTATATTTCATATTTCCATACTAGCTTGGGCCTATAACTCATTTATTGCACTGTAATGTAACCCCCGTTTTCTATATTCAACGGACAGTCGTAGATAAGGGCTACGACTCGTTCCTACATAGAAAAGTTTGACAGCTAGAAACCGGCGGGAAGTTAGCTGTCAAACTTTTGTATGTGGAAACGAGTCGTAGCTCTTACCTACGAATGTCCATTGAATAAAGAAACCGAGCATAAGTAGACTTGATAGTTAGGTTAGGTGATAGGTAGGTACCTACTGAGAGAAATGTCCAGCATTATTTTTTATGTTACAGGCGATAGCATTGAAAACGATGTCAAAGTGGAGATGCCAGGTATTCTATTATGAATTAGTAAATAAATAATATGTAGCTATTCATATTTAATAAGTCAAAATTCCCAGTGATTTTGACATAACCACAATTTAGCATTTAATTAAAAAAAAAAATTGCATGATAGTTAAATAACAAAATTGATTATGGCATCAACTTTTATGAAAGTAAGTATAAGATTAATTTTGGAGCTACATGATGCTGTGTCCAGAATAATTTATTTTATTTATGTGTAACCTTTATTTAACTGAGCTTACATACTTCTCATATGCTTTTTACAGGTATGGGCATTGAAGAAGTCAAAGTGGAGATGGCAGGTAAAACATTTTAAATTATGTACCTGTATGTAAAAAAAACCGGCCAAGTGCGAGTCGCGCACGAAGGGTTCCGTACCATTATCTATAAAAACGGCAAAAAAACACTTTTTTTCTGTATGGGAGCACTAATATTTATATTCAATTCAATTCATTTATTCATTGCGATAATGGGTAGTACAACAAAGAGTCATGTCAGATTAAATAAAAATTACAGATCAGCCACTATCATTTTATTCTGTTTTTTAGTATTCATTGTTATAGCGGCAACAGAAATATATCGTCTGTGAAAATTTCAACTGTCTAACTATCACGGTTCATGAGATACAGCCTGGTGACAGACAGACAGACAGACAGCGAAGTCTTAGTAATAGGGTCCCGTTTTACCCTTTGAGTACGGAAAAAACTACTACATTTTTGTAAAAATGTACGCCTGTGACGCAGAAGGTTGCGGGTTCGATCCCCGCCGCGGGATAGATGTTTGTATGATCTGCAAATATTTATCTCGGGTCTGGGTGTTTCTATGTATAATATGTATGTATTTACAAACAAAAAAGTATAGGTATAAGTAGTATACCCGTTAACTGGTTCCCATAGTACAAGCTATGCTTCGTTTGGGGCTAGATGATGCTGTGTGAAATGTCCAGCATTATTTATTTATTTTATCAGCCCAGAAAATAACATAATTTTGTAAAAAAAACAAGTTGCTATCAATCTACGCTGTTTCTCTTCATATTTTCTTCAAATTGTATGGAAAACGTTTTTAGAATTTTTTGCAAAAACTTACGATATGACTTGGCATGTTACTTTGGAAAAAGTGTTCCTGATGAGAAATTGCGTCGACTGAGACTAACTTGTTTTTACATACATACATAAAGTCACGCCTCTTTCCCTGCGGGGTAGGCAGAGAGCACGGATCTCCAGTCGCTACGATCCTGACACACAACTTTCGCCTCATTCACTCTCATTACATTCTTCATACATGCTCGTCGGTTTAGGGTATTGACCTGGCCCTTCTCCAAAATGTTCTAATTTGTTTTTACTGTGTGAAATGTCCAGCATTATTTATTTTTGTTACAGGTGGCATCGATTTTGTCAAAGTGGAGATGTCAGGTAACACAACTATAATTAAATAATCTCTGTGCCAATTACATCCAAATCTATTTACCTGACCTCTGTAGCGCAGTGGGCGAAGGCCCGCCTGCGACGCCAAAGGTTGCGGGTTCGATCCCCGCGGCGGGACCAATGTTTGTATGATCTACAAATATTTGTCTCGGGTCTGGGTGTTTCTATGTATAATATGTATGTATTTACGAACAAAAAGTATATAAGTAGTATATCAGATCTTAGTACCCGTAACACAAGCTCTGCTTACTTTGGGGCTAGATGATGCTGTGTGAAAAAGTCCAGCATTATTTATTTATTACCTAAGTAGTTTTTGCGCGAAATATTAGTAGGACATATAAAAATACCTACTTAGTACCTAATAATGATTTAATTATTTATTTTTAGAATGTAAAAACGAGACTACGAAAACAGATTCCTCTGATGAAGATGCATTTAATGGTAAGTCGAGAAGCATTTATTCAGTAGGACCGCTGGGATCACTTAGAATAGTCTTAGAACTTTGGACAACAAAACTGCTACAATTTGGAATCAGCTTCCAGCGTATCGCCGCTGAGCTACGACCCTGTTGTTTTTAAGAGAGTTAATAGGCACCTTCTGGGTAAGCTCGCTCCATCGTAGACCTCATTCTTGCCGTAAGTTTCGAGGTCAAGAGCCGACCCATTCATCATAAAAAATACTGATTCTACTCCTGTTGCTTCGCGACCAATACTAGAACCAGGGAAACAAACACAGCCACATATTCATACATAATTTCACATCGACCCCAAAGTGGGTTCTGGCCAACACAATAGAACGCCATCGGTCTCTGTCCTGCTTCCACCCAGTCCGGTGCAAGGATCTGAAGTGAGCGAAGGTCTCTCCACTTCATCCTTCCACCTACATCTGTGACGCACTGGTGGGCGGCCGACTGGCTCCATGGAAACCCCGCCCAGCTGCACGATCTTCTCTCATACAACACAAGAGCCAGCGTATTCTGTGTGCTTTCATTTCGCCGATTATATAGGGTCTTTCATTTTAAACTAACTTTATTCAGGAATTGGGTTCGACAAATTCATTAAAAGATATTTATGTAATGATTTTTTTTGTTTTGTTATGAAAATCTCGAAAAAATCGATACTAATGACTATCCTTTCAATTTATTTGCTGCTTCCTGTATAACTTAGTCCATTCGAGCGTGCATGTGTGTCGGATGTAGCCGAGCTGTGATTGGTGGAATGACTGGTTTCCTTGAAAATCATTATGCAACATGTCCTATAAAATCAATTAGAGATCAATTTTGAAGTGAAAACTTATATCGGCTTAGGAATTACATTTCTGGTCAAACGTCTATTTACAACCTAAAAATGAAGCCCTGTCAGTTTGTGTAGTTTAAAATTAAAGACCCTGTATTAGGCTCAGCAATTTGAATTTTTTTTACAGAATCTTTGTTGGATTTTGACAAGCGACCCATCACTAGTAAGGAAAAGAGCTCAAAACCAATCAAGAAACCGAAGAAGTACAGCTGCAGTTATTGTAAGAAACAATTTTCATATAACGGCTCTTTAGAAATGCATTTAAAAATACACACAGGAGAAAAGACATATATATGTTTTATATGTAATGAAAAATTTAACACAAACAAGGATTTATACAAACATTTTACTTTAAAACATAAAGACGGATCGAAATTCCCCTGCACGATATGCTCGAAGGTTTTAGACACACCAAAACTACTACAAAGCCATTTAAACATACATTTCGAGAAGAAATTCAAGTGCACGGAATGTCAAAGGGAATTTCAAAGAAAAAAAGGTTTGAAAGAACATATGAGGGTGCACACAGGTGAAAGGAATTATCAATGTGATGTGTGTCAAAAATCGTTCGGACATAGCCAAACATTAAAATCCCATATGAATATCCACACAGGTGAAAAGCCATATATTTGTGATGTGTGCGGCCGCAGATTTCCACGCAAAACTAATTTAAAAAGACATATATTATTAATACATAATCAACTCAAAAGAATTAAAATCACATGTAATATATGTAAAAAGAATTTCTCTAGTAAAAGTTATTTGGCAATACATGAAAGGCAGCATACTGGAGAGAAACCGTTTTCTTGTGAAGTTTGTAAAAAGGAATTTTCAGCTTATACATATTTGAAAATTCATATGCGTGTACATACCGGTTATATCAAACCTTATTCATGCAATTTTTGTGAACGGCAATTCGCTCAAATGGCATCTTATAAGCTGCATTTGAGAACGCATACAGGTGAGAAACCGTTTTCATGTAAAGTTTGCCGCAAATCATTTTCTGATAATGGTTACCTCAAGATTCATATGAGACTTCACTCTGGTGAAAAACCGTTTTCTTGTGAGATATGTAAACGGTGTTTCAGAGAGACAGGACAGCTCAAACGGCATATGAGAACTCATACAGGTCTAAAGGCATATACATGTAAAATATGTAATAAACAGATAGGTAATTTGACTAAACATATGAAAATACATAGTGAGGACAGGCCTTATAATTGTGAAGTTTGTAATAAACAGTTCAGTTTAAATGGGAATTTGAAGATACATATGAAATTGCATACTAATTTAAATGAGATAAATGAGTAGTTTTATTTACAGGTTTTTTATAGTAGATTAAGCCAGGACAAACAGTCAGAGCTCCCTAGGGTGATAATTAAGAACTACAGTTCTTTATGTCATTTTATTTCCTAAAATTACGTAGGTACCTTGTTATGTTATAAATCAATTTATGTAAGTACCTAGTATTAATTGAAATAAATTTTATATCAAGTCACCGAAGTCATATATTTTCCTCCCCCTTTTCAATTACATATAATACATATAATGCTATGTAATATCCTGAGTTACTGGCCTCTGATGATGGTGGCGGAATTTTGAAGGCGGCGACTGTCATGGCGTAAGTAGGTAGACTTTAAAAAGAGTTTTTAGCCATTACGTGAAAGTGGCTCTTAGGATTTTATAATAGGTCCAGATATTATGATTCTTGGGTATTAAAAATATCTGTTGAATAACTTAGCCTGGCCCACAGGAAAGGCAACGTCAATACGTGTGGAGCTGACTAAGCTGTGGGTTTCCTCACGATGTTTTCCTTCACCGTTTAGAGCTTGTGTAGCATATACATTTTACGAAACGAAAAATCCATTGATGCACGCCCGGGATTCGAATCCACGACCTTCGGATTGCAAGTCGAGGCATAACCCCATTCGGCAAACAAGGCTAGCATTCAACTATTCTTAAAGTATAGGTAGGTACAGGTAGGTAAGTAGTAAAGCTATCGACTATGCTACTCGCGAACTGGTTTTCTGGAGATCATTCAGAAATTCAACTTTTATCCGGTAGCCTACATAATTATGCACAAGAAAATATTAGTTCTTATCACAACGCCATAAGAACCACGTTTTGCTTCTTTGCTTAGCCATAGCATCCCATAAATCTAAAGAAAATCACGCTTATGGTATTGAAAATAAGGTTTAAAGTCATAAATTCCATGAGCCTGGTAGTATTCCATGTTGGAAACAATTCGAAAGTGGTCAGTTTGTATAGCGACTGCGCTGAATGCGCGCGTAACCAAACTTTAAAAAAAAGTTTATCATCGCAAAAAAAAAGTAAAAAGTGGCGCGAACACTGACAACTGATAGCTGTCAAAAATCCCAGTGCCAGTTTTGTGACAAAATTTTGTGTTTTTGGGACTTGATACAACTTTAATTTCGAGGTAAGCTAAGATTATTACATATGCCTAGAGTCATAATAAAGATCGGTAAGGTAGTATAGGTACCTACGGCATTCAACTAGTAGCACCAGTAGCACGCCCTGGCTTTGTTTATCTCTGTAGCCAAATGTGTTTTAAAATATTCACGTTATCTTTCGTTTGAATCTTCCACTTTTCAACAGTTAGGTAAGTACCTACTACCTACCTACTTCTTTCTTACAGAAGGTAGACGAGGGTAGTTAAAAGACTGCTAAATTAATGTTGTTCAATGGAATATCAAAATGATTGATGAGAGTAAATAAAATGGAATAGAGAGTAGGTAAGTAAGTACCTACCTATAATCTACTATATAAAAATAAGTCGGGTTTTCCTTCCTGACGCTATAACTCCAGAACGCACGAACCGATTTCCACGGTTTTGCATTCGTTGGAAAGGTCTCGGGCTCCGTGAGGTTTATAGCAAAGAAAATTCAGGAAAAATGTGGTGGCATCTGGTGGCGAAACGGAGTTCGCTGGGTTTGCTAGTCACTGATATATAAAAAGTTTTACAGCTAGAAATACCCTACGATTAAAAAATATCTAGGTTTGGCAGCACAGCAGGGTCACGACTGTATCCCCGGCGGTAGACATTCTCTCAGATCTTTTATATTCCAGATCCTTTGAAGATGTCTAAGGTAGTCAGAGGCATGTACAAATACATATTTGATACGCCCACATCTCGCAGTTAGTATTCCATACGTGACAGGTTGCAAGCCCATCGCCGCCTATAATACTAACTGGTTTCCTCACGATGTTTTCCTTCACCGTTCAGAGCTCGTGTCGCGCATATAAATTTTACGAAACGCAAAATCCATTGAGGCACGAACCCACGACCTTCGGATTGAAAGTCGTAGTACAACCCCATTCGGCCAACACTGCTTTCTAGGTTTGGTTATGAGGTTAAATGTTTTAAACTTAATATCTTGGAGATTGTTTCGTCATCGATTCCTGCCAAGGCAACGTAACTCCATCTATTCGGCCTTGTCGGTATCGGTTAGGCAAGAGCTAATTTAGATGCAAGACTCTTTAGTTTAATGTAGCTTAGAGTAATAAATTGAACTATAGTCTTTTTCACGGCGGAACGTATGCAAGACACATTGAACTTGTTTCGTTTCACGTTGTGTAGGTAACAACAATTTTGAAACAAATAAATCAAGAAAAATAATTACTTAAACGTTAAAACATATAAAAAAAATGTTTTTGTCTATTTCCTGTTTAATTATTTAATAAATTATCATAAACGAGCCATAAAATATAAATAAATAAACAATAAACATTTTCTAAAAAACTTCGCCAAATACTGAGTAAAATGGAACGTAATCTATTACAGAGTGAGAAAATGAAAATCGAAACAATCGTTAAATCGATAAGTAAAAAAATAATCGTTGGTTTAGTAGGTAATTTTGTCTATGAATGAACCTTGTAATCGATTGAGATGAATTGATAGTAGTGAAACAAAAATCGATGTTGATAATCTCGATTAAACTTTATGACATCATCTCGAAGTGTCTTGCATACGTTCCGCCGTGAAAAAGACTATAGCGACAATTTTGTTCAGGTCAGTTCATTCTGAAGCGCGACGCAAACGCTCATTCCGGAGGGAGTAAGGTACCTACTTTTCCGTAAAACTTAAAAACCACATCCTTGCTTGTAATTTTCGATTTGACCTAAGCTCAACATTGAAGTCGGTTTTTTTATGTGAGAATTTAGGCCTACGTAGGTAGTACGTACGTATAAAATAAATAATGCTGGACAATTTCACACAGCATCATCTAGCCCCCAAACTAAGCAAAGCTTGTACTATGGGAACCAGATAACTGATATACTACTCATATACTTTTTGTTTTGTAAATACATACATATTATACATAGAAACACCCAGACCCGAGATAAATATTTGCAGATCATACAAACATTTATCACGTATCCGTATAAGTTATTCTATCGTTTATACATTCGATGTTATTACAGAAAAAGGTTATGTAAATAAATTATAATGTAGATACTTTTAAAGGTACCTACGTACCCTCGGTTTCATAAAAAAATTAGAGCCTAATGGCGGGACACATTGAGTTGAAAAAACACAATTAGTTTTTTTTTTTTTTTTTTTTTTTGATTTGATTTGAAAAATAACTCACTAAACTGTTCATTTCTTAACAACTCACTACATCGTCGACCACGAAGCGCTCGTGGTCGTGCTTGCTTAGTCGTTCTTGATAGATCGTCGAAGTTAAGCAACGTTCGAAACGGTCTGTAAGTGGATGGGTGACCGCCAGTGGCATTTTCATCTGAGCGCTTCCGTGCTTCGGAGGGCACGTTAAATTGTCGGCCCCGGCTATTTAAGTCGTTAATCCATGACGGAGGCCTAAAAACTCCGTCACCAGAGCTGGCCACTGACTCATACGGACTTACTTACTTACCTTAGTATACCCAGTGTTCATACACGCAGTTCATACTCGCGCCCTGCGCGTCTTTACCGCTCGTATCTTACACAACAGTGTGACATACTTACAGCCGGTTATGCGACCACACTGCCATCTTACGGCAAGGCTTCGCAACAGTTTAATGGTGCTATAGCCTAATTATTACTCTTAGAAAAAAGTTGATAATTTATGTTTCTATTAAGGCAGTTAAATGGTTATTTAAGTAGGTATGTTGCAAATATTAAGATCTTATCATGATTGCTTCTTGTGCATTTGTGCGCATTACAGTGCCACAAACTTATATGAACCGGCGAGAGTATTTTGGCCACCGGTCCAGAAAAGTTTGTGGCACTGTAATAGGTACAAAGATTCCATAGACAAGGTCTCTCAACTCCTTCATCAAGAAGAAGCAAGAGGTAGACTAAGCTAAGAAGAAATGAAAAGTCTTATCAAAGTTTTCGATTCCGACGGGATTCGAACCCACAACGATCAGACGATTCTCCTAAGTAATGAAAAGAAATGGCGGGACTTGGAACGAAAAGAAAGAAAGAAAATACATTTATTCAACAAATCAACTAAGTTGGTAAGAAAATAAAACAATAATAAAATTAACACAAATGAAAAATGTCTGTTGAGAAGGCAACTACTCAGCACATTGCCTAGATCCAGGGATCAGGCGCTGTTTTTCAGTGTCGCCTTAACGACGTCTCTTTTTGTGTGTTTAAGTGGCATTTTCAACTGCACTTCCGTGTTTCAGAGGGTCTGTCTGTCTGTCCCAGCTATTGTTAAGCCATGATGCTTTAGGGTCGGTTTACATCTGACGGAAGATGCGTCGAGCGTATTCATGGTCTACGTTTATCATCATACGTATCATTGGTTAAGTGTGAAAGGTTGATTCTTTCATTTTCCTGCCCTTATCCCACTTTTAAGTGGGGTCGGCACAACAAGTTTTCCTCTTCCACTCCGCTCTATCAGCCGTCATCTCAACAATCACTCCTTTCTTACCCAAATCATCCTCACAGTCCATCCATCTTTTCTTCTGCTACATCCCTCCACAATCAAACCTAACATTCTTTTCGTTACATGACTCTCTTCCCTCCTCATAACTTTGTGAACTACTATTTTAGAATGTTTATCTCATATAATTCTATTCTGGCGTTACGCGACCGATAATACGCGACGCATCTCCCGCCAGATGTGAACCGACACTTAAGGCGGCCTAAAAACTCCGTCATCCGCCACTGACTCATACAAACTTTAACAATCGTTCATTCATAGATGCAAAATAGACCTCAAAAACTTTCTTACATAATTTATTTCATCTTAAATCAACGAAACATTTATGATTTGAGTTATTACGCATAGCGTAGGTTAGCTCAGGCGGATCGGCTATCAAATATTGTAATCTACACTAGCTGTGTTCGTTTGTAGTGGCTGGTGACGGAGTTTTTAGGCCGCTAGATATTTTATTCAGTAAGACCGGGGTCAGATTAGTCTTAAAACTAGATTCTACTCTTCTTTCTCTACCAATATCGTTATCAGGGCAACAAACTCGGTTTAAGCTAGAAACATATTATCGGACGCGGCTTACGGACGCGACTGAGAGGTATGCCCAGTACAAAAACATCCAGCGCGCCAGATCGTTGTCGGACGTCCGAAAGCTCAAGGACACGTCCGCGACTTACGTCCGATAGTTTGCACAGCTCAGTATGTTTCTAGCTTTAGGGCCTAAGTGTATCATGCCAGCAAATCGAAACAGTAGCGTGCATGCCCTAAAGGGGTAACTGACTCACAGTGAATCATCATTCGCCTGCCCTTATCCCGCTCATGCGGGGTCGGCACAACATGTTCTCTTCCTCCACTCTCCTCTATCACTCATTTCTTAAGCATATCTTTCACACAATCCATCCATCTTTTCTTAGGTCTACTGCTCACATATCCATCCACATTAATTTCCATCAGCGTTTTAGTTACATGAATTTCATCCCTCCGCATGACAACTGGCTCACAGTGATGTAAAAATTGCAATTTGCGTCCTAAAGCCGGGAATATACTGCCTCAAATTCAAATTCAAATACCTTTAAAACCTTTAGCGTCACATGTGCCAGTTTTGCAGCTCTCCGCATCCCTCATATTGCATGCCAATTAATCAATTGCTAGCCATCGCTTGCATGGCAGCTAAAGGCAGTCAGTGTACCTATATGTCGCAAGCAACTGGTTTAATTAGACGCCCAGTCATTTGCGTGTTCCGGCGCGGAGGTTCTCGGCTCAGGCGGCCCTTGAACCGTCGGAACTTCATCCCTTTCGGCCAGAAGGGGCTCCATTAGTCTTCAAACTTTCCGTTGATACCCTTACCAATGAGCTAAAGCTCACATTATGGCGGGAGTCCAGCTTGTCGACCCTCGAACCCACTGGTTTTTCGGAGTTTTTCGGAGGTATTCACGTCTGCAGTCAGCAAGCAGTCGTTATGCAAGTATGCCAGCTGCAGGCATGTGTATTCTCGGTTTAAATGACAGTATCCCGAGTGAAGACTCCGTTGCGTATGTATTGCAAAAACTAAGAATTAGACAGGTTGTTACATTATGTTACAACACGTGTTGCACAAGTTGCTTGACAAGTTCTGATGTTGGAACAAATAAGTCGAAGCTTGGCTTAGTAACCTACTATTCTGATGTTTTTCGGGCAACATTGATGTAATCTTTTTGATAAATCACTGGCTGTCCGTCGCGGTGTTACCCGCGCTCCCTCGGGAAAACTTCACTTTCCCGGGATAAATAGCCTATGTTCATCAGGGATAATGTAGGATTCTAATGGTGAAATAATTTTTCAAATCGGTCCAGTAGTTTCGGAGCCTATTCAATTCAAACAAACAAATCTTTCCTCTATAAAATATGGTAGATACTCTATGTACTCTATACTTATATGTATTGCGTGCACCTAATAACCCTATTAGGTATAAACAGGCATACCTAGGTATCCTAGGCATGTGGTTAGGCTATCTAGGACAGACTAGAACTAAATTGATCTATGGTAGAGATCGCTATTTAGCGATAAGACCGCCGATTGTATGTCATTGTGTTTTTTTGTTTAGTTTTACATTTTTGTTTATTTTTATTATGTGGTGTGCAATAAAGTATTTTCTATCTATCTATCTATGCTACGACGGACAAACAAGAAAATGAAAAGTAAATTAAGTATTTCAGCTTGATTCTATTCTTGATTGCACGAAATGCTACGTTCTGTGGTCACAAATTGGATGGGTGATCGCTAGTGGACTTTTCAGACTGTGTCTATCATTGACGTCTGTCACTTTTTAGTCTTTAAACATCATTTTTATAATGTGCTAGCTATCCGTCGCGGTGTGTCGCGGTCCCTCGGGAAAATTTCACGGGGATAAAATATAGTCTATGTTTATCAGGGATAATGTGGGATTCTAATGGTGAAAGATTTTTTCAAATCGGTCCAGTGATTTCAGAGCCTATTCAATTCAAACAAACAAATATTTCCTCTTTATAATATTAGTGTAGATTATGTGGAAGAATGAAGGATCAACATTTTTTTTATGTGGAAACATTGTGGAAGTCGGTTATCTTTTTAGTTTTTAAACGTAATTTTTATAATGTTAGATTTTTTTTATGTGGAAACATTAAACATTGTGTAAAACCGGCCATATTAACCTGACAATCATCAAGATAGCGTAGCCTTAACCCTTCGGCATTGACAAGTAGGTTAAATGTGCCTGTGAGAATATTTTGAATACGTATTTTCAAACGCAATGGTAATTTTAAATGTATTAGCGATTACATTTTAAGCTTTGGTGGTACGTAGTAGGTGATTATGAAATGAAGTCTTATCAAAATGTTCGATTCACTGAATGAAACGTGTAGATGGCGCTAACCGGTGCTTAACCGATAATATGAGCTAAAAATTTCGAATCTGACGTCAGGGGTTCCGTGGCCGAGCGGTTGAAGACACTCCGGCTTTAGGAGGATTGTCTGATCGTCGCAGGTTCGAATCCCGTCGGAATCGAAGATTTTGATAAGACTTTTTATTTCTTAATGAAATACCAAGTGGATCATCACTAAAAATTACAAAAAAATATGAGTATGATGTTCCCATCCCATGGGATTTGTATACTCGGGAAGAAAAGTCGCGGGCATCTCTGGAATGGCTGAACAGATTTTTATGGGACTTTCACTGGAAGATGAAGAGGTTACACAGGACATTATTAACAATTTTCTTTACGGAAAAAACGGCAACAAAAGTCGCATAGTTTGCTTGTTGTTAGTGACCTCTGGTGACGGAGTTCTAAGACCATTTTAAGCTCTCCGTCATGTCATGGCTTAACGACTTGTTTGGGTGGCTCATCATCATTTCCCTGCCCTTACCCACATCTAAGTGGGGTCGGCACAACAGGTTTTCCTCTTCCACTCCGCTCTATCAGTCATCTCAACACTCACATATCATCTTTCACACAGTCTATCCATCTTTTCTTTCTCCACTGGATATTGTTTATTTTGGATCACCTGGTTGATTGCCTTGGTTCCTGGTTAAGTTTTAAGACTATTCTAAGTGATCCCAGCGGTCCTACTGAATAAATGATTTTTAACTTTGATTAAGAAAGGTTATCTAGCCCTCAATGTGATTAAATTTTGCCGTACCTGTACAGAAAAAGATTACAACAGAATTTCAGATACATACTACGTAATTCAATATTATTACCAAGCGGCTCCCGCGTAGATAAGTTTACACATTAATAGCCATAAAGATTTTCTCGCCTCAGTATATAATTTCCGCACTGTTTCTTACTTTAATTGTGATGATGATGTACCGTCATGCTATGTCGACTAAAGGAAAATTCCATACAAGGCTGGGTCCATAAGTCAAAAGTGCCGGCCAATGATAATAGAGGCCTCACCACTTGGGAATTTCAATCCGAGTATTTTTCAGGTCTCACAGTGCGCGCGGACGCACAGGGTCCTGAACCTACTCATTTTGGGACCCTGTGCGTCCTGTGCACTGTGAATTGCCATAGTAATGTTTGTGAATACCGGTAGACCTAAGTCCGTGTGTTTGTTACAAACAGACAGACTTATTTCTCATTTATAAGTAACTAGCTACTGTTTGCGGCTTCGCGCGGGTACCAATATTTTGAATAGCTTATAATCTATTCCAGGTTACTATCTACGCCTATTCCAAGTTTCATTCAAATCGGTTCACTGGTTTACGCGTGATTGAAACAAACATACAAACATCTAAACAAACTCACAAACTTTCAGCTTTATTATAGGTACCTATTAGTGAGACTGAGAAGTGAGATAGTATTGTCGACCTCTATGGCGCAGTGGGTGAAAGCCCGCTTGGAACGCAGAAGGTTGCGGGTTCGATCCCCGCCTCGGGATAAATGTTTGTATGATCTGCAAATATTTATCTCGGGTCTGCGTGTTTCTACGTATAATATGTATGTATTTACAAACATAGTACAAGCTTTGCTTAGTTTGGGCAGTATTCTGTGGTTTGGGGCTAGATGATGCTGTATGATATGTCCAGCATTATTTCTTTATTATTAATTATAGTATGGATTTTATGGGGAAGTTAGTCATCATTTATTAATTTATCTAATGGGAATTTGTCCTTTGACCGTACTCAGCTGATTTATTCATTAGTCATAAGATTCTCATCGTAATGAGTAATGCAAACATGTATTTTAAGTAGAAGAATTGTTGTGGTTTTGCCCTTTACGAGTATCTCTTTAATTCTGATGCGATCGTAATCATTTATTATTATTATTATTATTATTATTATTCAGCCATTCTCGTCCCACTGCAGGGCAAAGGCCTCCCTTCCCTTCTTCCACTCTTCGCGATCTAACGCTGTAACAGGCCATGTTCTTAGATGAGAGTCAAGTTCGTCTCGCCATCTCATTCGTAATCATTTAACAAGCTTTTTATTAAATTGCAATGTTTCTAACGTATTTATCCTAGACGAATTTTGCAAGCTAAAGACCCACTTCCCGGTGTCTGATTGAGTTAAATTTTGGTACATGTACGCGTCTTCGGTGGTAATGCAATAGAAAATATATTTCGAGCAAACACTCATAGTTACACAAACTAAATAGACAAGAATATTGAACACACAGACAGAAGACAAATACACACAAAGCTTAAAAACTAACAGGGTTCCTAATTAGGTGTCGCACACCAATGGTAACACCGAGCTGATTTGATGATGGAGCCAGGAGCTGTTCAATAGAACTCCTCAGTGAGTTACGGAATTAGCTCACGGCAACCTTTTAATAGGTTGTCGTGAGCTAATTCCTGCCTACAAGGGTAACCTACCTATTAAAAACCTTTTTTTTTTTTTGTATTTTGCTAATAAATCTTACCTAAATTACCTACTTAGATTTATTAGCAAAATACAGGTATAAATCAAGACAAAAGTTTTAATATTATCATTATCATCTCCCTGCCCCACATTATGTGGGGTCGGCACAACATATTGTATTCTTCCATTCTCCTCTATCAGCCGTCATCTCAACACTCACTCCTTTCTTACTCATGTCATTCTTCACACAATACATCCATCTTTTAATATTACATTGAATATTTATTAACTATGACTGACGCATCACACGAAACAGCTATGATTCATACATAAAGTATGTACTCGACTGTTTAGTAAATATGTACAGTTTACAAACAATAGCTAACGCGGACTGTATTTGGACATTCCTCTGTCTACCCCTAGATATCATTCATATTTCTAGTGCGGGGTTCGATGTAAATTATTTATAATAATTGTAATTTTATGTATTAAGTTTTATGAATAAATTGAATTGAATTGAATTGAATCTCAAAAAACTTATCCCACTCTTATAATGAAGCTGAATGTTTGTGAGTTTGTTTATATGATTGGATGTTTAGATGTTTGTGTTTCAATCACGCATAAACCAGTGTACCGATTTGGATGAATTTTGAAATAGGCGTAGATAGTGACCTGGAATAGCATATAGGCTATTCAAAATGTTGGTACCACGCGAGCGAAGCCGCGCAGTAGCTAGTATTCTTATAACTTAAAACTTAGCTCGTGGTGTAGCTTGCATCGTTCTTGATAGATTACCGAAGTTAAGCAACGTTATATGCGGTCAAAAATAGATAAGTGACCGTGGTATTACCAACCGAGCGTTGAGGGCACGTAATTGTCGGTCCCGGCTTATGTTGCTATGCAGTAAAAGTCAAAGACAAAAAGCATTTATTCAGTAGGACCTCTGGGATCACTTAGAATAGTCTTAAAACTATTTGATTCTACTCCTGTTACTTCGCGACCAATACAAGAACCAGGACAACAAACAAGGTTTGGGTCCTAGCGCACTTTTAGATCTGTAGGCGATCTCTATCCGATATCGCCACAAAAACTATTAACTTACCACCTAAAAGCTAAAAGAGTACCTACTTCAGAACTTGTGCCACTAGATGGCGCTGAGATCACAGATAAGCGAATTCCCATACAAATGACGCTAAATGTATGGAAATCCTGAATAGCGCTTACGAAGTTTCAAGCACAACTAACCTTAGAACTATCCAACTTTAGCCGTTGGCCGTATATCCAGGTAAGTGGGCCAGCGGGGCCGACCTGGTGAGGGGAGCTCTATCTCTTTGGACTAAATTGGGGGAATTTCACCAACTAAATACTCCAATAGCCTTGAGGCGAACTAAAAACTCCGTCACCAGAGTCGGCAACTAACTCGTACTTGAACTTTTAAGTATCCTCTTTCTTTGAAGTGGGCTTAAAGTCATCCTTGCTTCCAAACGGATCTAACCTGTGTCTAACCTCAGACGTGATTCGATAACAGATGGCATCACGTACGTGCAGCCTCGCTGTATACAGGGTGTAACATTTAGAACAGTCAGGAAAGTCTAAAACTATAAGACATACGAAGATCTGTTAGGAATCATGTCATCTCACGACCTCAGTAGCGCAGTGGGCGAAGGCCCGCCTGCGACGCAAAAGGTTGCGGGTTCGATCCCCGCGGCGGGACCAATGTTTGTATGATCTACAAATATTTGTCTCGGGGTCTGGGTGTTTCTATGTATAATATGTATGTATTTACGAACAAAAAGTATATAAGTAATATATCAGTCATCTTAGTACCCATAACACAAGCTCTGCTTACTTTGGGGCTAGATAATGCTGTGTGAATAGTCCAGCATTATTTATTTATTTTATTTATTTATCTATTTTAGTAAAAGGAAAACTGCATTCATACAAAAAAGACTGTGTTGGCCGAATGGGGTTATACCTCGACTCAATCCGAAAGTCGTGGGATCGAATCCCGGCCGTGCATCAATGGATTTTGCGTATTGTAAAATTTATATGCGCTTTAACACGAACTCTGAACGGTGAAGGAAAACATCGCGAGGAAACCATTTAGATAGGCGGCGATGGGCTTGCAACATGTCACGTATGGAATACTAACTTCTGCAAGATGTGGGCATGTATCTTATATGTATTTGTACATGCCTCTGACTACCTTAGACATCTTCAAAGGATCTGGAATATAAAAGATCTGAGAGAATGTCTACCGCCGGGGATACAGTCGTGACCCTGTTTACGTTTACGTGCATTCATACATTTCTCTCTCTTATCTCACGTCATCTACATATTCACTCATTCCTATCTTTTACACAATCCATCCATCTTTGCCTTCATCTACCTTTACTCATCATTATCCTTCTACATATTATGATTAATTAATTTATTTACAGAAACTAAGCTACTACAATCATCATCATCATCATCATCATCTCAGCCTTTTTTACGTCCACTGCTGAACATAGGCCTCCCCCATAGATTTCCACAGCGATCGATCTTGTGCAGCCTGCAATATGTACAATATGCACATATTGTACATATTCCCAGCTACTACAATATGTACATAAAATTACTAAATACAATAGAATCAGTCAAGCTATCTAAGGATCGTAAAAACGATCTATAGATAGCTCAACTGATCCAGGTCACTGCCAGTCGGAAGCGTGCCCAAAACACTGGCGGCATTGCCACGCTGAATGGCAATGCTGATTCTTTGTGCCAAAAAGTCGCCAGCTCTCGAATCACGCGACGCTTAAATGATTAATATTATGATTGAATTGGACATACACTTAGAAGTAAGTTACATTAAAAGAACCAGTGTGCTTAGAACAATGCATCGCCAATACAAACACCACGGTAAGTGATTCCGGTAATGCCATGTACGGAGAAAGCTGACGGACGTAGTGCGTGTGGCCTAAATTGTAGACTTACGATATTAAAACGAATTACGATATTGAAATTAAAACATGTAGAGAGGATGGATGACAGTCGTTTGACAAAGCAAGCAAGTGAAGGGGAAGGCCTAGCCTAACCTTCTTGGATCAAATTGGCGACATTTTGGAGAAGGGCCAGGTCAATACCCAAAACCGACGAGCATGTATGAAGAATGTGAATGAGGCCAAAGTTGTGTGTCAGGATCGTAGCGAGTGGAGATCCGTGCTCTCTGCCTACCCCACAGGGAAAGAGGCGTGATTTTATGTATGTATCTATGTAAAATTTAAAGATTTTTTGAAATTGTTGTCAGGAATAAAATTAATGTGGGACCATCTCTATGGACCTTTAAAAAAAACTTTTAAATCGGTCCGTAGCTGAAAGAGATAATGGTGATTATGATACATTAAAGAAAACATACATACATACAGCCGAACATAGAACCTCCTTATTTTTAAGTCGCTGAAAACGCTTTATTAACATTTCTAAACTCAAAATGGCGTCTATTTCAGTTAGCCACTAAAAACTGGAAAAGAAACAGTGCTGGGAGTGCCGGCAGAAGTGAAAACTTGAACGGTTCTAAACTTGACAAACCCGGTGTCGGTGAGCAGTCACGTGACTCGCACGTGGCCTTTTCGAGGCGAATCCAAGAATTTTTTTCTCATCCCAAAACTGAAAACGCGCCTAAAGATTACACTTAAAAAAAATATAAACCAAAGCGTAGGGTGAGCGTTTAAATCTTTTGTATGGAGATTATGAGGGTGATTTTTTCCAATTAAAAAAAAATTGGCGTGAATTTAAATATTATTTACACGGAAGCAATTCCACCGATACAATATCGTAACGTATCGCACATCGCACTACAAACTTTTTACGTGTCATCGGCCCCCAGATTACGCCTGTCGCGGAATTCGTAATCACTGGGCGGTTGACTAAAAGTGCGAGGCTCGCTCATCGGCTTAGCAAAACGTGCCAAAACTTGCGTCTTAAAAAAAAGAAAGAAAGAAAATACTTTTATTAAACTAATTAAATAAGCAGGTAAGAAAATAGATCAATAATAAAATTAAAAAAACACAAATTAAAAATGACTGTTGAAAAGGCAACTACTCAGCAAATTGCCTAGATGCAGGGATCAGGCGCTGTTATTCAGTGTCGCCTTAGAGGGAGGGGAGAGGGGGGAGGGCGTCTTGTAAATGATGCTTTATTTGACGAAAGAGTAGTAAAGATTGTAGAAAATGGTTTGTGTCAAAGAGCGCGGCAGAGAGCTCATTGAGCTCTGTTGACAGACGCGAGTTTTACTAGGACGCGGCGTCAGTACCGCCGATGCGCGACAAACCTGCCATATTTTTCTGACGGAGATCGCTGACATCATGACAGTTCAGTGACAGTTGAAGGGATAACTCCATGAGTTCAAATGACGCGTGAAATGAGAGTCTATTGACCGTTAGCTCAGTTTAGAGCGTGACCAATCCCGTGGGCTCCAATCCGTTGCAATTTTTGCTTTAATCGCTATCGCCGACTTTTCGCACCAAACATATTTATCGGAAACCATACTTGCTATGTTACATAATATTTAATATTTACACCATTGTTTCATTGTAGAGGTAGGCCAAAGAATAAATGGATGGATTGTGTGAAGGACATGAGTAAGACAGGGGGGAGTTGAGATGACGGCTGATAGATGATGGAAGAAGACTTGTGCTGACCCCACATAGTGTGGGACAAGGGTAGGAAGATGATGTTACTGGAGAGAAAGACTTGTTGGCCTAGTGGGGTAGTGGAACTTCAATCCGTATTTTTATTTATTATGTAATATAATTATGTTATATTATGTAAGGGGAAAATTAAGAGAAAATTTTAAGGGAGGGAGGACAAAGAATAAAATAAAAAAGAAAAGAAAAACCGCCACAAAATAAATAGTGGCGAAAAGAACGAGATAAAAAAAAGATAATCCGAAAGTCGTGGGTTCGAACCCCGGCCGCGGCAAAGGATTTTTCGTTTTGGTTGCTAATACTACATTTCACCGTAAGAAATGAAGCGCCCGGGGCTTGCTTAGTCGTTCTTGATCGTCGAAGTTAAGCAACGTTCTAAACGGTCTGTTAGTGGATGGGTGACCGCCAGTGGCATTTCATCTGAGCGCTTCCGTGCTTCGGAGGGCACATTAAATTGTCGGTTCCGGCTATTTAAGTCGTTAAGGCATGACGGAGGCCTTAAGGCGGCCTAAAAACTCCGTCACCAGAGTTGGCCACTGACTCATACGAACTAACTACCGTAAGAAATGAGATAGATAATTAGATAGGCTATAGATAGATAGATAAAAAAATTATTTGGGAAAACACACACACAGACGAACATAAATAGGTACATAGCAAAGTTACACAACAAAAAAAAATGTATATAATAGATCTACTACAAACAAAACAAAAAAATAATTAAATATATTATTAAATCTACTACAAATAAAGACAGAAAAGTATGAAAAGAAAACAAAAAGATAATAAAGAGGCAGGCGAAGGACGTCTGTGTTGGTGCAGTCCAAAAAGGAACAGTCTCAGCTCTGTGCTGCTCTGCACCGGGGAGGTACAGAGCAACGCTCCTTTTCAGACTGCTCCAAGTTAAATAAAATAAATAAATAATGCTGGACATTTCACACAGCATCATCTAGCCCCAAACTAAGCAAAGCTTGTACTATGGGAACCAGATAACTGATATACTACTTATATACTTTTTGTTTGTAAATACATACATATTATACATAGAAACACCCAGACCCGAGATAAATATTTGCAGATCATACAAACATTTATCCCGCGGCGGGGATCGAACCCGCAACCTTCTGCGTCCCAAGCGGGCTTTCACCCACTGCGCCACAGAGGTCGTCAATGTTGGATGACATCACGTTATTAAAAAAAGACAAAAAGAAGAGCTGTTAGTCCCAGTACCTAGCTGAGCTCCAGTTGGTGCTGCAGGAAGTCCTCTTTGAGATATTGCAAGCCCAGCAACTTAAAGTACTAAAACAACCATGATTATGTCGAAAAAACATGGCCGTTCAAAGTTACATTATCTAAAAAGTTGTATTTGATTGTCAACTGTGCATTGTTCATTGCCGTCTGACAAGTAAAGCGGGCTACAAACCATTCGTTTTAACTGACAGTTTTATTTTAATGATATTTTGAAGATTCAGTTCAATTGTCAGTTCGCAGTTTTAACTGAACAGTTCAACTATTCAGTTAAAACTAATGGTCTGTAGCCCGCTTTATGCTGCTTGCTCACGAGGGCAGAACAGCGGGCAGCAACAAACAGTAAGCTGCCTATTAAAGCATGCTGCTATTGGTACTGTCCACCGTTCTGCCTCACTGTTCTGTTCTCTTCTCCAAGCACCATTAGAAAATTACCTTACCTACTAATAATGCAATTGTGACAGGTATAATCTCAATCAACAATTCGTTATTCTTAGGTTATACTTGTAATAACTTAATACCACGTTTATTATTAAGGCTTTTAAAACTTTCAAGATCATTGACGACCTCTGTGGCGCAGTGGGTGAAAGTCGGCTTGAGACGCAGTAGGTTGCGGGTTCGATCCCCGCTGCGGGATAAATGTTTGTATGATCATTTATCTCGGGTCTGAGTGTTTCTATGTGTAGTATATCAGTTATCTGGTTCCCATAGTACAAGCTTTGCTTAGTTTGGGGCTAGATGATGCTGTGTGAAATGTCCAGCATTATTTATTTATTTATGTAGAAAAAATTCTTCGTTGAATTAAGTTTTGCTAAGCCGATAACGACATCGTATAGGTTGGAATACTTCTGTGTAAATGCTCGTTTACAAGTCAATGACTGACTGAACCATCAGCATTGATACAAGATTTTAAACACGATAGCGGTTTTGAGTGATAGCTGACTTTAACTGTCTTTTACAGAACAGTTTGATTTCAAGGTTTTTGAATATAGAACATCAATCATTAGTTTCAACTGTCAACCGCCAAGATACAATGCAACGTTTTAATGAATTCTTTTGAAACTTGTTGCTTAACGACCTTGCTAAGTTAATCTATACATAAAGATTAACTAATCGGGCTTAGTTTTTATCGTTAGACTGTGTTGGCTTTGGGGTACTTTCGAAGGTCGTGGGTTTGAATTCTTGATAGACTAGTTAAAATACTAGTTAATGGATGCAAATTACAATTAAAATAAAAAAAAAATACCAAAAAATTATAAAAAATATTTTTGGGGTGGAACCTATTTTACATCCTATTCTGAGACCTACTGAATATACCTACTTAGGTACACACAAAATTTCATAAGAATCGGTCAAGCCGTTTCGGAGGAGTTTTGCCACCATGACACGAGAATTTTATATACTCGTATTAGTTTTATGTATTAGATTAGGTACTTATAGTTCAATGTTTTGACATTCTATTGCGTCCCACTGCTGGGCAAAGGTTTCCGTCATTTTCTGTAATAAGTTGTCTTTCCTGTGGACAATGTTGATTAAGCTGAGAGGATGGTTTAGGTGCTACAAGCCTCCATCACAAACAATGTCCCGGCACTAGCCGAGTGTAGGCATAGCCCTCCTGACAACGTATACATCATCTAGTAAACAGGGTGTAAAAAGACGTCTACCGAAGCCGAACGGGGTAGACCCAGCATCCCACCACACAACCAAATCCAAAAGCATTTACCGAAAAAATCATTATATTCGGAGAAAACAGCGTTTGAAGAGTACTGTACGACCTCTGTGGCGCAGTGGGTGAAAGCCCGCTTAGGACGCAGAAGGTTGCGGGTTCGATCCCCGCCGCGGGATAAATGTTTGTATGATCTGCAAATATTTATCTCGGGTCTGGGTGTTTCTATGTATAATATGTATTTATTTACAAACAAAAAGTATATACGTAGTATATCAGTTATCTGGTTCCCATAGTACAAGCTTGGCTTAGTTTGGGGCTAGATGATGCTGTGTGAAATTGTCCAGCATTATTACTGTTTGCGTATGTTCTGGGCGCGTTATTTTACGTAGATTGCTGGATTTTGATTTTTAACTGTTTCTTTCTTTTACAAATGAAATTATTAAGTAGGTATGGTCTTATTATGTTGTAACGGTAGTAAATAACCGAACATAAAATGACTAAGCTAAGTCAAAAAATTTTTTTTCCCTAAATATGTTTAGAATCATGGTCTGATTGCAACCCCTCAGTTTTCGGTAGTCTTTTTACACCCTGTATATGTAAAGGCGTATGTTTTTATAGGTGAGCTATAGTCTTTTTTACGGCGGAACGTATGCAAGACACTTCGAGATGATGTCAAAATCAGTCTAATAGTAATGTCCTAAAGTAGAATCGAGATTATCAACATCGATTTTGGTTTCACTACTATCAATTCATCTCAATCGATTACAAGGTTCATTCATAGACAAAATTACTAAACCAACGATTATTTTTTTTTACTTATCGATTCATCGATTGTTTCGATTTCATTTTCGCACTCTCTAATAGTTTACGTTCCATTTTACTCAGAGATTTTGGCAGAGTTTTTTAGAAAAAGTTTTTCCGCCGTGAAAAAGACTATAAGGATGAAAACATCTTGAATATTAATATCAAATGTGAAAGATTTGAGACTTGAGGAGTAATGAACTGTTGATTATTTATTCAAAAATAACAACTAACTGGCCTTTGCCACCCACACTGTCAAAGCGTTTCAGTCAATGGGTCATGAGGTCTATGACCCTTATTGATGTGAAAACTTCTTTAGGTGCGTTGGGCATTTTTGAGATGGGAAAAAACTATTGAACTCGCGACATTGTAGGGTAAAACCGGGATAGATGCCGCACTTTTTGAAATAGTCTCATAATTTTGAAACAGTTAATTTACCATTAAACTAGGGGGAGGCCTTTGCCCAGTAGTGGGACAGTTTAGGCTAATTAAAAAAAAAAAAATACCATAAATTATCTCAGTTAATATAACTAATTTAATGTTTTATCTTATACTATGACTTGTTTGTATTGACCTAACAATTACAGATTTTGCAGAAATTAGCTTTTTGCAAAACCTTTTTTTTTTTGAGGATAGATGCCTACCTGGATGATAGATGCCCCACCATGAAAATGCTAAGAGGGATAGATGCCCTATCGAATAAAATTAGTAAATTTCATAGTTATTAAATATTTTATTAGTCCAAGATAATAATCGAGCTCGCACTTCTTCCTTTTTTGTATTTTCTTGGCATGGTTCACCTGCAATCAGTAGACAATAATTAAAATACACGTTAGTCAAAATAAAAAGGTATTTATTTCAGATAAATCACAAGGATCACTTTGAAACGTCTTAAAAGCTGTGACCAAGCCTAGAAGAATCAGAAAATATTTTAGCAAAGAATTAAGCATTAATTTAAGCATTGTTTATCAAATTATTGTAAAAAATTTCAGCTAATTAATCTGTCTATAAGTACATAGTTTGACCTTTTTATTATTATTGTTCTTAAACAGTTAGTTGACTCTTTGACGTCACTGTAGACAATGGTAAACATCGATAGAAAAAATGTGTTATTTCTAGACAAACCAATGATATTTTACAGTTTATTGCCTTCATTACTAAGGTATTGTTAACTGTGGAAAACCCAGGGTTACAGTTAGGTTAGGTAGCTACAGTCACGGACAATAAGATGTATACACTCCATACTTTTAAAGTTAATATCACACTAAAACTAATAGATGTAGGTTAAAAACAAAAAGCGGAAATTGATTTCACATTGAACTAGTGGCGAAATCAATAAAAATACCAGAACATTGTTGGACATGTTGACCTGTACATGGGTTGAAACATTATGGAGTGTATACATCTTATTGTCCGTGACTGTACCTACCTATGTTTACTACAGTTGGTTTTGTACCAGACTTCAAAAAAAGAAGTAGACTATAAACCTCTGTGTGTATGTTTTTATTGTGTGTGTGTGTTCCCCGTTAACTGTCAATTGTTGACCAATTTACACAATGGTTTTTTAGCTTGAAAGGATATACTTTCGCCGCCTTATTAATTAGAAAACCCTAATTCTAGCTAAATCCGAGACTGCTCTCAGAACTGTTACTTCTTGGAGTAACATGATGAGTTTAAGGTTATTAATAAATCGGTAGTTATCTCGAATCAGTAATACATTTCTTGCATCGGGACTAGCGCGTGCGTTATGGCAACCCATAAAATTTAAAATAAAAACGAGTGAATGAACGAATATTATGATCATTTAAAATATTGTCTGTCTCTGTCACTAATTATATGAATGACAGAGATAGACAATAATTTGTATTTGATAATCTGTTTTATTTAAAGAGGTTTGAGGTTTTATTCTTCTCAAAATTTTTGGTCAAGTGAATATTGACCAAAAAGTTTTTAGTCATAAAAAAAGTATTTACTGTGTTTAGTCATTTTTAACTGTTTTTTTGTTTCTTGCTAATGCTAAATGATTTTTTACCTCAAAATCTATACTTACTTGGATTTTAAATTCAGTTTCTTCGAGATCATAAAATGAAATTTTACGAATATTGTAATTTTTCACTCGCCTCATTTATTGTAATTGGTATCCATCCAACCTCATTAAATTTTTCCTCAAACCATCAACATATCCATCCTATTTGCACAACCTTTTTTTGGTTATGACATGAATATTATGAAGTAAAATGTCAAAATTGATGACAGAGTATGCTTACTCCATCTCTATACTAGGTTGCACCTAGGCGTAACTCTTGCTCCGAGAGCAGCGTCGGATTAGCTTATTTCCTCCCTGGTCTTTCTTTATTAATACAGATTTGACCTACTACTGCCTTATGCTTTGGATTAGCTCTAATCCCACCCAAGTTCGTGTTTATTAATAACAGGGTCGGGGTATATTTATATAAATTTTATCCCTGAGGCATTGATACTTTTCCCGTAAATCTCAAAAAAATCTTACATACATACATAAAATCAAGCCTCTGTCCCTGTGAGGTAGGCAGAGAGCACGGATCTCCACTCGCTACGATCCTGACACACAACTTTCGCCTCATTCACTCTCTTTAAAAAAATGTTACCTTGTAATTTTTGACCTAAATCCAACATTGAAGTCGATTCTCTTTTCAGTTTTAAAAATCTTAAGCTTAGCTTAACTAAAGTTTGGGATGGATTAGGTAACTTATGACTATCCACCCCCGCGGGTATAATATTTCCCGTCTGCCTCCTGTAACTATCAAACCGGGTCTCCTGCGACACTGTTTGTGTTTTCTAACATGTAACATCGAACAAAATATGGGCGTGACCTAACTTTTTTGTATGTAAAATGTTATCCAAGGCGGACGGAAAACGTGTTTTGTTAGAATGTTTTGTTATTTTTGGTCGCAGGAGACCAGCTTAATGCTTGCCTGGCTTATGTGCTGGACATAACCCTCCTCTCGTCTCGGCCTAGTCAAGGGTGGAAGTTAAAAATTTTATGACGTAGCAAGTGATTTTTATCGTTCTTTGCTTATTACTCTTATTACATTACATTAAGTTAAAGAGAGTCAAGTATATTACTACCAAGGCAGTTTTGGCCTTTCCGTACAGGGTTTCTGGTTACGTAGGTTACATAAACCTCTGTCCTATGAAACCAAATTAAAGAGGTCAGAGAAACTGAAAGTTTACCTTCTTGTTGAGTGACATTATTCCGTATCCATGGATTGTTTACATGGAAACGTCATTTTGATGAAGGCTAATAAAATTAAATTTTGTTATAATTACTAAAAGTTTTTGAGAAAAAATTGGAAACAAGTAAAATTAATGATCTAAACTATGTCTTGTGCAGTGCCATGCTGTAGGTTTCATTCATCAAGACGCCAAAATAATGATGAAATCTTACGCTACCAACGGTAAGTGTTTTTTGGTATTGTAGTATCAAAGTCTTAATTTTAATGCATTCGGGGGATAATTTCATACAAAATACTATCATGGAATCTTGTTTAATAAGGATTAATCGAATGCTATAGGCAAAATATACAAATCATATTTGTTATCATAGTGTTGTACTCGATTCTATCGACATCGATAGTTTTATGTTGGTGGTTGGTGAGGCTGAACTTATTTTAATTTTTTTTTCCGGATTTATGGAATTTAGTACAAATAATAAATACTTAATTAAATGGCTAGAAGGCTGCAAACATTCTAGTACGTTTTAAGATAAGATAATGTTTATTTAGAGACAAGTATTATACAAGCTTAAAGTAATGTAACAAACAATTAAATTTAGTTATAATAATAATAGTATAACTTAGGTATGTGATTGTACCTATTTATGCTTGCGTAAACAATAATGATGTGCGCTAAGAGCCGGACTAGATTTTCTGTGTCCCGGTTCCCAGCGCCCCCTTTCGGATTAGATTTGTATGTATGTTTGAATGAATGAATGAATGAATAAACGTTTGTTTGTTTAGTGATTGATGAAAAAGTTATACCTACCTACCTAGTAGGTAGAACTTTATTATTAGAATCATTCATGTTTGGTTAACGCTAACGTAAATCTAAAACTGTTTCAGGAAACCGTAATAATAATATAGACGAATGGAGCTCCAAACCGCAAGAAGCGCTTTGTAAGAAGGAAATGCAAAAATTATAATTTAAACTAATGGTTGGAATGGAAGGAATCAAACTGCAAGTTTCTTGATGGTCCTTCTTGGATTGATCCAGGAATAAGGCGCTTAAATTCATCTAGCTTTAAATGATTCTAAACCTAAGTTAATAGCATTATGTAAGGCTCAATGCACATTGAATTGGGAAGCGACGCGTCAATTAGTTTTATAGCAAGCCATTATAAACCTTATGACCAATGGAACAAGATATAGAATCGCTTGTAGAATCAACGAGATCTGGCGAAGCCATCTAGCGGGCCGCGCTGGCCCGAGTGGTTCATTGTACAAGCGTTTCTATATCTTGTACCATTGTTCATAAGGTTTATAATGGCTTGCAATAAAATAATTGATGCGTCGCTTGCCAATTCAATGTGGCTTAAACCTAATAGTAGGTAGGTAAACAGAGTTATACTTTAAAGAAAATTCAATTAAACGACTGAAATATAGGCACATACATACAGGTAAGTAATAGCCAGTCCCTGCCCGTGGTCCACCACAGGTCCCGTAGTACCTACTAATCGGGTGTTAATGATATTCCTGAACACAACATACCTACTCCATACCCATCGGTAAATATTATGGAAACCCAATCAGTAGATTAGGATTGGTACCTACTTTAAAAATATTGTTACAAAATAAATACTTTTTGACTTTGTCCTCATTGATTTCAACAAAAAATAGCCCCCTAAGTAGCACTTTTTTCATGGTATTACGGAAGCTTACAGTCCCTGGAAGTTTTAGAAAATACTCAAATTTTTGGATTCCTAATTTTATGTTTAAAATTAAACGTTGACTATCTTAAACACAATATCGTAACTTTGGATCTAAACTTTTCTACTTGCACTAATGCTAGACAGCTGAGTTTTGTATGTATGAAAGTACAATTCAAGTTAATTTTTTAACAAGAAAATAAATTTGAAAATTCTCCCTTTTTTTTGATAACTAATTCGTTCCAATCGGACATTCTCATTATAAAGCTTTAAATGCGTATAACTCGAAAACTAAAAAAAATCGTAGAACATAGGTACATGGGGTATTTCTGGATAGCCCTGGATTGGATGGATGTGAGAAACTTATTATTTTTCCTATTGACGTCACTGAGTGGACCACCCTGTATTTTAAATAATAGGTATCTGGGTAATAGCTATAATCAACTTTTAACTTATAAATAAATAAATAATGCTGGACTTTTCACACAGCATCATCTAGCCCCAAAGTAAGCAGAGCTTGTGTTATGGGTACTAGATGACTGATATACTACTTATATACTTTTTGTTTGTAAATACATACATATTATACATAGAAACACCCAGACCCGAGACAAATATTTGTAGATCATACAAACATTGGTCCCGCCGCGGGGATCGAACCCGCAACCTCTTGCGTCGCAGGCGGGCCTTCGCACACTGCGCTACAGAGGTCGTCGACTTACTTCTTCTTGTCGTGTCACTAGTTCTTCCGAACCAGTAATTTTAGAAAATTTTATCGACAAACAATATTTTCGACGACACTTATGTTCACATCTCTATTAAAATCTATAATTCTCTATGGAACAAATTAGTGTGTACGGAAAGGACAAAACTGCCTTGATAGTAATATACTTGACTCTCTTTAACTTATTGCTATGAACTTATGAGCAAGAAGGAAAGTACGATAAAAAAACCTTACTACTTGAAAACATTCTATCTTTTCTAGCGGAGCGGCCGCGTTTGATCATCTAAGGGCCTAGTCCACAGGAAAGACAACGTCAATACGATGGTAGGGTGCCACAAACTTATCTGAACCGGTGGCTAAAAGAGGAACTAACGAATTTTACTGTAAAATTTATTTTTCTTCCAACACCAAATGCGATAACAGCACCTTTCTCACTGGTTCAGATAAGTTTGTAGCACTTTACACTAGTTCATTATTTGGAGTCAAGTAAGTCAGTATTTGGAGTCGAATAAAAAGCTTTGAAAACCGTGGAGGTTTTGATATACATTTGTCTTAGATTTTCCGTTAGCACGTTGGCTGTCCACTAATAAATGCAATTTGTGCGTCTGTCCACCTGTCTGCACGTAAACTGGAGCGTGGAATGTGATACGGCTTTCGTGCAATGGGTTCCGTCCACAATTCCGTATACACTCCGTACGGACTTTGTTGATCTCGCAAGAACGTGTACTTGTGTTTAGACCAAGAAATAGTCGGAATAAGTCAGAAAGGACTAAGCGAGCAAAAAGAGTTGAAATAAGAAATAAGAAAAATTTATTGTTCAACTGTGTTTTACAAAGATGTAAAGATATTTATAAATAGGTATCAACAGTTTGCCCATCGTGGGCGTACAATAATATAGTATGAAGGTAGGTATTAGATACCTACCTTCATAGAAAATTCTGCCTAAACTTACAATTAAGTAAAACTTTAAAATCTTTAAATTATCAGTCAGTAGGTACTTACTTTTCTACTTATTAGAAGTACTAGTTTTATTATAAGTACCTATATGACATTATCAGCTCAATTTAGACATTATATTTGATATGAACTCGCTAAGTTCTACATTCTTTTTGTTGTGGAACTCAAAAGATAGATAGAAAGACAAAAGATACAAAATACTTTATTGCACACCACATAAAAAAAAATAAACATGAATAGAAAACTAAACAAAAAACTTAACTATGACATACAATCGGCGGTCTTATCGCTGAATAGCGATCTCTACCAGACTCTACCAAGATACTCTTTGTTGGTGGAAATTAAAACCTATTTTATAGAGAAGGAATCCGTTCAAGCCATCTCTCGCTCATTACCCTTTCGCGGTGGAAACCGGGCTTTAATGGACCGAATTAATCCATTTTTGTTTGTAAGCGACTTTTGACACGCACATAGTTGATCCAGGTTTACCACAGTACATCAAAAACCACATCCAAATCGTATAAGCCGTTTCTAAGATAGCGTATACAAACGCACAGACTGTTAAACATTTCTAGGTCTAAATGTCAAAAAGCATTTATTCAGTAGGACAGCTGGGATCACTTTGAATCGTCTTAAAACTGGTGATTCTACTCCTGTTCTTTCACGACCAATACCTTGAAGAATCAGGGCAACAAACACGGTTTGGGGCCTAGCATTATTTTGTTTCATTGATTCTTCCCCTAAAATCAAAATGCAGTTATAAAACTGGCAGATACTGTTGCATAATAAAAAAACATTTTTCATATCTTGGTCAGTTCTAACCGTTTTTCTACCACCCCACGGAACCCTACCATAATTGGACCAATGGCGCGCGTGAGTTTGAATTCAGAACGCGTTCGTTGGAGCGAGACGGTCGCTGTCGATACATTCATTATGCATTTGGTTTACAGAGAGTGTTATTATAGCTTCCTCTTTGCAAAGCATCATCATCCACAAAGAAAAAAAAACAGGGACACTGCCGGAGGGCCAACAGTGAAAACTTGAATGAGGATTCGATAACGGTAAACAATAGAGCACAGAAAAATTAAAAAAAAATCGTGAAAAAAGTTACTGGGACTGGGATTTGAACTCGGGGTTGTCTCACTCAGAATCTGAGCTTAACACTTCGACTATTCTGACGAATGACGGAATTAAGTTATAGTGAGAGATGGTGTCGGTATTTCGGTAACAGTCACGTGACTCGCGACTTTGATGGTTTTTGTTTTTTCCCATCTCAAAATGCCCAACGTGCCTAAAGAAGTTTTCACTTCTAAAAGTCTAAGTCAAAAAGCATTTATTCAGTAGGACCGCTGGGATCACTTAGAATAGTCTTAAAACTAATGTTACTCCTGTTCTTGCGCGACCAATGCCGTGAAGCACCAGGGGAACATGCTGTTCAAAAACTACCAGGAAATTCTGATGATGCAGCCAGGAGCTGATGAACTAAATTGTGGCTAATCAGCCACAATTTAGTTCATCAGCTCCTTCTATACTTTCCTGTGACCTTGGCAAAGTCGCATTAAGTAGGTATGTAACAGGAAGATTGCAATAGGAAAGTCGAACTTGCCTCGCAGGAAATACAGCAAAATTTCAACACCACAATAACTAGTACAGTATTGATTGCTGTTCCTGTAAGGTATTGCCAAGAATTGTTGAATTATAGTTATGACTATCATTTGATGGAAAACAACGGAAATAGGTACTATGATAATTTTGTGTAATAAAAACTCATAAAATAGCGCCGGTGACTGAAAAATTGAGGAGCAATAGGTTAGCGTGGTATGGGCACGTAATGCGGAGGGATGAAACTCATGTAACTAAAAGGGCGATGGAAATGAATGTAGATGGATATGTGAGTAGAGGTAGACCAAAAAAAAGATGGATGGATTGTGTGAAAGAAGATATGGTTAAGAAGGGAGTGAATACGAAGATGACGAGTGATAGGGGAGAGTGGAAGAAGAGAACATGTTGTGCCGACCCCGCATAAGCGGGATAAGGGCAGTCAAATGATGATGAATTACGTAGTAGGACGCCCTCCGGCCTGGTAGAGTTACGATCTGCTCTGGCCGCTGGCAGGAGCTGGATGCGTCGAGCTGAGAACAGGGCGCAATGGCGCTCATTAGGGGGCTATGTCTGTCAGTGGACTGTTATAGGCTGATGATGATTTAACTGTACAAATAGAAAGCGCTCGTGTAGCTTGCTTGGTCGTTCTTGATAGATCGTCGGAGTTATGGTGCCTGGAGGGCAGAACAGTGGGCAACACCAATAGGGCAGCATCCAACAGCATGCTATATCAGGAAGCTTGTTTACTCAGCAAACACCATTAGGGCAGCACTGTTCTACCCTCGAGTGAAAGCAGCATTATCTTCGTTCTTATCAACTGAGAGTTTCCGTGTTTTGGAGGGCAAGATGACGTGTCAGTCCCAGGTATTAAGTCGTTAAGACATGACGACGGGCGGCCTAAAAACTCCGTCACCAGAGTTGGCCACTGACTCATACGATCTACGTGATGTCACCCAACTAGGAGCAGTCTGAAAAGCAGCGTTGCTCTGTACCTCCCCGGTGCAGAGCAGCACAGAGCTGAGATTGTTCCTTTTTGGACTGCACCAATACAGACGTCCTTCACCTGCCTCGTTATTTTCTTTTTTTTGTTTTCTTTTCATACTTGTCTGTCTTTGTTTGTAGTAGATTTAGTAATATGTTTAATAATTTTTTTGTATTGTGTGTAGAGATCTAATATTTTTTTTTGCTGTGTCAGTTTACTATGTACCTAGTTATGTTCGTCTGTGTGTGTGTTTTACCAAATCATTTTTTTATCTATCTATCTTTCTATCTACTTTTTTTATCTTTACTGGATGATAAAGCGTCAGGAGTCTATGCTTACACTCGGCTAGTGCCTGGGACATTGAGATGGAGGCTTGTACCACCTAAACCATACCCTCAGCTTAATCATATCCACAGGAAAGACAAAGTCAATACGTGTGGAGCTGACTAGGCTGATGGAAGGAATTTCCATGTGAATGAAACCACATGCCACATCTAGCTATGTCGTATTTTATTTACATAATTTTAGTTTTGCGTAACTATAGAAAGTTGAGCATCTGTTACAGGATTACCGACTTTACGTGCATAGAAATATGATTTATAATTGTAGGTTGATTATATCGATAATGTATGTGATGTAATTATCAAGTTGTGACGTCATTTCAAGGTTATATCGAGTTTTATTTGCTAGTATGACGGCTTTTGGACTCGAGTCTACCTTATACTTATTAACAAGAAATAAATGAATATTGGAAATCTACGTAGAAAAATAGACTCGGCAAACGTAGTGTAGGACGCCCTCCGGCCAGGTGGAGTGACGATCTGCTCTGGTTGCTGGCAGAATCCAATAATTTTTGTAATATTTTTTTTTTCTGCTCTAAATATTATATAATCCTGACATAGGTACTTTTATGAATTAATCCATGTAATTAAATTAATATTGCACGCCATAACATGGCAGAATACAATGGACATACTATGTAAAATAACATCTTTGTAACATGTATTTCTTGCAATAAATGATACTTTACTTTACTTTACTTTAGAAACTGGATGCGTCGAGCTTAGGACAAGGGCGTAATGCCGCTCATTAGGAGGCCTAGTCCAGCAGTGGACAGCTATAGGCTGATGATGATGATGCTGTAGAAAAATACCATTACTTACAATAAAGAATTCTCATTCATTAATTCATTCATAAAAAAAAAATTCAAAAATGACCTACCTACAATTCACAGAGGGTAGGTAATAGAAATCCCCTTCAACAATCCCCTCACTAAGTTATCGGTAAATAAATAAATAAATCGGTGAACATACGTAAGAACATAAAACAGCCAAACATAGAACCTAATTTTTTTAAAGTCGGTATTACTGTCTTTTTCGTCTTGACCTCTGTTGACCCCTGATTCGAAATGACGAATGGAATATTTATTGCACAAGGTAATCCTTTGTGTGAATACACTCATCACTTTAACTAGCTGCGCTCCGCGGTGTTGCCTATGGTCCCTCGGAAATGAAGCGTGGTCGTGCTTGCTTAGTCGTTCTTGATCGTCGAAGTTAAGCAACGTTCGAAACGGTCTGTGATAATGGGTGGCCGCCAGTGGCATTTTAATCTGAGCGCTTCCGTGCTTCAGAGGGCACGTTAAAATGTCGGTCGTGGTTAAACCATGAGCATTATGAGCATCTAAACTTTGACGAGCCTCAATTCTCTTTGACTGGCTCCCCACTGGAGCTTGACTTTTAGTTTTAAGATGGATCACCTAAAGAATGCTAGCCCCCAAACCGTGTTTGTTGCCCTGATTCTGTTTGTTACCTTTTCACGCCCAAACTACTGAACAGATTAGGCTGAATTGGCATATATAAAAGGTTGTATCCCAGGGAAGGACATAAATAAATAATAAAATAAAATAAAAATAAAAAAGCCTGTTTATTCCTTAAATATAAGTACCTAGGTACTTACAAATTAAATACTAAAAAGTGAGAAAAAAAGTAATATAAACTTATTATTTAGGACCCCTTACGGGTAAAGGCCTCCTCCAGCTCTTTCCATTGGTCTCTGTCTTCTGCCACTTCTGTCCAATTTGAGGTGTCAGATGCGTTCTTCGAAGGACATAAGCTACTTTTTATCCCGAAAAAATCCCGAGGGAACGCGGGTAACACCGCGGCGGATAGCTAGTCCATTAAATACACACAGGTATTTGAATCAACTTGACTTGAATGACCCAGTCATTACAAACTTAAAGACTGTTGGCTGTGCTGGTCAAAAAATATTATATGACAAGGAAGTAGGTACTTATTTTACGCACACGGAAAGATGATAAAGTTAATTTGTAAATGTTAACTCAACAACAGATTACAAAGGAAGAGTCACGGCCAAGTGAAAGTATTGGATTTTTTTAAGGTATAGCAGACAAAATCTCATCATTGGCCTGCCCTTATCCCTCATGCGGGGTCGGCACAACATGTTCTCTTCTTCCACTCTCCCCTATCAAACCCGGAACAAAACAACAACAGGTCACGACTGTATCCCCGAGGCGCGGTAGACATTCTCTCAGATCTTTTATATTCCAGATCCTTTGAAGATGTCTAAGGAGGTAGTCAGAGGCATGTGCAAATACATATTTGATACATGCCCACATTTTGCAGAAGTTAGTATTCCATACGTGACAGGTTGCAAGCCCGTCGCGGCCTATAAGAATAACTAACTGGTTTCCTCACGATGTTTTCCTTTACCGTTCAGAGCTCGTGTAAAAGCGCATATAAATTTTACGAAACGCAAAATCCATTGAGGCACGGCCGGGATTCGATCCCACGACCTTCGGATTGAAAGTCGAGGTACAACCCCATTCGGCCAACACGGCACCCGGAACAAAATCTGCAAAATAACATTGAAAATGATGGTTCCCCGTGGCTAGTGGCGTAGTGCCTCGAATTGCAATCCGAAGGTCTAAGAGAAAGAAGATAAGCAAGGATGAGGTTTTTTTAAGTTTTACAGGAAAGTTTCAATTATCTGCAATAAAATTATTCATTATCATCCGCAGCCTGACTTCACCCACTGCTGGGTATAGGTCTCCCTCTGCTTTAGCCATTCTTCCCGGTCCTTTTTTTTTTTTATAACTTCAGAAAATCCATTATGGATACCCAACCGCCGTGGGGACAGCGGAAGGGGTCGGACTCTCACCGACTAAAAACTGACGCTTGGCCTGCCTCCATGCATGTCAAGGGGCCCCGGGACCTCCTACGGATCACGCCGGTGCCCCTCTCGCATTTTGCCTAAGCACTGTCCCGGGAATGGCACCCACAGCCACGCCCTGCACCCTCGCGGTGCTTACGGCGGCGCTCGCCACATTCTTCCCGGTCCTGTGCCAGCTTGATCCACTGTCGGCCTACGACGTTAATAATATCGTCCGCCCATCTCGCTGCCGGACGTCCGACGCTTCTCTTGCCAGTTCTAGGCCACCATTCTGTCATCCTTTTACACCACCTATCGTCACCACGTCATGCCAGGTGTCCTCACATTATTCATATAGAAGTATTGCCTTTTAAACAAATATTTTTAATTACTCCAGGTGTCTTTCAATTATCGGGGGCATACATTAAAGGATTCTGTCGAATTGAGATGAGATTGAGAACCTCCTTTTGAAGTTGGTTAAAATAGCATTGCAAATGATTCAGCCGATTTTATGATAATAGTAATCAAATATTTCATCATACTCTAAGTAAAAATCAATGTTGTATAATTACATAGTACACGGCAGTTGCTGTGGCAAATTTTAGATGTTTGTAATAATTTATTGATTTATGAATGTAAATATGACGTTCTATAAACAAAATATAATTTTATTTTGGGTTTTTAAATGCATCCCAAAAATCACACCCATGGCGGGATTTGAACCCAGTCCTCGCCAAGCCGTGGCGCTGCTCTCTTAACTGAGCGAATGGGCGATGTGCTAATGGTTACGTGGTTCCCTAGCAATCTATGGGAACTGACATAACATGACTGACATATTATCTAGTCATACATAAAGGTTGTCTAAGTATTTTTTAGCGAATCAATAAACCTTAGAAAATATTTTCAGATCATACATTTGTCCTGAGGTGGGAATCGAACCCACAATCTTCGCCTTCTGTAGTTCTGCTGCCCCTCTAGCCAAGTTACAAATACTTAGAATAGCAATCGAATCGACAGATAACGCTTAGACGCTTAGATTCCTGGCAATAAGTTAAAATGTCAATTTAAAAAGAGCCAAGAACTCACGTGTCTCGTTTTTGCAATCAATGCCATTAGAATAGAATAGAATATATCTAATGCTTTTAGCGATAAGGTCGCCCATTGTACCATATTTTTACATGTTTGTTTTTAATTTATGTTGTTTTCTGGTGTACAATAAAGCTATATTCTATTCTATTCTATTCTAATGGCATTGATTGCAAAAACGAGACACGTGAGTTCTTGGCTCTTTTTAAATTGACATTTTAACTTATTGCCAGGAATTCACGTGTCACAATACTTGACATAAAAATGTATGCAGTTTTGGAAATTAATGCCATAAGACGCAGGTAGAGTCTATGCATTATCTGTTATCGATTTCTATTTGTAACTTAGGCTAGATAAAGATAAAGATAATTTATTTGCTCAAAACATTGTGTAGGTTACATTTGCATGCAAAATCAAAAGTTTTAGAATTTGTCACAACATGCTTTACCGAAAATTATCGGTGTGCAAATTAATTTAACAGAGAGTTTTTTTTATAGAAAGATTAGAGATAGATAGAGTTAGAGATACATCTAGTAGAAAGATGACATATCAACATCCGTTGACTGTAAATCATGTTGTAAATGTCAAGGGTGACAAGATTATTAAATAATTGATATAATCTTGTATATAATATAGTCTCTACAGGATTTCCTACATATGTAGTTGCTTAGATACTAAAACCTTGTTACTGACCTTACATAAGTAAACGTGACCTGAGATGGTTTCAGGCTTGACCCTACGCGCTAGGACCCAAACCTTGTTTGTTCCCCTGGTTCTAGTATTGGTCGCGAAGCAACAGGAGTAGCATCAACTAGTTTTAAGACTATTATAAGTGATTTTTTGTAATTTTTATAGTGCTAATCCACACTTGGAATCGAAAATTTTGATAAGACTTTTCATTTTTTATTCTAAGTGATCCCAGCGGTCCTACTGAGCTTTTTAATATTGATTTTGAAAGCTTTGTTTCACAATATCCCAGGCAGTACCAGTTTTTTTTAATGCTGGACATTTCACACAGCGTCATCTAGCCCCAAACTAAGGAAAGCTTGTACTATGGGAACCAGGTAACTGACTACTTAGATACTTTTTGTTTGTAAATACATACATATTATACTAGAAAGACCCAGACCCGAGATAAATATTTGCAAATCATACAATCTTGGTTAAATGGAAGATTGCGAGTTCAATCCCGCGGTGGGGATCGAACCCGCAATCTTCTGCGTCACTTGCGGGCTTTCACCCACTGCGCCACAGAGGTCGTCAAATCGACTATCTCGTGCATAGGTTGCTATATTGCCGTGTTCTACAATTAAAAAAAACAAAGAACCTGATTTTGACGGCCTCTGTAACGCAGAGGGCGAATGTCCGCCTGCGACGCAGAAGGTTGCGGGTTCGATCTCCGCCGCGGGACATATGTACAGATATTTGACTCTGGGTATTTTCTATGTATGTATTTTATTTACAAACGAAAAGTATATCAGTCATGTAGTACCCATAACACAAGCTCTGCTAACTTTGGGGCTAGATGATGCTGTGTGAAAAGTCCAGCGTTATTTATTTATTTAAATCTGTTAAAATAAGTTAAGTTTTGAATTGTTTTTATGAAGATTGCAGTTTTAACAACAATCTTGCATTTAAAATCTTACTTTCAATATCCATTCATAATAGTTTCTCACATGACGGCAACACCATTCAACTTCAAGGAGAATCTAGCTGGTCAAGTGCGAGTCGCTCATTCTATCAGGGTTCCGGATGCTATAACCGAGGTCAAAAACTCCGTCACATACGAACTTACTATGAGAGTTCCGTATGATAAAGTCAAAAAGCGTTTATTCAGTAATACCGCTGGGATCACTTTCTGGTGAAATAATTTTAGAAAAAAAAAATTACTTTGCTTCTGTAGTCGATAAAATTAAGCCATATTTCGACCCTGAGCCTCAAGCATCCAAAAAGTATTTATAGATGAATCAATGATGAATACTTTTTGGATCTAATTGTATGATGAAAGATGATGAAAAGCATGAATGTAGATGCATATGTGAGTAGAGGTAGACCAAAGAAAAGATGGATGGGTTGTATGAAAGAAGGGAGTGAATACGAAGATGACGAGTGATAGGAGAGAGTGGAAGAAGAGAACATGTTGTGCCGACCCCGCTTAAGCGGGATAAGGGCAGGCAAATGATGATGATGTCTTTCTTTAAAGTATTTATTTACAAAAATACATAAAATCACGCCTCTTTCCCAAAGGGGTACGCAGAGACTTCGCTTGCAAGTAAATATCGAAAAAATTACAAGTTTTTCAATCTTATCTTAATTAATTTACTTCCTATGACATTCAACAATATTGTCAATTAGTGGTTAATGATGTTATCAGACAAAAATAACGAAGAACGCAACTCAAAGATATAGGTATTTTAGTAGGTCCTAACAAAAAACTATCTAGATTAATTTTAGGAGATTTTAGGAGAATTAATTAATTGTAGGAGAAAAGAGATAGATAGAAGGTAGAAAATACTTTATTGTACACCACATGGACATTACAAAATACAAACAAAGATACAAGAAAATATTTGAAGCGTAGTACAATGGGCGGTCTTATCGCTGTGAGCGATTTCTTCCAGAGAGAAAGAGATGTGCCTACCTAATTTTAAGTTTCAATAGAACCTTATGGACTCATTAAAAACATCACCAATGATTCCCACAGCCGTTCCATTATCACTTACAGTACCCCAAAGCAGTTTACCTTAAAGTTTTCATTTGTCCACAGGATAGCCGCACGCGCAGCTTTTCAACCCAACCTGCCAGTCGTAAGCCGAACGTCGTCGGAGCCACACCTGTTATGGCAGTGCATTAAACTTTGACCCGTGTGTAGTGATGACAACAGTGTTTTTGTGAATTGGAATATAGATAAACAGTTAAAATGCAGGGCCGTGACAAATTGTGCGCGAAGTTGACGAGTGCTTTCTTGAGGAAGTGGTGTAAGTATTTAAATAGTTATTTAAATTATGCATTGTGACATTCTTGGGGCGTTTATGCATACAGGGCCAATCTCAAGTTGCTTAAGTCGCTGATCTGTTAAAATATCCGGATAAATAAATTCAAGGGCATACTCAAAGTTCAACTTCTTGTCATGTCACTTGTTCTTTGGAACTGGTGTGGTGAAAAGTTGCCTCGTTCCTTTCGGGCCACCATGTTTTCAAACTAAGTTTAGTAACTGCTATACCGTTTATTACCTACTTGGGTCAAAGTCAAATAGCATTTATTCAGTAGGACCGCTGGGATCACTTAGGATAGTCTTAAAACTAATGTTACTCCTGTTCTTGCGCGACCAATACCGTGAAGAATCAGGGCAACAAACACGGTTTGGGGGCTATTCTTTTAGGTGATCCATCTTTAAACTAAAAAGTAAAACTCCAGTGGGGAGCCAGTCAAACGAAATTGAGACTCGTTAAATAAGTTGGTCTCTTACATGTCATGTGAAACATAAGAAGGCATATGCTTGATAAGTTATATTATATCTGCGTGCTTACTATGACAACGTTATCTCTACGGTATAGTAGAGTAAAAGCTATTTGAGTTCAGACGATTTTAAGTTTTATTACGTTAGCAGAAAAGATTATTTTGCCTTACCTCAAATGTCACTATACTCTAGCCTTAAGATAAAGCGCGCATGGTAAGCAGGATACTTTAAAGTGAAACTGGCCCTTTATTCTTGTCGTTATATTTATATCAGGCAATCATCATCATCATCCTGTTCTTATCCATACTCCATACTCCTATTCTTTTTCGATTTTCTTCTGTCAGTCATCCACTCGCTTCTGTCTTATTCATGTCATCTTTAACACAATCCATCTCGACCATCGCCTTATACGTCATAGGTATAATTGGTGACCCCGGGAGGGCGGTGGCGCTCTGCGGCGAGCGCCGCCGTGAGCACCGCGATGGTGCAGGGCGTGGCTGTGGGTGCCATTCCCGGGACAGTGCTTAGGCAAAATGCGAGAGGGGCACCGGCGTGTTCCGTAGGAGGTCCCGGAGCCCCTTGACATGCATGGAGGCAGGCCACGCGTCAGTTTTTAGTCGGTGAGAGTCCGACATAATCCCTTCCGCTGTCCCCACGGCGGTCGGGTATCCATAATGGATTTTTTGACGTAATAAAAAATAGGTAAAATTGGTGATAGTATTTTGAAGCTATGCCCACTAGTAGGTTCATAAACAAATGACACGTAAACTGCAAAAAAACGTTTTTTTTTATTAAATATTTCACGTCACTCGCCTGATGTTAAGCAAGACTGGTGTTTAAGATGAGGCATGCTTACCTAGAAGGAACTTTCGTCTCGAAGGTTGCCACAACATTTTAAATATAACAAAAATACATATTCAATTAAGCACCTACCACATAATTTATTTTAAAATCCATTAAAAAGGTAATTTCATTATCTAATTAATTAGTATTGTACATTAATGGCACGATCCTTAGAAAGGTGTGAGTCAGAGTTAGTTACATCACGATTTGTTTAGCATAACTATCAATAGCTTGGAATATCCGAGTGCCGGTACTTCACGGAATTGGTCGCGATGGAACAGGAGTATCATCAGGAGAGAATCTAGTGTAAGCTTAGCTTTATTCCCAGTAGTACAACTGTACCGGTGGTGCTAGTGGGAAATATCATTCTCATTAGTACCATTGTCAATAGTTATTAAAGCTAGTTTAAGCTAAGCTTTATTCCCATCAGTACCACCAAACTGTACCACCGGTGGTACTAGTGGGAAATTATCATTCTCATTAGTACCATTGTCAATAGTTATTAAAGCTAGTTTAAGCTAAGCTTTATTCCCATCAGTACCACCAAACTGTACCACCGGTGGTACTAGTGGGAAATTATCATTCTCATTAGTACCATTGTCAATAGTTATTAAAGCTAGTTTAAGCTAAGCTTTATTCCCATCAGTACCACCAAACTGTACCACCGGTGGTACTAGTGGGAAATATGATTCTCATTAGTACCACTGTCAAAAGTTATTAATCTTGGTGGCATAAGTTAGAATGTCAACTAGGTAGTAAAAAATGTAAAAGTAACTCCAATCTCTCTGTCTATCTGTCTGTATGTCTATTTGTTACCTTTTCACGCCCAAACCGCTGAACGATTAGGTTGAGAATTGGCACGGATAAAGGTTGTATCCCAAGGCATAGGCTACTTTTTATCCCAAAAAAAAATCTGCAGGAACCCAGCTAGGTTAGGTACACTATAATTTTGCTTTTCTTCTGACCTTGGAATTCAAAAAATCACACTTTCTAGCGGAGTTTTTGGCAGAGCCCTAGTTAAGACTCAATCTGTTAGCATTTTTAAAACTGAAATTAACTGAATATACCTAGTTCATTTATTATAACCGAGAAAGAACTACTGGTAAGCCTAAGCAGACATAATTTTGTTAGATAAGGGCTCTGCATAAGTAAGTACCTTTTTTTTTTTTTTTTTATAACGTCAGAAAATCCATTATGGATACCCGACCGCCGTGGGGACAGCGGAAGGGTTATGTCGGACTCTCACCGACTAAAAACTGACGCGTGGCCGGCCTCCATGCCTGTCAAGGGGCTCCGCGATCTCCTACGGAACACAGCGGTGCCCCTCTCGCATTTTGCCTAAGCACTGTCCCGGGAATGGCACCTACAGCCACGCCCGGCACCCTCGCGGTGCTTACGGCGGCGCTCGCCACAGAGCGCCGCCGCCCTCCCGGGGTCCGCATCGTGGACAGTCGAAGTCCCCACTTCAACCACCCGCGGACCCGGAAAGTCCCCTGTTTGGCAGGGGATACCACTCCGCCCCCCTCACGGGGGGGCAGGCGGTGCGGGACGGCCGTTAGCGCCCCGCCTCCGCCTCCTTCTCCGAGCGGGATCGGCCCTCTCACGATCCCGCTCAGCCGCCTCTTTCTGGACCAGAACGGCTTCACAGAAAGAGGCCACGGCCCTCCAGGCCGTGTCGTCTGCCAGCATAGCTGCAACTACGCTTGGCAGACTGAGATCCTGCCCGATCCTGTTGACCAAGACTCCACGCTCCTCGCACCACGCCGAGCAGTGCTCCAACGTGTGCTGAGCGGAGTCCAGGTCTGACCCACAGTGGTGACATTGTGGTGTCGGTTCGCGTCCGATCCTACTCAGGTACTCACCGAAACAACCGTGTCCGGTGAGTACCTGAGTAAGTCTATAGGTGACGTTCCCATATTCCCTTCCCAGCCAGGCTTCGAAGTTTGGCGCCACTGCGCTGACGATGCGTTGGCGCGAGCTCCGCGGCTCGTCGAGCCGCTCGCGCCACATCCCGAGTGCACGCCGGCGCTCCTGCACCCGCACTTCAGCAGGCGCGGCTCCGCTCCCATCGTCCTGGCGGAGACGAACGTACACACGTGCGTCCATCGCCGCCAAGATGTCAAGGGGCGGGAACCGCGCTAAGATGGTCGCCGCCTCGAACGAGATGGTCCGGTATCCTCGCGCGATTCGAATGGCCATAGGACGCTGTAGGCTGCTATAGAGCTGCCTGTAGCGCCTAACACCCGTCAGCCTCCCCGACCAGACGGGCGCTCCGTAGAGGGCCATCGATCGCACGACCCCGCCATACAGGCGGCGAACACCCTCCCTGGGTCCCCCGAGATTGGGCAGCAGTCTGTGCAGAGCACCCACTACCCTCTGGATCCGGGGGACGGAGCGTCTGAAGTGCTCCCCGAAGTCCCAGCGACTGTCCAGAGTGAGGCCAAGGTACTTGAGGTACGGCCCCACCTGGACGTCAACGTCACCTACGCGAACCGACAAGCTGGGTGGTTCCCTCCCCCTCGGGAGTTTGTGGAACCATAGCGCCTCGGTCTTGTGAGGCGCTATCCGCAGACCCAGCTCGTGGATCTTGTCCACGACACATGCCACCCCTATATCGGCGAGCTCTTTGGTCCTGTCGAAGGAGTCTCCGCCAGCAAGTACGAGTGTATCGTCCGCGTAGCAGACCACTCGTACGCTGGGTGGGAGATCGACACGCAAGACCGCATCGTACGCGAGGTTCCACAGGAGGGGGCCTAACACGGACCCCTGTGGAACCCCACATGACACCTCCCTCCGTATACGGGTACCGTCCCTGCCCACATACTGCACACATCTGTCGCGCAGGTAGGCGCCGACTATGCGCTGCAGGTAGAGGGGCGCTCCGTGATACACGAGCGCCTCCCTGATCGCCCTCCAGGGCAAGGAGTTGAAGGCGTTCACGATATCCAAGGACACCGCCAACACGCTCCCGCCCCGGGACACTACCTGGTCCGACAGTGTACGGACGCGGAGAATCGCGTCCACTGTCGAACGCGCACGTCGGAAACCAAACTGGTATTCCGACAAGTCGGGACCTTCCCGCGACAGATGCGAGCATAGACGGTCGGCAATTATTCTCTCGAACAATTTGCCGACCTCGTCCAGCAGGCAGATGGGACGGTACGCAGAAGGAGAGTCTGCGGCCCTGCCGTCCTTCTTCAAGAGGACCAACCTTGCCTCCTTCCAATCCTGGGGGAAAACACCGGTGCGGAGGCAGCTGTCGAACAGCCGCCTCAGCCTGTCCCCCAGTCCGGCGGATAGAGCTAGCGCCAAGGCCCGACCCGGAATCCCGTCAGGGCCAGGCGCTGTATTACGAGCCTTAAGACGCTTGACGGCTCGGTCCAACTCCTCATCGGATACCACCAATTCGTCGACCCAGATGTTCGGGTCCGACGAAGATACGGGGGTATGGGGACTGTCCTGGACCCTAGGGAAGAGCGTATCAACCACTCCCCCTACGAACACAGGATCCAGGGTTTCCGTCAACGGAGGGACCCATGGTCGGAGCTTGCCCAGTACAACCTTGTACGGGCGGCCCCAGGGGTCCCTCTCCAGTCCCTCGAGGAGTTCGCTCCAAGACCGAGACCTGGCGTCCGCTATAGCGGTTTGGAGCGCCTTGGTAGCGTCTCGGTAGGCCCTGTATGCTCCATCCACCTCTTCGGCAAGGGCTCGCCTTCTTCTCCGGGTCCTGGTGTACTCGCGTCGGGAGCGCAGGCACGCCTCGCGTAACCTCTCGAGCTCAACCGACCACCAGTACACCGCCCGGAACTGGGTGGGCGTGGTTCGGGGCATAGATGCGTCACAGATCGACGTCATCATAGCCCGGAACCAGGCCGCTTCAGTAACAGGATCGGGCAGGATCTCATGGCCTTCCGGCCAGGCCGCGACGATGGCGGCGGCTTCGAGCAGATCTCTGTCGAGCCGCTTAAGGGACCATCGTCGCGGCGGGCTGCTGTCGCGGCGAGACGCACGTTCGGGGGGACGGAGGGCCACATCTAGGAAGATGTGGCGGTGGTCAGATAAAGTGACCATATCGTCCGCCACTCTCCATCCCGACACCAGGTGGGTGGCCGAGGGAGTCGCCCATGTAAGGTCCACGATCGACTCCCCCTGCCACCGCACACATGTGCTTACAGACCCCCGGTTGAGTAACCGGAGGTCCATACCCGCCGCCCATTCCACAATGGTCCTCCCCCTTGCATTGTCCTGGCGACTCCCCCACTCACGATGGTGAGCGTTGAAGTCACCCAGGACAAGGACAGGACGCGGAAGGCACCTGCGAATGCAGTTTCCCACCGCGCCCAAGTACGCCTCGTACACAGCGAGGGTACAGTTGGGGGAGATGTAGCAGCCCACAACGGCTAGGTGACCCCATTCCGTAGCCACGAAACCCTGTCCCTTCTCCAGAAGGGTACAGGAGGGGTCACCCTGGCCACCGCCCCAGTAAATAGTGACGAGGCCCGATGCGTCCCCGAACCAGCGAGGATGGTCCGGGATACGGTAGGGCTCGCTCACTACGGCAAGGCCAACCGAGTACTGCGCGAACGTCTGCAGGACCAGGTCCTGAGCCGCCCGGCAGTGATTGAGGTTGGCCTGGATGACTCGTATGGTGTGATCCATTACGAGGCATCCATACCTTCCTGGGGCGGGGCTTTTTGACCCGACTGGGCGGCCCCCTTTGTTGGGGCCGCCCTGCCTTCCGGTGCTGGGGCCGAGGGAGGAGAGGCTCTCCTCTTGCCACTAGGACGGGAGCAGCTCTTGCTTCCCATCCTGTGGTCGGCCTTGCAGCCCTTTTCAGCGCACAGTGGACACCTGAGCGGCTGCGTGCATTGGCTCGCCCGATGGTCGGGCTCGCCACACGCGTAGCACAGGTTTGTGCGGTCCACCGTGCTCTGACACGTGCTGCGTACATGCCCGTACTCCAAGCACCGGAAGCACTGGAGGGGTCTCGAGGTCAAATAATCCACCCGAGACCTGACCCAACCGACGACGACGTACTTTGCCGCTGCTAGCTTCCGCACGGAAGCTAGTGGACAACGGACCCATACCGTGCCCAGGGCAGTGGGTGAGCGGCGAATGTCGCCCACCCGTACGTCATTGACCGAACAGCCTCCGGCCTCGGCGACAGCAGTCTGCACCTCTTGGGGTGTGACGCTGTCGTCGAGGTCTTTGAGGCGCAGCTCACCCGTTTTCACTGGGCGTGCAACACGCACGCCCAGATCAGCAAGGGCTACGCCCATGCGCTCGGCCAATCGGTCGGCTTTGGAGGCGCAGTCAGGCCCTGACACCTCCAAGATCAATGCTCCAGTGATGGCCTTTTTGGAGCGGAGTTGGTCTACTCCATACTCGGCCAACTTTATTCTCGCCTTTGCGGCCGCCATGACCGCGGCGTAGGTGATGTCCGAACCCTCCGGAACAGTCACCGTAATCGCCGCGGAAGTTGGTGGCCGCGCGGGTTTTGGCACGGAACCTCCCTTTCCACCGCTAGTCTTCTTGCCTGCCTTTTTGCCAGTCTTCGGAGCAGCTCTTGAACCAGCCTGTGGACTGGTTTTCTGGCCACTACTCTGACCGGTTTTCGGGCCGGCTTTTGTGGCTGGCGGTGGATCCTTCTCCTGGGGCTTCTTTGCCCCCCTCTTTTTCCTTCCCACCACCGTCGCCCATGAGGATGCATCCGGAGCCGAAGGCCCCTGCGCCTCAGTGAAACGCGACGAAACGGGTGGTGGGTTGGATGCAGGCGGAGGGCGAGTACCTTTCGCCTTCGAAGGCCCTGGGGAGGGCCCAGCCGAGCCAGCAGAGGCCGCGGCGGCCTGGGAGGGCCGCGATATCGCAGCCAGTTTTTTGTCCATGAGCGCACTAATGCGCGCCATGAACTGGCCCTCCCACTCCGTCCCTCCGGCAGCAGATGACGGCGCTGCCGGAGTTTCCGCACTTTTTGCGCCCGGGGTGGCCTGCTGGCGGACGGCCTCCGTCAGCTGGTCTAGTTTGGCGGAGAGTTCAGCCAGCTGGCTTCGTAGCTCCGCATTCTCCCGCTCCAGGCGCTCAACATTTGCGTCGACGCCCGTGCGTTGCGCCAACTCCGCAGACATGGCTTCAGCCCGTCGCGCTGACGTCCGCAGACCCTTGACAAAATCGCCGCGCAAGTTCTTCGACTTGTCGGCGATTTTCTCCACGGTCATCAGCTCCGTTTCCACACCGGCGACCAGCTCGGGTGTGGTGAGTGCCCGCATTTCGGATACCAGCTCATCCGACTTCGGCAGCTTTGCCTTCGTCTTCCTCTTTTCCGAAAGGACTTTGGGGTCGAAGACATCGTCCTCTTCCCCCTTGTCCTTGAGGAACATGGCGCGCTTCGTCGTTGCCGCGACACCTTCATCCTTTTCGGGCTTGCGCCCTCGCTTCTCACCGGTTCGAGAAACTCCCGACACCGTAGAAGCCTGAGAGGAGACGGACATGATGGAACAGTCCGACTCCTCCCCCGCACTCGTCAACATGGCCGGCTTTGCCGGTCTCCGGAAGGTGGACCTGCAACTGCGGGCCCGCCCTTCGTCAAAACGTGGTCCAAAGACCACAAGGCAGTCACTGCCTCCAGCTTCGCCTTCACGGCCACCGTCCTCATTTTTATTTTTTGTTTTTTGTTTATCCATAGTTAAACCCACGAGTAGTAGGGAAATACTCGTCACCCCGGCCAGTGCCCTTGTAGCCGGGGAAGCCTAAAATTCGCCACGGGGGTCGGCCGGTACCCTGGCTAGGACGCGGTAGCAGGCGGAACATCCGTCCGCCCAGACCGGAGGACTCACTTTCACCCAGACAGGAGAAAGTAAGTCTCCCGATCTAAACCTTGTCGCCGCGTCCACCGAACTAGTTTCGGGTGATTTTTTAAAGAGGTTGTCTTCCTCGCGGCCCGGGCGACCAAGCCAAGGCCCTCGTTCCCGCTAGAACCCGAAGGCTCATCGTTGCGGGGCTACGAGTTTTGAGCGGTGGCAACGAGAGATAAAATCACTCGCGGCCTGCCCGACGGTAGTGTTAGTACACGCCGGACACCAACTCCAGAAGCGCCATGAGGCGCACACCTCCACTATCGCTCCGTCCACTGCGCCTTCTGCTAAACCAGAGGGACGCGCGGAGGAGCCCTCCTACCGGATTCCTATTAGCTTCACCGGTGATCAGCGTGATCAGCCACGGCTACTGAGCCCCCCCATCGCGACAAGATTGGAATCCATCGGGGGGGGCATAAGTAAGTACCTAAGGTAGATAAAGCATGTTTTAAACATTTAGTATTGGTGAAGTCGAGTGGGAAACTCTTAGGTATGTATTATGTAAGTACCTAACTATACCTAACTCTTTTCAAAGTCAACAATTTAAAAACCAAAAAAAAAACCGAACCTTTTTTGGGGCATGTTACCGTTTGTTACCTTTTCATGCCCAAACCGCTGAACAGATTAGGCTGAAAATTGGCAAGGATAAAGGTTGTATCCCAGGGAAGGACATAGGCTACTTTTTATCCCGAAAAAATAAAAAATGCCGGATCGCGCGTCACCCCGCGGCGGCACTAGTAGAAACTTAACGCACGCAGACTACACAAGTACTTTGGGTACGTGTTTGTTTTACTTAATTACTGCAAGTTTGAACATAATTTTCACCTTGGTTGTACTTGTCAGAGTTCAATGACGTCCATTTAAGGAATGCTTGTTTGTTAGTCATCACACTGGTTATCTAAAGGTCACTCTTTGCGCTCGTGGTGTTATGGTGCAATGATACGATTTTTAGCCCCGCCAATTGAACGTGCTGACAAGCGTCGCGCTAACATGTCAAATCGCATAAATACGATGGCGCAGTGGGTGAAGTCCCGCCTGCCACGTAAAAGGTTGCGGGTTCGATGCCGCGGCGGGACCAATGTTTGTATGCTCCACAAATATTTATCTCGGGTCTGGGTGTTTCTATTTATTTATTTATAACAGTTTTTGATAGAAAGCTTACAGTAGAACACCAAAACGCTAACTATCTAAAATTAAAACTTAAGTACATTCTCAAGGTGTTAAAAATAATGGGGAGATTGTCACTGAAAATGTCGACATGTTGGACCTCATGCAAATAGGCACCAAGCAATGTGAGAGCCCTCAAAGTTGGAGCATTGTTCGCTAAATCTATGTAAAATATGAATGTGTTTACAAAAAAAAAAAGTATCATGTAGCATATCAGTCATGTTAGTAACCCAACAAGCTCTGCTTACTTTGGGGCTAGCTGTGTCAAAAGTCCAGCATTACTTATTTATTTATTAAAATTGCCGTACGATACGATATCTTAGTTGAAATCGCATCGTGTAGTACGATACGTATTGACGACCTCTGTGGCGCAGTGGGTGAAAGCCCGCTTGAGACGCAGTAGGTTGCGGGTTCGATCCCCGCCGCGGGATAAATGTTTGTATGATCTGCAAATATTTATCTCGGGTCTGGGTGTTTCTATGTATATTATGTATGTATTTACAAACAAAAAGTATATAAGTAGTATATCAGTTATCTGGTTCCCATAGTACAAGCTATGCTTAGTTTGGGGCTAGATGCTGTGTGAAATTGTCCAGCATTATACTATACGATATCTTAGTTGAAATCGCATCGTATAAATGCACCTTAAGGTACTGACCGGTCAGTAAGTATACACTTACTTAAGTGACCGCTAGGCTTTATCAACTTCATCATCATCATCATCGGCTGCCTTTTTCATCCCACTGCTGGGCATAGGCCTCTCTTCGCTTGTGCCAACCTTTCCTATCCTGCGCTTGTCTCACCCATGTACGACCTGGGGCCTTACCATGAGCTTTAAATGCGATTCAGTTTAGGTCCTAAACTGAACTGCATCGCTATTTGGTACTATGAAGTATCTTAAAACGCTGACGTAGAATCAGAACCTAAACAGAACCTAAACTGAATTGTTAGATAAGTTTCGTTCACTCAATTGGTACTACGACCGTTTATTACGCGTTGCGTTGATCCACTTTTCTGTCAAAACTGACACTTTTCAGCGATTCAATAAAAGTTACTAATCTTGGTATAAAAACTGAATCGTTTCGCTAAATACCCATAATATCAAGGTGAAATTTACTAAAAAATACTAAATTAGAGTACAATAAACCAAAACTACATTATAATAATGAAGTCGTGAAACACAACTGTCACAAACTTTGTGTTTTGTGTTTTTTGAAAAATAACAGACGATTTCATACATTTTTGACCCCTCCGGACTCTGAAACTCTATAATGTGATCGACCTTTGGCTTGGACCTACTAGTACTCTGATAGTTTTGACTGCGTTTCATCTGCAGTTGAAGGTAAGTATTCTAATTATTATTAGATGCCTAGTTTTATAATGTCTGGCTTTGAACATTACGAAAACCCAGACCGCGTTCAGTGTCCAGGCGGACCGCTAGACTACTATACCTACTAAGAACCTAGGTAAGTACTAGGTTCTAGGACCAACCATGAATCCTCTAGGTTCAAACTAGAGGATATAGGATACATTGTATTCCCTAAAAATGCCGAAGAAGGGAATATTACCTGAACAAGGTTCTGCGATGATCTTTATTATTTTAAGTACTACCTTTATTCTTCAATAATAAAATAATGTCTTTAAAAATATTATATATTTTTTATTTACAGGTTTTACCAGAATTTAAAATAAAAGGAGTTTTAGGGTGTATCAACTGCACACAAATTGCGATAATCAGACCAACAGAGAATGAAGAATGATACTTTTGTAGAAAACACTACCATTCCATTAATGTTCAATTGGTAAGAAGAGTCATGCACTACAAACCTAAAGTTGCTGCATCAATTATAAATGCTTGTGTTATCTTACATAACATTTGTAATAGAGCCAAGCTCTTTGTGCCTGAACTAAGTGATGAAGACGTGCTTCGAGAAGTCCAATTGCAGCAAGCTTCTGCTGACACTGGAGATGTCAGTCAACTTCGCCAGCAAGGTGTAGCTATTAGGGATCAGCTCGTACAGCACCTCTGGCATGCTCGTACCACTTGACTTTTTACTATTACTGATTATTTCTGTAATGGATGAATAAATACCTATATTGTTTTAACAACTTTGTTTGTAGAATTTGTTTAATTCAGTAAGTTGCCTCCACACCACATCCCTTCCAACAAATTATTTCTCTGTTCTTCTACTTATTTTACTGCCATGTAAGAAAGAAAACAATGTTCAATTGGTTAGGAAGAATCACATTTATTTATATACTTATACTAGCTGACCCGCGCGACTTCGTCTGCGCATTATTAGGAACAAAACTGTGTAGTAAAAACAAAAACAACTTCAAAAACTGATTATTATTATATATATTGAGATGCCAACTGCACAACCCTCACGGTGAGCTGGGTCTTCCGCTTCACATACTCCGCGACGTCCTCAGGCTTCACGTCGAAGTGAACCCGGGACACGTAGAGCTGAGTCGTTGGAATCTCAGCACGCAGCAAATGTAGGGTTTCGGTCATCAGTGCGGCGGTCCCGCATTGATTACGAGACGAGGGTTTCTTCATCCGTTCCACCTTTATGAACCCCTCATCGTCACATTGTAACGATACGATAATTCGCTGTCGGATTCTTCTTCTTCTTTTCTTTTTCTTTCACCAGCCATGACATGACAGCTGCGTTCAAAAGCCAAACTCATTCGTATTATTATGTTGACGCGTATGCAGCACACAAATAAATTGTTATGTAATTTCTTTCAAAACTTTTTTTCCTATTATGTGAGTAAGTTTTTTCTCCCATAACATTGTATCTCAACTTATCTATGGTATTTTTACTTATTATCATTTGGGTTTTGTATTTTAGTCGAAAAAATCGGTAACTTTCCGGTTTTTGTTGATTCATTCCCGAACGAAATTTTTGGCTTTGAGTACAAGAGACAGAACTATACTATTTTTGTATAGCGTTATCTCTTTTTAACGTCGAGCTGCTAAAACTCGGATCAGAGACAATTTCGTTCATTCTTGCGATTCAAATACGATTCTGGTTATAAGAGGTCATGGTACGAAAAGTTTCCGTTTCAGTTTAGGAACCTAAAGTGGATAGCACCCAAACTGAGTAGTTTTCTAAGATGTCATAGTAAGGCTCCTGCTGTTTTTATAATGTCGTCAACCCATCTAGCTGCCGGACGATCAACTTAGGGCACGTAAATTGACGATCAATGGCTGGTGATTTATTAATGAGGAAATTTATTAAGTACTAGCTTCTGCGCGCGGCTTCGCCCGCGTGGTACCAACATTTTGAATAGCCTATATGCTATTCCAGGTCACTATCTACGCCTATTCCAAGTTTCATCCAAATCGGTTCACTGGTTTAGGCGTGATTGTTACACAAACATACAAACATACTCACAAACTTTCAGATTTATTATTTATTTATTTACTTTAATTAACACGGTATATACAACCAATTACATTAATTAAAGAAGAAATTATATAAAAATAATCATAATTAAAAATATTACATGGATGGTCAGAATGAATTACGAGTCAAAATAGTATTATATTATTAAGTTTTTTTTTTTTTTTTTTTTTTTTATTATTACTAGCCCACTGCAGGGCAAAGGCCTCCCTATCCCCCTTCCACCTTTCTCGGTCTTGTGCTATGGTCTTGTGTAATGAGAAAATTTAATCCTTTTTTTTTTAATGTCTTAAGTTTAAGCACAGAATAGTTTAGGTATTCGTTTTTTTGTGCACTTATTGGTAAATCCTTGTACCTAATACTTAATTATTAAAATATTATTTGATAATAAGTTCCTACATGTTTTTTGTTTGTTTCATTTACATTTATTATGTCCAGCAATAATTATGTGATACTTAATTAATTCAAAGTTTTAGGATGCCGTATTTAAAAACACTGAGACTCCGTTGTCTGTCTGTCACTGGGATTTTTAAATAGATTATTGACAATCAATAAGTATTTCTTCCAGGCTCGGTTTTTGGTGAATTTATGTAGTATCATGTTGTAGGAATTGAATTGAATCGTACTGTTTTTTTGCTTAAAATACTAAATTGTAAAAAAGAACTTGTTACGGAACCCCTCTTGTTTTAATCCGACTCACAATTGCCTGATTCTATATCTATAACAAGTTCCTAATGTCATTATTTATGCAAACATTGAATTTCAATGTCAAGGTACCTAGGTACTGGTTTGGGTTGTTGACCTTCGGTTTTTTTAAGCAAATTACCAGTTAGTACTCTAAGTCTAAGAAATAGCGGGAGGAACCTGGTCAAGAGTGGCAACATCAAGGGAGAATTGGAAAATGTTGGAAGAGGCCTTTGTCAAAAGACAAACAGAAACAAAATAACAAATTGTGAGAAATAACATAAAGTCAAAGCATGTACCTACATAGTTTTCTGATATAAAAGGCTTATTAAAAAAAAATCGAAGTCTAACCCATGTTCCCTGAACACCAAAAAGGTATACCTTGGAACTGGAATTTAGTGAGACTTATATACCGAGACGTAATCCTTACTCTGAAAATCGTCAGCTCGGTCCTCACGATACAGGCTCAGAGCTCGTGTTAAAGCGCATATAAATTTTACGAAACGCAAAATCCATTGATGCACGGCCGGGATTCGATCCCACGACCTTCGGATTGAAAGTCGAGGTACAACCCCATTCGGCCAACACGGCTTTTTTGTATAGGTGCCTAATTGATTTTTTCAATGTGTGGGCAATAAAAGAGTAAAATCAACCAGTTAATAAATCATGTTGTAAATCTTAAATCATCAGAAATAAATATATGTCTTGTTATTTGCATAAGAATGTTGTTACTCTAAACACAATTAACGGGATATTTACCATGATTACATATTATTTGAGTTTCCCGATATTTCGACGTGGTTGCACACGCCATGATCACGGAGGAACAAAAAAAAAAAAAGTTATATGTTGTTACTCCTTTTCTAATTTTTAGGGTTCAAAACCTCCGAATAGTGCGAATATAAAACGCTTAGGGAATCACGTATATCAGTCACTAGCTGCGCTCCCGTGTGACCCGCAGTCCCTCGGGATAAAAAATAGCCTTTGTCCTTCCCTGGGATACTACCTTTATCCATGCCAATTTTCAGCCTAATCTGTTCAGTGGTTTGGGCGTGAAAAGGTAACAAACAGACAGACAGAGTTACTTTCACAATAATATTAGAATGGACGGATTTGGTGCCCTAAACACAGACTTTACCCCAAGCAACGTTTGTTCCCCTGGTTCTAGTATTGGTCGCGAAAGAACAGGAGCAAAATCACATAGTTTTAAGACTATTCTAGTGATCCCAGCGGTCCTAATTCCAAGCGTTTTTGGATCTTGAGCTACGAGTTGATGATGCTGTGTGAAATAGATAGATAGATAGAAAATGCTTTATTGCACACCTTTTTTTTTTTTTTTTTTTTCGGAGGGCCTAATACTAATGGCCTATGAGGCCGTTTTAGTGTTACCGGACTATGGCGGGCACTGAAGGTGCCGAGGCGCCTAGAGAGAGAATTGCACACCTCATAAAAACTTAAAAAAAACATAACTATTTTTTTTATTTTTTTTAAATAGGAGCCTGAACTAGGTAGATCCTGTGTTTCAGGCGAACTATGATAAACAATCGGCGGTCTTAACGCTAAAAAGCGATCTCTACCAGACAACCTATGGATGGATAAATGGACGAATTGAAAACTATACAAGGGGCATGACTAGAAGAATATTTTTTAAACTTTCGTGATTTGGTGACATAATCGTCGGAAAAAAGAAATAATAACAATAGGTACGTGATAAATACCCGGTTTAAAAATAATAATTACTAGAAGAATAGGTAGAATAGGAAAGAAATATCCATCATTCTTATCAAAAGCTTACAGAACCCTCTTCATACGAGTACAACTCGCACTTAACTTCTTTTGAAAACAATAACCGCCCGCATGTTCCGAGAACGGCCATTTTATGTTTGTCGCACGCAAACAAGTTTCTTGGACTTTGACTGCAAAACATCCTGAATGAGCTAGAGAATAATACTAGCGACATGCCCGTACTCGCTCACGTTCGTTCGACGACCACCTTAGCTCGAACACTGGACTGGACTGAAAACCAGCACTACGTACCAATGTGCGTAGATTAGTGCCGAGTCCAGCCCAATTGCCGAATATTTTTATGTCTGTTTTTGTTAATGTTTTTTTGTATGTGTGCTTTCTTCTTTCGGGCAATAAATGTATTTGTATTTGAACTACACTTGCCCAAGCGCTTCTGTGCTTCGGAGGTCACGTTACACTGTCGGTCCCGGCTTTTGACATATGAGTCTAATGCAGGCGGTCTAAAAAGTAGTACGTAATGCACAATCTTTACTTGTTTTGTCGATTATTGTTGCAATATTTTGTTTTAGCAGATGCTTTCCTCGACTTTCTCTTTGTTAATTGTGTTAAATTATAAACCTTTTAAATTTTCCCCTAAACTTCATCTTCATGACCTTTTCAACACCCTGACTAGGTATCTGTTCTTTCTGACTCTTTTTCTACACTAGTATTATAAAGAGGAAATATTTGTTTGTTTGTTTGTATGTTTCTTTGTTTGAATTGAATAGGCTCCGAAACTACTGGACCGATTTGAAAAGTTCTTTCACCATTAGAATCCTACATTATCCCTGATGAACATAGGCTATATTTTATCCCGAGAAAGTGAAGTTTTCCCGAGGGAACGCGGGTAACACCGCGACGGACAGCTGACTCAATACAATACATATGTAGTTATAGGTTGGCATGTCATGTTTCATCAAGAAAAAACTTTGAATATATTTATGCAAATTCAATCATTAAATAAATCGGACAAGTAATAAATTATTCTAACAAAAAATAAATCACAAAAACATAGCATCATCGAGCCGCAAAGTAAGCAGGGCTTGTGTTATGGGATGACTGATATACTTATTTATATATTTATATGTCAAACAGGAAGTGCAGAAGGTTGACCGGAAATACCAAAATGAACTCTTGTTCCAAGAATAATTTTTTACATGTAGGCAAGAATGTCAAGTTAAAAAAACCCGTAAAATATATTAACTTTTTCCGGTATCTACATGATATATTGGAGAAATTACCTAAAAGGTTAAAATTATATCGTCATCTCTCTGCCATATAAGTCAGAAGAAAAGCTTCTGACTTATATGAATTTAATGACAAAAAATATTGGTGTATGATGATCGGATGCGAACCCATGACCTTGATCGGAACCACAAGAATCCATCCAGTGCTCTATCAGGATTTCTAACATTTACGAGGTTCTCAATTAGTTAATTCCGCCAATTATAGATCGTTTTTCAATTTTTTTTTTGTTTGAAAGGATATACTACCAAGGTGGACCCATATAAATTTTATTCCCGAGGGATTGATCGTTTTCCTGTAAAACTCCAAATCAAACATAGATGTCGGTTTGCTCTTTAGTTTATATAGCGTAATTTTTTACACTATATTATATAGGTATTGTTTTTATGTGTATGTTTTTTACGTCATCACTCATTTTACCTGTAGTAAAAACCATGGCTATTTACTGATCATCGCAATTTGATCTTTATTTTCAATGCCATAGGTGCGATTATCGTAAATGACCCTTGTTTCACCTTAAATATATATCGACCTTTTTGTCTCAAAGCGAGTAATTTGTGAAAAAATACCGCGAAAAAATCCAATGTCAGTTATAATACTTCAAAGTCAAAAAGAATTTATTCAGTAGGACCGCTGGGATCACTTAGACAAGTCTTAGAACTAATGTTACTCCTGTTCTTGCGCGACCAATGCCGTGAAGAGTCAGGGCAACAAACACGGGCCCCGGGCTAGCATTCTTTTACGTGATCCGTCTTAAGAGGCTTCGCTGACTGACTGACCTACAGCTTAAACCATAAGTCCTAGAAACATGAAACTTGGTGGCTACATTCCTTTTAAAATGTAGGGGAGGACTAAGAAAGGAATTTTGGAAATTCTACCCCTAAGGGGCTGAAAAGGGGAAAAACGTTTTTACCGCGTGAACGAAGCCGCGGGCGTGTCTAGTCTATATATAATATTATAAAGAGGAATGATTTGTTTGTTTGTTTGTTTGAATTGAATAGGCTCCGAAACTACTGGACCGATTTGAAAAATTCTTTCACCATTACAATCCCACATTATCCCTGATGAACATAGGCTATATTTTATCCCGGGAAAGTGAAGTTTTCCCGAGGGAACGCGGGTAACACCGCGACGGACAGCTAGTTTTCTATATAGTAAAACAATTGTCGTTTGTTTGTTAGAGTGTCACTGATTTTATCTGCCTCATTACCATAATCGGTATCTCTACGGAAAAATAGACTGAATGACATTTTGAATTTGGTCAATTTTGAGTTTTACCGCGGTAGGAAAGATGATTTTACTATAAACTACCATAGAGGATCTGATAAGCAGGCTGAGAGGAAGTCTACTGTGCTTGGGCATTAAAAACAATTACGCAGATAAAATTCTTTAAAAAAAAACTGTCTAAATACATTGCATTCGTCACATCTAGCTGAGCAAATCAGCTGTGCAAATATACCTATACGGGGTACACAATCTTAACTACCTTTACATAACAAGTGACTCGCTAGTCAATACGCGTACGATGTAAAACTTATACTTATGTATGAGTCATATCCTCTCATCTCACTGGTTAAAAAGAACTATGTATAAAATCAAACAAGCCATTTGAGTAGAAGGCATTTATTTAATAATTCTGCGCTATCCTCATGCAACTAGCAAAACACAACGATAGCGCGATCTAGAAAACTGTCAATTTGACTCGCGACATCTAGTGGTTGTTTGTGGAACTAAATGTTCCATACATTGTTCTATTCTAAGGTTCTTATCTTAGTTTTACGTTCAACATTGAATTTACATTAAACATGCCGCCCACCAAGAACGACTATTGATCGTTCTTCATTAAACATTACTAAAAACATACATAAGTACCCATAACCTAACCGCCCACCGTGAACACTGTGAGGCAGTCGAAAACATAAAACATTGAAACTTAACTGGAAACTGAAACTTACTTAGACACGACATAAATAAAAGAGCTTAATAGCTATGTAAACTTATCAATACCACAGATCAAAAATAACAAACAAAACTTATCAAAAACAATACTGTGGTAGACTTTACACAGCTTGAGATTGACCACAATCAAAGACAAACAAACGATGCTAAAAACCTACCCTGCCTTACATACAGCAAGCTAAAGGGAGATTGCTCGTCAATTGCACCACACGTTGAACCATCCCTGCCAGACCACTCCACAGCATGTCATCAATTTTAGCCTTACACCATCTTAGCTTGCCTTACTTACTAAAATCGACGAGCTCTGGCTGGAAAGCTAACTATTTCTTTACTTATCTGGTGGTTCATCTTTCCTATTAGTTTTACTGGTCAACCATTGCTTTAGTATCCTCTTTTTCCTGCGCTTCTTTTTACCTTTTCTTTTGCTGTTAACTATCTCTACAGAATCTTTACTTGAGTTCCCCTGTTTAGGAAACGAACTTGGCATCCTTAATTTTCTAATTGTCTGGCAATAAAACTTCTGATGGCGTTGCTCTTCTTCCTTAATACTCTTATCTTTTAAGAAGGCTGCCTCATTCGATTTCTCCAGCAATTGATTGATGCGTGAATGCATGCTAATGACATTATGATAGCAATGAGGGTTACCATCTCCTCTATCATAACTGCCCTCTGTTGATTCGTCGTCAGACTCCTCAACGTTTTCTAACTTGACCTCTACCTCCAAGTCTGGTTTGGCTATATTTGATAACTGCGATGTTGAATTCTGACCAGGGTGAAGCAACGAATGATGCTTATGCTCACATATCTCACACCTAGATGCTGTTCGACAGATGTAAGCTGAGTGGTTCCTACCTAAGCAATTAAAGCATAGGTCGTTCACTCGAACGAAGTTGTGCCTTTGATTGTAATCAATCTTACAGAAATCTGTACAATTCGCTATTTTGTGATCACATTCTTTGCAGTATGGACAACAAGACTGGTTCACATCGGACATTGCATGCATGGTATCCTCGACAGAAGAATTTGGCAATGGGTGGGGATCTAAAAACTCTAGAGACCGGAAACGTGCTTCCAGATACTCTCGCAGTTGGTTCAAATTTGGCAGTTCTTCAGATTCACTAATCTTAAACTCCCACTCTCTCCGCGATTCAGAATCCATCTTTGAACAAACTGTGTAAATAACTATTGTATCCCACGTGCTTACATTAACTCCTAAATTCTTCAGACCGTGCAATGTCTCATTCATGACATCTAACAAATCTTTGATGGTACTGCTTGACTCTATGGTTATGTTTGGTTGATTCATGAAACGCCTCAACAGACAGTTAGCTAGATACTTTTTGTTATTATACCTACTGCTAAGAGTAGACCATGCCTCTTCATAGCTAGCTGCTGATATCGGTACATGTCGTAACAACTGTTCTGCTTCTCCCGATAGATGCGCTTTCAAATAGTGCATCTTCTGCACCTCATCGATTGAAGAGTTGTTATGAATCAACGACACATACAAATCTCTAAAAGTTGTCCACTCTACATAAGAACCAGAAAATTTGGGAATCAAAATTTTGGGCAATCTTACATTTGACTCTATCTTGGACTCATTTTGCGAGTTTGAATGGGCTGTAGGCTGCAACATACTTAAAGCTTCCTTTATATCCGACTTATAATCTATGTACAATTCCTCTACAGCTGTATACACATCCTCTTTTATGTATTTGGTTTCGTCTATCCCTTCTACACCCAATAACTCCTTATGCGTATCCGCGAAAACCTTCCACTTCTCTTCCAATAACTCTAACCGCGTAACGAGATACGATTCTTTATCAAGTTTTTCCTTGGGCGTTCGTTTGAATGTCGCGTAAGCCTTGTCAATTATAGCCATGAAACCTAACTGACTTTTAACCATAGCTTTTACTGAAGACATCTTAACAAAACCAAATACTTACAAAAAATTCAAACTGCAAAAAATATTCCAAGTCCCAAAAAAATCCTAAAAATTTTACAAGTCTTTGACATTCGCTCCAAAATCCGGCATAGGTTCCCCGTCAGTTCACTTTTTTGAAAACTATTCTAAGTCCAAAACTACCGCGCACAAATTTTCTAAGTCTAAATCTTCAAACACCTCACAAACGAAACTGAACTTTACGCTCCACGAAATAGATCACAAAATGTACTCACAGTTTTCACAGGCAAACCACTCTTTGTCACTGACTCCAATGACATTGCCACGTCACTGCTGTGACGTCTCCCGCGTGCTGTTGTCTCTTTCTTCTGACATCCTCCGTCTCTCTCACGGCTATGACGTCAGGACACACGCTTAAGCACCCTGCTGGCTTGCAGCCACGACTTCAGCTCCTCGGTTGCTCGACTGGCGCTCCACGCCTCGTCGCAATCAACCACCCGAAGCAGCTTCCTCTTCATAGGAACTGCCCGGTGCGCACTTTCAGTGGATTCTCCACTGGTTTCTAGTGCGTAGCAAAAATCTCAGGCTACATCCGACTCGATTAGGACCATGTATAAAATCAAACAAGCCATTTGAGTAGAAGGCATTTATTTAATAATTCTGCGCTATCCTCATGCAACTAGCAAAACACAACGATAGCGCGATCTAGAAAACTGTCAATTTGACTCGCGACATCTAGTGGTTGTTTGTGGAACTAAATGTTCCATACATTGTTCTATTCTAAGGTTCTTATCTTAGTTTTACGTTCAACATTGAATTTACATTAAACAAACTAATAAACACGACAAGAAAAACTAAGTAAGTTGGTATATTTAGTTATATTCTTAGTAAGTTGTCTTTCAAGAATATTTTGCTTTTTCGGTGTATAGTAGCCAAATTATCTGCTATTCCAGACCATAATCTATCTCTGTATCGAATTTCATCTAAATTCATTCAGTTTTGCCGTTCGTTCAGTTTCAGCCGTGTTGGTCGAATGGGGTTGTACCTCGACTTTCAATCCGGAGGTCGTGGGATCGAATCCCGGCCGATCAAGGGATTTTACGTTTCGTAAAATTTATATGCACTTTAACGCACGAGCTCTGAACGGTGAAGGAAAACATCGTGAGGTAACCAGTTAGTATTCGTATTGGCGGCGATGGGCTTGCAACCTGTCACGTATGGAATACTAACTTCTGCAAGATGTGGGCATGTATCAAATATTTATTTGGACATGCCTCTGGCTACCCCCTTAGACATCTTCAAAGGATCTGGAATATAAAAGGTCTGAGAGAATGTCTACCGCGCCTTGGGGATACAGTCGTGACCCTGTTTTTTTATGTTTCATTCAGTTTTTGCGTGATAGAGTAACATACATCCATACATCCTCACAATCTCTCGCATATATTATATTATAACTATTTCCATAAATGGTCTATTAACCTCGACTAACTAAAAAGTGTAAATCTCATATTTCAACACAAGGCTGCGTGTTTCGTCATTACTAATGTTTTCACACATCATACAATTTCACGCTGCAGTCGCCGTAATGTTTTGTAACCGATACGGAAAGCCGTGAGCTTGCTACCTGTCACGTAATAGTATAAAGCATTTACGATTCTCAAATCTGAAGTTAGGCTTTAGAAAAAATGAATGGGGTCGTTGGTAATTTTTATTCTCAGCCACCCCACTAGTGGGAAGGTTAGTGGGGTCGTTGAGCATAAATCGTTATTATTATACATGTATGGTTGTATTAAAAAAAAACATCGAAGTATTTTATTAAAGTCAAAGTCAAAAAGCATTTATTCGGTAGGAGCGCTGGGATCACTTTGAAACGTCTTAAAGCTAGATGATTTTACTCCTGTTCCTTCGCGACCAATACCGTATTTATCTAGTTCCTATAGCCCCTCGACTGTCACTGAACTGTCATGATGTCACATAACGACACCAAACTTTTGTCCGAAAAATATGGCAGGTTTGTCGCGCATCGGCGGTACTGACGCCGCGTCCTAGGAAAATGTCGATATCTCTTTTATTTTGTATGAAAGGTATCAAGAAAGTTATATTTTTGAAATCGGGATGAACTAAGTAACAGAATATGTATAATTTAGTATACCTTTACCTAGTAAATATATTTTTAAACGTAAGGTAAAGTTGGAAAATTTAGTGAAAGCGTATATTTCTCATGATATTTCGAAAATAAAACCATTTACGTACAAACGTACAAGCATTGCTTAGTTTGGGGGCTAGGCGGTGCTGTGTGAAATGTCCAGCATTATTTATATATTTATTTCAGGTCTTCGGTTTTCAAACGTCAATCAACTGTCATTATCTTACTACAAGTATTATAAATAAATGCATTTAATAAAAAAATTGTAAATCAAGTTTTAGTACTTAAAAATAAGTACTTAAGTAGTTTAAAATGAGATCATTTTTCATTCTTGAATGAATTTATACTCGAGTAAATTTCCATTTTAAATTAAGGTTGTCATGGTATGGGCATGAGAAGGGAAGAATGTCATGTAACCAGAAGAGTACTTGGTATGAATGTGGATGGACATAAGAGTAGAGGTAGGCCCAAGAAGAGATGGATTGTGTGAAAGATGATGAAAGAAGTGAGTGCGGAGATGACGGTTGATAGAGGAAAATGGAAGAGGATTAATGTTTATGTATTTATTTAAAAAAAGGATACCCAACACAGGTAGGTATACACTTCACATTCCAAAACGAAAACTAAGTGTCTTAACCCTAGTGTTCCCATAATTACAGGGTATCACAACATGCGTAAAACAACAATTTAAAATAATGTTGTGTCGACCCCACATAGAGTGGGACAAGGGCAGGAAGATGGTGATGATGTTTAAATTAAGGTGAATGTTGAATGGATCTATACGTGTCTTACATTGTGGAATATTCCAAAGATTTTACAAAAACATTGCGCTATTTCAAGGGTTGAGCAAATAACACGTATAAGTTGTTTTTTACAGCTATGAAGTAGTATAACCAGTTAATAAATCAGCAAAAAAAACTTTTAGAACAACCTTCCATGAGAAAAATATATACGAAACAGTATAACGAATGTATTTATATGTATACTGACACCGGTATTCACAAACATTACTATGAGGTCGCACAGTGCGCGCGGACGCACGGGGTCCCAAAAACCTACCGATTTTGGGACCCTGTGCGTCCTGTGCACTGTGAAACGTCAAAGTAATGTTTGTGAATACCGGTGTAAGTCATTCAGCATCCTTTGTATCTATACCCGCCTCTGCCTACCCTCTAAGACAGTCAGAGAGTAGGCTGAGGCACGTCCAACGTACATTTGGCAATGCCCGTATTTTGCAAAAGTAGCTATGCATTATTGTTTAATACGTCACAAGTCTTGCGCTACCTATTAACTTTTTTCTCAAAATGGATTTATCCATCCCATACGGTATAGCCCAGATAAAATAATGCAGAGGCACGACCAATCTTATTTGGCTTGCCCATATTTTGCAAAAGTAGCTTAGCATTTTATACGGCATCAATCTTCATCATCAGCCTATAGCAGTCTAATAGGCCTCCCCTAATGAGCGCCATTGCGCCCTGTCCTCAGCTCGACGCATCTAGCTTTTGCTTCAGCTTTTCGCAGATCATCACTCCATCCTGGCCGGATCGCTACTCCATTTTTGATCTAATTTTGTATTAGGACGTCCAGATATTCCACTCGACATTGCCTTAAAATAAATATATCTATAGTCAGTATTTTTAAATCTAAAATGGCTAAATCTTTAAGGATAAAATTGCTGTGTTCAAAAGAACGCAATTCCGAGATACTAACTGGTTTCGTCAAGATATTTTCCTTCGTCGTTTATAGATCCTGTTAATTTGCTTTACATTTACGAAACGAATTATTAACTTTTTCCAAGGCCAGGTACGACAAGGGAATTTACAAAACAGTGAGTTTTTAGAAGATTAAGAAAAGATATATTTAATTAAGAAAGTAATTAGTGTGAGTAGGATCACCAGAGGTGGCAACTGACTCGTTAAGTAGGTACATGATTAAAAAGAAAAGTAAAAACTACGTTATCTTATACATTTGTGTTTTAAAAGCATTTTTCAAATCAATTACTGGCCATTACGTTCAACCACTTGAAGTAAAAAGAAGTGAAAATGAACTGTCTCAATATTCCAATTCATCACAAGATAGTGCTAGCGTGTGCGTTTTAAAAAAAAAGCAGTTTTCGTCGAAAAACCTCGATTCGCCGCGCGATCGCCAGTCACTCCCGCGCAACCGTGGCGATACGAAATGTTCGCTTATTTCGTGTTCCAATTTTAAATTTTAAATTCGAATTTCTTTTTCAAAATGGCGGTTAATATCACTCGGATGTTTGAATACGTGAAGGGAAATAGGAAAATCAGTGAGTGTTTTTTAAGTTTTTGTGTATAAGTTTAGTTTTATATTGTGTGGTTTATTGTTTTCATGTGACCTTTGTTATGTTGTAACTTCAATGGATCGAATGGTTCATGTTTTGAAAGTACGGTGTTGCAAATTTAGATAAATTTTAACCTTTACAAAACTTTGAGACGTTTACTTGAAAACTTTAATAACTTTGGAACAAGTTTTCGACGTGAAAAATAATTAATTTAAATCAAGTTTTTAAAGAATAAAAAAACGTAATGTGCTTAGGTATTAATTAAATTTCGAAACATAATAAAATAATTGTATTTAATGAAATTCTTATATTTATCTGGGTGATAATTGGCATAACGTCTTTAAATTCTTACTGCGCTATAAATTGTGACTTTCTCTCAGATCATAAAACACGATTGTTTTGAACAATCCCTCAACATTTTCTAGAAACTGACCAGTTAGACTCATCTTTAAACCTGAAATGAAAACCGCATCAAAAACAGGTTCGCCAAAGCGCTTAGAGCGTATAGGTATTTTTGATTTATACATTTTGCTCAGAAAATTATGATTCATGGTCATTGTCAATCCATCTGTTACTATTTGTATAGTACCTACGTAAAATTTACAATAAAATTTTGGTAGTGAAATTACCTACTTGGAATTTTATATATAATTTTATATTTTATACAAACATTTCTATGCAAAAGTGGTGGTCTTTCAGTGAAATTATTATTAATCTTATCATCATCATCCACAACCTGACTTTGCCCACTGCTGGGTATAGGCCTCTCTTTATGCCACTTTTTACTTTTTTTATCTCTTTTTAATTAATCTTATGCAAGCTTCTAATAATAAATAAATTATGACAATGCTCATAAATAATATCATTACTATAACAATAAATTAACATTAATTCAATCTCGAAAACATTCCGCGATATATTTCATCTGACAATTTTCGAAACAATTCTTAGCGAAATTCTTTTTTATCGAAACTGTGTCCTAAGTCGTCGTGTCAAGGCTTCTTTTTTAATATCCACCGGCTGGGTGAGTACCACGCTTCGATAGTTACCCGCCCTCCTTTTACTCACCTAGATTTTGTCGGTACGTAATTACATTGGCTCAAATTTACTAACCAAACAGGCTTAAGCACGGTAGACAAGCAACAATGCCTATCAAGGATCTGTCTAAAACCGTGCCACCCTATATTTAGAGTAAAATTACATTTGAATTTACGTAAAACGTTATTTTCTTCACGGCACTGAAGCGCTCGTGGTCGTGCTTGCTTAGTCGAGTCTAGATCGTCGAAGTTAAGCAAGTCTAAACGGTCTGTAAGTGGATGGGTGACCGCCAGTGGCATTTTCATCTGAGCGCTTCCGTGCTTCGGAGGGCACGTTATGTCAGTCCCGGCTATAAGTCGTCAAGCCATGACGGAGGCATTAAGGCGGTCTAAAAACTCCGTCACCCGAGTTGGCCACTGACTCATACGAACTTACAGCATTGGTCGTAAGGACAGGAGTCATATAACTTAGTTCTATGACTATTCTGGGTGCATTTACACGATGCGATATCCACATAATAATATAATAAACGTTCATTGTAATATTATATATGTAAGTAGCTATAATCTCATTATTTATTAAAAAGTATCTATTCTTACTCATAACTTTACTTTTAGGGTATTTCTATTGTTATTGTTTTTCTACTCTTTTTTTTCTATTTTTACACTTTTTGTACATCGCCGGTATTCTGTCGTGCTTTTCCCAGTCCATCCAAAGGTTGTCTGGAAGAGATCGCTTTTAGCGATAAGGCCGCCCCTTGTACCTACTTACTTGTCTTTGTGTATTTCCTGTTATGTGTTTCTTTTGTGTACAATAAAGAGTTTTTCTATTCTATTCTATCGACCTCTGTAGCGCAGTGGGCGAAGGCCCGCCTGCGACGCAAAAGGTTGCGGGTTCGATCCCCGCGGCGGGACCAATGTTTGTATGATCTACAAATATTTGTCTCGGGTCTGGGTGTTGCTATGTATAATATGTATGTATTTACAAAAAAAAAGTATATAAGTAGTATATCAGTCATCTTAGTACCCATAGTACAAACTCTGCTTACTTTGGGGCTAGATGATGCTGTGTGAAAAGTCCAGCATTATTTATTTATTATTTATTCATTGTGTGCGATTTCTCATAGTTAGCGCGACGCGCGTCAGCACGTTCAATGGGCAGGGCTTAGCAAATCGTACGAAAAAACGCATAGTTAGACATATTTTTGGGTTTAATCATGTGTGTAGTGTTTAACCCTCTGTAGGGCAACAACATAAAAACAAGTGTATGTGTCCAAGTTAATAAACATATTTTCTTTCTTTTTTTCTTTCTTTCTTCATTAGATCCCACCAAATTCAGCAGTCCTTGTTTATCATCATCGCGTATCGGTTAAGTGTGAAAGGTTTAATGTTTTCTCTTAAAATTTTTGGACAGCTGGAAGGGGAATGCCTAGGCGAACCTTCTTGGATCAAATTGGCGACATTTTGGAGAAGGGCCAGGTCAATACCCTAAACCGACGAGCATGTATGAAGAATGTAATGAGAGTGAATGAGGCGAGTTGTGTGTCAGGATCGTAGCGAGTGGAGATCCGTGCTCTCTGCCTACCCCACAGGGAAAGAGGCGTGATTTTATGTATGTAATTGTTTGTTCTGGCGTTACGCCACCACAATACGCGACGCATCTACCGTCAGATGTGAACCGACCATCTTTTTTGACTTTGACTTATGATGCCAAACTTACTCATTCCTATTTAGGATAGGTTCATCAAAGCCAACTCTCCAACTTATCAGGTCTTCCTCCATGGGCGGATCCAGGATTTTTTTCTGGGGGGGCACAAGAAACAAAAACTGACAAAAATTTCACGATTTATAAATTTTTCGTAGTTCGTAGTTAGTAGGTAGGTACACTAAAATATCGTCTGGAGGGAGGGCACGTGCCCCCGTGCCCCCCCCCCCCCCTTGGATCCGCCTATGTCTTCCTCTCTATCTCGTTGTATTTTGATTCAAGTTTTAGATGATCTAGTTTGACAGTGAATGATGATGGTCCAGAATTGGGTGTTTTGATGTCAAAATTGATATTTGATTGTAATATAATTGTACCGAAATTAGGATCATTACATAGTACCTACTTATAATATACTTAAATAGATTTTAACTGCTTTTTTATCGTGTTTATGTTTGATAATGGGATAACATCATCAAAAAGCATTTATTCGGTAGGATCGCTGGGATCACTTAGAATAGTCTTAAAACTACGTGACTACTCCTGTTCCTTCACGGCCAATACCGTGAACCAGGGCAAAACACGGTTTTGGCCTTTGATCACGCGGCGGGAATCAAACCTTCAACTTTCTGCATTGCAAGCCCACGGAGGTCATTATTATCTGCTTTCTACGTATATGTAGGTAATTAATGACGAACTAAGCAATTATTTAAGTACATATATTAGTGTGAGCCGTAAAAAAGCAGTAAAATACCTGAGCACCATAATTTCACAACAAATTCACATTTACATGGCATTGAAGGTCGAGAGAAACCACATTGTAGGAATATGAAGGGAAATACTGTTACATGTGGTTGTTGTCTTGTTTCTTTGACTTTTAGTTCAAGATGGATCACCAAACCGTGTGTTGCCCTGGTTCACGGTATTGGTCGTGAAGTAACAGGAGTATAATCACATCGTATGAGTCAGTGGCCAACTCTGGTGACGGAGTTTTAAGGCCGCCTTAAGGCCTCCGTCATGGCTTAACGACCTAAATAGCCGGGACCGACAAATTAACGTGCCCTCCGAAGCACGGAAGCGCTCAGATGAAAATGCCACTGGCGGTCATCCATCCACTTACAGACCGTTTCGAACGTTGCTTAACTTCGACGATCTATCAGGAACGACTAAGCAAGCACGACCACGAGCGCTTCACTGAAATGCTTTTTGACTTTAGCCCATAAAGAATTCTTTTTTGCTGCCGATTGACGATCTCTGTGTGGATGAAGCGTCTGAAGGTTGCAAGTTTTGTAGCATTTACAGGAAAGAATTTCAACCAATACGATTTAGTATACACCCCTATTCTTTAATTACGAAAAAAATTTTAAACGTGGTCTCGGTGTCTGTTACTGATCACATTTCTGTAGTTAAAACTCAAAAAAAGAGAAAAAAAAATTATAACCTCAAAAGCAGACGAGACGAGTCAGACATGGATTTGTGATAGCTCCTGCGGTTTTACTGACTGGGGATGATACGAGAACATAGTTCGAATGAGAGTCAGTACGCGATTGTTGTCTATAGTAGGTACTTATTTGTACAGTTTTCATAAAATTTTGTTCGGTTTTGGTCAACTACAATCCTCGATAACTTTGTGATAGTTACATAAAAAAAAGTTCTGAAATAGCGGTGTATACCTGCAGCAATTTTTTTATAGGAATAAATGGTCATCGGATACTAAAGTCAAAGTAAGTGGACGCTCGCTCGACCGCTAATCGACTGCCAGAAATAGCATCTTGTAAATGCTCCTATAAATTCCCCTCGCGGTACAATGTTTGCATGATCAGCAAATATTTTTCTTGGTTTTTATATGTATCCGTCATGTGATTCCTAGAGCGGGCTACAATATCCATGACTATTAGTTTTAACTGACAGTTATACTTAAAACGTATCGTGTGTAGGCAAAACTGCGAACTGACAGTATTTTTATGATGAATGGGTCGGCTCTTGACCTCGAAACTTACATAGGCAAGAATGAGGTCTACGATGGAGCGAGCCTACCCAGAGGGTGCCTATTAACTCCCTTCTTAAAAACCACAGGGTCGTAGCTCAGCGGAAATACAGACGCGGGAAGCTGATTCCAAATTTTTGCAATGCGCATAATAAAAGAACTTTGAAAGCGCTTAGTTCTGAGTGGAATATCAACCAGGTGAGGGTGATAATCAGCTGTGCGTCTGAAGTCCCTGTAAAAGAACGGTGAAGGCGGAACAAGGTCGTCTCCTGGGCACACTTACCGTAGTACAATCCGATACAGTTGTACTGAATTTTTAAAATATCATATTAAAACTGTCAGTTAAAACGAATGGTCTGTAGCCCGCTTAATACACAAGCTCTGCTTACTTTGGAGATGATTCTGTGACATTATTAATAAGTTAATATACAGTTTGAATGTGATCAGCTCAACATTTTTCATTAACAGAGGATGTCGCTTCGCTCAGTCAGTTCTAGCTGGTTATTCAAGGGCAACGGACGACCTAAGATCTATGCATAGTACTAGCTAGCTCTGAACATAAAAAGATAACTGGTTTCCGCTTACTTGCATGGTGAACATACAAATGCTTCTTAATAAAAAATTGTCCTACAATGTATAGCTCGTAGCCAAGACGAGTGTTAGTCATGGTCTCTCAAAAACACTTGATATTTTTGAGATAAAAAGTAGCTTATAATCTATCACATAATATTATCTATCTCTATGCCGAATTTTATCCAAATGCATTCAGTAGTTTTTACGTGAACGAGTGACAGACATCCATCATAGGTACAAATAAATAATGCTGGACATTTTACACTACATCTATGCCTCTAAAGTAAGCAGAGCTTGTGGGCAACCATAAGACTACTTTATTTTGAGAAATGAAAAGTCTTATCAAAATTTTCGTTTCCGACGGATTCGAACCCGCAACGATCAGACCTCCTAAAGCCGGAATGCCTTCCGCTCGGCCACGGAATTCGTATTGATAAGACTTTTTATTTCTCAATACCTAAGTGGTTAACACTTTAAAAAATTACAAAATTATACTTTTTTTTTCTAAATACATCCATAACGTCCATCCTTAGTTTCAGACTTTCGCATTTATTTTTATGATATTAGGATTAAGATTACCTAATGCTTGAGAGACGGTCAGAAATCATCACAATATTCGCATAATCAATCCGATCATCATATTATATTGTATATAGCCTCCAAATATAGCTACTTATCTTGCTACATCATTGTGTTCGTCACGTGTGGTCTCAAGGTCAAGCTGATAAATGATGAGATATCATTTTTGATACAATTCACGTTATAGCAAAATAAACAAACAAGATCACGACTGTATCTCCAATGTACGGTAGAGATTATCTCTAACATCTATTCACCCAAGATCCTTAGTAAAAAAAGCATTTATTCAGTAGGACCGCTGGGATCACTCAGTCTTAAAACAAGGTGATTCTGCTTCTGTTTCTTCGCGACCAATACCGTGAATTAGGGCAACAAACATGGTTTTATGCCTAGCGCACTTTTGGGTGAACGTAAACGTAAACAGGGTCACGACTGTATCCCCAAGGCGCGGTAGACATTCTCTCAGATCTTTATACTCCAGATCCTTTGAAGATGTCTAAGGGGGTAGTCAGAGGCATGTACAAATACATATGTGATACATGTCCACATCTTGCAGAAGTTAGTATTCCATACGTGACAGGTTGCAAGCCCATTGCCGCCTATAAGAATACTAACTGGTTTCCTCACGATGTTTTCCTTCACCGTTCAGAGCTCGTGTTCAAGCGCATATAAATTTTACGAAACGCAAAATCCATTGATGTACGGCCGGGATTCGATCCCACGACCTTCGGATTGAAAGTCGAAGTACAACTCCTTTTGGGTGATCCATCTTAAAACTAAATAGTCTAGCTCCAGTGGGGAGACAAACAAAAGTGAGGCTCGTCCAATTAAGTTTAGGTGCTCGCGAAGTACAAAGAACTAATGCCTCGACAAAGGTTCATCTGGTATCATAATACTTGACTAACTTACATCATAACGAAATACTTGAGAACTAAAGTTGTCGACATAGCTCAGAGAATTAGCAAGCTGTAGTGGCAATGGGCTGGCCATATCTGCCGAAGAACCGATAACCGCTGGGGTAAACGAGTTCTTGAGTGGAGACCGCGACTCGGCAAACGTAGTGTAGGACGCCCTCCGGCCAGGTGGAGTAAATAAGTTCGTATGAGTCAGTGGCCAACTCTGGCGACGGAGTTTTTAGGCCGCCTTAAGCCCTCCGTCATGGTCCGTCATTTAAGTCGCTAGACTTAAATAGCCGGGACCGACAACTTAACGTGCCCTCCGAAGCACGGAAGCGCTCAGATGAAAATGCCACTGGCGGTCACCCATCCACTTACAGACCGTTTTGAACGTTGCTTAACTTCGACGATCTATCAAGAATGACTAAGCAAGCACGACCACGAGCGCTTCTCAGGTGGAGTGACGATCTGCGAAAGGCTGGCAGAAGCTGGATGCGTCGAGCTGAGGACAGGGCGCAATGGCGCTCATTGGGGAGGCCTATGTCCAACAGTCAACTGCTATAGGCTGATAATGACGATGACGTATGCTTAGTAAAAAACATGGGCTTTTGCATCTATAGTAGATTTACGGCGGGAGGTCTATGCCTACACTCAACGGGACGCGCTGTAGTGCCTGGGACATTGTTTGAGATGGAATAGCATATGCTAAATAAGTAATTTGTATTTCTTATATTATAATTGTATTTTAACAGTATACCAAAATAGTTTACATAACCCGCTATTTAAGATACTTTTTGGTTTCACTTTTTGTTGCGTGATGAGCAACAATTACAGTTTATAGTCAAAAAAATCTGAATATGTAGCAAATGCGTTTTTTGTCAAGTGAATGGAAAATAAGTTGTCGTCATGTTGTATTTGGACATGCCTCTGATTACCCCTTAGGTCATCTAGGGGTGGGTACTTGAAAGATCTGAGAGAATGTCTACCGCGCCTTGGGGATACAGTCGTGATCATGTTTTTGCACGACTTCAAAACAAGTATGTTCTCAATTCGTCGGTTTTTTATGTTCTCCGATTACTCGAAGATGCCTGGACTGATTTGGATAATTCTTTTTTTATTTTGAAGGGTACTTCCCAGGTGATCCTCCCACTCATATATTAATGCTGAAAGTTTGTGAGTTTCTTTAGATGTTTGTATGTTTGTGTTTCAATCACGCCTAAACCAGAGAACCGATTTGGGTGAAACTTGGAATAGGCGTAGATGACCTGGAATAGCATGTAGGCTATTCAAAATGTTGGTATCGCGCGCAGAAGCTAGTAAATTATATTCCTGAGCGTTTGCTACTTTTCCAGCAAAACATCATTATTCATCATCCTTGCTTTAATTTTTGAGAAGAGAGTGAGTCGAAGTTTTCTATTTCATTTTTAAAACGTTATAATGATTCTAACAACGAATTTACTAAGGATATCTCATTCATCAGGTCGCCGATTAAGTCATTTACCGTTTCATCGAATTTTTGTCCAAGAGTAACGTTATTCCGAAGGATGCCTCAAAACTTGTTTTGAAGCACTGCTATTCTTTAATTCTCAAAATAGCCCGGTTTAAGCTTGTCCTGCCTAAATTGTATTTTAAATCAAATCAATTTATTGAATCAGACAACTTGAAAGTCCATTTAATTTTAGTGTTGGTATTTAGTAGGTCTATGTTCGTATTATATAAATGCATTTAGAATAGGTAACGGTATTGGTCGCGCAAGAACAGGAGAATCACCTAGTTTTAAGACTATGATCCCAGCGGTCCTACTGAATAAATGCTTTTTTTGACTTTGTGCTTACTCAATGTCAAAATTATCACTCATCCCCAAAGTCAGATGTGTTTCTGGTCTTTGCTTTTTTTCCCTTAAGAAATGAAAAGTCTTATCGAAATTTAATACGATAAATATGAGCTTATTAAAAATTTCGATTGCGACGATAAAGGTTACGTGGCCGAGCACGGCACTCCGGCTAGGGATCGTCTGATCTTTGCGGGTTCGAATCCCGTCGGAAGCGAAAATTTTGATAAGACTTTTCATTTCTCAATGCTATTTTTTTTTTCCTGTTTTCACTATTAACTGGACTTCAAACTTACAAATACGGATGTTGTACGTGATACTATTTTGCAAACATCTCTGAACTGTATTGGTTCAATGTTATGGCTCATTTTAGTTTATCAAACAGTATTCAGTACAATACATGTATTCTGTGACAATACTCGTCTTATATCAACATTGAATGGAAGACTAACATCAATCAACCTGCTTACTTTTAGTTGAGTTGAGTACCTACAGCCCCCTTACCATGGCGTTTGTCTAGGTACCAGAGAATAGAAAGAAATGACAGTAATGACATTAGAGTGTGGATAAAACGGGTAGAAAAGTAACTTTTTTCCACTTTCTACGCGTTTTATCCACACTATAATGTCATTACTGTCATTTCTTTCTATTCTCTGGTACCTAGACAAACGCCATGGTAAGGGGGCAGGTTTGTCTTTAATGTATGTAGATATGTTTCTAAGTCGGTCAAAATTTGTAGGTTAAAAGCGGTGAAGGAAAACATCGTGAGGAAACGTATTGACGTTTTTTTCTTGACAAGGCCGATTAAGCTGAGAGGATGGTTTAGGTGCTACAAGCCTCCATCTCAAACAATGTCCCAGGCACTAGCGTCCGAGTGTAGGCATGCCTTCTGATGCTGTATAAATCATCTAGTATAGATGTTTGGGGGCAGGTGGAATGCCCCCAATTACTGCAAAGAGTACTCGCCTCATTCAAGGTTGACCCATCTGGTCCACTTACCTTGTGGTCTTTTATTCTATAGGTTAGATGTGCTTGAAAATATCGTAAGCGCGATCAAGGATTCAGTACGAATCTTGTCATTTGTATGGGAATTCGCTTATATGTGATCCCAGCGTCATCTAGTGGTACAAGCTCTGAAGTAGGTAATCTTTTTAGCTAGGTGATATAGCTAGTTTTTGTGGCGATATCGAACAAAGGTCGCTACAGATGTAAGCAATAAAAGCTTTGAAAAATAATGTTATTTGAGTAGCCTTCAGAATGATCTTTAAGTTAATAACTGAGGTTACAATAGCAATGACTGACATGATGTCCCATTGTTAAGATAATCACTGAATTATACACGGAGCAGAGGACTTGTACACTAGATTGCAACTAATAAAGCCAAGTATTCATTGAGAAACATGATTCAGATACAAAGATTCTAAAACAAAACGTAGATGTTTACAGAAACAAATGTTTCGGGGACTTGGCCGTCCACACCTCACAGCGATCGCGAGTTACCTACGCAATACCTGATATCGGCTTCTTATTTTATAATTCTATAATTTAAATATGATGTTGACATTACTACCGCCATGTTGTATACACCGCTATTTTATGACTACCAAAAAAAATTTAAGGACAGTTGCAGCAGATGCAGAAAATGATAATGGCATGGTCAGATTTTTTTTTATTTAACTATCACAAAGTTATCGAGGATTGTAGTCAACCGAAACCGCACAAAATTTTAAGAAAACTGTACAAATAAGTACTATAGACAACAATTGCGTACAGACTCTCATTCGAACTATGTTCTCGTATCATCCCCAGTCAGTAAAACCGCAGTAGCTATCATAAATCCATGTCTGACTCGTCTCGTCTCCTTTTGAGGTTGTAATTTTTTTCTCTTTTTTTGAGTTTTAACTACATAAATGTGATCAGTAACAGACACTGAGACCATGTTTAATTTTTTTTTGGGAATTACAAAATAGGGAATAATATAATGAATAAACAACTGACAAACACATCTACACTTCTATACTACATACATCTGTTGCGAAACAGATTTGTGTAGGTGCTCTCCACTTCCATCGGGGAGCATAGAAACATTCTGGAAACACGTAAAAAACCGTCTTTATAGACAAATGTTTCTGTTCAGTGAATACATGGCTTAATACAAGCACCATCTCCAGGCATTAGTCTCATTATGAAACGCATCAAGAGACCAATAGCTGATGCTGATGACACTGGTTGAGTCTCGGCTTCAAAGCCTTGAGCATCTCCGTATAGTCGCGACTCCCCGCATTTCGGAAAATGTGCTCAAGAACTCCATAATTTAGTTCCGCCTTCCCATTTCTTTCGGGCCAACAAACTCCCGGTGAGACGCCACTTGTAATAGTCGACATTCCCAGAGTTCGTACAAAGGGTTTTGAGTCTAAATTTTTCATATGCACTGCCTGGAACTCTTTGCCGGGCTTTGTCTTTCCCGAAAAGTGCAATATTGGGGTCTTCAAATCGATAGTAAGGTTCAAAATCTTGTCGTGTCACTAATTCTTTCGAACCAGCAGTCTTGTCTATCTTGAAATCCATTTCCAGTAGTCATCCCAATAGAACTCAACCAATCACAAACACATCATTTTTCGTTGTGTGATTGGTTGAGCTCAATCGGAATGATAACTGGGCATCGATTTCAAGTTAGACAATAAGGCCGCAGTGTGGTGAAAGGTGTGTCTCTTGATAGGCAGTGGAGTAACACTACGTAGCGCAGCTAGAAAATAATGAACAACAAAATAAGACGTATCACAAAGTCAGTGTACATACACCATTACACAGACTATAATTGCGTAAATGGCTACGCAACTCGCTTGTGTAATCATAGCTCTTGAGGAAGTCGGTGGACGTCTGACAGAAGTCACGTGATTTAGATTGATTAGCTTGGACCATAGACGAATTAGATTCGTTTATGGCTTGGACTATGGTTTGGCTTGGCTTCGATTTTAGTTGGACCACTTAAGAGAAATAGGCCCCAGTGTTTACCCTGGTTCACGGTACTAGCTGGAACCGACAATTTAACGTGCCCCCAAGTACTGAAGCGCTCAGTTGAAAATGCCACTGGCGGTCACCCATCCAGTTAACCTTTTTGAACGTTGCATAACTATGCCGGTCTATCAAGACTGCAAGATACACATATTCATGACAAGTTACACATAAGAACTTCATGAAGTCGCTGTTTCCCTTATTCCCTAAGCATGGTAGACAGTTTTTCTGGCTACCGTGATCCTAACAACATAGTAACATGACAGTCATTTATAAGTAATACCTACGTGTGAACATGTTTACCATGACAATGACTTCACGGACTGTGTTTATTTTTATAACTAGCAGTTAATAGGCGGCGATGGGCTTGCGACCTGTCATGGGGCCTTACTCTCATGTCCGAATACGAATATTTGGGCCAGACTAAAAGTGCATTTACCTGATGCGATTTTTCGTATTTTTCGTATATCTCCATCATATAAGAATAGGAGTCAAATTACCTAGTTTAAGACGAAGTGAGCTATGGCTTACGCCGCGCTCGCCGCCCTCCTAGCCCCTTAGGCCTGGCTATGGTGTGCTGGCGGGCCCGCGCTCAATTACACTGAACGTTATTTATAAATGTATTTTTGCTAGAAAATAATACTCCTTGGCAATAAAATAATAATCCGTAATCCTCTACCTTATTTATTAGGGAACACGTAGACGTAATTTCATTAAAAAAATTTAAACAACCAGCAAATGAAACAGCTTTATGATGAAGATTTAGAGGTAACTTTGTGATTTTTTTTTATCGAGTCAAATTAAGTCAATCGTGTTTCGACTCCCTTAACTAATTAACTAATATCCTAAATTATTCACTGTCATCAAAAAATCTGTGTTTTTATGCTTTAAAAATGACTTAACGTACAGTCAAAACGTGAGTTTTGCGACCTACATCACCTTAAGGACTACTGTGTGATCCCAGCGGTCCTACTAAACAAATTCTTTTTGACTTTGACGTTGAACTGTTGGCTTCGGCCTTGAAAGTTCATAAAGTCATTTAGGCATCTCGGGACTCCATAAGGCTCAATGCACATTGAATTGGCAAGCGACGCGTCAATTAGTTTTATAGCACACCATTATAAACCTTATGAACAATGGTACAAGATATAGCAACGCTTGTAGAAAGAACGAGGTCTGGCGAAGCCATCTAGCGGGCTGCGCAGGCTCGAGCACTTTCGTGAGGTTCATTCTACAAGCGTTTCTATAAACAGGGTCACGACTGTATCCCCTAGGCGCGGTAGACATTCTCTCAGATCTTCTAGATTCCAGATCCTTTGAAGATGTCTAAGGAGGTAGTCAGAGGCATGTGCAAATATATATTTGTTTCTATATCTTGTACCATTGTTCATAAGGTTTATAATGGCTTGCTATAAAACTAATTGACGCGTCGCTTGCCAATTCAATTTGCATTGAGCCTAAGTCTTTCTCTTTCTTCGTGTACTGATGGTATCTTTGTCCTCAGGGTTCGTGCTAGCTTCAGCGGTGGTGCTGCTGCTGCTCGGCATCATCTGTGCCATATTCTTCGGCAGCTGGGTGCGGATGTTTATAGACCATGTGAGTACCTCTACAGTTGTTCATCATGAGGGCGGATTGATTTTAACTGTGTGTGTTAAGGCGCGTACAGACATCGCGAGGCGTGCGACGCGAATGGTTCGCCTCGCATGCCTCAACCTGAGGCATACGACGGTACATTTATACGTGCGTCCCGAACGACACATGCTCAAGCTGAGCAAGCAAACCACCACACACGGTGTTCGTCAGTCCTCCAGGCTCAGGCCTCCATGACGCATGAGCGCGCAACGCAAACAACACCTGTCCGTCCACACGGAGCGCACGGCTCGTACTGAGGCGGCGGGCGTTTGCAACGATCGTATGACGCGAATGCTCACTGTGAGCACACACCTCCACACAGCCCGAGGCATGCGAGACGAACCATTCGCGTCGCACGCCTCGCGATGTCTGTACGCGCCTTTAAAGCAGGTTCTCCGTTCGTCTTCAACAATTTTTTATCACGCACGATGGAACGGACATAACGTGCCCTTCGAAGCACGGAAACAATGCCACTGTCGGTCACCCATCCACTTACTACGGACCGTTTAGAACGTTGCTAGCAAGCACGACGAGCGCTTTGAGTAAAACTCAAGAGTTTTCCCTCACGTGACGCCCTGAGTCAAACGTTGAAGTCAAGTCAAAGTCACAAAGCATTTATTCAGTAGGACCGCTGGGATCACATAGAGTCTTAGAACTAATGATACTCCTGTTCTTGCGCGACCAATACCGTGAAGAATCAGGAATCAATCATTCTTTTAGGTGATCCAGCTTAAAAAAATTGAAGTCAGTTTTCTTTTTAGTTTTAAAACATTACCTATGTTTGTGTTTGTAACTATCGGAGCAAGGCTTGCATGAAAGAACATCGCCAACACTTTCGTCACGTCGACCATTTTTTTGCGCTTTGCGATTTCTTCAACTCATCTCAACATTAAACGCATGATATTTCGAATGTTAGCTGTGACCTCGTTTAATAACTATTTTGTAACTCTTATGTCATGGTATTGCAAATTGCTACTTGTATAAAACAAGTATACGTACACTCAGAGACACAAGTTCATGAACTATTGGAGAATTAAAAGCTTCATTTTCGACCTCTGTGGCGCAGTGGGTGAAAGCCCGCTTGGGACGCAGAAGGTTGCGGGTTCGATCCCCGCCGCGGGATAAATGTTTGTATGATTTACAAACATTTGTCTCGGGTCTGGGTGTTTCTATGTATAATATGTATGTATTTACAAATAAAAAGTATAGAAGTAGTAGGTATTATCAGTTATCTGGTTCCCATAGTACAAGCTTTGCTTAGTTTGGGGCTAGATGATGCTGTGTGAAATGTCCAGCATTATTTATGTATTTTCATCATGATGTGTGGAAAGATTGTGTATTTTTCACAAATATTAATGGTGTGAGGCAGATCATCCAATATAAAGTCAAAGTTTTCAATATATAGAAGACTAGCTGTCCGCCGCGGTGTTACCCGCGATCCCTCGGGAAAACTTCACTTCCCCGGGATAAAATATAGCCTATGTTCAACGGGGATAGTGTAGCATTCTATTGGTGCAAGAATATTTCAAATCGGTCCAGTAGTTTCGGAGCCTATTCATTTCAAACAAACGAACATACAAACAAATCTTTCCTCTTTATAATATTAGTATAGATTCAATACGGTCCTTTTCCTTAATCTGACTCAATTTTTGTCTTCCTTCTCTTTTCTTCTTGGTACTTTTATTTCAATGATGTTCTTAATAAAGCTGTCGTATAAGATGTCCTCTTTTCTTTCTTAAAACTCGAGAGTAGGTAGGTAAATCCCACAAACACGGCTCAAAAACAATCTGTAGATAGCAACTGGGGTTAAAACTAACGGCCTAAACTATAAACCTCAGTCGATCGCTTGCGTCAGTTCGTGAGTAAACCTTGACACACATTCAAGCAATAGTTGCTTAGACTCGAACCAAGCATGGCAATCTTGGGAAATTGCTTCGCATTCTAATTAAACCACTAAAAACTTAGGACAGCTGGTTCTTTCATTGTAAGATTTCCAAAACAAGAGAATTTCTATCTTGCAAAAACTGGTCTTAAGATTTACATAATAAAAATTGCCTAAAAGTACAAGGTAAAAATATACATTTTAAGAATTCCATTTGGCTCCTTTTTAGGGCTCCGTACCCAAAGAATAAAACGGGATCTCCGTTATCTTTTTCGCCTGAATTAAGCCTAAAACTTGAATGACTGTTATCCTCCCCCAGGAACTGGTGCTACGCCCCGGCTCGATGACGTTCGAGTGGTGGGCGCGGCCTCCCGTGCGGCCCTTCGTCAAGGTGTACGTGTACAACGTGACCAATGCTGATGAGTTCCTCAACAATGGCTCGAAGCCCATCCTTGATGAGCTGGGACCTTATGTTTATTCGTGAGTATTGTTCTTTTATGTTATTTACTTGAGGTGTGTGCAGGCAGCCCCATCCTGTTCCTGCTAATTCAAGTAATTTTCTTCTTCTTGTCATGTCATTAGATCTTTCGAACCAGAGTGTCCTTAAAGGAATTTAAATTCTCCTTTTGTGCACATACACATTGTTTTCGTACTTTGTAAGTTCTACGACATGCCAGTTGCCTCGCGGTGCTTTCATTCATCGTGCCTTAGTGCATATTATTTAAAGGTATTGAATAGCAGAGCAGAAAGCCTAGCCGAAAACTCTTGGATCAAAATGGGTGACATTTTATACAAGGAACAAGTCAAAATTGTCCGAAGAATTCATACAAACAAATGGCGTAATGCAGGGCTCAGTGATGGGACTTGTTTTATTTCCAATCTATACTTTTAATAAATTACACATCTAGCTCGAAACAATTATTGAAATAACATTAACATATTGTCCAGATGTGAGAATCGAACGCGAAACTTTAGCGTCACAACCCACAGAGGCTGTGTGAAACAAATGTGTTTATGTTTAAGCCTAATTTTATTAATATTTTTGTAATTGGATCAGCTATTAACCAAAAACTGTAATAATTAAATGTCAATTTGTAATCTAGTTTAAAACTTGACCTGTTTGTGAGAGATAATAAATTCTTTGAATTTTTTAAGGAAAATGGTCAAATATCCAAAGAAAACCCCCAAAAATTTATAATCTAAATTCGAGATTATTACCCCCAAAAACCGTTATAGATAAATATCTAGGTTAGTAGTCATTGACGTGCGACCACAAAATGGATTGGCCTTTAGAGGCATAACAATAAATTGAATTGGTCTTAGTTTAACTTCTTGCAACCTTACTAGAATAGTAATCATGTTGTAAACGAAGCAAAATAGTCCTTGTACTTGTCCCCTACGTCCCGAGGGGTTAAAAAAAATCAAACAAACTGTTAATCAACTTCCGTTGCTGCCTGTACCAATATCTATGCAAATTAGCAAATAATGTTGTAGGTACATACATACATAAAGTCACGCCTCTTTCTTTCTCTTTCGGTGATGGGTATATATTTCTGCCTTTTGGAGTGGAAACTTTAGGTCCTTGGGGTCCAGAGGCGTGGCTCCTTTTCAGAGAATTATCCAAGAGGTTGATTGACGAGACCAATGACCTGCTGGCTGGTGCTTACCTCGGACAGAGGATAAGCCATCCAACGAGGTAATGCCGCCAGCCTTTTGGGCACGTTACCTGCGGTCGGTGACTTGAACACTGTTTTTTATCTTTAGTTTAATAAAATTACGTAATTATGTATTTTTATGTTTATTGTTTCGTGTAAATATTCTGTAATCTATAATACAATAAAATATATTTCCCAAAGGGGTAGGCAGAGACCACGGATCTCCACTCGCTACGATCCTGACACACAACTTTCGCCTCATTCACTCTCATTACATTACATGTTGTAGGTACCCATATTTATTATTATTGTTTTAATTTCATCATCCACAGTGAGGAGTGGGAGAAGGTGAACATAACCGACAATGAGAACGGGACGCTATCCTTCCACTACAAGCGGACGTACACCTTCCAGCCGGAGCTGAGTGCGGGTGATGATAATGATGCTGTTGTCGTGCCTAATATACCCATGCTGGTGAGTAGTAGTACCTATAGTTTATTCTGTGTCACAGAAATTACACAGGATGTAAAAATACTACTCCTTTCGTGTCCCTGGCATGGAAATTGCAATAAATTCAGTTTTTCTTTTGCTGTCATGGTAGTTTGATAGTTTTAAATAGTTTGTTGCAATTTTTATGATTTAAGTAATTATATATCAAAGGAGAGGGACGGTTGGAGAGAGTTGGGGGAGACCTTTGCCCAGCAGTGGGACAATATAGGTTAAAAAAAAAAAGTTATTAATTACTATAGCACTTAACTCAGTAGAACTTCAGCACTTTCTATACAACAAAATATATGAAGAGGGGACAGATTTTTTGTATGCTTAAGTTCTACTACTGCGGCAGTCAACGTTTCCACAATGTATTTTTGCTCCTATGTAATGTTGTTCCAAAATAAAGCTTTTTATTATAATATTAAATACAGATGTTACTAGCGCGTGGTATAAGACTCCAAAACGTTTTATTAACACGTGTTTTTCTTCAGTTTTACGTCAAACATGGCGACTTTTTAGGCAGTGACAGCCATAGGTTTCAAGCCCGGATTTTTAGCTATGAACGTAACATATCTATCATCATCAACTAAGAATACATTTTACCATGACTAGTCAGCATGCTTGCATCAACTGTTGGACCTAGGCTTCTGTTTTTACTGTAATAATAAATAATGCAGGACTTTTTCACACAGCATCATCTAGCCCCAAAGTAAGCAGAGCTTGTGTTATGGGCTCTAAGATGACAGATATAGGTACTACTGATATACTTTTTGTTTGTAAATACATACATATTATAAATAGAAACACCCAGATCCGAGATAAATATTTGCAGATCATACAAACATTGTGTGAGCCAAGAAGTGTGTAAAAGGATTGTGCGAACTGTAGTTAAGTCGATTTTAGACGTCGGTAAATATGACCGTAACATAATTATCTAGATTCTAGAGAATAAAATATATCATGGACCGGAGGGTTTTTTTGGTTTCATACTGAATCCCATAAACGAGTCTAGTTATTGTTAACAGCAAGGTAGATATTATGATATTTCAAAATAGCATTATTACCTATTTAATATAATGGGTAAATTACGATGTATATAATAATACATAATGACGATGGACGTCGTTTACATACATTATAATTACTTTATTTATGTACTAGAAGTTATTGTATGTGTTATATAATAACTAGTTGCTTCTCGCAGAACTCGTTTTTGAGCTTGCTTAGTCGTTCTTGATAGTTCGTCGAAGTTCGGACAAGGCTGAGAGCTGAGGGTATGGTTTAGGTGCTACAAGCCTCCATCACAAACAATGTCCCGGCACTAGCCGAGTGTAGGCATAGCCCTCCTGACAACGTATACATCATCTTATCTCTGTGGGGCAGTGGGTGAAAGCCCGCTTGAGACGCAGAAGGTTGCGGGTTCGATCCCCGCCGCGGGATAAATTTTTGTATGATTTGCAAATATTTATCTCGGGTCTGGGTGTTTCTAACGATACTAATATTAAAAATATTAAAAAGAGGTAAGATTTGTTTGTTTGAATTGTATATGCCGCAAAACTACTGGACCGATTTAAAAAATTCTTTCACCATTAGAATCTTACATTATCCCTGATGAACATAGGCTATATTTTATACCGGGAAAGTGAAGTTTTCCCGAGGGACCGCGGGTAACACCGCGACGGACAGCTAGTGTATAATATGTATGTATTCACAAACAAAAAGTATGTCACCAGTATATCAGTTATCTGGTTCCGATAGTACAAGCTTTGCTTAGTTTGGGGCTAGATGATGTGTGAAATGTCCAGCCTTATTTATTTATATTGTAGGTACCTACTTTGTGGGTAATAGAACGCCAGGTAGAGTTCCACAATTTGGCAGTGAATGAAAAATGTAGACTCAAAACGCTTTGTACGAACTCTGGGAATGTCGACCATTGGCGTCTTTCGGGGAACTTGTTGGCCCCTGATCAATATTTATTTTGCCTCAACTATTTTTACCATCTAGTATGTATTGCCCAAGTTCATAATATCGTCATGGCTTAGCCAATGGCGATCTATCGAGGGTATTAATCGTAACAGTTACCGTTTTGGTTCCACTGCACTGCGCCGTTCCGATCCAAAGGACACGGACTAGGGTTGTCTATGTCTAGTAGACAAGTAGACGATATACTTTATACTCTTTCAGGCTTACCATAGAACGTGACATAAAGTTATTCCACCGAATAAATCAAGAATAACCATACATTTTGACAGTTTACACTCCGGAATAACTTTATGTCACGTTCTATGGTAAGCCTGCCAATGTTTTTGTCTATCATAGGAAAAGTTGTAGTGACGTAATGATCCTTACCTAGGCGAAAGTTCTTCGTAAGTACTATACGAGCATCTAAACTTACTTCGACGATCCTCAATTCTCTTTGACTTTTTTTTTTTTTTTATAACGTCAGAAAATCCATTATGTATACCCGACCGACGTGGGGACAGCGGAAGGGTTATGTCGGACTCTCACCGACTAAAAACTGACGCGTGGCCTGCCTCCATGCATGTCAAGGGGCTCCGGGACCTCCTACGGAACACGCCGGTGCCCCTCTCGCATTTTGCCTAAGCACTGTCCCGGGAATGGCATCCACAGCCACGCCCGGCACCCTCGCGGTGCTTACGGCGGCGCTCCCCACTGGAGCTCGACTTTTTAGTTTTAAGATGGACTACCTAAAAGAATGATAGGCCCCAAATCGTGTTCGTTGCCATGATTCTTCACGGTAGGTATTGGTCGCGAAAGAACAGGAGTAACATTAGTTTTAAGACTATTCTAAGTGATCCCAGCGGTCCTACTGAATAAATGCTTTTTGACTTTGACTTTTTCGGGTCACTAGTTCTTTCGTAACAGTGTGATGAAAGGGTTCTTAGAGGCTCCTTTCGTGCACTGTAAGTACTTGGTATGAATGTAGATGGATATACGAGTAGAGGTAGGCCGAAGAATGGTTTGTGCAAAAGATGACTGAGTGAGGGATGTGAGATGACTGATGGAGGGAAATGGAATATTAGTTCATTGTGCCGACCTCACATTAGTACTGTGTAGTTCCGGAACTAATAGTTCAATTGGACTACTTCTTTTGCGTTTAGTTCTTCCTTCACTAGTTCAATTTCAATCCAATCATATCTCTAGTTCCGTAGTTCAGCGCGGCGAATGAGCGAGACGAACGTTGCGAGCGAGAAGAATAGAGGCAGATAGGACTGGATTGGACTACTGAACTAAACGATCTATCTAGTTCAAAAGATAAGTTACGAATGAATACCGATTGGAGCGATGAGGATGACAAAGGCAATTGAATGGAACTAAAAGATAGATATACTTCTCAGCGATCAAAAGATATGTATCTATCTTTTCAATTAGGTGACATATGCGCATGGCTACCTCACATAAAGTAAGTAAGTAAGTTCGTATGAGTCAGTGGCCAACTCTGGTGACGGAGTTTTTAGGCCGCCTTAAGGCCTCCGTCATGGCTTAACGACTTAAATAGCCGGGACCGACAATTTAACGTGCCCTCCGAAGCACGGAAGCGCTCAGATGAAAATGCCACTGGCGGTCACCCATCCACTTACATACCGTTTCGAACGTTGCTTAACTTCGACGATCTATCAAGAACGACTAAGCAAGCACGACCACGAGCGCTTCACATAAAGTGGGACAAGGGCAAGAAGATGATAAATCTGAATAGGTAGGCACTCTCCAATGTGGTGACAAGATGTAGCAGCCCTACTTATGGATGTGGGTGTTCAGTTCGCATCATTGCATGCAACAGGATTCGAGACGTGTACGGCACTGGTCAATGCACCTGCGACCAGGAAACAAACAGTGCATCTCATAAAATAAACGAACGTTATCGAAGACATACTTAAGTGGCGCTGGGCAGGACACTTGGCCAGATTTGGTGATGGCAGGTGGTGTAAAGCTCTGACCGAGTGGTACCCAAGGGGAAGCGCTAGGAGCCGGGGCAGGCCAGCAGCCAGATGGGTGGACGACATAGAGGCCATAGAGGGAAAGACTTGGATAAGATCAGCACAGGGCCGATTGGAGTGGCGTCTGAGGGAGGAGGCTTATGTCCAGCAGTGGGCTATCATTTGAGCTGCTAATGATGATGATGATCGAAAACATTCGTGCAGTACAGCTTTTGTCCAAGTCAGTGACTTTGTCAAGGTCAGTTCATGTGAATTGAATCACCGTGTTTTTTTCCACATCATAACAAATAAAAAGAAATGTATTAGCGAAGCAAAAACCTCAAGCAACGCAAAAGCTATTCAATTTCATAATTTATTGACAAGTAGGAAGTACCTACTGAGGTCAGCGAGTCTGTTTCCTTACTGCTTATTCACCTTGACATCATCTCATTATAATATATAACTAGGTGCACCATTGCCTGCGGTCCCTCGGGATTAATTATATTGTTTGGGATAAAAAGTAGCATAACTTATATGTACTTACTAGCTGCGCTCCCACGGTGTAACCCGTCCCTCAGGATTTTTTCGGGATAAAATTTAGCCTATGTCCTTCCCTGGGATACAACTTATCCACGCCATTTTTCAGCCTAATCAGTGGTATATCCGTGAAAAGGTAACAAACAGACATACATAGAGACAGACAGAGTTACTTTCACATCTATACTCGTACTAATATTATAAAGAGGAAAGATTTGTTTGTTTGTTTGAATTGAATAGGCTCCGAAACTACTGGACCGATTTGAAAAATTATTTCACCATTAGAATCCTACATTATCCCTGATGAACATAGGCTATATCTTATCCCGGGAAAGTGATGTTTTCCCGAGGGACCGCGGGTAACACCGCGACGGACAGCTAGTTTATAATATTAGTATAACTGTGTCTGTTTTTTATCTATTCAGTAGTGTTTGCGATACAACACATCCAGTCTGTTATCAAAACAATATTGTCTCTTTTCAGCTGCCTAATATTACCTACTTGGCCAGCACCTAAACCATTCTTTCGTCCATTTTCGTTTCGTAAAATTTATTATGCTCTTTAACACGAGCTATCGGTGATGGAAAACATCGTGAGGAACGCAGCTTAGCTTACACGTTGATGTTGTCTTTCCTGTGGACAATATTCAACTATACCTACGTACAAAACATACAAGTCTCCTTACAGACCACGTCTTCAGAGAAAGCTGGCCTACTTAGCTCTGAGTCAGAGCGTTTTCGTGCACGTGGTGCATTTCGCACGCACGTCTAATTGTTGAATTGTTCAACTGGAAGATAAGTTCTGCTTACTTGACCAACTCTATTTGTATAGTAAAATTAAATTAGGGACAAAGCATGTTTTCTACAACCGTGATAATATAAAAAATTTACATGAAATGAAATGAAAATTGAAAAATAAAAATAATAATATTAAAAATTATTGTTTTAATAACGGGACGAGATCGGAACCTTTACGCGCCTAATAGTGTGTAAAAAAAAATAAATTAAATATTGTCTAAAGTCAAAAGTAATTTTACTCTTGTACCGTAGATTCAAAAAGTCAAAAGTCAAAAATCATTTATTCAGTAGGACCGCTGGGAGCACTTAGAATAGTCTTAAAACTAATTTTACTCCTGTGCTTTCGCGACCAATACCGTGAAGAATCAGGGCAACAAACACGGTCTGGGGCCTAGCATTCTTTTAGGTGATCCATGGATCCATTGAGTTGGAGCAAGTCCCAAGCTTTTTTGTCATATGCAGGAATGCTGGTTATCTTAACAATATTTAGATTTAGTTTAGAAGCTAGAGTATAGCAAGTAGGTATAGTCTAAAATAGCACATAGGCTTTATTCCGTCCGTGAGAATGAATCTCACATTTCCGGGATAAAAAGTACCTTAGCTAAGTTTCACATTAGCTTTGTTTGTCACGAATGGACAGAAAAAAATGTTACCTACAGATTAAATAATAATTATTATAATAATTAACTAAATACACGGAAATAAACTAAGGTAGTTAAATGGCAAACTTTTGAACTTATATTTTAAATTATCTTATATCAAGGTTCTCTGCGTGGGATCGTTTCCGCATTTTGTTTGAAACCTGTTATACTTATGAAAAAATATAGGTAAAGACAGGATTATCTGTATCCTTAGGCATAATATAATTCTTTTAAATCAAGTCTACGTCAAGATCTTTAGAAGACTTATCAGGGAAGAAGGGAGAATTACGCAAAAACTACTAAATGAATTGGGATAAAATTAGACTCAGAATAGATTATAGTCTGGAATAGTTCATGGGCTACTTTTTATCCCGAAAAAAATTGAATCGTATTCCCGAGGAACAGGGGGAAAAGCGGGCTAGTAAATCAAACAAATACTTATCATCTGTATCCCCAAGGTGCGGTAGACATTCTCTCAGATCATTTTGCATTCCAAATCCTTTGATGATGTCTAAGGTCAGAGACATGTCCAAATTGGCGCATGCCCACATTTCGCAGAAGTTAGTCCATACAGGTTGCAAGCCCATCACCACCATAATACTCACTGGTTTTTCTAGTACTTTAATTATATTAGTAGGATTTAGTATAAAGGTAGTAAGTATGTATTGTAATTCACATGGAATACTTATGTAATGTGGTTTTATGACGCAAACGCTATTATTCTGAGAAGGCGCACTCACGACATGACATGACTGTCGTTCTAAATGACTATTACTGAGTTTTTGTTGCGGTACTGTTCTCTATAAAAGTAGATAACAGTGTGATACCATGTATAACTACTTAGTTATATCCCTATAAAATGGCGATATGCAAAAATCCACAGAAACGAATACATCTAAAGAGTTGAAGAGGGAGATCTCACCTTTACCAGGCCGCCCCATCTGGTCCACTTGCCTTGTGGTCTTTCGACCGATAGTGGATATCGGTTTGTATATTAGTTTCATCGGGAATTATTCACTAACGCGATCTAGAATTTAACTTTTTTTGCATCTTTTGTCTGGATTTAATTTGGAATTTATATCAGCGCCATCTAGTATAGAAACCATAGGTATTTTATATTTAATTCTATAACTAGAGCTTGATTATCTATTGATTTAAAATAAATCAATTGAAAGACCGTTTTTGTTGTCCTATGTTGGTGCTTACTGCTTTTTCCCTGTGAGATGTACCTATACTCAATCTTACACTGTGTTTCTTTCAAACTAATTGTTACATCAACTATCGTGGCTGACTGTACCTAGAAGTAGGTATATCTCTATTAAGATATTGACATCCATTCTACGAGTTTCTGGCTGATCCAAGGCTGAGTTTTCTGTCACTTTACTGTCACGAAAGTTACATAAAGTGACAAGTTTCAAACAGTTTATTTTTAACTAATAGCTGCGCACGCGCGGTGAGACCCACGTTGATTATATTACTATTTCGGGATAAAAAGTAGCATGTTTCCTGTACAACCTTTATCCTTTACCGTTTCACGCCCAAACCACTGTTCAACCGTCTGTTCAGAAATGACTGAAAGTTGGCATGGATAAAGGTTGTATCCCATAGGACATAGACTACTTTTTATTACGAAAAAATCCAGGGACAGCGGGTCACACCGCAAGAGCGCAGTTAGTTTAGAATTATGAATACATATTTTTAATGCCGGTTTTACATCTATACCGACATATAAGATGATTTATACAGCGTCAGGAACCCTATGCCTACACTGAACGGGACGCTAGTGCCTGGGACATTGTTTGAGATGGAGGCTTGCAGCACCTAAACCATCCTCTCAGCATAATCAGCACAGGAAAGACGACGTCAATACGTGTGAAGCTGACTAAGCTGAGGGTTTCCTCACATTGTTTTCCTTCGATTTTAACTTAAACCTGTTAGGTATTTGGGATTCTTCCAGGTGATTGTAATTAGAAACACGGAACTCCAACTTGCTAACAGTTTATAATCAAATAAAAGGTATACAAAATAATCTTTATAAACGGGCGTGAAAATGCTCACGGCTTCCGAAACAAAGTTGTAATGGCATCTGGCCGGATGTCCGTGCGCATAGGGATGGGCTGGTGTCCGCGTAGGGATGCCCATCGACCACAGATAAGGTATTTGTTTCCTAAACAAACCGTCTAATCCGCTTTGAGTTTCCACTTGACTCAATTTGACCATAGTTTCCCAATGGTCACCACACCATAACCACTGTGCGGTGTAGAAATTGTCACGGACAATTGATTTTCAAAAGTTTCATAGTCTGTTATTAATATCTGACATGAATTAAGCTCAGTCATGTGGGTAACCTTGACTTTCGATTGGAAGGTCATTGATTCGAATCCCGGCCGTGCATTGACTCTTGGGAAACTGCTGAAAGAATTTGTTAAGAAATTATTTATCAGCGTAGCTACCATACTACATAACACAAGCTATGCATAGGCATATCGTTGTTATAACTAACTTTAAATTAAAATCTCCGTCAGCTACATAACTCATACCATTTGACTTAATATTAAAGTTTCGTCCGCCATTTTGGAAATGGCGAACTGACTCAAAATGGTCGCAAAGGAAGATATTATCCAGTTTATTTTACAAGGTGATTTGCATGTTTACACCACTTATGTACATGTACATAATAGTATATAATAAAATATTTACTCGTACTTCTGATTATTATCTTATATGAGTCATCAGTTAATTAGTTTGGTCACGTTTGTGCTTCATTTGTTTCTACTGACTTCTTTAGATATATATTATAGTTTATATAATACATACCTACTTGCTCCATATAGCTAATTCATTTTTCCGGGATAAAAAGTAGCCTATGTGCTATTCCAGAATACATCATCATCATCTCCCTGCCCTTTTCCCACATTACGTGAGGTCGGCACAACATTGTGTTCTTCCATTCTCCTCTATCAGCCGTCATCTCAACACTCACTCCTTTGTTACTCATATCATCCTTCACACAATCCATCCATCTTTTCTTTGGCCTACCACTCACTCTCCTAGTTACATGACATTCTTATCTTCTTGCCATGCCGATACCATGCTAGCCTGTTGCTCCTCATCTTTTCATTCACTGGCGCCACTTTCACACTTCCTCTTATGTAGGTACTCATTTCTTACATTTCTTACTTCATTTATTTCTTACTTTCTACTACTACTGTCCAATCTATCCCAAATTAGTAATTGTTTAAAGATATTACCTAGATACCTACCTGCAGAAGTGACAGCTCCAGGGTGATGTTAAGCTAATCTCATTGTAAACAACTATTAGTACTTGTTTGTATGGAAATTAAAAGTATTTAAACCTATATTAAAATCCCATCCCACTCATACCTATAATAAAGCTGAAAGTTTGTGGGTTTGTTTTGATGATTGTAATGTTTGTGTTTCAATCACGCCTAAACCAGTGAACCGATTATGATGAAAATAGATAGGTATAGGCGTAGATATATCTATTATAGTGTGACCTGCCCGGCTAGCGTGCGCGACGTGAGATATCTCGTGCACAAGAAACGAGAAATTAGTAGATTGTGAAGAAATGAAGAACCCCGGCCGTGCCCCGGTATGCATGTTATTTAAGCCTATAAGAATACTAACTGGTTTCCTCACGATGTTTTCTTTCACCGTTTAGAGTACGTGTTAAAGTGCATATACATTTGACGAAACGCAAAATCCATTTTTGCACGGCCGGGTTCTTCATTTCTTCAAAATCTACTAATTTCTCGTTTCTCGTGCACGAGATATCTCACGTCGCGCACGCTAGCCGGGCTGGAATAGCATAGGCTATTCAAAATGTTGGTTGCACGTGGGCGAAGCCTCGCGCCGAAGCTAATAAAACATAAATCGCAGGTCTAATACAATAAAAATTATCGTACTTAAAATATAAAGTGTAAGATTCTTATTTTTAGAACTTAGTGAAAGTAAATCGTCTAATTATTTAATTGCAGTGGTATTGTGTAATATTATAATGAGTGAAATCTTGAATGAACTTCTAGTTATAAAATAATAAATTTAAATTTCTTCACATAATTTTTCAATAAAAGTTATCTTTCATTTCCTTATGAGAACAGCTGAACCAGTAAGCATGATAGACACATTTACATACATGTTTGTTTTTAGGTAAGTAAAATTACAACTTTTGCAATAAAATTTACACTACTTTTAAGGTTAAATGCTATAGGTATGCTATACTATACTTACTGTGGCACGCTCGCGACTTCGCTTAGGTACGCGGTACGGTACAAGCATAGCCAAGTCTGTGGGTACAAGATATAGAAACGCTTGTCGAATGAACGAGGTCTGGCGAAGCCATCTAGCGGGCCGCGCTGGCTCGAGCGGTTCATTCTACAACCGTTTCTATATCTTGTACCATTGTTCATAAGGTTTATAATGGTGCGCTATAAAACTAATTGACGCGCCAATTCAATGCGCATTGAGCCTAACAGTTGTGATTTGTCTTGCCTACAACACTTGAAATACCAAGCCCACCCAAAACAACATCCTTAAAATAGATTATAGTATACCTAACAGTACATGCTAATATTGGACCCGTTAGTAGGCGTGTATTGATTGGTTAGACTTTAAGGTTTTTGACCTTAAGATCAGCCACACAGCGTAGGTAGATACGTTTTAAAATAGCAAATACTATACTTGCCATATATAGCAATGTGCGTAAGATACTGTGTCCAAACTGAATGAAAACGGTCGATTGAAAAATTCATTGACTCTTATGTTATTATATTGATGGGTGACCGCCAGTGGCATTTTCATCTGAGCGCTTCCGTGCTTTGGATGGGCACCTTAAATTGTCGGTCCCGGCTATTTAAGTCGTTAAGCCATGACGGAGGCCTTTAGGCGGCTTAAAAACTCCGTCACCAGAGTTGGCCACTGACTCATACGAACTTACTTACTATATTGATAATTATAATGCCGGAATCAAAAACATTACTATGACGTTTCCAAGTGCGCACGGACGCACAGGGTCCCAAAATCGGTAGGTTTTTGGGACACTGTGCGTCCGCGCGCACTGTGAGACCTCATAGTAATGTTTGTGAATGCCGGTGTTAGTGTAGGCACAGTGTAGGTAGGTGACCTATATAACCTACTTTGAGAAATGAAAAGTCTTATCAAAATTTTCGATGCCGACGGGATTCGAAGCCGCAACGATCAGACGATCCTCCTAAAGCCGGAGTGCCTTACCGCTCGGCCAAGGAACCCTTGTCGCAATCGAAATTCTTGTTATGCTCATATTTATCGGTTAAGCACCGGTTAGCGCCATCTACACGTTTCACTAGTGAACTCATGCTCATTTTCCGAAGTTACATTCAGAATCAAATGACGGAGAGATGTTGCTTTCTAAATCTATTTCTTTTTTTATTTCTTAATGAAAAAAAAATTACAAAATAAACCTTTCTCCCCCAGAGCGCAACATCACAATCTAAGCACGCAGCAAGATTCCTCCGTCTAGCCATGGCATCCATCATGGACATCCTGAAGATCAAACCATTCGTGGAGGTCTCCGTGGGGCAGTTACTCTGGGGGTATGAGGATCCTCTGCTGAAGCTGGCCAAGGATGTCGTGCCGAAGGAGCAGAAGCTGCCATATGAGGAGTTTGGGCTGTTCTATGGGGTGAGTAATCATCATGGCAGAAAGGCTGATGTGTTTGAGCGTTTTGAATGCTGTTGTTTTGGTGGGAGATTTGTAGCCAAGTAAGCTATGAAGAAGGTGTGTGGATGCCTCTTACCTTACCATCCCTTTAGACATCTTCTAAGGATGTTCCGGCTTACCATTGGCCGCCTTACCTGTGTCTCTACTTTAGCATAGAGGAAATTGACATTTGAGAAGGCAAAATATTTTTGATTCCTATAGATAATTCAAGTTTAAAATTGTTTGAGCTCATCATTTTCCTGCCCTTTTCTCACATTATATGGGGTCGGCACAACATGTCGCACCCCACAACTAATATAGTCGTAACTCAAAAAAGGCGATTTTGAGATACAGCGTTTTGAAGTTTTGAAAAATCATACCGCCCAGAATATTAAATATTATGCTTTTTCTTAAATGCACAATTGTAGATATATTATCTGGCTTTAATAATTTTATATTTTTGATTATATACAGCTAATACATTCTGAGAAATAAATTTTATTTTACTAGTACTTTGAGTTAAGACTATATTGCCTATCAGTGAAAAATCAATTTTGAATTACGACTGTAAGGCCTGTTCAAAAACTAACAAAAATGCGTTTTGACGGGCGTTTTATTTAAATGAATATGTATGAGACTTACATCATAATATCCAGTTGTAGGTACAATCTACTTATATTATAAGAAGATATAAGAAGATTGTTCACCTGGATATCTCCAGGCGTCAGATACCGCAACCAAATTGACTACTTTCCTACATCATGATCAATATCCGCTGGAGATCGTCCACCACCAATGCAAAACCTTTCCCATGAAAAGATTGCGGCATAGACAACACATTATTCCTAGCTTAACGTGGTTCTCCATGCGTCTGAAGGCAACAGTGGAATGCACTATTATAGGTTCCAAAAAAATCAACAAAACAGAGCTATCTATCAGTCAGCAGCCAAGCCGTGGATATTAATCTTAGGGTAGGGACAACCCACTCCTCTCCACAAAGCACGCTCACAGACTACAAACAGCAGACCTGTTAAAATAAGACTCCTTTGAAGAAAGTTCAAATCAAACCAAAGTCCTATGCTTTATAAGATGCATAAGGTAAGCACTATCTTAAGATTAGAACCGATAGCATATAGATGGTGTGAAAACTGCGAAGACCTCTACAAAGACACGTCAATTGTCAGCTTACCTCACATATTTTAGCCAATTCACATGACCACGAATAAAGAGGATAATAAGTCTCAAAAGGGAAGTGTATGCTGAGATTAAGAAGCTTAAACAAAGCATCAGGACCTGATATGATTGTGGCTGAAGTCTTGAAAGCTCTAGGTGACGCTGCGGTGGACGTGTTAAACGGAATCTGTAATACTGTCTTTCGGACGGGTGTATGGCCTCAGGACTGGTCGGATTCTACTAATATATCGATGCACCGAAAGGGTTATACTAAGAAGTTTGAAATTTATCCCTCTCTGTTATATTATTCACGCAAGCGAAAACTACTGATTATAATTAACAGCAGATTGTGGCATTTATTGTACTGGCAGATATCTCCGAAACAACCGGGATTTGTTGAAAGGATACATTCTGAATATAAAGCAGATTATCGAGAAGTGCTATGAATATTCGACACTCCTGGAGTAATTTTGCTTTATCAAAGAAGCTGGAGTTTTTTTGTTTTTAGGCGTTCGACTGCGTTAACTGTTCCCTTTTTTGACTGATTTTGGAGTACCACAACAACTTATCTCCCTCATCAGATCGCTAAATGCCATGAGTCGGGGGGTAGTATAAGGGTCGATAAGACTTTTTATCAACCATTTTAGTTCAGGAGTAAGGCAAGGCTGCATCCACTTACCAATGGTTTTCAACATACTTAATGAGTAAGAAAAAAACCTTGATTAGGGTTCACTACCCTTAGTTATGTAGAATCGACTGTGGACTCTTTCTGTAAATAAAAAGATATTTAGCAAAACTGAACAGGCGGAACCGTCGTATTTATAGTTAACCCAAAATATCGAATAACTTTCGCGATGATTTTAACAGGTCATACAGTAATAACTCAAACAAAACAGTGGCAATATAGTCCTAAGTCGAAATATTTTTCGTAATAATCCACGAAAGGAAATTATTGACAAGCAATAAAGTCTCAACTTGTGTTGTAACCCTCATATTTATATTTTATTGACAGGCAAAAGTGTCACAACTAGATAATAAGACTATATTGACTACTCACTTGTGTTGTTTTTGTATAAAAGCTGACAATCACTATGTCTTATATTAACATGAGACAGGTTAAACACGTCTGGACTAAGTTGTGACAGTGTTACTTGTCGAAAGAATGAACGAGATTGACAGTCAATAAAGTTTTATAGTACTACCGATTTGCGATAAAAATAGGTAGAAATGTATGGGTCTCACCAGTCTGTAGAGAAATAATTCTTCTTCATGGTGGCATACTTAACTCAAAAGTGCAAAATTTTGAGTTACGACTATATTAGTTGTGAGGTGCGATGTGTTCTTCCATTCTCCTCTATCAGCCGTCATCTCAATACTCACTCCTTTCTTACTCATGTCACTCATGTCATCCTTCACACAATCCATCCATCTTTTCTTTGGCTTACCTCTACTCGTAAATCCATCAACATTCATACCAAGCACTCTCCTAGTTACATGACATTCTTCCCTTCTCATTACATGCCCATACCATGCTAGCCTGTTGCTCCTCATCTTTTCATTCACTGGCGCCACTTTCACACTTCCTCTTATGTACTGATTCCTTACTCTGTCTATTCGCGTCACTCTACACATCTCAGCATTCGCATCTCAGCCACGTGTACCTTTTGTTCATCCGTCCCTTTTGTTGCCCAACACTTCGATCCATACAACAATCCATACAATTGTTTGAACTCAAATTATTTAATCATTTTGATATCCTACTCTATTCAACAGTAGATATACCTAAAGTTGTCATGGTATGCAGGCTGGAATATACAGAAAATCAGAGAGAACCTCTACCGCGCCTGGGGGTTACAATCGTGATATTTGTTTCTTTTGTAATTGTCATGCGGGCCAGCTCCAACACTGTCCTGGCAATGATAGCTGCCAGGGTGGACTGTGTGTGAGCGACACCTATCTAGGAACCCTGTTAGTTTTTAAGCTTTGGGTATTTGTCTTCTGTCAGTCTGTGTGTTAAATATTCTTGTCTATTTTGTGTGTGTACCTATGAGTGTTTGCTAGAAACAAATGTATTTTATTTTATTTAATCTTTCAGAAAAACGGCACATCCCCCGATGTAGTGACCATGTTCACGGGAGCCACCTCAATGGCTTCCTACGGCATCATCGAGCGGTACAACATGAAATCACAGCTGCCTCATTGGGGATCTGACTCTTGCAACTCCATCGCTGGTTCGGACGGCTCCATCTTTCCACCTCACATCACCAAGAACGACTCGTTAAGGATATATGATAAGGATCTGTGCAGGCTGCTGCCGCTTGAGTGAGTATTCTTAAACTATAAGTTCCATCAAGGATATCTGTTCCGGTGAGGGAGGTGCTGCTATCGTATTTGGCATAGAGAAAGTAAATGTCTATAGCATTTGGTGTTGCCAAAAAAAAAACATTTCACAGTAAAGTGGGTAAGCAAGGGACCAAAGCACCAAACGAAAAAAAACACACCGAGCAAACAAGCAATGACGGATATGGCAACTGGAAACGAATGGCAGACAGATTGACATTTCAAAATGGCGTCGTTAGTTCCTCTTTTGGCCACCGGTCAAGATATCTTCTTTGTAGCGCCTTATGTACTCTATTTAGTAATATCCTGAAGGTTGACGTTTTAATGTGATGTGGGGGTGACGTTCTAGGTGATTCTACTCCTGTTCCTTTGCGACCAATACCGTGAACCAGGGCAACAAACACTTTAAAATAAAACCATCATTAAACTAAATATTATTGTAAGTAGGTATGTACCTATATTCAACAGATTATTAGGTAGTTCAATGCATATTTTTGCCAATAACTTATTAAATTCCTCTGTCCTTATCTTTCAAATATGTCCTATCCATCCAAAGGTTGCCTGGAAGAGATCGCTTTTAGCGATAAGGCCGCCCATTGTATTTTTTTTTTCTGTGCCTATACTTATTCTTTCTTTGTTATTGTTTGTTTTATGTTTTACAATAAAGATATATTGTATTGTATCGTAAATAGTCATGCTCCAGTGGGGAGAGAGTTAAATACAAGTTAGGCTCGTCCAAGTTTAGATGCTCGTCAAGGAACTAACGCCTTGACAAAGTTAGTGACCTCCGGTGGAAGTCTCAGGCCGTCTTAAGATCTCCGTCATCATAACGTGTTAAATATGCAGTTCGACCTAAAATGCGTTCAGATTGTTTTTTTGAGAATTTTTAAGAGCAATTCATGCGTTAAAGTATATCGTATTTCCCACAGTACAATGCACTGAGTTACACAACAAGGCTCGCTTCGGCGATTGTTTGTAAGCATTGTTTACACCGAAGCGTATCAAGCTCGTGGTCGTGCTTGCTTAGTCATTCTTGATAGATCGTCGAAGTTAGCAACGTTCTTAGTGCCCAGTATTTATTAATTCACTTCTTATCGTGTCAATGCCCACACATTGAAATAAATTTTGAATAAAAGGTGGCCGCCTCAACTGCGCTATCTGTGGCTGCGTTGAGGTCATCCTGTGTGTTAGGGCACAAGGGGCCACGCGAAATTTTGGGGGGGTCACTACTGAAATTTAGGGAGGGGGTCACTACACTAATATTAGACTTTATTGCACAATAAACAAGATTTTACTATTGGACGTGTACGATTTTGGGGGGGGGTCAGGTCCCTCGTGACCACCCCCCCCAGCAAGTGCGGCATCGATTGTTCTGGAGCACCGCATGCACACTGGCCCAAACCGGGGTCTCTGAACCTCCATGCACACATTACAATGCATAAAAAATACTTTTAATGGATTTAATTAGTTAGCAGTGAATGAAACATGAGCAACAGGCTAGCATGGTATGGGCATGTAATGAGAAGTGAAGATTATCATGTGACTAGGAGAGTGCTTGGTATGACTGTTACTGGATTTAAGAGTAGAGGTAGGCCAAAGAAAAGATGTATGGATTGTGTGAATCCTTCACACAATCAACAATGATGAAAGAAGTGAGTGTTGAGATCACGGCTGATAGAGTAGAATGGAGAAGAACACAATGATGTGCCGACCCCACGTAATGTGGGATAAGAGCAAGAGATGATGAGCTTTAATGCCTAATTTGTTTATGATTTTGGCGTAAAAAATTAACAGACAGACAGAATTAATTCATTTTCATCTGAGCGCTTTTGTGCTTCGGAGGGTACGTTAAATTGTCGGTCCCGGCTAGTAGGTCGTTAAGGCGGCCTAAAAATTCCGTCACCGGAGTTGGTCCTACCTACCAACATACTTGTGCTTGTGTTTAGGTTACTAACTATTGATGTTGCACATCCGAAATGGATAGACTGTAGAAACCTGTACCTATTTAAAATAAGACCTTCCTTTGTACAACAGTTATGCAATAAAATTATTCTGCTTCTGATTCTGGACACTAACTAATACGAACTTGAACCAAAATATCATTCCTATACATAAATGATGACTTATCAAAGGCTTATTGGCCATATTTTTTTGAGGAACAATGAATGAATGAATGAATGAAAATACTTTATTGTACAATGCACACCTTAAAACTACAAAATACAGTGGAAAAGAGAACCATAATACCTACAATGCACAATGGGCGGCCTTATCGCTGAGAAGCGATCTCTTCCAGGCAACCTTTCAACAATTTACTTTGTAGATAATTTTTTTTCGATCAACTGTGTTACAAGACAGTGTAAATGCGTCTACACGGTATCGCAACTTGAGTTCACAGTATTGTTTCGTATTATAACATTCGTTCGGATGTTTAGACGCGATTCAAGTAACTACGTAAGTACCTAGCTATACCTACTTTCACGAAAACACGTTGGGAAAATATAACAGACTACTTAGGCATTTATATTTAAAAAAAAAAAATTCTTCGATCCCCGCCGCGGGATAAATGTTTGTATGATCTGCAAATATTTATCTCGGGTCTGGGTGTTTCTATGTATGTATTTACAAACAAAAAAGTATATATGTACTGCAAAACCTCGTCTCGTTATTATGACGATAAATTAAGTTTGTTTCATGATTGCTTGCATTACGTAAATTCGTATGAGTCAGTGGTCAACTCTGGTGACGGAGTTTTTAGGCCGCCTTAAGGCCTCCGTCATGACTTAAAATAGCCGGGACCGACAATTTAACGTGCCCTCCGAAGCACGGAAGCGCTCAGATGAAAATGCCACTGGCGGTCACCCATCTTACAGACCGTTTCGAAGGTTGCTTAACTTCGACGATCAAGAACGACTAAGCAAGCACGACCACGAGCGCTTCATTAACTTTGCTTGCATTAACGGCCCCCCATCAATTCCAGGTTCCTGCAGGAGGTGGAGTCGGCCGCAGGTGTGACCGGCTACCGCTTCACGCCGCCGCTGGACGTGTTCGCTGATGATGATCACAACAAGTGTTATTGCCCCAACGGACCGCCGTGCGCGCCGAGTGGGCTGTTCAACGTGTCGCTGTGCCAATATGGTGAGGATTGTCATCGTTTTGTCATCTTCTCAGTATAGTCCAAAAGGATATCTGTTCCGGTGAGGGAGGCGCTGCTATCGCATTTGGCATAGAGAAAGTAAATGTCTATCTATGGCCTCTGGTGTTGCCAAAAACTGGAAACGATTGGCAGACAGATTGACATTTCAAAATGGTGTCGTTAGTTCCTCTTTTGGCCACTGGTCCAGATATCTTTATAGCGCTGTTTATTAAAAAAATGCAAAAAAAACTTCTAAACGTGTCACTGTGTCAGTATGGTAAGGATTGTCATGTCACTCACGGATTTCTCATGTTATTTTACATTACAGTGCCACAAACTTATCTGTTCCGGCGAGAAAGGCGCTGTTATCGCATTTGGTGTTGGCAGAAAAAATAATTTTCATATTAAATTCGTCAGTTTCTCTTTTGGCCACCGGTCCAGATAAGTTTGTGGCACTGTACAGTATTAGGACCCTTTAGAGTGGTAAATATGTCGCTGTGTCACTGTGGTGAGGATTGTCATTGTTTTGTCATCTTATTTTACACTCTTAGGACTCTTTACGGTGTTCAATTTGTTGCTATGTCAATACGGTGAGGATCATCACTCCTTTGTCATATTATTTAACACTATTCGGGCCCTTTACGCTGATAAATATGTCGCTATGTCAATATGGTGAGGATTGTCACTGTTTTGTCATCTTATTTTACACTATTAAGGCCCTTTAAGTGGTAAATCTGTTGCTGTGTCAATATGGTGAGGATCATCACCGTTTCGTCATCTTACTTTTATATAATGTACCTACCTACATAAAGGTAAAAGTTTTTATTTGTTGTTGTAGCTCTTTTACGCTGTTCAACTTGTCGAAGAAAGAAAGAAATTTTTTTGGCTTTTCACTGTGCCAATATAATGTTGGTCGTCACCGTATTGTCATTCTTATTTTCTTTTATTAAATAGGTCAGCATTTGAGCTCACTCTGCCTGATGTTAAGCAGTAGTGAGGTCTAAGATGGAGCATGCTTACAGAAGGAACCTATTTACTCTTGATTTGAAGACCCCTATATTGGACCATCATTTCAGACTCCCCCGTGATGCTATCGTTCCCCCACTTCTACTTGGCTGACCCGAGTCTACTGGACGCGGTCGAGGGGATATCCCCTCCCAACGCGGAAGACCACAGACTATACATCGATGTGCAACCGGTAAGTTTAAGAAAATGTGTTTTTTTACAGCTTTCATGTGTATTTCGTGACCTAATCTATTCCCGTTGTTTCAGGAAATGGGCATAGCGATGCGTGCGCGCGCTCGCATCCAGATCAACCTGGCCGTCAGTCAGGTGATTGACATCAAGCAGGTCGCCAACTTCCCCGACATCGTGTTCCCGATACTCTGGTTTGAAGAGGTCAGTTATATCAAAGTCAAAGTCAAAAAGCATTTATTTTATTTATTTATTTATTTACACAAAACACAGATGGATTTACAGAAATATCCAAGTCGTCCAAATGTTATAATAAATAGTACCTAATCGAGCTAAAATATTACAATAAAATACAAAATATGTCAAAAATAATAATTACTTATAAAAAAAAATTAAAACAAAAGAAATAATTAATTTAACAGTCAAATTTGAAGTTAAAATTAAAGAAAATATGATAAAATATAAGTAATAATAAGAATAATAATAAGAAAATATTTATTCAGTAGGACCGCTGGGATCACAAGTCTTAGGCTCGATGCACATTGAATTGTCAAGCGACGCGACAATTAGTTTTATAGCGCACCATTATAAACCTTATGCACAATGGTACAAGATATAGAAACGCTTGTAAAATGAACCGCACGAAAGTGCTCGAGCCAACGCGGCCCGCTAGATGGCTTTGCCAGACCTCGTTCATTCTACGAGCGTTTCTATATCATGGCGGCCTTTGACGACCTCTGTGGCGCAGTGGGTGAAAGCCCGCTTGAGACGCTGAAGGTTGCGAGTTCGATCCCCGCGGCGGGATAAATGTTGGTGATGATCTGCACACATACCGTTTCGTTCGACGATCTATCAAGAACGACTAAGCAAGCACGACCACGAGCGGTTCATAGTTCATTTTACTGATCTTCCCTCTCTTTCTAGGGTATCGACGAGTTACCCGAACAAGTCTCTTCTCTTCTCCGACTGGCCACGAAGGTGCCTCCGATTGCAAGAGGTGCCCTCTCGTGGGGGCTTTCGGCGTTAGGAGCCTTGCTGATTCTACTGGCTGTTACTTGTTTAATACGGTAAGTGGGGGAATTGCTACAGTTTTTTGACCCTAAAGGTCAAGGTCGAGGTCAAGGTGAAGGTCAAAAACCTCTCGTAGGGATGTTAAGAGCACTGTTGATCCTGCTATATGTTACTTAAAACGGTAAGTGGATTAAAGTTAGAGGTCAAGGTCGAGGTCAATCAATGTGAGGGAGATACCTCTAGTAAGGACATTTAGCCTCGGTGATCCTGTTGGCTGTTACCTGTAATACGGTAAGTGGAAGTGGGTACCTAATTGAGGTCAAGGTCGAGGTCAAAGTTTTCTCGTGAGGAATCAGCATTGGAATTGTCTAACTTAGAGATCAAAGTGGGCATGATTTTTACAGTTTAATTTAATGACTCTAAAGGTCAAGGTCAAAGTGAAGGTCAAACTGAGAAATTATTCTGTTGAGTTGCCTAGCTTTAGAAGTGAAAGTGGAAATTATTTCTACAGTTATCTGACCCTAACGCAAGATGAAGGTCGAGGTCAAGGGATTGAGGCTTTGGGGCTAGATGATGCTGTGTGAAATGTCGAACATAAAAAAAACTATTAACACCACTCTTTCAGTGTGGGGGATCAAAAAATTTATAGCATATTTTTTGTTTTTTTTTTTATATAAAACTGTTTTTTTCTTCCAGATCGTCTCACCGACAAAGCACGTTAAGGTTAGAGGGTCACGTCGTAGCCAAACCTCCTCCTCCCAAAACGCCCAGCAAAGAGAACGGATACGAATTGAACAGTAGGAGATAATGCAGCGTGCTTTTAGTGTAGTGCCTTCAAGTGACCTCAAAGGCCCAAAATGTGACCTTACAAGGTCAATTTTATATGAGATTTATCTTGACAAATATTTTACAGCAAATATATGAGAATGTATGCCGTTTCATATTTTATAATCTAGATAAATGTGTTGGATTAGATAAATGAAAATTATATTTTGAAAAGTCAATAATGATATTGTAAATCTTAGAAAAATAAATATGAAATCAGCTTTTAAATGTCATATTTTACAATCTAGAGAAATGTTGCAGGATTAGTTAGATCAAGATCATAATTTACATTTTTGGGGATTATTTTAGGTCGTACTTGAATTAAATGTAAAATATATGAGAAATCAGCTTATAGGTCATATTGTATAATAAAATATTCTACATCTTACAAATAGTGGGGATTCTACTATTTTTTTGCCCTTCAATATGCATTATTAAATTTTAGAGAAATATTGAAGATTTAGCTACCTATACTTAAAGCAAAAATATTAGAAACTTATGTAATAATATGAGCTTTTAAAAGGTCATATTTGACAGCCTAGAAAAATATATGAGAATTTGACCTTAGGTCATTTAGCTTTCAAATATTATAAAGGTCAAGCTTTTGAAAGTTTACCAATTGTTAGCCAGTCCCATACACAAAACTTAGTTTGAGTAATTCGGCATTTTTCAAATACATTTTACCCAAACATGGCATTGAAATTAAAAGTTTAGGAAAAAAAATTTAACTTAACTTGGAAAACAAAACTTTTTTGACTTAAATTATAAAATAAAATCTATATTTGAATTAACATTGATTTTATTTTTAATATTTGGACTTCATTCGGAATCTATTTTTAACTATAATTTTGTATGGAATGGCGAAAATACTTAGTTGGTCAAAATCTGCTATAGAATGGTGTTTGTTATATGCAAAGCCATGAACGATTGTTTCAACAATTTTCTTTCCCTTGGTTATTTTAGCGACATCTTATAAAAATATAGATACTTACAATTTATTATCAAATTATTTCTTGCATGAAGAAATACCACCAATATATTTAATCGGGTGATTTAATTAATAGTTATTTTAATTACTTAATAAATTAAACGCAGTTAATCAAATAATGCAATAATAATCTAATTAATAATCAATTTATAATATATGCTTTGTTAATCGTGTATTTTGTGATCTATGACATATTTTGCTAATTTCTAATAGAATATTTTTATTATATTGAATTAAATTTTGTAATAATAATTTCATTGCCTATTTTAATATAATTGACTTATTTGCGACTTTTTTATATTATCATCGAAATATTCCATTAGCTGTCTTTTAAGATAAATAACGTTGACAAAATGTCGTTGGAAATATATATTTTTTAATTTAACTAAAGATTACTTCTCATCTAAACGATCAATTTTATTTTAGGGTTAAATCTTGACTTAGTTAAAGATTCATGGAAATTAATAATATAAATCAGCGTTTAAATATAACTTAAAAAATATAACAATGATATTATGAATAATATAATTTAAATATTTTAATATAGTAATAAACGCTGATTTATTAAATTATTATTGACATGTTAAAAGGATTTGACATATCAGACTGTTTATGTAAATATGTTTTGGGCTTGGGTACGCCATTTAAAATATATAATTGGTTTAAACGGTTGGTTAATCTATAGAACTATTTCTACTATTAGTTTATATGAGTAAATAATATACTATTTTTTATATTATTATGTAATAGTTGCTAGTCTAATTGGGGTCCGTCCTTAGATTGTAATTATGTATTAGGTTTTTACTTGTGTTTTTTTTAATGCTTACCAAAAATATCAACCATGAACCAACGTGGTCACGCTCTATCCAACTGAGCTAATGCATGGTGCATTTTTGGGATGCATTAAAAATGTTAAAAGCTCCCTTGGCCGCACTCAGAGACACTAACGGCTGCTTAAACTGTTCCTTAGTAAAGGTTTTGTATACACAACCGTTACTAAGTAACGTCAGTGCTGACATATGTGTGGTTAACACTATATAAAGATACCTAGTTAACTTGTAAAATGCTCAAAAACCATACATGTATTTTATGCCGTCTACTATACATCACCGTTTATATAGATTATTTTATGAGAAAATTATACAGAATTATAAAATAAGATACGTATTAGATTTTAAACCTAAACAAAATTAAAAATACCATTGTGCTTCGAAAATGTCAATCTGTAGCCATTTTTTATACTTTATAATTTTTATAATAAGATTTGGCAAACTATACAAACTTTGCCATGAGTTTCTCTGGATAGATAAATTACTTAATCCATTTTCAATAGCTGGTCTTCATCAGTTACAGGTATAATATAAATATCTTTATATAACTGTCAATACAATACAAGTTATATTATAAAGTCATTAAAATATACCTATAACTTATATCATCAATCACAATAATATAAGACTGCTGCATCTTTTATATATTATTTTTAATAATATGCATTATCTTAAACTTAATTTAACAGAATATCATAAAACATTATTAATGACAATAATTAAAATGTAACGTTTTTGAATATTTTAAGAATATATGAGAACTGATAAAATAAGCTTAAGATAATGTTTTATTAAATTAAATTATACATTTTAATTTAATACTTTTACTTTATTTTTTAAACTCATGGCAAAGACCGACGAGGCAGAAATCTCAAAAAAAGGATTTGCTCAGTAATTATTATTTAGTTTGTAATTAGACATGGTTTTAATTGTACTTAAATTGTTCGTAATTTGTAAATAAAGTAATGGTGTAAGTTTTTATTTGTTTCATTTTTTCCCTATAGTTACATGAAAAAGTACGATATAAAAAGTAAGTAGGTTACCTACCTACTATAGGTAAGTATACCTATTAACTAAATATAGGGTAGGTTACAATTTTTAAAAGATTTTTTCGGGGAGAAAAGTAGCCAATGTCCTTTTCCATGCCAATTTTCTGTCTAATCTCTTGAAAAGTAACAAACAGACTGACAGACATAGTTACTTTAATACCTAATATTAGTAAGTATGGATATGAATTAGGTAATATAGGATTATATCCAGTCTTTAAATAATATCTTAATTGATAATAGATAATGCAGGATATTTCACACAGCATCATCTAGCCCCAAACTATGCAAAGCTTGTACTATGGGAACCAGATAACTGATATACTACTTATATATTTTTTTGTTTGTAAAAATACATACTTATACATAGAAACACCCAGACTCGAGAGAAATATTTGCAGATAATACAAACATTTATCCCGCGGCGGGGATCGAACCCGCAACTTTCTGCGTCGCAAGCGGTCTTTCACCCACTGCGCCACAAGGTCGTCAATATAAAATCTTAGTAGGTAAATTAGATCTATGGTCAAAATTTTAGTTAACTATCTAATTAGTTTAGGTTAGGAATAAATGAAATAAAATAAGTATTTATGTATTTTTTATTTACTATTAATAAAAGGCAGTTTGTATAATTAACTTACAATACCCTATAGTAATATAATTAACATAACCTCAAAATCACCAAATTCAACACGTTTTTTTCAATATCTACTTGAGTATAATTACAAATATTATATAATTTAAAATAATTTAAGTAGTTTAAACTCAAATCGATGATCTGTTAAAAGTTTGAATTTAGTTTCAATAGGATGAATAGAAAAAAATAACTTAATTGCTTAATGCATTTATATTTCACACTTTACACAGGTAAGTATAGATAATGCATAATTAGTAAATATTTTAACAAAAATCATAAAGTTCACACTGCATAAAAAATACATAATTCAGTTATAATTACTAAATAATAAAGTAACTGATATACAATAATTAAATTTACTGTTAAAGTACAAAATAATTAAAAACTCATTCATTTAACTATACTTAATTATTTCTAAATAAAACCTATCTATGAAAAAAAAATCATAGGTACACATTTTTTATTAAAAATTTAGGTAGTAGGTACAATAATAGAAATTTATTTTTTATTATATGTATAATAATATAAATAATGAAAATAATAAATGTAAACAGTGCAGGAGAATTCAAAACTTTTTTTAATTAAATTAAAAAATTCTCTATACTCGCTTGGTATTAGAGTTTTATCCCTAATCTTCAGATCTTTAAGGGGTCAATCAGAGGGAAGTCCTTTTTAGTCTTACTGATGTATCAGATCACGACTGCAAGTGCACGGTAGACATCAGACACGTATTAGTGCCAGTCGGTGTAGCCATTTTCATACAAAAAATCTCAAGCTTTCTTCATTTTAGGTTTATTCGCATCATTTTTGTCATTTAATTTCCTTTTATTTGGATAATAAATGCCCTTTTTTATTGAACCTACCAAACCTATTTTACAAATTGGGTTTTTATCGTTTTTTATATCTTTCGTGGGTTCTTTTAGGAGTATATTGTGTGTTATAACAGGTTTATTAGAATTGACATTATTTTTAGTAACATTCGGTTTTTCTGTAACATATTGAAGTAAATCTCTTGAAAACAACTTAACATGTCCCTTAGCTACAAGTTCATTCAGATTTTTCTTTATATCTAGTTTATCTTTCATAATACAATCCGATTCCGTTTTAACAACCACTTCTGCACATTTTGCTTCTACATTTTTAGTAACACCATCACTTTTAGTAACGCCAGGTTCATTAGTAACACCAATTTTAACAGCTTCTTGAACATTTTTAGCATTTTTTTTGTATCTTTTTTTATTTTCTTGAAAACTAACTTTATCTCCTTCCTTCATAAGGATGAATTCATTGAAGTTGCGTGTACTGTCTTCCTCACTGAAGCGATTATGAGTGATTTTGTTAGCGACAAGCATGGATAGCTCAGCGCAGTTGAATTCTTGTAGGACGGCGTTCACATTCGATCCGTAGTTGTTATCTACAGATGGGTCTGCACCTGCGTCTAGTAGAATCTCAACAGTCTTTCGGTAGTGATCGACGACTTTAGATTTGTTACCGCGCTCTGAAAACAAACTTATAGTTTGGTATGTGTTTCATATCTACTATATAAAAATAAGTCGGGTTTTCCTTCCTGACGCTATAACTGCAGAACGCACGAACCGATTTCCACGGTTTTGCATTCGTTGGAAAGGTCTCGGGCTCCGTGAGGTTTATAGCAAAGAAAATTCAGGAAAAATTTCAACAGAAAAGTGGGAAAAAAATGCACAGACGAGCGCGACTTCGTCTGTGCATTTTTTTCCCACTTTTCTGTCAGCTCAGCTAGTTCTAAATAAATAATGCTGGACATTTCACACAGCATCATCTAGCCCAAAACTAAGCAAAGCTTGTACTATGGGAACCAGATAACTGATATATTACTTATACACCACTATTTTTTAATTACCAAAAAAATTTTAAACATGGTCTCGGTGTCTGTTACTGATCACATTTATGTAGTTAAAACTCAAAAAAAGAGAAAAAATTATTATAACCTCAAAAGGAGACGAGACGAGTCAGACATGGATGTATGATAGCTACTGCGGGTTACTGACTGGGGATGATACGAGAACATAGTTACAATGAGAGTCTGTACGCGATTGTTGTCTATAGTACTTATTTGTACAGTTTTCATAAAATTTTGTTCGGTTTTGGTTGACCACAATCCTCGATAACTTTGTGATAGTTAAATAAAAACAAGTTCTGACCATGCCATTATCATTTTCTGCATCTGCTTCAACTGTCCTTACATTTTTTTTGGTAGTCATAAAATAGGGGTGTATACTTTTCGTTTGTAAACACATACATATTAAACACAGAAACACCCAGATCCGAGATAAATATTTGCAAATCATACAAAAATTTACCCCGCGGCGGGGATCGAACCCGCAACCTTCTGCGTCCCAAGCAGGCTTTCAACCACTGCGCCGCAGAAGTAAAATATTATGCAGGATTGAAAACTTGTTACAACAGTGATGATAAACATTGAACTTACCAGCAGAAACAGAGCAGGCGGCAGAGACGGCAAGAAACAGCGCAGTATCCCCACTAGTGGGCATCTTCAGTCCCACGCTGGTGGGGGAACACTCCGTTAGAAGACGTGCGTTCTCGTAGAGACCTAGCTTACTGGCCAACATCAAAGGGGTGTAACCTGGTGATGGAAAACATCGATGATGAAAAGTATGAAAGATCGAAAATTTTGATAATGTGATTGTTGATGTTGAGAAAACATCGGTGATGGAAAACATCAGATGACGTCAATCATGATAGCGTTGGAAAACATCAGAACAAAATATAGATAATGTGACCAATGTGTGCAATATGTTGGAAGACATTGGTGATGATAAACATCAGATGAAAGAACATATCGATAATAGCAACGGTGATGTAAAAAAGCTCTAAAATATTGATACTGTGACTATTGTTCAAATAGATTTCGGTGATGGTAAACATCACATAGTGCGATTTGATACAATCTTCTTGTCATGTCATTAGTTCTTTCGAACCAATAGGCTCCTTCTGGGTAGATTCTTCTGGGTAGGCTCGCTCCATCGTAGACCTCATTCTTGCCTATGAAGTTTCGAGGTCAAGAGCGTGGTAAAAGGAATCTTACAACTTACCTTGTTTATCAAAAGACGAGCACAGATGCTGAAGTACGATAGAACCCAGTTCCTCATCAGTCTTGCTCTCCCAGCCTCGAGTCTGCAGCTCTTCAGCGTGGTGGGTGATGATGGATCTGAGGACAAGGGAAGTTTGGGGTTTTGGTGTTTGAGATATATGGTAGAGATCGCTTTTCAGCGATAAGACTGCCGATTGTAGATAGATAGATAACTCTTTATTGTTACACCATTAGATGCAATAAAAAAAATGACACAATGGGCGGCCTTATCGCTCAAAACGATCTCTTCCAGGCAACCTTTGGATGGATTGGATAGAAAAGAACGCGAGAGGAGACAATTAAGAAACAAAAAATAAGAACACGAAATAAAAACAAAAGATGGAATTAGGTTACTTAACAAACAAATTGTAAATAATAATGAGGCAGTAGAAATTACACAGACAAAGATAAATAAAATACCTAAACAATGACAAGTAAAATAACTTTTATTTTAAAGAAAGTGATAAATACAGTTGATTGTATACCATAGTTAAGTTTTTTTATTTAGTTTTTATATTTTTGTTATACTTTTTCTATATATTATAATGCACCGGAAACGCAGCAGAGGACGGCCCCCCACGAGATGGAAAGACGATCTTGTAAGGGTTGCTGGGAGCCGTTGGGTGCAGGCTGCACAAGATCGATCGCTGTGGAAATCTATGGGGGAGGCCTATGTTCAGCAGTGGACGCTGGATGGCTGAGATGATGATGATGATGATATATTATAAAGGTTGGGGTACCGTACCTGGCTTGGACCCTGCAGTGGTTGAGGATATGCGCCAGGTGCTCCGTGCGGAGCTCCGCGGCCAGGTGCGCGCAGGAGCCGTGACCCTCGGAGTCGAAGAATAGATCAGCTCCGTGGGAGAGGAGCACGCTGGTCGCAAGCGCTGACTCGCGGAAGATGGATAGCTTCAGGGCTGTCTGGGAGATAAAGATAAATAAATAATGCTGGACATTTCACCCAGCATCATCTAGCCCCAAACTAAGCAAAGCTTGTACTATGGGAACCAGTAACTGATATACTACTTATATACTTTTTGTTTGTAAATACATACATATTATCACAGAAACACCCAGACCCGATATAAATATTTGCAGATCATACAAACATTTATCCCGTTGCGGGGATAGAACCCGCAACCTTCTGCGTCACAAGCGGGCTTTCACCCACTGCGCCACAGAGGTCGTCGAAAAGATACATAGTTTATGTGCTTGATAATAATGTAGGACACAGGTGTATATACTAGCTTCTGTGCGCGGCTTCGCCCGCGTGGTACCAACATTTTGAATAGCCTATAATTATGCTATTCCAGGTGTGTACGCCTATTCAAAGTTTCATCCAAATCGGTTCACTGGTTTCGGCGTGATTGAAACACAAACATCTAAAGCCACATTGAAAAATGAAAAGTCATCAAAATTTTCGATTCCGACGGAATTCGAACCCGAAAAGATCTTCCTAAATAATGCTCCTAAGGCACTCCGGCTTTAGGAGGATCGTCTGATAGCGGGTTTCTAAATTTTTATAAGACTTTTCAGTGGACTGTCCTGTGGAGGTCATGTAACGAGTCATGTTCGATCCCCAACGAGGGAAAAATGTTTGTATGATCTACAAGTATTTGTCTCGGGTCTGGATGTTGCTATGTATACGAATGTATTTACAAACAAAAGGTATATAAGTAGTATTAACAGTTACCTGGTCTGGTTCCCTATAGTTCCCTTAGTACAAGCTTTGCTTAGTTTGGGGCTAGATGATGCTGTGTGAAATGTCCAGCCTTATTTATTTATTTAAATGTATTTTATTTTTTCTTTATTCATTTCTCAATAAAACATTTTCAAATTATTTTTAGGGAAGTACTAGTATATTTCGTATTTTCGTTGCCGGTTACAAAATCTCAGTTACCTACGAAAATGGACCAAAGGAAGTAAGTAGGTAGTACTTGCTTTGGGTGTGTGTGAACCAAAAACGAATTGTAACTATGTAGAATACAAAGTTTTGTAACTTAGTATGAACAGTCACCGCACTTTCAAATGAATCGGTTCTTCCCCGAACAGCATTTCAACTGGCAGGTGCGGCTTCAACACAATCACGTGGAAAAAACCGGACAAGTGCGAGTCGGACTCGCCCACCGAGGGTTCCGTATAAAGGCCTAAGTAAGTATAACAATGCTTCATACACCATATTAAGACAGACAGACAGACAACACAGCGATCCTATAGGTTCCGTTTTTTTGTTTTGAGATACGCAATCCTAACATTGCAATTGTATCGGTTGAAATTCTTCCGTAAGTAAGTAAGTTCGTATGAGTCAGTGGCCAACTCTGGAGACGGAGTTTTTAGGCCGCCTTAAGGCCTCCGTCATGGCTTATCGACTTAAATAGCCGGGACCGACAATTTAACGTGCCCTCCGAAGCACGGAAGCGCTCAGATGAAAATGCCACTGGCGGACATCCACTTCAAGAACGACTAAGCACGAGCACGAGCGCTTCATTCTTCCGTGAAAATGATCTTTAACAGTAGATAGACTTACCAATCCGTTGGTAGTGAGTATGTCGACCGACTGCTTCTTGATATTGAGAACTGAACATTGACGTGTCAGCAAAGCTATATCGTCATTTATTACAGCTACGTGGATTGGCCTGGAAAAAGTAATTTAAATTAATCCCACTCTTAAAACGCTGAAAGTTTGCGAGTTTATTTAGATAAATAAATATATATAAATAATGCTGGACGTTTCACACAGCATCATCTAGCCCCAAACTAAGCAAAGCTTGTACTATGGGAACCAGATAACTGATATACTACTTATATATACTTTTTTATTTGTAAATACATACATATTATAACATAGAAACACCCAGACCCGAGATAAATATTTGCAGATCATACAAACATTTATCCCGCGGCGGGGATCGAACCCGCAACCTGCTGTGTCCCAAGCGGGCTTTCACCCACTGCGCCACAGAGGTCGTCATGTTTGTGTTTCACGCCTAAACCAGTGAACCGATTTGGATGAAACTTGGAATAGGCGTAGATAATGACCTGGAATAGCTTATAGGCTATTCGAAATATTGGTACCAGGCGGGCGAAGCCACGCGCAGAAGCTTGTTCATAATATTTTAAAAAATAATAAGAAAACGACTATAAGCAGAGCTTGTGTTATGGCTTCTGCGCACGGCTTCGCCCGTGTGGTACCAACATTTTTAATAGCCTACATGGCCAGGTCACTACCTACGCCTATTCCAAGTTTCATCCAAATCGGTTCACTGGTTTAGGCGTGATTGAAACACAAACCTCTACACAAACTTTCAGCTTTATTATATTAGTGGGATAGTAAGTTACCTACATTAAATACAAACTAAATAACTATACAAAACCCATAGTTTTACTGTTTTACTAGCCCATAAAATGAAACATTAAAAACTCCTAATATGGTTAGTAATTTCGACCCGTCTCGACGTGACGAGGTGGCCGAGTGGTTAAGGCGTTGGACTGCTAATCCAATGTGCTCTGCACGCGTGGGTTCGAATCCCATCCTCGTCGTACTTTTTGCACTTTGATTTTTTTTTATTTTTTTTTATCAACAGTAAATTGAATTGTTTGTAGTGATTAACCTATGATAAAGTATCTTAGTTTAATAATTTGATTAAATAAGACTAAAACATTATACATGGTAGAAAAGGTCTCTTGTGTCGGTACTCAGAGTCACTAACGCCTAATAAAATCCGTTCCTTAGCCTTAGGGGCCTAGAAATCAAGTATGTAGGCTTCCTATTCTAGATATAGCAATTAAATACTGAGTGTACAAAAACTACTCTCAAAAAAGGAATATTCTAAGAATTTTTGTAATTTTATAGTGCTAATCGAAAATTTTGATAAGACTTTTCATTTCTTAATATTCAAAGAATCTTGAGTGTCTTATCAATGTTTACCGTGCTAAGAGATACTAGGTACCTAAACTACTACGCAAGTCTATCTACAACCGCAATCCTGTTTTCTTTCAATAAGGAAATTAAAAAAAAACATTATCCCGCGCGGTTAACATTCTCTCAATACTTACAGATCCTTTGAAGATGTCTAAGGGGGTAGTCAGAGGCTTGTCAAAATACATAGTTGATAGTTGCCCACATCTTGCAGAAGTTAGTAATCCATACGTGACAGGTTGCAAGCCCATCGCCTCCTATAAAATACTGGTTTCCTCACGATGTTTTCCTTCAGCGTATTTACGAAACGCAAAAGCCATTGAATAATGTAAAATGATGATAAAAATAAGGGAATTAATAGTGCTTTAAAGGTTAGTAGTAGCCCGTAGTAGGTAAGTAGGTAGGTAAATAGTAATCATTCTAAGTAAGTACAGTCTGCGTCACCAAATGGTAATGCCCCTAACAGGTACAAATAAAATGCGTGTCGTCGTGCAGGGGGTTTACCAGCAAAAAAGCTGATTGTACCATGATAAAACCGTTTTATTATTACCTTTTTGAACACATTTTTCAAAAACCTGTGCGATATCTGTGCTTTAAAATAAACCTGTTCGAACGTACTCATCATCATCATCATTGGGCTCTTTATCCATCTATTACAGATGATTTAGATCGTACTCAATGATGTTTTAACTATAAACTAACACTTTAAGTAGTATCCCATTTCTCTGATCGTACTACAAAACAGTTAATCACATGTTGACAATGTCAAAAAAGACTGTTGCCACAAAAAAGTGTTTTACGAGTAGGTAAATACCTACAGAGATAGACGCATCTTAGACATGGCTTTATATTTAGTTAAACACTCGCTAGGCACATGTTTAGTTGTTTAGTCTGTGTTTATCTAAAACACAAGCAATATTTTTGTCGAACGACCGATTACTAACTAGGTTCAAAAGGAAAGTAGTGCCGTCAATGCTCTATAAGTTTGCCACACCCTGTATTTCAAAATACTCAATTTATTTATTTATTTACATACAGATAAAATATAACATTACAGTTACCACCAATTCGTTATATCTATTTACATAATAGCAAGTTCGTATGAGTCAGTGGCCAACTCTGATGATGGAGTTTTTAGGCCGCCATAAGGCCTCCATCATGGCTTAACGACACCGACAATTTAACGTGCCCTCCGAAGCATGGAATCGATCAGATGAAAATGCTACTGGGGCGGTCACACATTGTTTATATTCGACGATCTATCAAGAACGACTAAGCAAGCACGACCACGAGCGCTTCGTTCAAGAAATGGAATGTGAGCTTCCACAATTTATCAAGAAGCTATACCACAAGTTACTTTGCTAGGTAAAGAACCTACACTTACTTTATGTGTATCTAGCGACCCGCCCCGGCTTCGCACGGGTGCAATGCTGATACTAAATATTAGGGTTCAGCCAGCGTTTGCTGGCTGAACCCTAATATGCTGATACCTCTAAAATTATCAGTGTTTCTGATATATTATGCATGTATTGTACATAATTAACCTTACTCTTGAATCACTCTATCTATAAAAAAAAACCGCATTAAAATTCGTTGCGTAGTTTTAAAGATTACATAGGGACGGACAGTGGGAAGCGACTTTGTTTTATACTATGTAGTGAAGTAGATATACCTTGTAAGTACCTATAATGATCGTAAATAATAATTTCCATTGTGTAACTTGATCTGAAGATATCATATCTACATTAAAACAGCACGGTTTTAAATCTAGATAACTGTCAATTCAACTTAAACACAAAAAATCCCTATACATTAAAATCCATGTATTTAAATGCATTGTAACACGTTCTGAACGGTGGAGGAAAACATCGTGAGGAAACCAGTTAGTATTCGTATATGCGGGCTTGCCGGTGAAGGAAAACATCGTGAGGAAAGCGGGAGCAAGATGGACTTGCAACCTGTCACGTATGGAATACTAACTTCTTCAAAATGTGGGCATGTATCAAATATGTATTTGGACATGCCTCTGAATACCCCCTTAAGTATCTTCAAAGGTGGAATACATCAGAGAGATCATCTAAACTTATTTAACGAGCCTCAATTTTGTTTGACATGCTCCCCACTGGAGCTTGACTTTTAGTTTTAAGATGGATCACCTAAAAGAATGCTAGTGTTTGTTGCCCTGATTCCACGGTATTGGTCGCGCAAGAACAGGAGTAAAATCAGTTTCAAGACTATTCTAAGTAATCCCAGCGGTCCTACTGAATAAATGCTTTTTGACTTTGATAAAATAATCTGAGAGAGTGTCTATGGTGCCTTGGGGATACAGTTGTGAGAAGAAAAATAAGTAGTACTAATAATGCCGCCAGTGTTTTGGGCACGCTTTCGACTGGCAGTGACCTGGATCAGTTGAGCTATCTATACATCGTTTTTACGACGGTCCTTAGATAGCTTGACTGTTTCTATTGTATTTTGTAATTTTATGTATATATTGTAGTAGCTTAGTTTCTGTAAATAAATATATTTACCTACAGTAGTACTTACAAATTTCCATCTTCATCTCGTAAACTCGAACAGTACTTCAAGTCCATCTGCATTTGATGTAGAATCAATTTCTTCTTACTAACTTCATCTAAAAACTGCAAATTCTCCGCAGTAGCTATATGAAATATGTCTTCCGGCTTATAGGGCACCATTAGCTGAGTACCATCTGTTAAAAGCACTGGGTGATTTGCAACAACCTTCTCTTCAGTGTGTTTCTCGATGTTATTAACAAGAGATGTAGGATTAAGCAGTAAATCTGGCAATGTATTGAATGTATGGAGAGTTGAAAACGATTTGACGCTGTCATTCGAGTCATCTTGAAGATACCCAAGGTCTGGTAGACTTTCAACAGAAGCTGAGTTGGCAACACAGGGAGCTGACTCCGTTTTAACGAAATCTGAGTTTATACTGTGTGTTTCTGCCGTCTCAATGCTTTTAAGTTCCGAGTTTATATAGCTGTGCGGGATGACAATTACCTTCTTAAGTGGGACTTCATCAGGTGTAACAGCATATGGAACTGGAACTCTTCGAACTCTTTTCCGTGGACATCTCCTTTTTACATCAACCTGCGTTTCATTAGTCTGACAAGCTTTGGTACACAACATATTCTGTGTTTTATACGGTGTATTCCCGTTGACAGTTAAGAGAGAAAGTATGGCCTTAATTCTGTATTCCTGGTTTATGACAGAGCATAGCGCGTAGAAGACTGAGTTGTAAGCTTTCTGGCCGATCACTTGAGTAACGTTGTCCGAGGTTTTAACTATTATTTCATGATCCCTTTTGACACAGTGGGCTATAGTTTGACAGTTATTGGTGAGGTTATTTAACTTGTTTATTAAAGTCACCGACTGGTATTCCCCTGGCAAAAATGACTCTCCGTTCGACTCAAAAATCACATCTTCTCGGTAAAGTGGGATAGTAGCAAGCTTAATTAGTTTCTGGTTAACATTTCTGTCTGCTTTTAATGGTACATTGTTCGAACCTGGCTTCATAATCATTCTTTTTAGTATAATAGGCTTCTTATTACTGGCCATGGCTGAACTAACCTTAGTTATGGAGAAACACAGAAATAGCACAAGACACAAATAGCACTAGATTATAGTTGCTTTCATATACACTACGACAAATCAAATTTCGAACTTTAGAGTTAAAAGTACGCAAGTGAGAGAGTTACTTTTGGGATTTCCCCGTTTCGTGTTGATATTTTTTGACAAGTTACGCGACGCACTGTCGATCTGACATTTTCTTTCTGGCCATAGACTACAAAGCTGTTTACAAAGCCACGTTCCATTTAACGCTTTATATTGTAACTAGCTGACCCGCGCGACTTCGTCTGCGCATTATTAGGAACAAAATGCAGGAGTCTTGAGTGAATCGAAAAAATATACAAACTATTAAACTCTTTCGCTTGATACAATAATCATTTTAACGTTAAGCTTGATGAATTGTTTGAATTTCGATCGAATAAATAACTAATTTTGCGTTATGTTCCTCTCCTCTCAAGAATTTCAAGAGGTAATCTTGCAATGCTTAGAAACAAACAATAAAGTACCTAAGTTCGTATGAGTCTCTGGTGACGGAGTTTTTAGGCCGCCTTAAGGCTTCCGTCATGACTTAAATAGCCGGGACCGACCATTTAACGTGCCCTCCGAAGCACGGAAGCGCTCAGATGAAAATGCCACTGGCGGTCATCCATCCACTTACAGACCGTTTCGAACGTTGCTTAACTTCGACGATCTATCAAGCACGACCAAGAGCGCTTCAAAACGATAGTGGCAACTGGTGTGAAACTTGTCGAAGCGAGCGGCAATTTTTTTGAAGAAATTGACTCGAAACGTATTTTTTTTAATAGCAAGTATTGTTTGGTTTTGAATTTCGAATTAAAACGATTAACTAATATTACCTACTTGCAACTTCGTGAGTAAAAAAACATAAGTAGGTACTTGAAATTTGAAAACAAACAAAAAGATCGGAAACTCTAAGCAAAAATCTCTATTTACTTTTCAAAACTCAAAATGATCGTATCTTAATAGAAACGCCACCTAGGAGCAAAGTATAAATCAGTTTACCCTCGGTGATATAGATGGCGTTCTAACTAAAGCCAAGGAAAAAATATTTTAATATCAAAAAAGCATAACTTCGGAGTTCGGATATATTGATGGGTGGGAACACACATGTTACATGTTTATAATTAATTTTAAAATCATTTATTAAGCAAAATAAAAAAAAAAAAAAAAAATTTAGAGTGCAAAAAGTGGCTCCGGGCGGTCACCCATCCTCTTTATGACCGCGCCCAGGGTCGCTTAACTTTTTTCCCCATACAAACTTGCAACCCTTATTTTGACGCCCCCTTATGGTTATTGACAAAAAAAAGTAGCCTATGTCCATCCCTGGGGTATACTCTTTATCTATGCCAAATTTCAGCTTAATCTGTTCAGCGGTTTGGGCGTGAAAAGGTAACAAACAGACAGACAGAGTTACTTTCACATTTATAATATTAGTATGGAAGTATGGATGTCGTGAATACAGTTTAATTTTGTGTCTCAATATGTAAATTAAAGCAAGGATTTAGTTTTATGATACCTAGCTAGTTTTTAAATATTATTTTCCTAGTACCATAATTAATTTGTTGATGCTTGATTTTTTCCTTAGAACGATATTTAATAGAAAATCCAGTCTTAAGCATGGGAAAGAGATGGCAATACTATTAGGCAAGAGGGGTTTTAGCAGAGAGACAGAGAACTAGCTAGAGTTTAGAAGTTCCGTTATTTTATTAAAATTAACACTGTAAAATACCACGTGTATCGGAACGTGTTTGGGTATTTACCTTGAACTATCGAACTGAACCAAAGTCATTTTAAACTTTATCACTCAGTAATAAGATCTAAGACGCATTGGAGTGACGAATGTTTGAAATCTTTGAGATAGCTGTAGCAATTAGTTCTAAAATTACAACAATAGATGGCATTATTTGATATAAACCGTGCGTGAACATAAAAAACTATTTCATGGTAGTTATTCAGATGTTTTAGGAAAACACTCAAAAAACGGTTAAAAGAATGTTAAACGATAAAAAGATAAGTGAAATAACATGCCTCAGGAGGCCTGAGGTGAAGTGGTAGGTAGGAGGTTCATTACATTACTGAATTTAATTGAGTCTTTCACGCCAAGCTCGGAAGTAGGTAGAATTTTCTATACTTAGTTCCTAGTAGAAACTTACTTAGCTGTAGCTGGGTCTTAGGTTACTCTGTGGTCTTAGGCCAACAAGACCTAACCTACAAAAACTATAGGGATGCACTTGTTGTATTTAGTGTGGTGAATGAACTCATTATAAATAGGTAGGTAGTGGGTTTGATTAATGGGTCAGAGTGGAGTAAAGCCAAATTATTATAAGCACGGGCTATAAATTAAAGAACACTTCGATCGTGAGGAAACCCACGGTTTTGACAGCCCGAAAATTATCATTCAACTATTTAAAATTGGCTTTGAACGATCACACAATCATATACCAAGGACTTACCCCTACGACGCGACGACGACGTAGGGAAACCCCTAATATAATTATAGCTCCCTATAAACTGCTCTGTACCACCATTGAAAACTGCATCGGCAAATCATAGGGTCAATGAAGTTGTGTTCCAATTCCAATTTTTGTTACAAATCCATGGTTACACTCACCTTGTCTATGGACAGTGATTCCCCACCAAAGAGTAGATCAGCAAGATATAGCTAACCCTTTCTATCATTCTTATTAGTAGATTATTATTTTCGGTATTGCGTAATCCTAGTTTTGTTGGGGCATCATGATTATTACTTCGAATATGCATCGATTCAAATCAAATCAAATCGTTTTATTGCGTATTCGCTCGATTTCGATGAACTTCTTCGAAAATTAAATAATATCTCAAATTAGGTAGGCATTTGCAGAGTTTACTTACAAAGAAATCTGAAATACACCTACGCTACCATGATACATCGTTTCTGATACGACACGACACATGGGAATATTGGAATCCTAATGTGGTGATTGTGGTGCCTACTCTGGCGACAGAGTTTTTAGGCCGCCTTAAGGCCTCCGTCATGGCTTAACGACTATTAGCAAGGACCGACAATCGTGCCCAATTTTATTGTGGAATTTCGACTGTCAGACTGTTGGGTGTTATTTTATTAAGCATTACAATGAATGAAACAAAAGTATTACTAAGTTATATTTATTAAGTCGTTTTACAGAAGAGATCAATACATTTAAACGCAGTCTCATTAAATACTACCTTATTACGTATACCAATATAGATATATTTGTAGATGAGACAAACAGACATCGGAAATAAATAAATAATGCTGGACATTTCACACAGCATCATCTAGCCCCAAACTAAAAATAGAAATACTCGATTACATTATGTAACAATAAAAAGGTTCGTATGAGTCAGTGGCCAACTCCGTCATGGCTTAGACTTTAGCCAGGACAATGTAGTGTGTCTTCTGAAGCACGGAAGCGCTGAGCTGAATGCCGTATCGTCAAAACCCACTAATTTAAAAAAAAAATTATTACGTTACGACGTTATAGTAGTAGATTTACTATAGTAGATTTACTTTAAAAAATAAATCTAATAGACTTAAAATTGTGTTGCCAAAGCTAGATATAATAAAGGTACATTTTATCAGGCATTCATGATGCTTAGAGTATTGGGAACACGGTAGATCGTTGGGAATTCAAGTTACTTTGGTCATAAGTCTTTTGACAAATGCATATTTGCAATATTACAATCTGATTTAATCATATCTAGTAGATGGAAAAAGGCCAATGATGATGATGATGACAATGTGATAGGTGTGAAGCTTGTTATGTGCTTATTTATTATTTACTAGCGATCCCTTCGCACGGGTGCAATGCTAATAAATATTAGGGTTCAGCCAGAGTTTGCAATGTAAGCGCAAGAAAATGTATTTATTTACGACATCACACTACCTCTAAAATTATCAGTGTTCCTCTACTATATTATGCATGTATTATACATATAAACCTTCTTCTTGAATCATTCTATCTATTAAAAAAACCGCATCAAAATCCGTTGCGCAGTTTTAAAGACAGCATACATACAGACAGCTGAAGCGACATTATTTTATATAATAGTGATTTTGAATCTTTTGTCTCATCCACAAAATAATTATCTATTAAACTTAATTAATTGGAAGTTACACTTTGTATAATAACCTAAAATACAATTTTAGAAATAACAAAAAAAATCTTAACAAATTAAGATGTTATAGCCGCCATTTTGAATACTGTTTGAATTACCTAATTTTAAAAACAACCTTTTTAAACGAAGACTGTTTATTACTTTCTGGTGACGGAGTTTTTAGGCCGCCTGAAGGCCTCCGTCATGGCTTCACGGTATCCAGAATACAATAATGGTTCAACACAAATTCCCCACCTAAGTAACTTAGGAGGTGTTGTATTAAAGTAACTACGCATTCTTGAATCATTTTTGATTTGTAGATGCTTTTTAGGCTCAATGCACATTGAATTGTCAAGCGACGCGTTAATTAGTTTTATAGCGCACCATTATAAACCTTATGAACAATGGTACAAGTTATAGAAACGCTTGTAGAATGAACGATGTCAGGCGAAGCCATCTAGTAGGACGCGCCAGCACGAGCGGTTAATTCTACAAGCGTTTCTATATCTTGTACCATTGTTCATAAGGTTTATAATGGTGCGCTATAAAACTAATTGACGCGTCGCTTGACAATTCAATGTGTCTTGAGCCTTACATACAAAAGTGTCTAATATGCACTACGCATCAAAAGACTAACTTCAAAATTGGCTAGATCCGTTGATATTGAAGAACCGAATTGACAACTAAAACTTGACAGACAGTATTTCGGATGTGCCCTCATTCCTAAACTAAACTCATTTTTTCTCTCTCAATGATTTTTTGTTCATTGACCAAGTTTTTGCAATTTTATGACAAAGGACATTATCCATTTTAGTCCAAAATCCAAACAAGCCGGCCAAAAAAAGTCCTGTATTCTGAATTTGTGATAGAACACGTCGGCCTCATATTGTTAACAGCTTTGGTGCCATCTAAAACCTGCATTTTATATTTCCTCCATCGTTTTACCGTTCTAATGTCATGACATTGGCAAAATTGTGAAACATTACCGTCACAAACGCCAGAATAATATAAACAAATGCTCAGGCCGATGTGTTCTATCAGAATACAGCACTTTTTTTTGTCAAGAATTTCAAAAACTTGGGTCAATCTGGATTTTGGACCAAAAATTTATGAAATGTGGATGATGTCCTTTTTAGATAAAAGTCTAAGCTTTATATTGTTTTCTAATACTTCAATTTGTAATGATTTTAGGCATAGTTGAACACTAATATTATTTTTTCAACTACCTGTCACGTATGGAATACTAACTTCTGCAAGATGTGGGCATGTATCAAATATGTATTTGTACATGCCTCTGACTACCCCCTTAGACATCTTCAAAGGATCTGGAATATAAAGATCTGAGAGAATGTCTACCGCGCCTTGGGGATACAGTCGTGACCCTGTTTTTCTGAATCGTTTTCTACCTAAGAGGTACAATATAAAATCTTTGTTTGTTGAGTAATTCTAGCAACTACTGATAGAATCATTAAAATAATTATTATATTTATGTCTTCATAATTTTGAGCTGAGTTTAAGAAAAAGGGCTTCTATACAAATTAAGTAACAATTGGGGAATAATATTCAATCTTTTCACCTTTTTAGCATCAGGGCATATTACACTTTTTATTCCCAACTGTCCCTCTAGGAAGACAAAGCAGGGGGGCATACGGGAATATTTGTCTATACCTCCCATTTTTATAATAAACAGTACATTGTAATAACTATCTCTAATCTAAGGCACTAAATATCTATAGCTACATTTGATAGTTATTAGTCCTTAAAATAACTAAAAATAGTATATTTAGAGCAATATTCTATAGCTATAGAACGAAAGGGAATTCGCGCGTAAGCAATTTTTGGTTCATACTTGTTAAGTTCGTATGAGTCAGTAGCCAACTCTGGTGACGAAGTTTTTAGACCGCCTTAATGCCTCCGTCATGGCTTAACCGACATAACGTGCGCTCCGAAGCACGGAAGCGTTAAGATGAAAAAGCCACTGGCGGTCACCAATCCACTACAGACCGTTTCGACACCTAATTCCTAAGCACATTATGTTCCTGCAAATAAATTGATTTGATTTGATTTTCGAACGTTGCTTAACTTGATCTATCAAGAACGACGAAGCAAGCACGACCACGAGTTTGTTAAATTTTATAATTACGACTCTTTGCCTAAAATAGAGAAAATTATCTAAGATATTTAATTCCATATACTTTGAAGATATCTAAGGGTATGAGAGATATTTATAACTCATTTTTGTATACGCTTTTTGCGTGCGAAATTGCATTTTAACTTAGAACCCCCTTAGACAACACAAGTCATGAATGCCTCAATATACACCCCTATTTTTTAATTACCAAAAAAATTTTAAACACGGTCTCGGTGTCTGTTACTGATCACATTTATGTAGTTAAAACTCAAAGAGAAAAAAATATATAACCTCAAAAGGAGACGAGACGAGTCAGACATGGATTTATGATAGCTACTGGTGTTTTACTGACTGGGGATGATACGAGAACATAGTTCGAATAAGATTCTGTACGCGATTGTTGGCTATAGTACTTATTTGTACAGTTTTCATAAAATTTTGTTCGGTTTTGGTTGACTACAATGCTCGATAACTTTGTGATAGTTAAATAAAAGTTCTGAGCATGCCATTATCATTTTCTGCATCTGCTGCAACTGTCCTTAAAATTTTTTTGTTAGTCATAAAATAGCGGTGTATAAAATAATGTCATGATTCTATATTTTTTAATATAAGTATTGCTTATCAATCACATACCTACGATTTGTTCTAAGGCACACATTTTTATAATTTTGTTTAATTTGTATTTCAATGTAGTGCTTATAACAAACAGACCAGAATAGGTAAATTTGTTCTCAAGTCAAGATCTTACATAGATTTTTCTAAGCGCTTTCAAAGTTCTTTTATTATGCGAACTGCAAAAATTTGGTATCTGCTTCCAGCGTCTGGGTACCCGTTGAGCTACGACCCTGTTGATTTTAAGAGTTAATAGGCACCTTCTGGGTAGGCTCCATCGTAGACCTCATTCTTGGCTGTGTAAGTTTCGAGGTCAAGAGCTCTCATTATAAAAAAAGATAAAACAATACAATGTACTTTAGATTCCTACTTGCTGCAAATCTGACAGATCTTTTGTTCAAACTGATATTGTTCATACCCGTTCTACAGCTAATTAATACTGCTCCAATAATTTTTACATGATATGGCTGTGTATATAATACAAAAATACACTACACTGGTAGTTCAAAATTGGATTTTTCTCAAAAATGGTACTTTTATTGAGTTCAAAAATCGGTGGAATATGTTACAGTCTTTGAAATTAAGGTCAGTGAACTCTTAAAAATAAAAATATAATACTTCGCCTTCAACTTTGAGAGTTTCGTTTAACGCTTTCACTGCCACCGAGATCAGACTGCATCGGTGGCATTCGAAGTGTTAACTATTTTATTCATAATATTATACAACAGATGTCGACATTCATGAAGTTGCGCATGCGCAGTAAACAGTTTTGTATGAGAAAGCGTCTTGCGCATAAATGGCAACTTCATTGAGAGACTTTGATAATAAAGTTGTTAAAAAAATCACTTGTTTGTAAAAAAAATTATATGTAAAACTATATTAATCCTGCGTCTTACGTGGGCGATCTGGACGCGAATGCGAAGAGTGGAAACAACAAACAGTCGATTTACTATTGAAGTGTCCTACGTGAGCGGTGCGCGGCGCGTATTGAATCAAACGCGATAAGAATTTTTGCGAATTTGGACACTATGTATGATTTGACGTATACTATGTAGGACGCTTCGCACGCACGTAGGACAGACTCGCATGGCATCGCTTTCGCGTCAAGTCGCCCTCGTAAGACGCAGGGTTAGTGGTATTGTAAACGTAAATAAATAGATGTTTTTGTTCATCAAGTGGTTTGCATAATTAAGAATTTATCATCTTCAAGTAAAGCATTACAAGTGCTTAACCGATATGAGCTTATCGAGAATTTAGAATCTTGCATCAGTGGTTCTGTGGCCGAGCGGTCGAAGGCACTCCGGATTTAGGAGGAATCGTCTGATCAACGCGGGTTCGATTTTGATAAGACTTTTCATTTCTTAAGTAAAGCATCGATTTGTTACTTGTTATATTGTTTTAAAAGTGTTATACTTAACGGTTATCTTACTTGGAACCTTACTCGGATGATAGGTGCCATCTTAATTGATTTTAAATGTTAAATCAGTACTTATCTGACCCAAACAAATATTTACATACATATAAAAATATCGGTAATTTATTGCTAAATTAAGGTAATTTTTAGAATTAACGGCGGTTAAAGTTTCTTAAAGATAAATAAAAAAAAACTAACTTAAAACTAAAAATTATGCTAGAAAAATACAAAAAATATACATCAGTATATAGGTGGGATTATAGTACAAACGTGTATTTATGAGACAAAAATTATACATAAAAGTGTTGTTTGTACAAATACAAAACGAAAATATCATACAATAGTATGTTCTTCTGTCAACAAATTTAGGTTATTTGCATGAATTTATTATGAACCTAAATTCAGACACCCTAGGCTTAGTCATATAAATTTTGGAAACTTCGCTTGCTACGCGAATATAAACTTTATACAGTACAACATAAGATTTACATTAGGCACAACCAATCTTAGCTCTCTGATGTTAGGCGCACTATGATTGCGCAGGTTTGGTAGAGTAGGCGAGATAGCACGATGTATCATAAGCGAGTGAGCGAGGCAGCTATACAACTGTCTTCGTCTTTTAGGTGTCATCAAAAATGAGTACTGCGCAGCTTCATACAGCTATATATGACAGGTATCTTTTTTTGTTTTTGTCTTATTCTTTTCATTATTTTTTTTCTTCTCATTTTGTATTTTGTGTGTGCTTGAGTGGCAAATAAATAAATGTCTATGTCTATAGATTGGTTGTGCGTACTTATTTTTAAATTTGTTATCTTTAAGTCAGATTATTTGTTTTAAAAGAAATATATTTAGTTAGATTAATATAATTCATCTCTCATTAATACACGGTATAAAATACCTTTTTAAAACTACAAAATAGTCTTAAAATAAGGTTATTTACGATAGAAATTCCCAAAAAAATTATTCCAAGATAATTTAGATATTAAGTACATTATATTATAAAATCGGTAGGACAATAAATTCTACAAACGCTTCCACACCAAAACAAGTACCTACTAAAATAATCACCTTCAAAGTTGTCAAATATATAAATATGTCTAACTTCTATGTATGCTGCGCTTATTCCGGGATTTGCCTATGTGCTTCCAGTCTATAATCTACCTCTGTGCTAAATTTCATCCAAATCTATTTAGTAATTTCTGCGTGAACGTATCAAACAATCATTTAACGTTAACTTTCGCAAAAATATAATAAAGCTGAAAGTAATGTTTGTGTTTCAATCACGCCTAAACCAGTGAACCGATTTGGTTGAAACTTGGAATAGGCGTAGATAGTGACCAGCCTAGTGATACAGACTTCAAGCATTCGACAGCCTTATTGAAATCCATTCCCACTTATCATTCCAATGGAGCTCAACCAATCACATAACACGAAAATGACAACGGAAGTGACACATCATTTTCGTATTGTGTGATTGGTTGAGCTCTATTTGGATTATAACTGGGAATGGATTTCAAGCTAGACAATAAGCGCCCTGGTCGGACCAACCAATCACAGTGCAGGGATTGATACAAAACAGACGTTTCTTGCACTGTGATTGGTTGCGGTCGGTTGACCAACCAATCACAGGGTAGGGATTGATACAAAACTGACGTTTCTTGCACTGTAAGTGGTTGCGGTCGTCACAGTGCAGGGATTGATACAATATTGACGTTTCTTGCACTGTGATTGGTTGCGGTCGGTTGACCAACCAATCACAGTGCAGGGATTGATACAAAATTAACGTTTCTTGCACTGTGATTGGTTGCGGTCGGTTGACCAACCAATCACAGTGCAGGGATTGATACAAAACGGAAGTTTCTTGCACTGTGATTGGTTGCGGTCGGTTGACCAACCAATCACAGTGCATGGATTGATACAAAACGGACGTTTCTTGCACTGTGATTGGTTGCGGTCGGTTGACCAACCAATCACAGTGCATGGATTGATACAAAACCGACGTTTCTTGCACTGTGATTGGTCGCGGTTGAACAACTGACCTATACCGAACCGAATGCATTCCGCTAAACTCTGAATCGCTGGAGCATATAGGCAAATGTTGATACCACGAGCAAAGCCGCGCGCAGTAGCTAGTTTATAGGATCAATGATCCTTGTGTAAAAATCATACTATCCAAATCATTGTTACAGTTAGTTATGAAAATATATTGACAACTGTTTCCCCAAGTATTTTATTTTTAAGGCATTAGTTAAGCCTATACAATGTGCAGTATACAATTATGTATGAAGCCTCTACATAATGGCTAATTGCAATGCATAGATACATTGGTCATAGTGTGAGAGAATCTCATTTAAGATCAAAATCGAAAGATGTCTAAAAAAAAAGAACAGTAAAATTTTAGTTTAAAATCACTGATGCCGTACCGCGGGCGCAGACGCCGACTATTGCCGAAGTTTGCCGAACGGTGTCGGTAACAGGTCGCTCGCGAGTTCAATGATTTTTCCCCATCTCTAAAATGAGAGCTGAGAGCCACAGTGCCTTGGGGAAACAGTCGTAATAATAAATTTTTTTGATGTTTCAAGATTTGTCAAAAAATTCTCAACTGTAAAAATATTTTGGGTGTTTGATATAGGCGAATTGTTAGATGCTAGTTTGATTCTCGACGGGGCAAATATCTGATCTGATATCTTCAAAGTACGTATGAGTCGGTGGCCAGCTCTGGTGACGGAGTTTTTAGGCCGCCTTAAGGCCTCCGTCATTTAACAAAAAATAGCCAGGACATAACGTGCACGAAGCACGGAAGCGCTCAAATGGTTCACTGGCACCCATCCACTTACAGACCGTTTCGAACGTTGCTTAACTTCGACGACAAAATTATATATAAAATTTACAGTAATTGTTAGTTCCTCGTTTGGCCACCGGACATATAAGTTTGTGGCACTGTACCAATCCGCCATAGAGAGATATATAATTACTGTACCATAGTACAAAAAATCTAGAACAAATGCAGATTAAGCAATTTGTCCCGTCGATAAACAGACTTGCACCATCTCAACATTCTGTAAGGTATTAATTTGGTATTGTGTAAATAGATATATAAGAGGCTAGTCAGGCAAATTCAAACTGGTGACCCTATTGTTGCTCACAGGAAAACTAAGCGTTTGAAAATAATACTTAGAAAAATACTTACACACTCTCATCTATCACTAAATTGGAATCAACAGAGTCATTTAAGTCCTCATCACTGTTTTTCCCATCACTAACGTTACTTTTCCCCTCACTATAATACCTATCTTTAAAACTTAGCTTCTCACGGTCGATTTTGGTGGAGAAATTCATCGCATAACTTACACCAATATGATGATTTTCATCATCAGAATTTCCATTTTTGACGTCACTCATGTGATTTTGAGAATTAGGATCACTTAGATCACTTCTTACTCTTACATGTTGATTCAAATCATTGGGTGATTTTCTTAAATCATTTGAACTGAAACTATCCTTTAGTCTAGAATGATCCTTTTGTAGTTTTAAGTCTAAAGATCTATTCATCTCAGTTTCATCATGGTTAAATGTACCCCTATCATGGTTCATCACATCCATATCTTGGTTCATTTCACCGCGATGCTCCAATTCATCTTTATCATGATTCATTTCAACTTTCTCATGGTTCATATCAACTCTATCATGGTTCAACCCACCCCGATCATGGTTCATTTCACTTCTATCATGGTTCAACTCACCCCTATCATCTCTTTCTTCTTTGATCATTGAGAAATTTCTCAAATAATCCATATTAGCTGCCAACGCTGTCATTAATATGCTTTCCATTGTTGCTAGATTCGGGTCAAAGACCTCATTGTTTGTTTTTAAAAGGTTCGCTAGTATCGGGTTGGATTGGAGAGTCAAATTCATGTTATAATTTTCCTTTTCAACGCCATTTTTCTTTGTGTGTGTCCGTTTGTGTAGGATGAAGACGTCGGGGTCTTTGAAGCATTTTGTACACTCTGTACATTTGTAGGATGTTATGTCGGATTCTTTGTCTTGGTTTGATGTGTGAGGCGTGTCTGCTATTGGCCCTGAAATAAATACATATATTAAACATGATCAAAATGTATCCCCAAGATACTAGGCTAAGAGAAGGCTAAGAAAACTAGACCCCAAAGTTATAATACTACTAGCTACTGCGCGCGGCTTCGCCCGCGTGGTACCAACAATTTGAATAGCCTATATGCTATTCCTGGTCGTGTTTCATCCAAATAGGTTCACTGGTTTAGGCGTGATTGAAACAAACATACAAACATCTAAACTAACTCGCAAACATCCAGCTTTATTATATAGTAAGTTCGTATGAGTCAGTGGCCAACTCTAGCGACGGAGTTTTTAGGCCGCCTTAAGGCCTCCGTGATGGCTTACGGCTTAACGACTTAAAATACACACATGGCTTAGCGATTTTAATAGCCGGGACCGACAATTTAACGTGCCCTCCGAAGCACGGAAGCGCTCAGAAATGACACTGGCGGCCACCCATCCACTTACAGACCGTTTCGAATGTTGCTTAACTTCGACGATCTATCAAGAACGACTTAGCAAGCACTACCACGAGCGCTTCTATAGCATTTATAGTTAAAACGCATTTATTCAGTAACGCTGGGATCACTTAGAATAGTCTTAAAACAATGTGTTCCTGTTCCTTCTCGACCAATACTAGAACCAGAACAACAAACACGGTTTACAACTAAGAAGCACTTCAGTTAGGCAATTCTTCTAGTTCAAGGTTTAATTTCAAGTTTACCGTTTTGATGAGGTGGTTCCGTGCTGCCGGCCGCTTGCATCGCCAGCATCGTTTGCATGTAGATAGCTTGCGCCATCTGCTGGTGGATCTGAAAGTATTATTAACACGAGTTTACTAAGTTTGAATCAAAATTTAGAGCATTAGTGGACTAGCACAAGACTGTAGTGCAGTGGGCGATGGTCCGCTTGCGACGCAAAAGGTTGCGGGCTCGATCCCCGCGGCGGGACCAATGTTTGTATGATCTACAAATATTTGTCTCGGGTCTGGGTGTTTCTATAATATGTATGTATTTACAAACAAAAAGTATATCAGTCATCTTAGTACCCATAACACAAGCTCTGCTTACTTGGTAATGGGCTAGATGATGCTGTGTGGAGAGTCCAGCATTATTTTTTATTATTAATTTATTTATCAATTGCAACACCTTTTTTTCTGTTCAAAAATTTAAGTGTTTTCAGTTTTGGCAATATCGTGCACCACCCCGAGGTGCTGGCGGAGCTGCGGCTGCGCGCCCGACGAGTGCGTGGCGCGCTTCGCCCGCGCCATGCTCAGTCTTCCTCGGTTTCGCACTAAGACCCCTCGCAGACTACACTACAACTACACACGATTACGAATATACTTCGGCTCGTAATGAGTATGGAGAAGTATAGCCCGTCGAAACTATCGGCCGATAGAAAGTCTGCGAGGGGTTTAACTGAATTAAGTTTGCCCCAATGTCAAGAGCTTGTCATTTACTTAATTTTCTGTCTGAGAACAATGTGCATGTTTTTTCTCACAACCTGCCGAAACTCATGGATATGGCGCAGGTGTTTCTAGATTTTGAGTTCTCTAAAATAATTGGTTTTCTATACATATTTAGTTTGATTTATCTATCCTAGGTATGTTATAATCTGAGTTTTATTGTGTTAATTTGTGTTATAACATCACTTTGGCTTGCTGTTATGGTGTTTTAATTTTGATGAATAAATAAATATCTCAAACTATGATAGAATAATTTGTTAGGAAACTGAGCTGTATAGAAATATTGTATAGTGTCAAATTTGGGCTTGGATGCAAGGCAAAGGATTTTTTGACAAGTTTTTGTCGCTCTTCAAATCTTTACAAAGTCAAAGTCAAAAAGCATTTATTCAGTAGGACCGCTGGGATCACTTTAAGTAAGTAAGTTCGTATGAGTCAGTGGCGAACTCTGGCGACGGAGTTTTTAGGCCGCCATAAGGCCGCCGTCATGGCTTAACGATTTAAATAGCCGGGACCGACAATTTAACGTGCCCTCCGAAGCACGGAAGCGCTCAGATGAATATGCCACTGGCGGTCACCCATCCACTTACAGACCGTTTCGAACGTTGCTTAACTTCGACGATCTATCAAGAACGACTAAGCAAGCACGACCACGAGCGCTTCACTTTGAAACAGTAAGATAAGTTCTTTTTGATAAGAACAAACTAGTGATGCTACAAGAGTAGCCTTACCGATGGGTCAATGACATTAGGAGTTGCATGACTCCAGGAGTCCCACTGCTTCCTTGCGTATGGAGCTGGTGTCTCTGATGGCAGGTTCTGCGATGGAACTGCATCCTTGCGAAGTGTTCTCCATTGCCCTGCGAATATAAGTTCCAAAGTAATCATCATCAACTTCTTAGCCTGGTACCACTGCTGGGTATAGGCCTTCCTTTCATGCCAGCCTCCTTTATCTTGCGCCTCTCGCATTAAAATATTCCCTACGAACTTTACTATGCCGTCGACCCAGCATGCTCTGGACTCTGCTCTTCCATTGGTTCGATCTTGGCCACTACTCGATTAAAGATTTAATCCAAAGTAATAAGACCATGAAAAATATCAAAATATGTTTTGTTTTGACTAAATAAAGCTAATGTATATGGAAAGAAGCTCAAAAAACAGGTAGTAATTTAAAATATTGGTCCCAATAGTCAATACTGAAATACATAAAGCTACTGAAATGAAACAAAATATAAACATCACAGAATAATTCATAGTTGTACACTTACCTAGACAACAAATTGTTTAGTAGATACCTACTACTACTATTATCAACCTACAACATGAATACCTACATTTACAAGGTCTTACCTAGTAAAAAGTAGGTATTTACATTATCAAACACCTACACACTATGAATACCTAAATCAACACAGTTGCGTTGGTATTTTAGACGCAATGTATAGTAGAGGGTTCTGTAACAAGGTAATTAGCGAGCAGCTACCTGGATAGAGTATACCTACCTGCGAATTAAATAAAACGTGCACTTACCTTTATTTTTACCGACGCTTGTAATAGTGTAGTCTTCTGGCTTGAAGTGCAAACTGCAGACTTTGGAGTATTTAGTGTAAGGTTTCCCTCGTTTTAGGATATCATTCCACAACCTGGCTAGCTCCTCATCGCGAGGAAACTGATGAAAAGATACATTCTTCGCTTTGCCTGCCATCGAAGTGCATCGCGGCACTGTACAGTAATACGGCATTTTGTCAACACCGCGCACAATTTAACACATAAAATAACATAGCTAAACAAAAAACACAGACGTAGCGGTGGTTTAGAGGCGGAATTTTATAAAAACAAACAAAACTTGGCGCATAAACACCAAGCGCCGACATTTACCAAAACAGAAAAAAGTGGCGGATGTTGCCTGTTGAAATATAAAACAAGAAGTCTATGGTTTAGATTTTTTAAGGTGGTAACTTTTTTATCTAATAAAGGTAGAACTCTACTCGGCAGATACCGTGTAAACTTTGACTCATGAAAAACTGTACTTGGTGGCAGAAAAATCAGCTTGGTTAACTGTTTTTGCGAGAAAAAACAATTATCATTCGATTAAATCTGACGCTATGCTTCAAATGCTAACGTTAATGGAGTTTTTGTAACATTACATTGTCTTGAGCTAAGTGTGATTTTTCCTTTATTTAGTGTTGTGCATTCATAAAAACAGTGATTTGCCGCTTTTAGTCGATTAATCGAAACTCAGACAGGAAATGAAAACTGCATTGTCTTGTCTATGTACAAAAGTGGCCATTTTTTTCTGAAAGTGGGAAGGGAAAAAGGAGGTGATACATGTCAAATTATTCAAGGCTACTGTGTGATGATTCCATTTTTTTACCAACGTGATAAGGATTGCAACAAATAAAAGCAATCAAACGGTTTTATGTAACACGCCGAAGCTGCCAGTGAGTTTTGATGTGTCGCGCGCCAACTGAAATACGTACTCCGATGTGAAACAAAAGTACTCGGGGACTAATAAAGATGGGATACTATTGCACGGTTCCGCAATGCACGTCGCTAGCCGGCAAGACGAAGAACGTGAAATTCCACAGGTTCCCTCGTGACACGTCCATGGCGGACAGGTGGAACGTAATCTTGAAGCGCGGTAAACCTTACACCAAATACTCAAAAGTTTGCAGCCTCCACTTCACCCAGGCGGACTATAACGTCACAACAATGGGTAAGCAGAAAGGTATTTTGGTTTTTCCATATCAACTCTATCGCATGACTCATAGCTTTTATTTATTTCCAACTTTTTTCATACATTCACTGTCTAAGGCCAAAGCAGAGAAAAACCTTGTAATTTTAACCTATCACAAGTTCAAGCAATGCATGTGTCCAATTATGATACTATTGTTTATTGAGGATGCAAACCGTAACCAAATAACTTATTCTAACATTCATACAAATCTGTCTGCGAGTGTGAATTCTACAGATGAACCAATGAAGATCAAACTTGGATTATAGATAGATTTTGATCTGGAATGTGTTTTGATATTGACTCATAGTAGCAGAAGCTATTGTAACATTTTAAAGGCATGTCTGTAAGTAATTGGGGTTAAAAATTGAAGTTTTCAATGTAATCTTGTATTGTTTACATTGGAATAATGTAGCTAGCAGTTCTTAGCACAGTTTTCCTTTCTGTTGTTTTGTCCACGGTTGGGTATAGACCTCTTTGATTTGGCCTCTATTTGAAACTGGACCACACGAAAACCGCACACACGAACTAACTGGCACCACAGAAAACCAGCAGCTTCAAGTTACTGCAGCGCTGAGTGGTGGCCAATTTTGTGTCTAAATAGTATAGTAGGTGAGTCAATCAACGATTTTACCCACCCAATTCTGTCATGGAGCGCTTTTATTAGATCCTCGCAGGCTGACAACTTGAAGACACAATGGATACCACTGCGTCATGCGAGCGAAAGCTAAGACAAGAAGCTAATTATGGTAAAAGATGTCATTTAAGTGTTTCCAGTAGATATTAAAGAGGGTCTCAGCATATGAATTTTGATAGGACATACTAGAATTTGTATGCTGAGTTACCCCCATAAATTGCAACTGGAAACACTAAGATGGCACTTTTTACCGTAATTGGCTTCTTATATGTTTGCTTTCACTCGCATAGTGCGGTGGTGTGCTCTGGTTGTGTCGTCAAGTTGCCAATCCACCTAGAAAAAAAAACCCTGTATCCCCAAGGCGCGATAGATATTCTCTCAGATCTTTATATTCCAGATCCTTTGAAGATGTCTAAGGTAGTCAGAGGCATGTACAAATACATATTTGATACATGCCCACATCTTGCAGACATACGCGACAGGTTACAAGCCCATCGCCGCCTATAAGAATACTAACTGGTCCACCTAGAACATTCTAATAATAAGTTTTTAAACTGTATGTAAGCTTTTTGTGACACAAAATAAACTTTTTTCTATTCTATTCTAAAAAACCTGAGTGTCTAGCTCATCTTGGGGTTATATTAGTGATCCTGTTTGATATTTTGTAATAATGTATCAAAAAAATACATATTATATGCAGTGGGTGAAGGCCTGCCTGCAATGCAGAAGGTTAGCTCAATCCCCATGGCACGACTAATGTTTGTATGATCTACAAATATTTGTCTTCGGTCTGGGTGTTTTCTATGTATAATATGTATGTATTTACAAACAAAAAATATATAAGCAGCATATCAGTTATCTGGTTCCCATAGTACAAACAATGCTTAGTCTGGGGCTAGATGATGCTGTGTGAATTATTTATTTATAGAAAACACCCAGACCCGAGATAAATATTTGCAGATCATACAAACATTTATCCTGCAGCGGATCAAACCCACAACCTTCTGCATCACAAGCGGACTTTCACCCACTGCGCCACAGAGGTCGCAGCATTATTTATTTACTAGCTTCTGCGCGCGGCTTCGCCCGCGTGGCACCAACATTTTGAATAGCCTATATGCTATTCCAGGTCACTATCTACGCCTATACCAAGTTTCATCCAAATCAGTTCACTGGTTTAGGCGTGATTGATACACAAACATACAAACATCCAAACTTCTAAACATCTAAGCAAACAGTAAGTAAGTAAGTTCCTATGAGTCAGTGGCCAACAAACAAATAGTAGGATATATATATCAATTCTTGCAAGTAATTCCAACAAACAACTTTTAGAAATCAATATATTTCTAAATATAAAAAAGTAGGTATAAATAAATGCTTGTCAAAACGTTATTTCCCAGTCTGTTTGTTGAGAAGTAGATTAGTGTTATCAGTATGATACTGTGTGTCACGGGATGTGACACAGTGCCAGGGGTCAACTTAACTATTATTAATATTGTAATCAATAAGTATCTCCTCGGTGACGGTTTAAGCTGTCTTATGCTGTGGCTTAATAGCCCTCACTGGAGCTTGACTTTTTAGTTTTAAGATGGATCACCTAATAGAATGCTAGGCCCCAAACCGTGTTTGTTGCCCTGATTCTTCACGGTATTGGTCGCGCAAGAACAGCAGTAACATTAGTTGTAAGACTATTCTAAGTGATCCCAGCGGTCCTACTGAATAAATGCTTTTTGACTTTGACTGCTGCAGGTTGAAGTTTTTTTAATAGTCAAATAATAAAAACAATTCTAGATCGAATTAACTTCGACGATCTATCAAGAACGACTAAGCAAGCACGACCACGAGCGGTACAAAAGCTTACACTATGGCTCACACTACGCTACCCCGTGTAACCCTGGCTCTCAAGAGACTTGTGTTACCGGGACATTACAGTTACAGCACACTATACACTGTCCTCCTTCCCCTCTCCCCTCCCTCTGAGGCGACACTGAAAAACAGCGCCTGATCCCTGGATTTAAGCAAGTAGCTGAGTAGTTGCCTATTCAACAATTATTTTTACACACATACATACATAAAATCACGCCTCTTTCCCAAAGGGGTAGGCAGAGACCACGGATCTCCACTCGCTACGAGCCTGACACACAACTTTCGCCTCATTCACTCTCATTACATTATTCATACATGCTCGTCGGTTTAGGGTACTTTTGACCTGGCCCTTCTCCAAACTGTCGCCAATTTGATCCAAGAAGGTTCGCCTAGGCCTTCCCCTTCCAGCTGTCCCATACACACTCGCCTCAATCATTTTTCATTTGTGTTAATTTTATGGTTTCACTAGCTGCGCTCCCGCGGTGTAACCCGCGGTCCATCGGGATAAAAAGTAGCCTATATCCTTCCCTGGGATACAACCTTTATCCATGCCAATTTTCAGCCTAATCTGTTCAGTGGTTTGGGCGTGAAAAGGTAACAAACAGACAGAGTTACTTTCACTTTTATAATATTATAGTATGTATAGTATACATAGTATGGATTTGCTTGTGTACTTATTTTGTTTGTTGAATAAATGTATTATCTTTCTTTCTTTAACATCTGCGTCCAAATATTGCTTAAGAGACTAGGCGAACCCATAAATACATTTTAACATTTTATGGGTTTACCAGGATGTCATTTTACCCACAAAACAGTTATTTGGCCTTTCCCTTAAGGAAAACATTAATAATTAATAATGTCTGGTGTCTGTTTCCTGGTGTTTTTATATTGAAAATGACTACTTAATTGTTAGAAAGGCATTCCTAAAGTCTCTATTCCCTTTTGGCATCCAAACATACAACCTGTCAGTTATTATTATAACATAACACACCCTTTTTTACTTTTGGAAGCGGGTTTGGTTGTTTTGAGATGAGAAACAATTATTGGATTCGCCTCGAGAAGGTCACGTGCGAGTCACGTGACTGCTCACCGACACCGGGTTATTTGTCACGTTTAGGACCGTTCAAGTTTTCACTTCTGCGGGCACTCCTGGAGTGTCACCGTTTTTTACCCGCGGTCCTTCAAGAATATCACTTTCCCGGGATAAAAAGTAGCCTATGTTATTCCAGACTATATCTCTATGCCGTTTTTCAAACATCTAAATCCATTCATCAGTTTTTGCGTGACAGAGTCTCAAAACTTACAAACTTTCGCATATATAATTTTACTCCCTGCGCTCCCGCGGTGTGACGCGGTCCCTCGGGATTTTTTCAGTTTTTCGGGATAAAAAATAGCCTATGTCCTTCCCTGGGATACAACCTTTATCCATGGTTTTCAGCCTAATCTGTTCAGCGGTCTGGGCGTGAAAAGGTAACAAACAGACAGTGACTTTCACATTTATAATAATTAGCATGGATTTAGGATTCGTTTCATCAGTCGCTTAGTTTCGTTCGAAAACTACACAATCTCATCTCAATAAAGTATGAAGTCACATTTTTCCTCAAAACATTAATTACTTGTTCCTACGATTCGACCTTGACATTTTTACGATTAAGCGAAATTATTAAAACGCGAAAACGAAGACAGAACAAGCTTAAACTTGCGGTTTGAATCATATTAATAAATATTGCTGGTCATTTCGCACAGCATCATCTGGTCCTAAAGTAAGCAGAGCTTGTGTTATGGGTACATGACTGATATACTAATTGGTATACTTTTTTCTGTTAGTTAGTTCGTATGAGTCAGTGGCCAACTCTGGTGACGGAGTTTTTAGGCCGCCTTAAGGCGTCCGTCATGGCTTAACGACTTAAATAGCCGGGACCGACAATTTAACGTGCCCTCCGAAGCACGGAAGCGCTCAGATGAAAATGCCACTGGCGGTCACCTATCCACTTACAGTCCGTTTAGAACGTTGCTTAACTTCGACGATCTATCAAGAACGACTAAGCAAGCACGACCACGAGCGCTTCACTTTTTCTGTTTTTTGTTACTTCACATACATACATAAAAAACACCCGAGACAAATATTTCTTCTTCCTGCCCTTATCCCACTAAGTGGGGTCGGCACAACATGTTTCTTTCTTCCATTTCCCTCTATCACTCGTCATATCAGAACTCACTCCTTTCACGAACATATCCGCATTCACACAGTTCATCCATCTTTTCTTAGGCCTACCCCTACCATCCACATTCATACTCATCACTCGTCGTGTTATATGATTCTCATCCCTCCTCATGACAATCAACTCGAGACTGACTCGAAGATCTTAACGCGGCGGTTCCCTCGCAACATGTATCATTTTACTTTAGTAATAAATCAGTTCAAGTTCAACTACTGACTCGGGTGGTTCTCATTTACTTATCAATTATTATCATTATCAATACGAAAGTGTAGGAAACCCTTACAATAAATATTTGTCCCGCCGCGCGAATTGAGCTCGCACTCACCGTCCCAGGCGGGTTTTCTATGACCTACAGTATATTACAGAATAAAAATACCTCTGTAGCGCAGTGGGCGAAGGCCCGCCTGCGGCGCAAAAGGTTGCGCGTTCGCCGCGGCGGGACCAATGTTTGTATGATCTACAAATATTTGTCTCGGGGTCTGGGTGTTTCTATGTATAATATGTATGTATTTACAAACAAAAAGTACTTATATAAGTAGTATATCAGTCATCTTAGTACCCATAACACAAGCTCTGCTTACTTTGGGGCTAGATGATGCTGTGTGAAAAGTCCAGCATTATTTTATTTAAATTTACCTAATGTTATCAGTTATCTGGTTCCCATAGTACAAGCTTTGCTTAGTTTGGGGCTAGATGATGCTGTGTGAAAAGTCCAGCATTATTTTATTTAAATTTACCTAATGTTATCAGTTATCTGGTTCCCATAGTACAAGCTTTGTTTAGTTTGGGGCTAGATGATGCTGTGTGAAAATGTCCAGCATTATTTTTCACTCTTCAGAATAATTACTACATTTCTGAAATAAAAAAAAAATAACATTTAACATGCATATACAATATTATAATAAAATTGCAAATTTCTGTATGCATTAACATGTTTCTCGGCAAGGTCATTTTAACATAATAACAATAAGATTTCACACAAGTAATAATTATTGTATTTTTTTCTCAAAATGTGTCCTTTGTCCTTGTAAATCTGAACTTAAAATTATGAATTTTAATTCCGTGTTTTTGTAATATTATTTTCTGAATATTTAATCATAAAAAAAACCGTTTTCGAAATAATATCCCCAAGGCTTTAATTTGATAAATTAGTTGATCATCATCATCTGCCTGCCCTTGTCCCACATGTGGGGTCGGCACAACATGTGTTCTTCCATTCTCCTCTATCAGCCGTCATCTCAACACTCACTCCTTTCTTACTCATGTCACCCTTCACACAATCCATCCATCTTTTCTTTGGCCTACCTTTCATAAATGAGCTGATAAAAGTTGGAAAAAAGCTAGGCCCCAAGTCGTGTTTGTTGCCCTAGGTCCTTCATGGAATAGTCACGAAGCAATAAAAGTAGAATCACCTAGTTCTTCCGACTATTTTAAGTTATCCCAGCATTCCTACTGAATTCAATCTTAAAGCTCAATGTCAAAATGCCTTTATTCAGTAGGACCTCTGAGATCACTTAGAATAGTTTTAAAACTAATGTTACTCCTGTTCTTGCGCGACCAATACCGTGAAGAATCATCAACAAACTCGGTCCGGGGCCTAGCATTCTTTTAGGTGCATCTTTAAACTATAAAGTCAAGCTCCAGTGGGGAGCCAGTCAAACAAAATTGAGGCTTAAATAAGTTTAGATGCTCATAAAGTACAAATACAAAATACAAATAAATTTATTAACCAAAAGAAATTACAAGTTATAAACTATTACTACAGGTCCCGCACGAGGGCTAGCCTGTGTCGCGGGAGACCAAAAAACAAAAAGGCGATTTCCAAACAATCCAACCAAAACACAGACAAAGAACCATCGCCTCAACAAAGTAGCCAGATGATTACTGTTCTTTTGACCTACCGTGTCAAAATCAAAGTCCAAAAGCATTTATTCAGTAGGACCGCTGGGATCACTTAGAATAGTCTTAGAACTAGGTGATTTTACTCCTGTTCCTTCGCGACCAATAAAAAAACCATCCTAGATGATTACAGTAAGTGCCATTCAGTTTTAAACACAGATATTATATATCCTCGTAATTCATTCATTATTAACTGGAATAATTTACTTGTATGTATTCAAAATCTAATATTTTACCTTATGTAGTCTCGCAATATAGGCTTAGTCATTCTTGATAGATAAATAAATAATGCTGGACATTTCGCACAGATTCATCTGGCCTCAAACTAAGCAAAGCTTGAACTATTGGAACCAGATAACTGATATACTACTTATATACTTTTTGTTTGTAAATACATACATATTATACATAGAAACACCCAGACCCGAGATAAATTTTTGCAGATCATACAAACATTTATCCCGCCGCGGGGATCGAACCCGCAACCTGCGTCCCAAGCGGGCTTTTACCCATTGCGCCACAGAGGTCGTCGAAGATAAGCAACGTTCGAAACTGTCATAGTTGAACAGTAGCATTATAAACTGAGCGCTTCCGTGCTTCGGAGGGCACGTTATGTCGGTCCCGGCTATAAGGTTAAGCCATGGCGGATAGCTTAAGGTGGCCTAAAAACTCCGTCACCAGAGTTGGCCACTGACTCATACTAACTTACTTTTTTACCTTATCAAACTTGGAAATCCATTCCCAGTTCCAAATAGAGCTCAACCAATCACATAATACGAAAATGATAATTGAAAACGAATGAAAGCGCTTTCAAAGTTCTTTTAATATGCGCACTGCAAAAGTATCTCCCAAACGGATTAACCGATTTTCGTATTTTTTTTGTGTCATAGATAATTTTATCCCGAGTGTACTTAGCCATGTTTCATGAAAATCTGTTCAGTTTGAAGATTATCAGCTCTTTAATAGTTGATGAGGGGATCTGACTAACTTCCGTATGTCGGATCGATTCGATATTATTATGTGGTACCGTGTTACTTCAATGATTATTTTTTTATTATTATTAGCCACGAGAGTCCCACTGCTGGGCAAAGGTCTCCCCCCACTCCCTCCAGACATCTCGGTCCCCAGCTACATCTCTCCAGTCTGTTAGAAATTGGTCGAGCTCGTCCCGCCATCTACGTTTTGGTCTGCCGCGTCGCCTTCTCGCTGGGTCGCGGCGCCACTCGGTGGCTACCTTCGCCAACAGCTCACCTGGCATGCGACAGGCGTACCATATACTTCAATGATATTGAAAGTATCTGGTAAGGTAACCATGACCTGATCAGCCGTTTGAAGATCAGCTCTTTAATAGTTGATGAGGGGATCTGAATAACTTCTTTAGGTCTATTTTTTTCTAGAAGTGGCAGGGGCTTGTTATAATATTAATATAGTTGTTTTAACTCTCGAAGGCGGCTTGCTCTTAATTGTGTGTTTATATGCATGCACGTTGTGTCTGTGTGCGTGTGTGTACGCTCCATAGAATGTGCTCTCAGTATCGCATTTTTTTATGATAAATGGGTCGGCTCTTGACCTCGAAACTAACATAGGCAAGAATGAGGTCTACGATGGAGCGAGCCTACCCAGAAGGTGCCTATTAACTCTCTGCTTGAAAATAACAGGGTCATAGCTCAGCGGAAATACAGACGCGGGAAGCTGATTCCAAATTTTTGCAGTGCGCATAATCAAAGAACTTTGAAAGCGCTTAATTCGAATAAGTGGAATATCGCTTACACACAAACAAACCAACACACACAATAAAGATCCGCCCTTCGTGAGATGGTACAACTAGAGAATAATAATATTTAATAGCAACAAATAAACCACAATGCTCTTCCTTATCAATTACGTATGCACACGTAATGGGTTTCCCCGTTTATCGACTGGCCAGGAAAAGCCATTTAATATACAAACAATGCTAAGTTCGGCATATGGATGCGACTGTTATGGATTTACCATTACGATTTAACTTTAAAAATAGTAACGCAATTCAATTCAATATATTTATTTCAGACTACATATCACGTGGTCCATATTCCATATTTAAGAATGATGCAGAAACGAAGCGCCCGTGGTCGTGCTTGCTTAGTCGTTCTTGATAGATCAAGTTATGACGATGTATGTCGCAAAACTAACGTTTTGACGTACGTCCAGACATTTTTAAGGCATAAAAACACCGTTTATTTTTTTTGATGACTGAATATTTAGGATATTCGTTTATTGTTGGAGTCGAATGACGATTGAATTAATTTGACTCTATAGAAATAAATCTTAAAGTTACCTCTAAATCTTCATTACAAAGCAGTTTCATTTGCTGTTTTTTTTTAATGAAATATTGTCTACGTGTTCCCTAATAAATACGGTAGAGGATTACGGATTTATTTTATTGCCAAGGAGTATTATTTTCTAGCAAAAAATACATTTATGAATACCATCAAAAATACATTTATGAATACCATGCAAAATTTATCAATCACTAAATTTAAAAATACAATTAAACGTCATCTCTGTAAAAAAGCCTATTATAAGATATCAGATTATTTGGATGACAAAAAAGCTTGGGACTTGCTCCAACTCAATGGATCCATGGATCACCTAAAAAAATGATAGGCCCCAGACCGTGTTTGTTGCCCTGATTCTTCACGGTATTGGTCGCGAAAGAACAGGAGTAAAATTAGTTTTAAGACTGTTCTAAGTGATCCCTGTGGTCCTACTGAATAAATGATTTTTGATTTTGATTTTGATTTTGATTTTGATCAGACGGCCTAGGAGGGTGGCGAGCGCGGCGTAAGCCAGAGCTCACTTCGCTACTAAGCAACATTCTATACCATCAGAGGATGGTTGAACGCCAGTAGCATTTTCAGAGCGCTTCAGTGCTTTAGAGGGCACGTTAACTGTCGGTCCCGGCTATAGTAGTTAAGCCATGACGGAGGCCTTAAGGCGGCCACTGACACATTCGAATAAAATGGCTATCAGTGTCATTATGATAAGGCAGATAAAGCTGAGAGGATGGTTTGGGTGCTACAAGCCTATTCTATCTCAAACAATGTCCCAGGCACTACAGCGTCCCGTTAAGTGTAGGCATAGGTTGCCTCCTGACACTGTATAAATCATCTAATATAGATTGTATTCGGTCGATAAGATTATAACCTAGCCTAGGACTAAATATTCCAAACCGAAAATTGGTCACTTGAAGTCAGAAATCGCAATTAGAAACATCCGAATATTCAAAAGTATCAAAGCCTCTCTAACCCCAGATTTACATTCAGCCCTGTTGGGCAGAGAAGTGAGCAGGGAAGTAGGCAGCGCGAGAATGTAAATAGGTTACTCGCGCTGTCACTGCCACTGCCCGGCGCTAAATGTTCATGAAGGCTGAGTGAACACCCCACTCGCGTCGGGGGAAATATTTCCGGCAGCACGAGGAGCAGTGGCAGTAGCTGAATCTAAATGTGGATCTAAGTGTGAATCGAACTAGCATCTCCGTTCCAGCCGAGCACATGTAAAGGACGATGGACAAAATGTCTGAAATAGAAAATGTATGTACTAGGTAGTTATAGGTTTATTTAACGAAAAAATCCATCAAGCAGTAAGATTTAAGTCCGATTCACATTACACGCGTCGAGAACGGGCCGGGCCGGGACACGTCTATGGTATACTTTTGTATGAAGTGATTCATGCTTGACAGTGGCCCGGCCGTGTCCCGGCCCGGCCCGTTCTCGACGCGTGTAATGTGAATCGGACTTAAATCTTACTGCTTGATGGAATTTTTCGTTAAATAAACCTATAGCTACCTAGTACATACATTCTTTTAAATACAAAAAAGCTGCTCTGAATGAGGTAAAATTTTGCCATACCCGGCATTATCAATATATTTAGCACTAGCATCTGCGAGCGGCTTGGCCCGCTTGGTACCAACATTTTGAATAGACTATATGCTATTATAGTAGTATAACCTATCCAAATCTGTTCACTGGTTTAGGCATGATTGATGCACAAACATCTAAACAAACTCACAAACTTTCAGCTTTATTATATGAGTGGGATACAAACACAGAGACATGTATACTAGATTGTTTATACGTTGTCAGGAGGGCTATGCCTACACTCAACGGGACGCTGTAGTGCCTGGGACATTGTTTGAGATGGAGGCTTGTAGCACCTAATCCATCCTCTCAGCTTAATCAGCCTTGTCCACAGGATAGACGTCAATACGTGTGGAGCTGACTAAGCTGCGGGTTTCCTCACGATGTTTTCCTTCACCGTTAAGAGCTCGTGTTAAAGTGCATATGTTTACGAAACGAAAATCTTTTGATGCTCTGATGGGATTCGAGCCCACGACTTTCGGATTGAAAGTCGAGGCTCAACCCCATTCAGCCAACACCGACCGAATACAATATAGTTTAGGAAACATGAGTGTTGCCCCAAGTCGTTACAAGTTTATTTGAAGTCGATTTTCTTTAGCTTATAAAACTTTATTAACCTTATATGCTAAGGTTGCCTGGAAGAATTCGCTTGCAGCGACAAGGCCGCCCATTGTACAAAGAACTTGTAATTGTTTTAAATGTTTTTTTTTTGTTAATTTCTTGGTGTACAATAAAGTGTTCATTCATTCACTAAAAGTAAGTAAGTTCGTATGTGTCAGTGGCCAACTCTGGTGACGGAGTTTTTAGGCCGCCTTAAGGCCTCCGTCATGGTTTAACGACTTAAATAGCCGGGACGGACAATTTAACGTGCCCTCCGAAGCACGGAAACGCTCAGATGTAAATGCCACTGGCGGTTACCCATCCACTTACTGACCGTTTCGAACGTTGCTTAACTTAGCGATCTATCAATTCATTCATTCATTCATATGTTCTCCACTCCTCAGGCCAGTGGAAAACCCTGAGCAAGGATGCCGTTCCCTCTCAGAACCTCCCTAAGCTGCACCCCGATGGAACTGTCATGGTTATCCGTAAGAGCCGCACCGTCAAGTACCGGGATGGCAAGAAGGAAGAAAGGTAAGGACTGGTGGTCTTGGGCCGCTGTGGCCCTGTGCACGATGCAACGCGGGGATCGAACCCGCAACCTTCTGCGTCCCAAGCTTACACCCACTAATCTCTGGACAAACAGATTAGCCGGGACAAACAGAAAGACAGACAATTTTTTTTTAGTATCGTATGAATATATTTTTAACTAGCTGTCCGTCGCGGTGTTACCCGCGTTCTCTCGGAAAAACTGCACTTTCCCGGGATAAAATATAGCCTATGTTCATCAGGGATAATGTAGGATTCTAATGGGTGAAAGAATTTTTCAAATCGGTCCAGTAGTTTCGGAGCCTATTCAATTCAAACAAACAAATCTTTCCTCTTTATAATATTAGTGTAGAAGTGTAGACTATTGGGAAAACCCAGTTATTTTGAAATCAAATCAATCAATTATTTGCAGAAATAATAAATAAATAATGCTGGACTTTTCACACAGCATCATCTAGCCCCAAAGTAAGCAGAGCTTGTGTTATGGGTACTATGATGACTGATATACTACTTATATACTTTTATCATAGATAGACACTTCAGTTTTATTTGTTATTTATTTATTTATAAAAGGTAGGTACAAGTCTCGGTATAGTAGTGTTTTAAAACTTAAAATAAGTTTGCCTAAACACTAGGTTCTCGTAGTAATTGTAGCACAAATTATAACTAGTACCTAAACACTTTTTCACGTGACAACGTCTTATAATTCGATAGAGCCGGCTGCACGCACGAAAAAATGCGGCGTTACCTCGCTCTGAGGCGTTCCATGTAAGGCTTGAAGTGCAAGCGAGAGCGCGGAACGAGCGACAAAGAAGCACAAACGTCGTCACGTTCAACTATCGTCAGTAAACCGATTTTACAGACAACCAATTTTTTTTTTGTATAATAAAGGAAGCCAGCCAGGAAGCCAGGAAGCCAGCCATAAGTGCACGCACACAAACTTAGTAGTTGTTTTATACTGATGATACTCCCTGATCTATTGATAAGTTGTCTTGTGTATATTCCAGCGATAAGGCCGACAAGTGGCAGATGCCGATGGCCCATCACCACCCTTTGACTCTCTCCAACACAGAAGGAATGCCACAGGATCATGAGAACAGCGTTGTAAGTACTCAATTTTACATTTACTTACGAAAACAATGATATTCTATACCAGCGCCCTCTGAGGGGTAAATCTAAATACTGTTATTTTTGACTATTTAATAGAGCATTAAAAAATTTATAGAAATCAATACAAAAAATAACTTTTTTCAAAAAACAAAAACTTTTAAATTTTTTGAATATTCAGTAAGTAATTTTATACAAAAACTTGTACGTGATCATCATTTTTAGCCATTTAGATTTTCCCCTCAGAGGATGGCGAGAACTTCTTACTTCTGTTGTAATTTGTCAATATTTAATTTATTTTATTAATTGAATTTTGATCCTAAGTCAACAAGTACAACTTCGCTCGATCTGGTTCAATCAAAGTCAAAAAGCATTTATTCAGTAGGACCGCTGGGATCACTTTGAAACACAATCGTGAAGTTAGCCGTTTGTGTGCGCAGTGAACTGGCTTATAGATCTTCCGCTATTTCTCATATGCCTACCTATCTACCGTGCTGTGAACTCTTATCCTCTAGTGTATCGCTAGATGGCGCTAGGATCACAGCTTAGCGAATTCCCATACAACCGACGCGATTTGAATCCTGAATCTCGCAAGCAACATTATTCTCGGGAATTAGTATAGAACTATCCGACATTAACTGTCGGCCGAAGGGCTCCAAGGTATGTGGACCAGTTGGGTCGACCTTAGTAAGGCGAGTCTCTTGTTGCCACAGATTAGGGGAATTCCTACCAATGCTTTTTCATATAAATTATGTTCTGCGCAGACAAACGGCTATATTCTCGAATGCCTAGATCCGTTGGATAAGGTGTAAATGATTCTGTTTAATCAATTTATGATTTGAAAAAATATGCAAAAATACTAGCTTTAATGAAAGTCAATTTCATTAAAGCTAGTATTATGCAAAAATACTAGCTTTAATGAAATTGACTTTTATTTGATTACATTTTATGCAAAAATACAGCTTTAATGAAATTGACTTTCATTAAAGCTAGTATTTTTGCATAAAATGTAATTGTATTATTGACTTCCTGATTTTTTCATTGTCAGATTATTAATCTGAAAAATTAAATTACGATTTTCTTTTTAACGAATGACAGGTAAGTATATTATATACTACATAGAATTATATAATTTTTTTTTAATTCATCATAAAATAATATTCATTCTCCATCCATATCAGGTCTTGTGTCAGATTTGGACCGGCAATCAGGTAGTGACTATTATATAATAATATAATAGAGTATTATATAATAATATAATAGAGAAAGATGTATTTTTTGTTGTGTTTGGACTATTTTAAGTTCATCTCTGACTACCCAGACTATGTCTACCGCGCCTTGGGGATAATGCAAGGACTATTTGGCCACAGTCTTAGAAAAGTCTTGAAATAGTCATTTTTGTTTATTTTATTGAAATTGAAACCCACAGCTCTCAAATCTAAAATATAATTGAAAGTTGTGATTATATTAATATAATTGCATATAATAACTATTCGGGAAATAAATAATATAAATAAACTCAAATGAATTATGGGGATAATATTATTTTTTCAAAATATTTTAAATATTATACCTATGTAAACAGAGAACAATAGCATGAGTGTACTTTGAATAAATAACAATTTTAAAACTATATGAATCATTGTTATGCTATATTTTTCATAAATATGATGTAAATATATTTATGAAAAATATGGTTCAAATCAAAAGCATTGTTCACACTATCTATAGCACGGTAGACATTCTCATAGATCAAGTCACTCAAAGATCATTTTAATGTCTAATAAATATAATTAACTTTTTTAATACTATAATAGATAATTTGTCCAATTTTAAAAATGCATGTATCACACTAGTGAAACGAAAATTAACTTTAACTCAATACTGACAGCCGCACTCAAAGTCACTAACGGCTAATCGTTTCTCAGTAAACATTTCCCCTAAAAACCGTTACGCAACGGAATACTTACCGACATTAGTAGGTCCAAATAATATTTTACAAATTATACTAATTTTATTAATACTTATTAAATTTTTCAGCTTGCCTACCGCTTGTCAAATCTAGAACACATGGCATCCATCCCTCAACATCCCATACAGCATCTGAAGCCTAAGAAACAAGACGCCATCATGCAAACAGACCCTGTGCAAAACGAAGATGACGACACCCAGCCTAACAACAGTTACAGCGAAGTTTCCGAAAAGTCATACAGCTCTGAAGTCGACCAATACGGTTACCCAAAAGACACAGACTATCCCATGAAAGACGAAGAGAATTACCCTAAAGATTACCCCGGAAAAGAAAGTTACCCTAAAGATTATCCCGGTAAAGAAAGTTACCCAAAAGATTATCCGGGTAAAGAAAGTTACCCTAAAGATTATCCCGGAAAAGAATACCCCAAAGATGGTTACAAAGATTACCCTAAGGATTACCCGAAAGAAGGTTTTAGCAAAGATTACCCAAAGGATGATTACGCAAAGGATTACAAGGAGTATGATAAGGCGAAAAATTATTCTAAACCAGACGATTACATTCCTCAAACTAACGAAGAATATAATAAAGAAGCTGAAAGATACGCTCTAGAAAGGAAATCACACAATGGCTATGATTTAAAAGAAATATATCAGAAACAATTGCAGGATTATCCAAAAATGCCCGATGTTTACTATGAGAAAACATACCCGAGAGAAAATCATTATGCGTATCAAAATAACTATGATAGTGCAGATTTGTTACGCAATCAACAGCATAATTTAGCGATATTACAAGAAAGATCGGAACAGCATAGAATTGAAGCCCATTTCTTTAATGAAAATCCTATAAAACAAGAAATAGATATCACAGACGATGAGAAATATATGTATGAACGGACCAAGGAGCAATTGGGTGAGTTTTTTTTATATGACCTTATGAAGCAGTAGGTGTCCGTCGCGGTGTTACCCGCGGTCCCTCGGGAAAACTTCACTTTCCCGGGATAAAATATAGCCTATGTTCATCAGGGATAATGCAGGATTCTAATGGTGAAAGAATTTTCAAATCGGTCCATTAGTTTCGGAGCCTATTCAATTCAAACAAACATACAAACAAACAAATCTTTCCTCTTTATAATATTATAGTCGGTCCATTTTAATAGGCCACATTTGACATTTCATCAAAATTTAACAACGTAACTTTGTACCGGCGGGCATAAAATACTACTATTTTATCGAAGTTATTACTGCACAATTGCTTAACTTTTTTCAATTGCGGTTAAATAATTTATTGTCTTAACGACAAAAGAAGGTAATTTTATGATTTATTTCCTTACTAGCTGCGCCCCGCGGTTTCACCCGCGTAAGTCCCGTTCCCGCGGGAATATCGGGATAAAAAGTAGCCTATGTGTTAATCCAGGGTATCACCTATCTACATACCAAATTTCAACCAAATCGGTCCAGCCGTTTTTGCGTGAAAGAGTAACAAACATCCATACATCCATACATCCATACTTACAAACTTTCGCCTTTATAATATTTATAGGATTACACCATCCAAACATATTATGTTCCACAACAATTTCTATTTTCGAGAGAACTGAACGTTGTTACAATGTTGCGTCAGTAAACCCTTGTTCTCTTTTGACACTAGGTATGTTACCCAAAATAATCGAAATTTGTGAGTTAGAATCGAATGAAATGATTTCTCGTAAGGGAATATTTCACCTTTAATGATGATGATGGCACATTAAATACTTATTGTTTTTTTTTAAATAAACTTAGGTATTTATCCCGAAAAACGTTACTAAATACCAAAACGTACTTATGTAAAAGGACAACGGGAATATCGCATAAAAACTTTTTTTCTCTGTTTGACATGACAACTATAAACTTTTGAAATTTTTTTATCAAAATAAATAAGTAATGGGGTTGTGACGCAGTCTTGATCGTTGTGCAAATTGACTTTGCGTTCTTGGTGTGCTATTTTTTTCAGACCCGGTTTTTTTTAACTGATCTTACCTACTCTTAGTTTACGGTTTACCTGGCAATTTTATCTAGTGATCATTTTTTTCTAGTGAATGAATCGATACGGACTTCGAACATAATCGAAGTTTTTAAGAAGGTCACCTCACTAGAAAGCTCAAACTGACAAACGTCAAATGTGGCCTATTAAGTTGGACCGACTATAGTGTAGATTATTACAGGGGCACGGCTGTATCCCCAAGGCGCGGTAGACATTCTCTCAGATCTTTAAAAGATCCTTTGAAGATGTATATGGGGGTAGTCAGAGGCACATCCTCGCCTCTGAAAAAAAATAACAGCTCGCGTCGTTATTTTGTTTAGCATTTTGACGTGTCGTGATGAATGATCGTAAGTTTATGATAATGTTTTGAGGATTTGTGACTTTATTACTAGTTGCTAAAGGTGTAATTTGGTTAAACATAAAAAAAATTGTACGATCTTGTATTGTTGATCGAAGTATTTTTATCAACATTTAGTATTTTCGACCCTGATCTCAGACCTAAGAAATGTTGATAAGTTAGGTAAAACCCACAAACCGCGCTAATAATAAACGACACGTGTGTGTTTATCTTGAATGCCTGTTTTTTTATAAACTTAGTACTTTTATCATTATACAATTAAAAAAAAAAACTCGCGTAAATATGTAGGTACTACTGCGAGCGGCTTACGAACATAGAAGTAGGTTTTAATGGTGATGTAGCTTGCTTAAGCGCATTTCAGACTATCCTATAATATCGTGTTATATAGGGTCTTTCATTTTAAACTAACTTTATTCAATGTGTAATGTGTGTGTGTTCAATGTGTGTATGTTTTATGAGAATGTCTACCGCGCCTCGGGGATACAGTCGTGACCCTGTTTACGTTTTATTCAGGAATTGGGTTCAACAAATAAATTAAAAACTTTTTTTTATTCAACCTATCTCGTCCCACTGCTGGGCAAAGGTCTCCCCCAAACTCCTCCAATGGTCTCTATCCCCTGCCACGTTCCACCAATCGTCCTTAAAGGCATCGATGTCATCTCGCCAACGTTTCCGAGGGCGACCTCTACGCCGCCGTCCTTCTGGCATCCATGGCGTGACTATGTGGGCCCATTTTCCTTGGTCCATTCGGCTCAGGTGACCCGCCCAATCCTACTTGAGTGAGGAGATACATACCTAACTACCATCATACTATAATCCATACTAATATTATAAATGTGAAAGTAACTCTGTCTGTCTGTCTGTCTATCTGTCTGTCTGTCTGTTTGTTACCTTTTCACGCCCAAACCACTGAACAGATTGGGCTGAAAATTGGCATGGATAAAGGTTGTATCCCAGGGAAGGACATAGGCTACTTTTTATCCCGGAAAAATCCCGAGGGACCGCGGGTTACACCGCGGGAGCGCAGCTAGTGTATAATATACCTATATAGCCTATATATACCTTATTTTTGTTACGAGAACTTAGTGTCTAGTCAAACTTATCCTAGTTTAAAGACACTACCTACCTGAATATGTATGTTACTTTTTTTGAATAAACATCTATCTATCTATCTATCTATATAAAATGACTCAATAGCATTAAGACAAATCTCTAGTGGTTTACAGTGCTATTATAAAACGTATTTTGTTGTATTATTTCTTGTATTTGATAAATAAATTAAAAAAAAAAAAAACTTGAGCTTGGCAGTTTTCGCATCCACATCTGCAATGCCTGTCAGTGAACGTAGCAAAAAACTATGTAATGTTTTTTTTTTGTTTTATGAAAATCCCGAGAAAATCGATAATGACTCCTTTCAATTCATTGTTGCTTCCTGCATAACTTAGTGCATTCGAGCGTGCATGTGTGTATATTGTTGTGCGAGCTATATGCTATGATGCTATAATATTATAGCGTAGTCTGTAATGCGCTTTAGTCGTTCTGACCGATCAGTAATGGGTGACCGCCAGTGATATTTAGCATATATTATAGCGTCCATAAATTACGTGAGGCGTTTAGGGGGGGGACGTGAGATTTGGCTTGACCCCAAGCCAAATCTCACGTGGGGTGAGGGGTGGGGGGGTCTCGGCAAATCTCACGAAATATTTTTCGACAAGTAACAAGTGTAAAATTGGGTTAAATAAGTAAAATTTGTCCATTAAAATATCACTAATAGGAACATAAAAATAAAATTGTCTCTTCTGTCTGTGATTTCAAAATAACTGTGTTTTTCAAGTGCAATGTGCAATTTGAAATCTCACGTGAGATTAGAGGGAGAGAGAGGGGGTCAAGCAAAATCTCACGACATCTCACCAAAGGGGGAGGGGGGGTCGAAAAATCGCCAAATTTGTTTCACGTAATTTATGGACGCCCCGTAATGAGTTATGTGACTCGAAACAAGATTGACTTAATTTGACTCGATAGAAAATCGCAAAGTACAGGCTTGGCCTAGTGCGGGGTCCGTTGTAAATTATTTATGTATGAAATAAATAAATAAAATAAATAAAGTTACCTTCATTTTTAGAGAGATACTTCTACAGATAAAGCAGTTTCATTTGCTGGTTGACTGACAAATTTTGCTCTAAGGGTTATATTAAGCCGGCTGTTTGTGTGCAGGTTCGAATCCCTACAACGAGAGGAGAATCCAACAACAACGCTTGATAGATCATATACAGCAACAAGTGAAGCAGGAACCAGACGCAACCAATGGTAATATTATCAAAATACGTTCAGCCGCAATGTGTAAAAGTATTTCTGGACACTTCACAAAGAACCAACAAGTTTTTGACGACCTCTGTGGCGCAGTGGGTGCTTGGGACGCAGAAGGTTGCGGGTTCGATCCCCGCGGGATAAATGTTTGTATGATCTGCTAATATTTATCTCGGGTGTTTCTATGTATATTTATGTGTTTACAAACAAAAAGTATATATGTAGTGTAGTTATCTGGTTCTCATAGTACAAGCTTTGCTTAGTTTGGGGCTAGATGATGCTGTGTGAAATGTCCAGCATTATTTATTTTATGTATTTGTTTCAGGTTGTGACAATGTGATGCAGCCCCAAGGTAGTCCATACTACCCTCCCACTAGCCACAATAATATGCCAGGTAATAACGAAAACTAATTATTAACACCGATTTATTTATACTGTGTACCTCAAACTACGATCGCTTGAACTACAAGGGCATCGTTATAGTTGCCAATTACAGCGACCTAGCTACTTCAGAGCTTCACCGCTAGATGGCGCTGGCGCGCTACCAACCGACGCTATTTTAATTATAGATCTCGCAAGCAACATTATACTCGGCAATTAGCCTATATAGAACTATCGGTCATTAACTGTCAGCCGAAAGGCCCTAAGGTATGTGGACCAGATGGTGTCGACCTTAGCGAGGTTAGTACTACCTCTTTGCCATGGATTGGGAGAAATACACTAACAGTTCAGACTAAGCAAGATATACCACGAGTGCTCTGTCTGTCTCTTATATTTGTATAATGTATCCCCAAGTACGGTAGATATTCTCTCAGATCACTTTGGGGGTAGGTGTTGTTCCCCCAATCTGTGGCTATTAACCTCGCTAAGGTCGACACCATCTGGTCCACATACCTTAAGGCCTTTCAGCCGAGAGTTAATGTCGAATAGTTCTATATAGGCTAATTGCCGAGAGAATGTTGCTTGTGAGATCTAGATCTAGTCGTATAAAAATTTTCGATTCCGACGGGATTCGAACCCGCAACGATCAGACGATCCTCCTAAGACTTCATTTCTCAACGACACAAATACATAAATATCTTTACATCAAAACTTTCACATATATAATTTAATTAACATTATATAATACTTTGTCTACAGCATACTACGATCCACTATCCCGGCCGGGTCCCGAGCTACTGATAGCAAAACAAAACGCCCTAGCTGCGCACACACAGCTATGTAAGTACGAAAACGTTAAGACCCCCTCGCAGACTACAGACTATCGGCCGATAGTTGAGACGGGCTATACTTCTCCATACTCATTACCCCTGTTATTAATAAACACGAACTTGGTTGGGATTAGAGCTAATCCAAAGCATAAGGCAGTAGTAGGTCAAATCTGTATTAATAAATAAAGACCAAGGAGGAAATAAGCTAATCCGACGCTGCTCTCGGAGCAAGAGTTACGCCTAGGTGCAACCTAGTATAGAGATGGAGTAAGCATACTCCATCATCAATTTTGACATTTTACTTCATAATATTCATGTCATATCCAAAAAAAGGTTGTGCAAATAGGATGGATATGTTGATGGTTTGAGGAAAAATTTAATGAGGTTGGATGGATACCAATTACCATAAATGGGGCGAGTGAAAATTTACAATATTCGTACAATTTCATTTTATGATCTCGAAGAAACTGAATTTAAAATCCAAGTAAGTATAGATTTTGAGGTAAAAAATCATTTAGCATTAGCAAGAAACAAAAAAACAGTTAAAAATGACTAAACACAGTAAATACTTTTTTTATGACTAAAAACTTTTTGGTCAATATTCACTTGACCAAAAACTTTGAGAAGAATAAAACCTCTAACCTCTTTGAATAAAACAGATTATCAAATACAAATTATTGTCTATCTCTGTCATTCATATAATTAGTGACAGAGACAGACAATATTTTGAATGATAATAATATTCGTTCATTCACTCGTTTTTATTTTAAATTTTATGGGTTGCCATAACGCACGCGCTAGTCCCGATGCAAGAAATGTATTACTGATTCGAGATAACTACCGATTTATTAATAACCTTAAACTCATCATGTTACTCCAAGAAGTAACAGTTCTGAGAGCAGTCTTGGATTTAGCTAGAATTAGGGTTTTCTAATTAATAAGCCGGTACGAGCCGAAGTATATTCCGTCTCAACTATCGGCCGATAGAAAGTCTGTAATGCGAGGAGTTTAAGTTAGTTCGATGGCCAGTACACAATGTTGTGTGAAAAAGCGTCTACTGCGCATTGAAATTGGTACATTTTCCGGGGGCACAATTAGTGTAGCCCAAAAAAAAAATTGACTTTTTTTGTGAAATTTGTGGCGACTACGATCGCCTGAACTACAAGGGCATCGTAATAGAGTTGCCAATTACAGCGACCTAGCTACTTCAGAGATGTACGCTAGATGGCGCTAGCGCTAACCGACGCGATTTGAATCCTAGATCGCGCTTACGATGTTTACAAGCATATCTAACCTATATAGAACTATCCGACATTAAATGTCGGCCAAAAGGCCCTAAGGTATGTGGACCAGATGGCGTCGACCTTAGGTGAGATCTATCATTGCTACAGATTGGGAGAATTGCACCTACCCTCAAAACATAAATATCTACACAGCATCATCTAGCCCCAAAGTAAGCAGAGCTTGTGTTATGGGTACTACATGACTGTTTTATATTTTTTTTGGTTGTAAATACATACATACTGTACATAGAACACCCAGACCCGAGACATGCACATAGCTTATTTTTTTATCTCGAAAAAGTGAAGGTATTTCCGAAAAACAATGAATGAATCAATTGAAAAATTATAATAATATAAATTATAGCAACTATATTTTTTGTTCTAGGGCAGAATACAATGAAACGACCATTTTTCTATAGTGAAAATCCGCATTTTAATGGAACACCGCTATTGCATAGATATGAGGTGAGTTCCACGTCGCGGGTTCGAATCCTCCGCAGCTAATATATTTTTGCACTTAATTTTTTTTTCTGCACTATAATTTTGTAGTTTTTTTGAGTTGATATGTTTTTTTTATTTATTTTTAATTATGGTCGTTGTTTTATATTTTGCGTAGTTCAAAAATATTACCAAAATCTTGATTCTGTTTCTAAATTATTATTATGAAGATAATTTTGGAGACTATTAGAAAATTAGAATTCTGCTTCAATATGCTTTTTTTATTTTACGTGTTTTTGACAATGCTATCCCATTTTTAATAATTTAAATATTATTATTAAGTTTAGTTGCCTTGATAGGATAAATAAATAAATATCTACAGAATCACGATTTTATTTTATAGTTGCTTATTGTTTTACTAGTTATATTATATTTTATAAAGTTATATTAAATAATAATTAGTATAATATAATTTTGTTTCAGGATTTGTCGCGAATTCTCCAGTGAAGGTGAGACATTCCAGATTCGAAAATTTAAAATCTTTTGATGACGATAATCTCTCCATATTTTTTTTTATATTAAGTATATTATATAAAATTTCGTACAGACCCCCATTTAGAAATCATGTTATTTACATACTCATGTTTTTGCGTTTAAGTATTTTATGAAATAGTTTATATTAAATATTGTACAGGGTCTGTACATTTAAATTTAATTTACTTGCTGTGTTTTTGCGAGTATATTATAAATAATATATTTATGACGATTTTATATTAAATTACTCTTTTGCATGATTTAAGTTCTATATTTTATTTAGTGTAGAAAATCAAAGAATATTCTATTTTTGTTGTTTGTGCAATAAGAGTTATATTTTTATCGAAAATGGCCTAAGTCGGAAACCCAAAGTTTATATAATATTTTTCTATAGTTTTTGGAAATTCAGATCTTGAATATATTTTGAAAGATTTTTCTTAAAGATAAAATCACGCTAGGTCGATTTCTAGTCAAAAAAAAATTAAAAATGTATAATGTAACAAATATTAAAACAAGCAAAAACACAGCAAATAAATATGTTTACAAACAAAATGTCTATAAAATTGTACAGATGATTTTTATAGCTGCTAGATTGACGTTGGGATATCCCAGTGTTGGGCTTCACCGATAACGGATTGTGTCGTCCCTCAAATCCAAAAAGTTATATTAATTTAATATAATTTTTTTTAAATCATATTTTTGTTATTAAATCATATTTTTCTTAAACTTTTTGTATAAAAACATTATAATCTTTTGTTTTTGCAAAAAAATATACATAATATACCTAAGATTTTTCAATCTAAAACAAAAGCTATCACAATCAAAAAGCTAAGCCGTTTTTGATGATCCAAACTGGACGGCACTCCTATACATTGCTTGCCCGTTTTCGATGCTGTGAAAATAGTTATAATTCATTTTAAATAACTTTTGGCACCGGACTTTAACAAATAATGAAATAATTGTGAAATATTATAGGTATAGTTTTTCCATTCACGAAGGTGGGTTTATCTTTGTGTGTGTGGATGTGTAAGTGCATGTTGTTTCTGTGTGAGAACCACGGATTTAAGAAATGAGAGGATAGGCTATGGAGTGGCCCGCGTCGCAACATCAAGCCTAAACCAGCTTGTTCGGTCAGAATCGGGCACAAGTATACAGGGTTATTTGTAAAACACCGGTAACCACTCAGGACTGTATTACTGTCATCATAAGCATCAGCTATTGTTCTATGACTTTTATAATACATTTACCAAAAACAAACCTTCAAGATTTCGTTGTCCCACACATTTCGGCCCCCGCCGCCCTAACCTCGCTCCCCTCGCTATTGTACTATCGCTTAATTTTGCTTAGCATAGACTTCGTAACATTTAGAGCGTTCAACTTAAATATTTTTCTTTTTGAATGAAAATCTGAAGTTTTAAAAGTCATAGAACATAAATTGTTGTTTATGATGATAATAATACAGTCCTGAAAGGTTACTGGTGTTTTACAAATATGAAATTACCCTGTAACCTGTAACCAATTTACTCAAAATGAAAAGTGATTCGATTGAATGTTTGAAATACATTGCTGTGTGTATCTTGAGGCGGGTCACAATCCAAGCAACAAATGGCGCAATGGAATGTATAGTCAACGATGCTCTCAACACGTTTGTTGCGTGGTACGGTCGCTGGTGCGCTCCGCACTATATGGTATTCTGTGGAAGCTAGATAGCGTATGCCTGAGTTTGTATAGTTATAATAATCGCATTGATTGGGTAATTTGTTAGTGTGTATCGGTCAAGTAGCCATTAATAGCGCTGCGTTCAGTGTGTGTGTTGGAAAATCTGGAGACATCGTGTTTCATAGGATTATCAAATAGCCCGTCTACTTATTTCTGATGTCTGTGGTGAGAACCATTGAATGAGAACTCACAAACAAATCTACACACACACAAACCCTTCGTGATGGTGCAACTGTTAGATAAACGGTTAGTTTTTGCTTTTGTTATAAATATTTTTAATGAAAAACATATTTATTATGAATCAGTTTTATAGCAGATTCGTCTAAACTTGTATATTTTTGTATGAGTCTCGAAAAAAAACCGTGGCACTCCCGCGAGTGCCGAGAGAAGTCAAAACTTGAACAATTAAGTGCCCACTGTGTTTGAATCGTTGGGAAATCGAAAAATATCGAAAGATAATGACTTCACCTTCAGTTATAAAATGAGCTTGCCGTAAAAGTTTACCGAGCACAGAACTAGATGGCGCTACTGGTAGGTGTCGGTGAGCAGTCACGTGACTCGCACGTGCCCTTTTCGAGGCGAATCCAAGAATTTATTCTCATCTCAAAAAAAGTAATAAATATGTTTTTCATTAAGAATTGCTTTTTGGGTAGGCGCGGTGTTATTTTTTTCGTATTTTATCAAATAGTTTTCATTATACTCTCCAGTGTCGTCTGTTTCTTTCAAAATCGTATTCCAAAAATATCTCCTCTACCATTCAAACTGTCATTTTGAATTTTGTTAAATGGGGGCTTGTTCCACTATCTCCGAGTAAACTATTGATTAACCTGCCAAGTAAAACTACACACAGTTACAAAATTATACTCTTCTATAAAATAATGTTAACTGATAAATTACAAGCTACTGTTAATAGATATAGTACTTGAGACTTTATTTAGAGACTGGAACAAGTGCTCAGACGGTTTAATAAGATGTTGTAGTCAAGAAAAAAATGTGGTAGAGGTAATTTCGACCATTAGTTTAGTTATTTTTTGACTGTGTATTCCTGTTAAGGTGTGTTGTTGCCATTTTCATTTTTTTTTATTTTAGGTTAAACATTTAACTTCTCGCAGTAAGATTTTTGAAAATTCTGATTATTGTCTGTTGTTTAGTCTTTATGTTTGTTAGATAAATCATATATTTATCCTCTGACCGTTGTTTTTGGAAAATCTATAGTTATTATATAATTTTATATAACTTTAATTGTAGCTCCCAAAAATCATGTATTTTTTTATAGTTTTTCCAAAAATACCGTTAAATGAATGTGAAAATAGTAATAATGGTTACCATTTATGATAATTTCTACATTGCCAAAATTCGAACTTATCTTGTTCTGATAAAAAAAAAGTTAGGGGACCTGTTTTTAAAAATTAAAAATAAGTGAAAAAAACTTAAATTACTAGTATAAGTATTACAAGCTATTTTATGAAACAGGTCCCGAAAAGATATAAAAAAAAATTAATTACGCGGGTAGTCAAAATTTTGAAAAAAGTGATAAAATCGAATTTACTTGGCAATTATTTAAATGGGAGTAGATTAAGCTGTATTTAATGTTTTTCGTCACAATTTAAAAACTATTTCTTTCGTTATTTTTTCAAAATCTTGCCAAAGCTCCGATTCACCAAAATTTAAAACAGAATTTTATTACTTTTAAAAGTTGTTTTTTTTTTAACTTATGTTGTCCAGTCATTTGTTCAGTAGGACCGCTGGGATCACTTAGAATAGTCTTAATACTATGTGATTTCTCCTGTTCCTTCGCGACCAATACTAGAACCAGGGGAACACGGTTTGGGGCCTAGCGCTTAAGGCTCAATGCACATTGAATTGGCAAGCGACGCGTCAATTAGTTTTATAGCGCACTATTATAAAACTTACCGAAGCGCTCGTGGTCGTGCTTGCTTAGTCGTTCTTGATAGATCGTCGAAGTTAAGCAACGTTCGAAACGGTCTGTAAGTGAATGGGTGACCGCCAGTGGCATTTTCATCTGAGCGCTTCCGTGCTTCGGAGGGCACGTTAAATTGTCGGTCCCGGCTATTTAAGTCGTTAAGCCATGACGGAGGCCTTAAGGCGGCCTAAAAACTCCGTCACCAGAGTTGGCCACTGACTCATACGAACTTACTTATTATAAACCTTATGAACTGCGCGGCCCGCTAGATGGCTTCGCCAAATCTCGTTAATTCTACAAGCGTTTCTATATCTTGTACCATTGTTCATAAGGTTTATAATGGTGCGCTATAAAACTAATTGACGCGTCGCTTGCCAATTCAATGTGCATTGAGCCTTAGGTGATTCCTAACACTAAATTGTCTCACCGCTGGGCAAAGGTATCCCCTCAGCCTATAGCATCATCTCATTCGGGGGTTAATCATGATATTGTTCAAGTGCATTTGCATGGTGATGTATGTCTCGATATAATGGCGTGATTTTAAAATTTTGGTGCTCGATTTTTCCGAATTCGCATTTCCGTTTTAAGAGTACAATATTTAGCGCACATTAGTGACAGAACGCTAGAGTTTATCTTTTTTTTTTTCTAGTTTAAATGAAATATTTACCATAGGTTAAGTGAAAAGCAGAAATGTAGATGATAGGGCGTACTGTTATGTTTTTTTTTGTGGATGTTGGTTGGGAGATTGTGTAACTGGTTCATTTTTTATTACTGGTTTAATCCCCCTTAGCGTTTGTCTAGGTACCGGAGAATAGATAAAAATGACAGTAATGACATTAGAGTATGGAAAAAAGTAACTTTTATTTACACTACCCGTTTTATCGATACTCTAATGTCATTGCTGTTGTGGCGACCTCATAGCTTCGATGGCCTGATCTACAAGGGCATCGTAATAGAGTTGCCAATTAGCGACCTAGCTACTTCAGAGCTTCACCGCTAGATGGCGCTGGCGCGCTACCAACCGACGCGATTTGAATCCTAGATCGCGCTTAGGATTTTTACAAGCACATCTAACCTAGAACTATCCGACATTGACTGTCGGCTGAAAGGCCCTAAGGTATGTGGACCAGACGGCGTCGACCTTAGTGAGGTGAGATCTCCCCCTTTGTCATGAATTGGGGGAATTACACCTACCCCCAAACTGTAATTTTTATCTATTTTCCGGTACCTAGACGAACGCTAAGGGGGGTGTGATTTTAGACAAAAATCTATGGGATTTTATGTTTACCAAGAAAAAATTATCGGCCTAAATGTAGAACCAGTCTCACAATTAAGATTTTCCTGTCATAGGGAAAAATTCCCGCCATCATTTGAGGTTATATTTGGAATAACTAAAAATAAATATATTTTTAAAAGTAGGTACGCTCTAAACAGACCAAAGCTGTGAATATGATGTAAAGTTCGTAATGTAAGAATAAAGTATGGCTTTTACATAACATGACTTTGATTTATCACCTCCTAGAAACAGCATCAAAATTGGACGAGCATTGTAGGTATCATCTACTACGGTATCCTTAAATGAACCGCCTACCAAGCAAGTAAGCAAAAAGTAATTCATGCTTTTAATCCGAGCTTTGTAATAGGTAAAGCAGCAAAAGCATTAGGGCTCTTAATAATAAACTTGACTAGTTATTATGAATAACCATACTATTTAGTTTATGCATGACATATCTTTATGTCAAGTTTATTAGTAAGTATGGGCCTAGGTGTGTGGTTGCCTAAACTACGATTAGGCATTTGTGAAGTAAACCGATATGCGCAATATACAATTTTGTATGAAACATGTACCTACGTTCAGTACTCTCTCTGAAGTCAGATGCACTACTATTGCGCAGGTTTGGTAGAGTAGGCGAGATAGCACGATGCAACCTATGCGAGTGAGCGAGGCAGCTATGCAACGTTGTCTTCGTCTTTTAAGTGCCATCAAAAATGGGTTCTGCGCAGCTATTTCAGAGAGCTAAAGATCGGTTGTGACATCACGATTATCTGGATACGATTATATTACACATTTTAAACTTTCGCGACTCGAAGACATTTTAAATTTTATAACGGGACTTAATCGCGTAGGTATAACATTTGTTTATTTACCTCGACGTTTCAGTAGCGTTACAGCTACCGTGGTCACGAGAACGAGAACGTCTTCTCGTGACCACGGTAGCTGTAACGCTACTGAAACGTCGAGGTAAATAAACAAATGTTATACCTACCTACGCGATTAAGGGCTGGTTTCACCAAAAGTCAATCTAACAGCCGGTTAGTTAATCGCGGTTAGGGAATTTTCCTTCAAACTTCGTTGTTATTTCTGTTGCTATGGTTACGGCGCGAACTTTGTAATGATTTTGGACGTTGATGCAACATATTTTTAATTTTCTACGATGTCAACTGTCAGTGAGCTATCCGGCCGCCGACCAGCGGTTAGATTTAGCGGCTTGTTAATGAAGATTTCCTTTGTAAAGAACACAAAACATCGTAACGGTCTGTTAAAATCTTAATCCGTTGTTATTTGTCGTACTAAAATTGAACTAACGCTCTGTTAGCCAAAGTTTGGTGAAACCAGCCCTAAGTCCCGTTATAAAATTTAAAATACGATTATATTATCTGGGGTAGCGCCAGTAACTGATAAGTTGAGGAGCAATCGGTTAGCGTGGTATGGGCATGTAATGCGGAGGGATGAAAGTCATGTAACTAAAAGGGTGATGGAAATGAATGTAGATGGATGTGAGTAGAGGTAGACCTTAGAAAAGATGGATGGATTGTGTGAAAGAAGATATGGGTAAAAAAGGAGTTGATACAGAGATGACGAGTGATAGAGGAGAGTGGAAGAGGAGAACATGTGCCGACCCAGCATGAGCGGGATAAGGGCAGGCCAGGCCAATGATGATTATATTATCTGGGGTTGTGCGTAACTTCTAGGTTCATTCATTCATCGTGTCAATGTGCTCATTAAATTAGCTTGCTCCAAAATGAAGCCACCACTATGGTCATATCTGAAGCCGCAACAAGGTCTTCCTGGGTGCAGCTGGTTGGGCACAAAGGGCAGGAAAGGAGATGCGACATATTTTGTGTTGGGGCTCCGCACTCAGTGATTTGGGACTTCTAGGTAACGACTTCTCAAAATTCGTATGAATTAAATCTCAAAAGTGCAAGTAGATAATTACTTACCGACATTTTCCCTAAAGTTATTAAGAAAGCATTACCGCATTACATACCTCCATCATGGTACTTATTCTCTCATTATGAAGGCGTGGTTTCGGAAGCCACACCCGAAAAAGACCAATTTTCCCACAAAAAACTACACCGACTCCTCCCGCCATTTTGCCAACATAACTTGTCATCTGTCAAAAGTTTGACAGCTCTATAACATCAAAAATAAGGTCGAATTCGGCGCAAAGTTTTTTTTTTAACTGAATTATGGTTTACAATGCTAGCAGTGGATCCGTTTGGCACAATTGTAATAATTAAAGATAATTTTCTTCATCGTGTAGGTATTTTGTTGTTTTTTGACGAATGTTTTGGTCCAGTTTACTGGCTTTTTGTTTTGGAGAAAATATTCGGCTGGTTGCGTAGCAGGAAATATTAGGAAAGCAATTTGGATGTGGTAGTAGTAGGTGCCTATATTTGACACTAAATGTAAGTTGGTAGAAGCAGTATAAGTTTAAATAGGCCCCATTCTGGCGACGGAGTGGATTAGCTTGCCGACCTCTGTCATGGCTTAAAGACTGAATAGCCAGGATCTACAATTTAAGGTCCGACCCGAAGCGCTTCTATGCTTCGGGCGGGACCTGGAGCTGAATTGATAATGACACTAGCGGTCACCCATCCACTCTGAATTGTTTCTTCACTTTGACGAAGCTAAACCAGAAAACATTTGGATAAAGTTACTTTTATCCACACTCTAATGTCATTACTGTCATTTTGAACTATTCTCCGGTACCTAGACAATCGTTATGCTAAGGGGGCAGGCCATTAGACATCACAAAGGATCTTAAAAAGATCTGCCCCCTGAGCACGATCACACTATCTCCACAGTAAAGAGTACCTAAATGACATAAGTTTAGGCAAAAGGTACTTTTTTACGACCGCAAATAAATAAAACTCAAAATCGTCTGAACCAAAATGACATTTTCTCTATTCTACCGTGGTCATGCTATAGGCTGAGACAGTGTCTGCCGCGCATCGGGGAAACATTCGTGATCCTGATAGAGCAGGCTGGAAAGAGGTTTAATACAATGCCGTATCTAAAACCGAGCACACTTCATTTCTCACATCCCATCAAAATAAATTTACAGTGTATTTAACGGTTTCTGCAGCATTTTGGCTTTTTAGGGGTCCGTATTACGTTGTAAAAACGCCACGTTTTTCACGAGAAAGGGTCTTAAATACATTCTTTAGTCTTAACAAGAAGATTTATTTGGACCCACATTCAAGCAAATGTTAAAATGTAAATGACAAAATCGCTGCGACAGACTCATGTTTTAGTTTGAGAGCTGTGATGACATCATATCTAGCCCCAAACTAAGCAAAGCTTGTACTATGGGAACCACCCGAGATAAATATTTGAATATCATAGGTACAAACATTTATCCCGCGGCGGGGATCGAATCCGCAACCTTCTGCGTCACAAGCGGGCTTTCACCCACTGCGCCACAGATATCAGAGGTATTCAATACAATCTTGCAATTTCGCATCAAAAATGCAATTAATGTCGGCCCTTCATTAATATCCGTCTTGCAAATTTCTTAATATGATTTAAAAGCAATATTGCACCATTGTGCGTTGATGAAGACACTTTGATAAGTTTTATGACGTTTGACAAATGATGTTTTGAAGGTAGAATGTGAGGTGTGCTTCGCAGCCATTTTGTAAAAAAAAGAAAAAGAATTTTAGTAATCTTTTCATCAGTTTTACAGATTTTACGCCAAACCACGGTAAATAAATGCTCAATACCTATTACCTGGGCTGTTATTACCAATGTCCCAGGTACCTACTACAGCGTCTGTTGAGTGTATGAATGAATAGGCCAGTATAGGCTCACCCAATGATGTTATACAGGGTGTAAAAAGACGTCTACCGAAGCCGAAAGGGGTAGGAACAGCATCCCAACACACAACCAAATCCAAAAGGATTTTCCGAAAAAATCATTATATCCGGAGAAAACAGCGTTTGAAGAGCGCTGTTTGCGTATGTTCTGGGCGCGTTGTTTTACGTAGATTGCTGAATTTTGAGTTTTAACTGTTTCTTTCTTTTACAAATGAGATTATTAGGTAGGTATGATCTTATTTTGTTGTAATAGTAGTAAATAACCGAAATTAACATAAAATGACTAAGTTAAGTAAAAAAAAATTCGCGTTTTTTTTTCGCTAAATATGTTTAGAATCATGGTCTGATTGCAACCCCTCAGTTTTCGGTAGCAGTCTTTTTACACCCTGTATACTATGGCTCTACCAAAATAGAGAGATCACTAGAGATAAATCCTACTTTGATTACATTACACATTTCATTTACAAAATAGCGCTTAAGTCTTTTGTATTGCGTTTGTATGAAATACCGTTGTGTTGTTTGACACCCGTTGTAAAATTTCTATTATGATGTTGAGGATTTTAGGAATATTCAGATCATCAACTTTCATTGCTAAAAATTCTTAATTCTGATCACGTTGGATTCAATAGGTAGGTATCTACGCGCCGCGCCGCGCACCGCTGACGTAGGACACTTCAAGTTTGTTGTTTCCGCGCCTCTTCGCGTCCATAAGACGCAGGGTAACTAGATACTAACTATTAGAACGACCTCTGTGGTGCAGTGGGTGAAAGCCCGCTTGGGATACAGAAGGTTGCGGGTTCGATCCCCGCCGCGGGATAAATGTTTGTATGATCTGCAAATATTTATCTCGGGTCTGGGTATGTATAATATGTAAGTATGTATAATTTTCTGTAATTTTTATAGAGTGCTAATCCACACTTGGTATTTCATTAAGAAATGAAAAGTCTTATCAAAATGTTGGATTCCGACGGGATTCGAACCCGCATCGATCAGTCGATCCTCCTAAAGCCTTCCTATCCTAATTCATTGGAGCACCCAACAGGATGTATCTTACTTACCCACTAAGCCTACTTTGGTTCAAGCCACATTGAATTGGCAAGCGACGCGTCAATTAGTTTTAAAGCGCACCATTATAAACCTTATGAACAATGGTACAAGATATAGAAACGCTTGTAGAATGAACTGATCGCGCCGGCGCGTCCTGCTTGATGGCTTTTCAAGAACTCGTTAATTCTACAAGCGTTTCTATATCTTGTACCATTGTTTATAAGGTTTATAATGGCTTGCTTTTAAAACTAAAAGTTGCTTCGCTTCCCAATTCAATGTGCATTGAGCCTTAGACCTAAACTACACCCATATAACAATGTATGTATGTATATTGTATGTAACAAGCAATGAATAAATTATTGTTTCCATACGTTTGTATGGAGAAAGAGCCGGTCCTTAGACGTTGTCCATCGTAACTCATAGACAACGATTGAATCTCTTTTGATACGATCTCCTTCATAAAAATACAGCTACAATAAAACTCAAAACAAATATCAATTTTATGACTGATTGTATCCTTTTTTTACGACATTTCGTTTTTCAAATCAGGTTTTTGACAAAATAACTTTATTTATACAGGGTTATTTGGAAAACACCGGTAACCTCTCAGAACTGTATTACTATCATCATAAGGAACAACTTTTGTTCTATGACTTTTTACAAAAACAAACATTCAAGATTTTTTCCTATCTAAAACATTGTCCTATCGAACACATTTCGGCCCCCGCCGCCCTAATCCCCTCACTTCGCTTTGTACTATCGCTTTTGTTTCGCATAGATTTCGTAACATTTAGAGCGTTCAATTTAAATGTTTTTATTTTTGTATGAAAATCTGATGAAAAAAATAATGATGAATTTTTAAAAGTCAGAACAAAAGTTGTTCCATAAGATGATAGTAATACAGTCCTGAGAGGTTACCGGTGTTTTACAAATAACCCTGTATAAAATGCCACAAACTTATCTGGACCGATGGCCAAAAAAGAGGAACTAAGGTAGGTAATTGTAGGTAATTTTTATATATTTTTTTAAATTGTTATAATTTATATAATTAAGTTTTTGTTTATAATTGTAACACCGCCTCCTCTCTCGTTCTCTTCTATCCAGTTCATCCAAAGGTTGCCTGGAAAAGATCACTCTGAGTGATAAGGCCGCCCATTGTGCCACTGAATTTAGACTTTTTTTAGAAGTTTTTTTTAATTTTGTAATTTATATTAAGGTGTAACAATAAAGAATTATCTATCTATATAAGGGTGATCGCACAGTCCAGCCAAGCCGAACACGGCGAACTATCAATTCAATACAGAAAATGCTGCTGACGTCAGAAGCGAGCCGCATTTTCTGACGTCATTAGCGTTTTTTGTATAGAAAAATGACTGCGGCGCGTTCGGCGCGGTGTGCAATCAGGTTCACCTTTCGATACCAGCGTCTCTCCCACCGGTCCAGATAAGTTTGTGGCACTGTCTTATTAGTATTTGTTGATAAATCTTTGTAACAACAAGCTTTTTAGCTAAGCAATGAGGGCTTAAAAACTTTGTCTACATTCAATGGTCTTTAAGAAATGAAAAGTCTTATCAAATTTTGGATTCTGACGGGATTCGAACCCGCATCGATCAGGCGTTCCTCCTAAAGCCGGAGTGCCTTACCGCTCGGCCACAGAATCCTACTTGCCGGTGTCCAAATTTTCGATAAGCTCATATTTTTCGGTTGAGCACCGATTAGTGTGGATTGTGAGTGAAGTGTGGATTAGCACTATACAATTACAAAAAAAAAAACATTGGAATGTACCTAAGCCTTTACATCTAAGTACCTATATTGGATGATCTATACGTTGTCTGGAGGGATAGATGCCTACACTCGGCTAGTGCCGGGACATTGTTTGTGATGGAGGCTTGTAGCACCTAAACCATACCCTCAGCTTACCTAATCATGTCCACAGGAAAGACGTCAATACGTGTGGAGCTGACTGAGCTGCGCGTTTCCTCACGATGTTTTGTTAAGCGCATGTAATAGTACATTACGATATTAGTGCGTAAAGATGGTTATAACATGCGAGGCGGAATTTCAGCCCGAGCCGCAGGCGAGGGCGTAATTGAGCCGAGCATGTTATAACCAATACGCACGTATATCGTACGACGTTTTTTAACACATTTGCGAGGAAACAGAAAAAAAAAACATTTAAATAAACTCAATCTGTGAATGCACACTGTTGCTTTCCCGCCATTTTAACAGCGCGCTATCGCTGCCTACTGGCGCCGCGCGGCGATTAGTTCTCCTTTGAATAGCAACAGCGCGCTGCTCACTAGCTGGAGGCACGACTCCAGCTCGGCGGCGATCAGTTCCATATTTGAAATGGCAAATAATGCTGTTATGGAATTTGTATGGACTATAACATAACTATTTGCTTTGATAACACACGCGTTTGTTATGACCCGCTTTACATATCTAAAACCGGTGGAATTACATCAGCTTTACGAGCAAGGGTGTTAAAAATACGAAAACACCATTGATGCAAGGCTTGTATTGAACCCTCGACTTTCGTATTAAATAAATAAATAATGCTGGATAATTCACACAGTACCATCTAGCGCCAACCAAACTAAGCCAGAACTGATATATTACTTATACTTTTTGTTTTTATTATACATAGAAACACCCAGACCCGAGATAAATATTTGCAGTACAAAAATTTATCCCGCGGCGAGGATCGAACCCGCAACCTGCGTCCCAAGCGGGCTTTCACCCACTGCGCCACAGAAGTCGTCACATTATTATCACATTGTCGTCGTATCGAAAGGCACAACCGCATTCGACCAACACGGCTCTCAATGACGAATAAGCCTACGTAAACTAAAAAAAATGCCGAGCATAGGGTGGTCAACGCAATCAAGATTAAAAAAATATCTAAAAACCATAAAGTACTTTCCAAAAACTCACAGACATGGATCTAATAATTATGGTTTTTATAAAAAAACTCGACGCAAATTCCAAGTTATCGATGCACATCTAATACATAAAATATTTGCTTGTATGACTGGTTTTCATCGAAGCACTCGTGGTGAAGCTTGCTAGGGACTTCTTTCGCTATTTTGCAGATTAGTGGCTCAGCTATTTTATTTTCGTTTTCTTGTGTTTTACTAGGTTTTATTATGTAATTTCGTTGGCATTTTACTAATGAGCCCGCAACAGGAGATTTGGCAAATGGAATAGAGGAGTATTCAAGAAGATTTTTCTTTGACGAAAGATTTCCGTTGGAATTTAAAGTGACAAGCGGCCATGTTTTCTTCGAAACCATTGACAGGACTGACTGTCAGTCAGTCCTGTCATGACACGAATTTTTAAACATTAAAACTTGTCATTGGCGGAAATACTGATATTACATAATTTAATAAAAGAAGAAGAAGCTTTATAAGTCGTTCTTAATAGATCTTCGAAGTTAAGCAACGTTCTAAACGGACGCCAGTGGGTGACCACCAGTGGCATTTTCAACTGAGCGCTTTTATGCTACGGAGGACACATTAAATTGCCAGTTAAGACTATTAAGTCGGCCATGACGGAGGCCTTAAGGCGGCCTAAAAACTCCTTCACCAGAGTTGGCCACTGACTCATACGAACTTACTTATCATAGGATTTAATTGAATAAGTAGGTCTGGAATAGATGCTAAAAGATCTGAGAGAAAGTCGTGATGATGAGTGAATGAATGAAATGAATGAATGAATGAAAAACTCTTTATTTTTTTTCTTTATTGCGGCACAAATGTTTGTATGATCCACAGATATTTGTCTCGGGTCTGGGTGCTTTCTATGTATATTATGTATTTACGAACAAATAGTATATCAGTCATGTTTATTAAAAAAAAAAAAAAAAAAAAAAAATGTACCTAGTACCCATAACGCAAGCTTACTTTGGGGCTACATAATGCTGTGTGAAAGGTTCAGCATTATTTATTTATTGTGTGATGTTTGTTTTGTTGTACTTAATAATGCATGAAATATAATCAGATGCAGTCGCAGGCGCACGCTAGTACAGATTGCCTCCAGGCACTGGATGCGATCACTGGTTTTCAAAATAACTGCAACTTATCAGGGCAGTTGTCTTTTTGGTGCACTCGTACGAGCCAACGACTTTACCTGCCTTAAAGTAAGTAGATACCTATTTCAATCGAATCGTTTCTTAATCTATACAATGGCATAAATGATTTGGGAACCCCCTTTTAAGTAAAGATATACCTGTGTTAGGGTTTCGCTCTTCCCATAATGAGTTTAGTTAAGAATTAAGTAAGATTTATCAATATAAACGTTCTAATATAATCTAAAAAGTTTCTTATTATGCTATTGTGTGCATGCAAATATACAAGTGTGTGAGTGTGTGTGTATGTGTGTGTTTGTGTCTGTCTGCGTGAGTGTGTGTTGAATGAGAAATATACTATACTTTATGATATTTACAATACAATAGTTTATTGTAAAACATATAACAATGAAAAAAATAAGTGTAGGCACAGAAAAAAACATGAATTACAATGGGCGGGCTTATCGTTAAAAGCGATCTCTTCCAGGCAACCTTTGGATGGACAGGACGTATTTGAAAGATAAGGACAGTAGAATTTAATAAGTTATTCGAAAAATATGCATTGAACTACCTAATAATCTGATGAATAAAATTACATACCTACTTACCTATTTAATTGTTTACTACACTTAAAATACGTCCAGAGCTGACTAAGCTGCGGACGTTGTCTTTCCTGTGGACATGATTAAGCTGAGGGTATGGTTTAGGTGGTACAAGCCTCCATCTCAAACAATGTCCCGGCACTAGCCGAGTGTAGGCATAGCCCTCCTGACAACGTATACATCATGTAATATAGATGTAGGCTTAAGGTTAAGCGAAGTCGGAGCTTGCAGCTAGTATAACACAAACAAACAAAACCAAAAAATACGACCACTCACTGTGAGACAAAGTGGACGTCGTTTTGGTCCTTTATTTAGATGTTTACATTTTTCTTATTTTTGATCCCAAATGTGGCTGAGATTTGTTTTTGATTTGTCATAGTGGTTTTGCAAAGAAATAAGTTTAAACTGGCATTAGATAGTTGGTAGAGACAGCGATAAAAGTTCATAGAACATTTCAATGATATTAAATCTTCGGAGGTAGATGGTTGCCTGTAAAAAATGCAGTTAAAAAATTGTAGAGAGAATGACAGTCGTTTGACAAAGCGAGTGTATGAGGCGAGTGTGTATGGGACAGCTGGAAGGGGAAGGCCTAGGTGAACCTTCTTGGATCAAATTGGCGACATTTTGGCTAAGGGCCAGGTCAATCCCAAAACCGACGAGCATGCATGGAGAATGTAATGAGAGTGAATGAGGCGAAAGTTGTGTGTCAGGATCGTAGCGACTGGAGATCCGTGGTCTCTGCCTACCCCTTTGGGAAAGAGGCGTGATTTTATGTATGTATGTAAAAAATTGCATCTACAACCGCTAGGTGAGGGCCTGGTGACCTGCACAGGTTTTCACAAACCTATCGCAGGCACCAGTCTCTCACAAATCTGGTCTAACTAGTGTTAAGCACAGACTAAACAATTACAGTACGAAGTGTTAGGTTAGGTAAAGTCGTGGGTTCGAGTCCCGTACCCGCACTTTCGGAAATTTTAAGTACTAAAACTGCACCCATGCGAGATTTCAAACTTTTACGATCCGTAGTGTGAGGTATAAAAATAATTACGATGACTCATTAAAATAAGTATTTAATTTTGTATTTTGAACAAACCATAAAATTGTCTTAAACAGTGCAAAATCAAGACATTATCTCGGTTCTAACATGTTATGAAACACGCCGACATTTTTTTCTTATTTGCTAGAGCTAGGTACGTCTTTGTGTCGCAGTGACCACAAGCGGTGGTTGGTTTGCGAGCGATTTTATGACATGCTTGGGTTCAATGACCTTGTTGCTACTAGTTGACATGAATAATTTAAATGTTAACTTGACAAAGACCAATTACATTCAGTTCAGTACCTATGCAAGCAAAATTAATCCTTTAAATATTACATATCGAAACACAAACATTTCAGAAGTTGAAAGTACAACATTTCTTGGTATAATCCTAGACAAACACTTAAATTGGAAAGCTCATGTAGATAAAGTTTGCTCCAAGGTCAATAGATTCGTATACGCTCTCTATAGGTTAGGAAAAACATCGTCCCAGGCTATACAGTACTTATGGCGTATCATGGCTATGTGGCCTCAGTTCTAACCTATGGACTTATTCTATGGGGGAACTCGACTGATATGCCAAGAGCATTTATAACTCAGAAAAAGTGTATCAGAGCATTAGGTGGAATACCGCCATGATGGGTATCTTGTAAACCATTATTTAAGAAACTCGAGATCCTCACTTTGCCCAGCTTCTACATTTTGCAGGCGGCTCTGTTCGTTAAAAAACAAAAAAACTCTATTTGTAAAAGCAGCTCAGTTGTATCCAAGAAATACGAGAAACCGAGACAGAATTGTAATGCCAAAAATCCCTAGAACAGCAATGTATTTAAATAGTAGCCATGTTGTGTGGAACCATTTATAATTCTATACCCCATGACATAAGAAATTTACCCCTTCACAAATTTGCAACAAAATTAAAATTATGGTTGCTAGATAAATGTTTTTACTCTATTAATGAATTAATAAAATAAATTAGGTTATCAAAGTGTAATGTTGCGTCTGTTAATGATATAATAAATTAATGAAATGCTTGCCACACACGCGAATGGACAGAGTAAGGAATGAGTACATAAGAGGAAGTGTGAAAGTGGCGCCAGTGAATGAAAAGATGAGGAGCAACAGGCTAGCATGGTATGGGCATGTAATGAGAAGGGAAGAATGTCATGTAACTAGAAGAGTACTTGGTATGAATGTTGATGGATTTACGAGTAGAGGTAGGCCAAAGAAAAGATGGATGGATTGTGTGAAGGATGACATGAGTAAGAAAGGGGTGAGTGTTGAGATGACGGCTGATAGAGGAGAATGGAAGAAGAACACATGTTGTGCCGACCCCACATAATGTGGGAAAAGGGCAGGGAGATGATGATGATGCTTGCCACACACACACACTATATTTAAAATGTTAAATGCTAAAATAATTGTTATTGCATGCTATATAATATAACTTAATAATTAGAGAAAAATTATTGTACACCAGCGTAAATTGGTAACATAGAGACCCTACATCGACCTATTTATAAGATCTGTTTTTTAATATTATAATTTAATTTTTTTTTTAAAACAATAATAAATAAATGCTTGAAATGATTGAAATGATAGTTGCTACTTAGTTCATACGATGTTAATACCTAATCTAAACCTAAAGTTATATTATGCAAACCGCCTTCCATTTATGCCTGATAATGCTTTTCTCACGTAAATTGCCTGGAAGAGATCGCTTTCAGCGATAAGGCCGCTAGTTGTCTACCTAAAGTTATGTGTATTTTTTTTCTTATAATTATATCTTCTTCGCTGTGTGTTTGTGTATACAATAAAGAATTATCTATCTATCTATCTATCATTATCTCTACGGTAGAAGCGACCAACTCTGGTGACGGAGTTTTTAGGCCGCCATAAGGCCTCGTTGAATAGCCGAATTTAACGTGCCCTCCGAAGCACGGAACGCTTAGTAGAGTACGCAGCTCTACACTAAAGAGGTATAGGGACTTTCATTTTAATCTAACTTTTAGGAATTGGTTTCAACAAATAAAATAAAAAAATATATATATTAGTAATGTATTTTTGTTTTGTTAAGAAAATCCCGATTGACCGATGGACCAAGGCGGTTACCGAATGGTGGCCAAGAGATATGGGGCGGCCTCGAGGCAGGCCATCGATGGTCAGACGACTTTGAGGGGGCGGTAGGAGAGCAGTGTGTCCGGCACAAAACCGCCAGGAGTGGCGTGAAAGAGAAGAGGCCTATACCCAGCACTGGGTGTTACTGGCTGGATAGATAGATAGAAGAAAACCCCGAGAAAATCAATAAAGACTATCCTTTCAATTGATTGTTGCTTCTTGTATAACAGTCCATTAGAGCGAGTGACGTGATGTAGCTACGCTGCGATTGGTGGACTTTGAACATTATTATGTATCTAACATGTCCTAAAAAATCAATAAAAGATAATGAAGTGATAACTTAAATCGGCTTAGGAATTAAATTGATAACGGTCAAACGTCTGTTTACAACCTAAAAATTAGGCTTTGTCAGTTTCTGTAGTTGAAAGTAAAAGCCTCAGGGTAATTCTACTCCTGTTCCTTCGTGACCGATACCGTGAACCACAACAAACACGGTTTGGGGCATAGAGCTGAGGGATTTATGCTGTTCAGTCTATGGTTTGGGGCCTTTCTTTGGAAGAGCCTGGACGTTCTATTTTTAAATACTTCACCATCAATGGATTTTACACCTAAAAGTTCTAGAATGGTAGCCCCGCTGTCAGTCTGACCACACCCCAAGTGCAGTATACGCCCGCACTCCACCCCGCCCGTATTTTATTGCCTACCCGCATCGCAACATAATTTTTTACGACTTACTGTATCTTAAAAAACACTTCGGTACAATAATTTCCACCTTTTTATCCGGATGTCTTGATGCAATGCAAATTGCACTGTATTTTTTATGGTGTAAGGTCCTTTTTGCTAAATGTAATTGTGGTACTAAAATGGTGGGTTATTATAGTATGGATATGACATTAGAAGAATATAATTAAATGTGGATTTTGTCCTTTGGGATACAATCTTTATCCATGCCAAATTTCAGCCTAATCTGTTGAATGAATTAATGAATGAATGAACACTTTATTGTACACCAAGAAATTAACAAAAACAAAACATTGAAAACAATTACAAGTTCATTATTTAGCTTAGCCTAGTGCGGAGTTGGCGGTAAATTATTTATAATAATTCTAATATTTATGTAAGTTTTATGAATAAATTGAAGTAGTACAACGGGCGGCCTTATCGCTGAAAGCGATTTCTTCCAGGCAACCTTTCAGCGGTTTAGGCGTGAAAAGTTAACAAACAGACAGACAGACAGACAGAGTTTCTTTGACATTTATAATATTATTATAATTAAGTAGGTATGGATTGTGACTGAATAATTGAAATGATTGGAGTCTTCGTCCAATCTTCGCGACTGTCTTCGTTAAACCCTCTGTGGGAATTCCCGAGTAAAACCAGGGTATGTAGTATGTTCTTATGAACACCGTGCTAACGCCATCTTTGGACTTATTCCCTTGTTTTTGCGTTTATTACATTTCATTCCCACATCTCTGTACTCGGAGTCTATACTAACAAAAATCAATGTTGTTAGTTTGTGTATTTTGCTTGAAAAAGTGACTATGTCATGTAAACTTACTAACCTAAAATAAGTCATTAAACATTGTTTAAAATAAGCTTATAATGTTTCACTATTCCATCTTCACCAGGTCAATAATGAGATTTGAATTTGAAATTTTTCAACATTGAGCGTCTTACCATAGAACGTGACATAAAGTTATTCCGGAGTGTCAACTGTCAAAATGTATGGTTATTCTTGATTTATTCGGTGGAATAACTTTATGTCACGATCTATGATAAGACGCTGAATGTTTTTAGCATAGAGACTTTCACCAAATAGATTTTATTATTATTTATTATTATTCATTTATTTCAGATTATCAATCAATCCATAAAAACATCAACAAATTATTTCACACACACACTTAAAACTACATACACAATAATTAATCAGATATACACCGCTATTTTATGACTACCAAAAAAAATTTAAGGACAGTTGCAGCATATGTAGAAAATGATAATGGCATGGTCAGAACTTTTTTTTATTTAACTATCACAAAGTTATCGAGGATTGTAGTCAACCAAAACCGAACAAAATTTTATGAAAACTGTACAAATAAGTACTATAGACAACAATCGCGTACAGACTCTCATTCGAACTTTGTTCTCGTATCATCCCTAGTCAGTAGAACCGCAGTAGCTATCATAAATCCATGTCTGACTCGTCTCGTCTCCTTTTGAGGTTATAATTTTTTTTTCTCTTTTTTTGAGTTTTAACTACATAAATGTGATCAGTAACAGACACCGAGACCATGTTTAAAATTTTTTTGGTAATTAAAAAATAGGGGTGTATAAAAATTTAATAAGTTAATTATCTTCAAAGGATCCGGAATATAAAAGATCTGAGAGAATGTCTACCGCGCTTATTATTAAAAGGAATTCTTGGATTCAATATGGCGTCTGTGACATAATACACTGCTTTATCTCCTTGGTTAGTAAAGTTTTAACGCATCAGAATTTCTGTGATTATCGAGGCCTCGAGGCCTATAGGCGGCCTAAAGACTCCGTTACCAGAGTTGACCACAAACTCATACGAACTCACCTACCTAAGCCAAGTCGCAGGCATAGCCTAGTCAGGTACAATTTAATTAACGCACCCTCTTGTTTACTTGTTACGTATTCCATATACGTCACATCGAGTTTTTATTTCACAGTTTATTCACACTGAGCGGACATTTTTTGCCGCTGAGATGGAGCTAAGTGGAGCAAAGTATGGTGGCTCTCTGAGCTTCTAAGGTGCACTTAAAATCTTTTACCACAAAGTTTATAGAAATCAAAATACCTCAAAGTTTACCTCTCGCTCGAGCTATGTGATTGGTCAATTCATTAATGGAATAGAATTGAATGAGTTGCTAAGGTTCAGTGCTTAGCTCTTTAGCAATGGAAGTCAGTGGAAATGCAAATTCATTAGTTTACATTTCCACTAACTGTGACCTCAGTGGCGCATGGCGTGGCGATGTTCGGCTGAAAGGCAAGTGTTGCAATGTTTGCATGGTCTGCAGATATTTGTTCCCAGTCTGTGTGTGTGTACCATACCATGGTACTCGCAGTTTCTGACCACATTGGCATTCTATTCAGTTCCTTCGCCTACTAGTAACGGCACAGAATAGAATCACCTAGCACATAATTAAAAATTTGAAGAGATTCCAGCGGCCCTCTGAATGCTTAAAAAAACAATGGCACTTCGGGAGTACCGACAGAAGTGAAAACATTAGGTAAGTGTGTATTTTTGAATCGCGAGGAAAAAATTCTAAAACGTCACCGGGCGCACGGCGGGAAACGTTTTGATAAAGGTTTACCGTGTTTAGTTACGGAGTTCAAAACTAAATGCTGCTGACGGTGGTATCGGTAACACTGTCATAGTTCAATAGATTTTTCCCATCTCAAAAATGCCCAATGCGCCTAAAAAAGTTTCAGAAAGTTAGACCGGATTTATTTTGAGCGGACAGAGATTTCGAGCGGATAATCCGCTAAATATACAAAGGTATGTAAGTAAGGAAATGTACGCATATTATGTACTAACACGGTAAATAGTTTTACAGTTGACTGGTTTTCTTTAAGATTTACATTCTGTTTCTAAGTAGTTATTTTTACTTTTTTAAATGAATGAAGGAAATGGCTAGAAAACTCTTTATGCTTCAAAGTATACCTATTTATACATAAGATACTTATAAAATGTATAAGTATGTATATTTATGCTTCCGACTGGCAGTGAACTGGATCAGTTGAGCTATCTATAGATCGTTTTTACGACGATCCTTAGTTAGCTTGACTGATTCTATTGTATTTTGTAATTTTATGTACATATTGTAGTAGCTTAGTTTCTGTAAATAAACTTTATTTTTAGTATGTGTAATATACTTACTAAATCTGGTTAAATAATATTTTCTAGATCGCAAACATAGGCTCACGCAAAGATGAGCTTCTCCCGCCTTTCCAGCCGTGACATCTGAAACTGACATTACTCATATCACTATGACATACTACGTGTGTGAGACTGAATGGTATTCTACAGGATAGAATACAAACACTACAGTATGTATAAAAAGACGTCAACCGAAGCCGAAAGGGGTAGGTACAGCATCCCAACACACAACGAAATCCAAAAGGATTTTCCAAAAAAAACATTATATCCGGAGAAAACAGCGTTTGAAGAGCGCTGTTTGCGTATGTTCTGGGCGCGTTATTTTACGTAGATTGCTGGTTTTTGAGTTTTAACTGTTATTTTTCTTTTATAAATGAAATTATCAGGTAGGTATGGTCTTATTATGTTGTAATAGTAGTAAATAACCGAAAATAACATAAAATGACTAAGTTAGGTAAATTTTTCTTTTCGTTTTTTTTTCGATTAGTATGTTTAGAATCATGGTCTGATTGCAGCCCCTCAGTTTTCGGTAGTTGTCTTTTTACACCCTGTATAATGAAACTATTATTTGCATTCCGACTGATTCGGTTCTCATACGTCACGTGACTGTTACAGACACCATCTCTGTCAGAATGGCCGAGTCTGGCAGACTCGATCACTCTCACACGTCGACCATTGTGTACAATGTGTGATGAATTAAGGTAGGTATAGCAAGAGATGATGACAGTCACGTGACTAGTTTGATATTTTTCTCCCATCTCAAAAATGCCCAATGCGCCCAAAAAAGAAGGTATGTCCACACTAAACTTTCGCGTCAATTCAACTAAAATAAAGCACGATACAGGATGATATAATTGAAATCAGTTTTCGCAGTTATATAAATAATATTGAGGTTATTCGCACGCTAAATGAGAGTGCGAGTATTAATGTGAAGTGCAATCATGCTTACGACGCGCTGGCAACCCTCCTAGCCCCCCGCGGCCGTCTGATGGTGTGCTGGCCGGCCCGCGCACTATTACACTCAACGTTATTTATAAATGTATTTTTTGCTACAAAATAATACTCCTTGGCAATAAAATAAATACGTAATCCTCTACCGTATTTATTAGGGAACACGTAGACAAAACTGCTTTATCCGTAGAAGTATCTCTAATATTTATTTATTTATTTATTTATTTATAACAGTTTTTGATAGAAAGCTTACAGTAGAACACCAAAACGCTAACTATCTAAAATTAAAACTTAAGTACATTCTCAAGATGTTAAAAATAATGGAGAGATTGTCATTGAAAATGTCGACATGTCCTCATGCAAATAGGCATTATGCAATGTGCGAGCCCTCAAGGTTGGAGCATATCTAAAAATGAAGATTTAAAGGTAACTTTGTGTTTTTTTTGAGTCAAATTAAGTCAATCGTGTTTGGACTAAATAAACAAATTTTCTAAACTATTCTTTGTCATCATAAAAATTTTTTTCGTTGATATAAAAAAAAACAGTGGAACTCAGGGAGTGTCGACAGAAGGGAAAACTTAAACGAGGTGTCGGTAACGGTTCTAAATTAAAAGAAAAACAAAAAAAAAAAAAAAAGAACAAAAATAAATAATAAAGTGCAAAAAGTTACTGGTACTGGGATTTGAACTCGCGGTAGTCTCACTCAGAACAAGAGCTCTTTACGCTTCTATTCTGACGATACAATGTGTGACAAATTATGGTATAGTGAGATGGTGTCGGTATTTTGGTAACAGTTACGTGACACGCGACTCGAGTTTGATGGTTTTTTCCCAATCTCGAAAATGCCCAACGCGCCTAAAGTTTTCACTTCAAAAAATATCAAGCTCTAGTTCAATCAAAAAGTGAGGTTCGTTAAAGCTTAAGGTGTACTCTTATTAAGCGTGTATAAGATGTAAAGGTACATTTGCACAACAACAATTTATGATATACTGTTTATTTAAGATTTTTCCAACTACCAGCGGGTAGGTACCTTGTTTGAGAAACAATGTACCACCGTCACTTTGATAGAGTCATTAGGAGCTGAGCAACTGATGTGTAGGTAATTGTGATCATGATTGTGTAGATGGTTATGAAATTATGAAGGTTGTAAAGCTAGTTTCGTTCCGAGCTATGGTCTTATTATAGTCATGGTGATGATGGATTAAATAATTTTCAGTGTTTTTAATTAGTTTTAACACCAAAATATATTCACACTATTTCAAAATAATTAAGTAATGTGGTTTTGAGTTTGTAAACCGTAACTACTAACCTGATTCTAAAAAAAACGTTCACAAAATATTCATGTTGCCATAGCTTTGTTATCATAGAATCTCAATAATGACCATAGCCTCCAGTATCAGTATTTTTTAAATAATATCAACTAGTAAAAATGTATGAAACTCTAGACCGTGACTATTTGTACAAGATAATTTAAAATATTCAGATACGAATCAAAAATATTTTAACAATAAAAACTATGCACACCAGGTCGGTTTTCAAGGTTATATCGTTATTTTTTACAAATAACAAAAAAAGCACAGCTCATAGGTAAGCACGATAGTTTATTGGCATTTTTAATAGTATCATAAAGTATCCAGATGACAAAAAGCCGTTGCACTGAATTAAAGTAATAACTATATCAAGTAGTTATTTGTAAAAAGTCCAAAGTCATATCAATGAATAAACCTTTTTTGACGATTTGACCATCAGATAATGAACCAGGTGTGAAGATAATTCTGATTGTATTTAATTATCAAAGTTGCCAAGCAACTTTTGGCGGTTATGAATAAAAGTCATAAATTGTCCTTGGGTCTTGTAAAACAAATAACATTTTGTATAAATATGAATTGTTTTTTTGTTCTTTTTTTCTCGGTAATGGCACCGGGCTTGCATTCCGTCTGTTCTGTCAAATAATTCATTCGTTTCACAGTTTATGCATCGCAATTATTAAATACTAGCTGCGCCCCGCGGTTTCACCCGCGTAAGTCCCGTTCCCGCGGGAATATCGGGATAAAAAGTAGCCTATGTGTTAATCCAGGGTATCACCTATCTACATACCAAATTTCAACCAAATCGGTCCAGCCGTTTTTGCGTGAAAGAGTAACAAACATCCATACATCCATACATCCATACTTACAAACTTTCGCCTTTATAATATTTATAGGATGGATTTAAATAATGCTATAATTGTGTAAAAGCAAATAAAACTTGAAACCGTCACTAGAAATGGCCAAATATAAAGTTACTGAGCTTTGAGTTGAGGACAGAGCGCAATGGCGTTTTAGGGGAGGCCTATGTCCAGCAGTGGACTGCTATAGGCTGATGATGATGATGAGCTTTAAGCATAGGGCTGTTTCCAGAAACGGTCACCTATCCAAGTTGTGACCAACCGGAACATCGCTTAAATTTATCTACGCTCTGAAGTGTTCGTGTTAGCTTGGTTAGTCGTTTTTAATGAAGTGCAGCAACATTCTGTGTATTGAAGTGGATGGGTGACCGCTAGTGGCATTATCAAGCGCTTTCGTGCTTCGTGGTCACGTGAATTGTCAGTCCTGACTCCTGATTCAAGTTAAGCCATAATGATTTAAACGGCCTAAAATCTTCGTCACCAGAGTTGGTCACTCACCACTACCTACCTAATACATTTTTTTCATGATGAATGGGTGGGCTCTTGACCTCGAAACTCACATAGGCAAAAATGAGGTCACAGGTCAACAGGGTCGAAGCTCAGCGGAAATACAGACGCTGGAAGCTGATTCCAAATAAAAGAACTTTCAAAGCGCTTAGTTCTAATAAGTGGAATATCAACCAGGTGTGGATGATAATCAGCTGTGCGTCTGAAGTCCCTGTAAAAGAACGGTGAAGGCGGAATAAGGTCGTGTAGCTCCTGGGCACACTCACCGTAGTACAGTCTGTAGAAGACAGACAAACTCGCTACCTCACGACGATGGCTCAGACTGTCGAGTTTTGCTTCGGCAAGATAGTCTTGACCCATGAGCCTTTACTGAACTTTTTTACTAGGGCAATAGTAAGTAAACATAAAGGGTCAAAGAACATTCTTCAGATGCATAGCAAGGTACAAAGGCTACCCTTTTGAGATATGACGGGAAAAAATACATGGGATCATAACTCACTCGTTTAACCGATTTTGACGTTAAAAAGGACAAAGGTGTTTAGGTTTTACGACATTTGAGGTGTTCACTTATTTATGATTTTTTATTTTACATTCTTGAGTATATTTTAGAGTAAAATTATTATGAAATACAATTACCTATTTATAATTTCTACTCAAAAAAATATTAATCAAAAATTTCACGATAGCGTAGTCTGAAATGCAATTAATAAGGTCACTGCCAGTCGGATGCGTGCCCAAAATACTTAAGGGCCCATAATACGCCGCCGTTTTGTAAGCGGGACAGCGAGTGTGATTTGTTCGGCGTGTGAGGAGTACAGAGCTATGGATGCGCAGTGTTATTTACGGCGCTAAAACACTTTTTAGCTAATTAAAAGTACAAAAACAAAAAAATATCAAAATTCGGAACAACGGGACCACGTAGTGTACCAAGCTGAGTTTAGATACGAAGTTTTACTAGTCTAGCTAAAGTATTTATAGAGTACTTTTGTTTTTAAGTTAAATTCAGAGGGAAGTTTGTGATTATTTTCTATCGAGAAAATATTTAGTAATTGTGTTTTCACTACAATGGAGCAACAGTTTATATCCTCAACTATAATATATATTTTTTTCAATAATATTGGTTCAATACTTTCATAGATATGATCCAGAGTAGAAGCAGTTTTGAGGTAGTACGCGCCCTTAAGCTTTATATAAATATAAATAAATGCTGGACATATCACACACACAGCATCATCTGGCCCCAAACTAAGCAAAGCTTGTACTATGGGAACCAGATAAGATAGATAGACTTTATTTATTTATTTATTTTAAAACTATCTAAAATTTTAAAACCATTTGATCTCAATCCTTAAATCGTATCGTACCGTCTAAAGTCTAAATAGATCGTATTATTGATGTCTACGTTCCATCCATTGAATATATTAACAATAACCTCCTTTTCGAAGTCGGCTAAGGATCGGTATGTACGTATGTTTGTCCTATCTGATCCGATGGTTATCATAGTGATTAATTTTGGCGGCAAAATCCTTTGGTTTTTGTTATAGTCAAAATGTATAGATAGATTATACCCGCGGTTTTACTTGCAGTACAATCAGTAAAAAAATAGAAAGAAAAAAATAAATAGAATACATTTATTCAACAAATCAACAAAGTCAAGCGCAGTGGGCGAAGGTCCGTCTGCGACGCAAAAGGTTGCGGGTTCGATTCCCGCGGCGGCACCAATGTTTGTATGATCTACAAATATTTGTCTCGGGTCTGGGTGTTTCTATGTATAATATGTATGTATTTACAAACAAAAAGTATATAAGTAGTATATCAGTCATCATAGTACCCATAACACAAGCTCTGCTTACTTTGGGGCTAGATGATGCTGTGTGAAAACGTCCAGTATATTATTTATTATTTATTTATTATAACTAGGTAAGAAAATAAAATAATAAAATTAACACAAATGAAAAATGACTGTTGAAAAGGCAACTACTCAGCAACTTGTCTAGATCCAGGGATCAGGCGCTGTTTTTCAGTGTTGCCTTGATAAATAAAAATAATTAAATAGTAGGTAAGTGTCTTAGTTCGTATGAGTCAATGGCCAACTCTAGTGACAGAGTTTTTAGGCCGCCTTAAGGCCTCCGTCATGGCTTGACGACTTAAATACAACTACTTAGTACAAGTTTTGCTTATTTTGGGGCTAGATGATGCTGTGTGAAATGTCCAGCATTATTTATTTTGTTTCGTCAATTCTTACTTAAATATTATGACAGTAGTTATACAAATCCTTATATTTTTTTCATTTTGACATGACAATATTCCACATTGAGTCCAACCAATAGCTCATAAATTAACACTTTAGGTTCCCTCAGGGCGTTTATTGCATCGATGTGGGCAATTGCGGTCGGACCTGTAGACAAAACTATTTTTTAAAAGCGTTATACGAGAACGCTCAAATCGTAGAGGTATAAAACGAAAGAAAGATCGAATTAATAAATTTATTTAGTAGCAACTGTATTGGCAGTGAAACAATTCGCAATAAAAGACTGAGAAAGAGGGTAGTTCGTTTGTACTAATAACCTACCCGCACTCACTCGGTTTTTCCCGAAAAGTACATTAAAGGGGTCTTCAAATCAAGAGTAAATAGGTTTCTTCTAGGAAAGGAAATCATGCTTTATCTTAGACTTCACTATTGCATAACAACGGGCAGAGTGAGTTCAAATGTTCAAAATTATAGAATAGAATAGAATACAGCTTTATTGTACACCAGAAAAATAACATAAATTAAAAACAAACATGTAAAAATATGGTACAATGGGCGACCTTATCGCTAAAAGCGAAAAAAAAAATTATGATTATGATTAAAAAAAATCAAAGTCAAAAAGAATTGTTTATTCAGTAGGACCGCTGGGATCACCTAGAAGCCTTAAAATTAGAAGATTCTCCTTCTGTTCTTTCGCGACCAGAGACGTAGTTCTTTCGTGATCATGGCCTTACAACTGCGCCAAAATATCGGGAAACTCAACAAAATATTTAATCATGGTAAATATCCGTATGTAACTATTATATTTTGTTTATTACAGGCATCTAAGAAAGCAAAACCACAGATATGATAAAACACAGGTCGTTAAATAATTTTCGCTTTCGTTTCCCAAACGCTTCGATACAATATTTGTCTACGTTCCCATTCATGATTTCGACCATACAATTTTTGATAAGGTTTTTTACGAATTCAAAAATGACTCAAAATTATGCATTTATTATTATTTTTATTACATTTTTGCCAAATGTAGGTATCCTTTTTGTTAGTCTCAAAATGTCATGGTATCTTACAATGTACCTATTTCTTCGTCGTTTCATTTATGTAGAAAAAAAAACTGTATTTTTAATTATACAAGGTGTGGCTAAATTAGGGCAGATAACTTTTCTTTTGTAGTTAGAAGTGTTCTTAGGAGACTATAGGTTTGTTTAAAAACATCGCCTTTTTAAATTTTTTGAAAAAATGTACTCTTTTTGACTTGTCAAAAAAATGAACTTGTATTAGTAGGTAGTTCAATGCATATTTTTCGAATAACTTATTAAATTCTACTGTCCTTATCTTTCAAATACGTCCTGTCCATCCAAAGGTTGCCTGGAAGAGATCGCTTTGGCGATAAGGCCATTGTAATTAATTTTTTTTTTCTGTGTATATGCGCTTTAACAAGAGCTCTGAACGGTGAAGGAAAACATCGTGAGGAAACCAGTTAGTATTCTTATAGGCGGCGATGGGCTTGCAACCTGTCACGTATGGAATACTAACTTCTGCAAGATGTGGGCATGTATCAAATATGTATTTGTACATGCCTCTGACTACCTTAGACATCTTCAAAGGATCTGGAATATAAAGATCTGAGAGAATGTCTACCGCGCCTCGGGGATACAGTCGTGACCCTGTTTACGTTACGTAAAGAGAAACCATTCATGGTAATTGTTTAACCTATAGTACCTATAAACGAAATGAATTATTACCGTCTGCCCCCACAATCTGCCCCCTGCGTTTGCAGACGGTAACTCTGTACAAAACTCCACAAAATTCGCTAGAATCAGTTGAGAAGATGAAGATCGTTTAAATCGATCTATAGATCGCTCAACCGATCCGTCACTGTCAGGAAGCTTGGCTAAAACTGGTTACATAGTTATATTTAGCGGCATTTAACAAGGAAATATAAAAATGGTTGTATTAATAAAAATATTTTATCTACATAACTCAAAAACAATAATTTTATGAGCGTTGCCTTTATGCACGGCGGTGTTTGACTTACTTTTCTCAATTCATGTGACTGACGACCTCTGTGGCGCAGTGGGTGAAAGCCCGCTTGTGACACAGAAGGTTGCGGGTTCCCCGCCGCGGGAATGTATGATCTGCAAATATTTGTCTCGGGTCTGGGTGTTTCTATGTATAATATGTACTAGGGTGGATTAAAAATACTCGGCCTGACATAGATGCAATGTTTTTTTTAAATAAAACTAATCTCATTTTTAGGTCAATAATAATAAAATAAAAATAAAAATTCTTTATTTCAGATATTTTGTCCATATTGTTAAGTATTACAATACAAGTTTCACACACACCACAGCTTAGACCAATGAAATTCAGACTTATTATATCTGCGAAGTTTCAAGCGTAAGAGATTATTCGTTTTGATTTAAAGAATGTATTTGTTAAGCAATCCGACGCAATTTCTGGAAATGGTGCAAGTCGAGCAGCGAGCTGACATTATCTTTTTTTTTTTTTATTTATTTTGGCGCCAGTGAATGAAAAGATGAGGAGCAACAGGCTAGCATGGTATGGGCATGTAATGAGAAGGGAAGAATGTCATATAACTAGGAGAGTGCTTGGTATGAATGTTGATGGATTCACGAGTAGAGGTAGGACAAAGAAAAGATGGATTGTGTGAAGGATGACATGAGTAAGAAAGGAGTAAGTGTTGAGATGACGGCTGGTAGAGGGTAATGGAAGAAGAACACATGAGATGATGATGATTTATTTTTAAAGAAAAAAAACTAACACTAAATAGGTTACTTAACATCTAAAACAACAGAGGTTAAAGCTGATGCTAAAATTAAGTCGACGTCAGGAGAAAATTATATATTTATTTACTAACGGTTCAACAATCTTTTAATCTGTCTGTTTGTCTGTCACCTACCTATAATTATAATAACATTTAACTAGTTTGTAAGAAATAGTGTACCATTTTTGCATGACAAGATGTATATTGTGTTGGTGACTCTAAATAAATAAATTAATGATAAAATTATGCTGTGTACTTGTGTGTGAATCAAATAAAATATATTCTATTCAACACTTACTTCACCCCACAAACAGAAACCAAAAAACTAAACTGTCCAACACTACTGTTCAGATAAATATCATTTTTTATATCTATTCCTTTTTTTTTTCTTTTTTGGCTCAGCATTCTTGGGTGACCACCCGTTGTACTCATTAATCCTTATATATACATCGGGAAGTTTGTATGTTTGTATTTCAAACTAGTGAACAGATTTGGGTGAAATTTTGTATTGATGTAGATTATGAATTAGAGTATTTTATAGTTATAGTCTATGTAAGATGATACGAGTAAAACCACGGGCTGAATCTTGTCTATTTATTGTCCTGTAATGTGAAAAAAAATACATAAAATTAATATTTTTTTATGAAAAATACTTCTAAAAATTGTATTTGTATTTAAGTTTGTTTTAAACCGAATTCAACCCAAGAGATTCATTAACTTTAGTGTAAATTTAATAAAAAAAGTATATTATCACCAAGTATAACATAATTTTAGTATCTTATTTGAAATGAAAATTTGTATTTTTGTATTTTTGTATTTTATTTCATGTGAAACATTAACCCTTTGAAAAATTATAGAAAATGTCTAAATAAACAAAATACCCTTCTAATATTAAATTAAATTATTTAACTATAGCCATCTGTTATAAAAACTAACAAAAACATCAAGTAGACATGACTTTGACATGTAAAAATAGAAAAAGTAAAAAAGAGGATTGAATCATGGCCGACCTACCCTAACGTACTGTGAAGTGAGAATGGTTTTAATATGAGAGGTTCCGTATAAAATACACAATTTAACTAATCGCATATCGGTCATTCATTTTAACCTTCACCTTATTCCTATTCCTTTTCCTTATTCCTTTCCTTCATTTTATTTCCTTCACCTGCCTCGTTATTTTCTTTTTTTTTGTAGTAGATTTTTTTGTTTGTTTAATATATTTTATTATTATTTTTTGTATTGTGTGTAGTATAGAATAGAATAGAATAAGTTTTTTATTGTAGTACCTACCTAGATCTAATACATTTTGTTTTTTTTTGCTGTGTCAGTGTACCTAGTTATGTTCGCCTGTGTGTGTGTTTTCCCAAATAATTTTTTTATCTATCTATCTATCTTTAAACCAACTATATTCAGGAATTGGGTTCCACAAATAAATTAAAAATATTTATGTAATGTTTTTTGTTTTGTTTTGAAACTCTCGAGAAAATAATAAAGACTATCCTTTTAATTGATTGTTGCTTCCTGTATAACTTAGTCCATTCGAGCGTGACGTGATGTAGCTGCGACGTGATTGGTCAACGTCTGTTTTCCTTGAAAATGTTATGCGACATGTCCCAAAAAACCAATAAAAGATACTTTTTAAGTGAAAAGTCAAATCGGCTTAGGAATTAAATTGATACGGTCAAACGTCTATTTACAACCTGACGACCCTGTATGTTCGTATGCGCCGCAGTCATTTTTCTATAGAAAAAATACTGATGACGTCAGAAAATTCGGCTAGCTTCTGATGTCTCAGCATTTCCTGTATTGAATTGACAGTTCGCGGATAAGTATGCGAGCACCTTTAACAGAAAATGTTATCCACACAAAAATACGTTCATTATTGATATAACGACTTCTGTGGCGCAGTGGGTGTAAAGCACGCTTGGGACGCAGGTTGCGGGTTCGATCCCCACCGCGGGATAATTTGTATGATCTGCAAGTATTTATCTCGGGTCTGGGTGTTTCTATGTATAATATGTATGTATTTACAAAGAGTATACACAAGTATAAAAGTAGTATATCAGTTATCTGGTTACCATAGTACAAGCTTTGCTTAGTATGGGGCTAGATGATGCTGTGTGAAATGTCCAGCATTATTTTTTTTACTAAATGTTGGTGTCACGCGTGATACCAACATTTTGAATAGCCTATATGCTATTCCAGGTCATTATCTACGCCTATTCCAAGTTTCATCCAAATCGGTTCACTGGTTTAGGCGTGATTGATACACAAACATACAAACATCTAAACATCCAAATACCTAAACAAACTCGCAAACTTTCAGCTTTATTATATGAGTGGAATGGGATTTATATTTATTTATTTACTATAAAAAAATGTCTAAGTCTACTTCACAAATTGTAATCATTTGTTGATTCTACAAATTATCGAATATTTTACCATTCCAGCACGGATCTCTAATCGACCCTAAGCCACCAAATAGATACTGGCTATTATGACGCACAGACAAAAAGTTATGTAGTTGACATAGCGGGTAAGGCGGCGGCGTGCCACGAGCGGAGAGGGTAGCGGAGCGGGTAGCGATTTTATTATGATTGCTAGAAGCGCTCGTGGTCGTGCTTGCTTAGTCGTTCTTGATAGATCGTCGAAGTTAAGCAACGTTCGAAACGGTCAGTAAGTGGATGGGTGACCGCCAGTGGCATTTTCATCTGAGCGCTTCCGTGCTTCGCAGGGCACGTTAAATTGTCGGTCTTAAGTCTTGAGGCCTTAAGGCGGCCTTAAAACTCCGTCGCCAGAGTTGGCCACTGACTCATACGAACTTACTTACTTACTTATGATTGCTAGAGACTCACATGCTCAGCTTAGCTACCTAAAGTTACTACCTATTATAGTTTTAGGTGTTTTAGCGATGTTAGTATAAATCTCGCAGAACATGACTCAATGCACATTGAATTGGCAAGCGACGCGTCAATTAGTTTTATAACGCACCATTATAAACCTTATTAACAACGGTACAAGATATAGAAACGCTTGCAGAATTAACGAGGTCTGGCGAAGTCACTTTCGTGCGGTTCATTCTGCAAGCGTTTCTATATCTTGTACCATTGTTCATAAGGTTTATAATGGTGCGCTATCAAACTAATTCTCGCATCGCTTGCCAATTCTATGTGCATTAAGCCCATAGGTACCGTATGGTACATAGATGAACTTAAAGTTACTAAAGCATAGTTGTTTTTAAGTGAAAACTTCTAGTGCGTTAGGCATTTTTGAGATAGGATAAAACCATCAAACTCGAGTCGCCAGTCACGTGACTGTTACCGAAATACCGACACCATTTATACCTTATCACACATTGTGTCTGAATGGTCGAAGTATGAGCTCAGTTACTGCATGAGAGAATACGGGGTTCAAATCCCAGGACAGTAACTTTTTGAAGTTTAGGTAGAACCGTTACCGAAAACTCGTGTTTTTTTTGTCGGCACTCCTGGAGTGCCAAGGTTTTTTAGGAATAAATAAGTAAAATCGCTACATCCCCTGAACACACAGCCGGACAGGCAGACAATAAATCAGTAGATAGCTGAGATCCTCAACAATGTGGTTAGTCAGGGGCGAACCCGCTGGGAAACTGTTGTTTTAAACTTAAAATAGTGTAGGTCAGTTACTTATTACTGGTAGACCAGTGTGGTGAGAGGTGACCAGCCAGAATTCTTCTTTAGTGAAGATTGAAATATTCTCAGTTGGTAATGAAAGGCAAAACTGCATGACCGGGATCCAAACCCACGGCTATCGGATTTAAAGTTAAACGCACTCGGCTGTAGAGATTCGAACCCACGATGGATTGAAGACAAGACAATACTGTATTGAGAAATGATTCGTGAAATTGACTTCAATGATTTATTTCATTTTTAAATCATCATCATTATATCGAGTCCGACATATAATAATTACTAACGTATAATTAAAGTAACAATTGTGAGTTCATTATTCAAAATTAATACATAATTTTATTTTATTTATTTTGTAATCTTAGTATAACAATGAATCGGAAATTCGCAATAATGATTGATGAGTTTAGGATCTCTTCACACTGGAGATGAAAACTTGAAGAATAATGAATGAATGAATGAATGAAAAACTCTTTATTGTACACAATATTACAAAACATACACAATCAATAAAACCCAACGAGACAATGTACAATGGGCGGTCTTATCGCTTAGAATAATATTTTTTTTTGTAATTTTTATAGTGTTAATCACTTGGTATTTCAAAATAAAAAGTCTTACCAAAATTTTTGATTCAAAGGATTCGAACCCGCGACAGCCGGAGTGCCTTCAACCGATAAATGCTTTTTGACTTTAACATACAAAAGACTTAAACGCGTTAAAAAAGTTTTATGTTTTTTTTTGTTAATAAAATGAAATGATTTATTAAAAATAGATAGACGCTTACAGAAAAATCCAAAGCGCTTAACTATCTTAAATGAACATAACTTAAATATACTCTTAGATCCATGCTGACCACACCCTAAGACCCAGGTGTAAAATCCATCATTCCACTTTGATTACCTGAGTTTTGGCAATCTGAATATCTACCCGGTCGTTGACCCTTGGAAAGATTTCCACGCCTGGTCCTTTCTTAGTCACTGAAGAATAAATAAATAATTCTGGACATTTCACACAGCATCATCTAGCCCCAAACTAAGCAAAGCTTGTACTATGGGAACCAGATAACTGATTTACTACTTATGTACATTTTGTTTGTAAATACATATAATACATAGAAACACCCAGACCCGAGATAATTTGCAGATCATACAAACATTTCCGCGGCGGGGATCGAACCCACAACCTGCGCCACAGAGGTCGTCAATTAGGTAAAAGACTAAAGAATTGAAGAATGAATTATAGCTTGCTTAGTCGTTCTTGATAGATCGTCGTTAAGTAACGTTCTGAACGGTCCGTAATTGGATGGGTGACCGCCAGTGGTATTTTCATCTGAGCGCTTCCGTGCTTCATGCACGTTATGTCGGTCCCGGCTCAAGTCGTGACAATGACGGAGGCCTTAAGGCGGCCTAAAAATTCCGTCACCAGAGTTGGCCACTGACTCATATGTTTCCTTTTTACTTTATAAAGTAAGTAAGTTCGTATGAGTCAGTGGCCAACTCTGGTGACGGAGTTTTTAGGCCGCCTTAAGGCCTCCGTCATGGCTTAACGACTTAAATAGCCGGGACCGACAATTTAACGTGCCCTCCGAAGCACGGAAGCGCTCAGATGAAAATGCCACTGGCGGTCACCCATCCACTTACAGATCGTTTCGAACGTTGCTTAACTTCGACGATCTACCAAGAACGACTAAGCAAGCACGACCACGAGCGCTTTTACTTTATGTAGGTAAAGTACATAGGTATTATGGATCTCATGTCTCAAGGTTTTTTGATACAAGTTTAAACACGTTAAAATGAAAATAAAATTAAAAATATTGTTCTTAGTATTGGTAAAGGTGAATTCAATATCATTAATGAATTTTAAGTGCTATTTCTAACAAAACCACGTTCGGCAAGGTCAATTGGTGACCGCTAATAGAATTAGTAGGTTTTCACTGTTGTCAACTACATATTATAAACTTCGCAAAGTATTTTAGATTTTTTTTATAGAAAATACATTTATTTACCAAAATTATATACATACAGGGTGTAAAAAGACTGCTACCGAAAACTGAGGGGTTGTAATCAGACCATGATTCTAAACAAGCGAAAAAAAACGCAAAAATTTTTTTTTACTTAGCTTCGTCATGCTATGTTATTTTCGGCTATTTACTACTATCACAACATAATAAGACCATACCTACCTAATAATTTCATTTATAAAAGGAAATAACATTTAAAACTCAAAATCCAGCAATTTACGTAAAAAAACGCGCCCAAAACATACGCAAACAGTACTCTTCAAACGCTGTTTTCTCCGGATTTAGTGCATATTTCGGAAAATCCTTTTGGATTTAGTTGTGTGTTGGGATGCTGTACTACCCCTTTCGGCTTCGGTAGACGTCTTTTTACACCCTGTATATACTAGGCTTTAGACATTCGTTTATTTACTGCATAAGCACACATACACATCAACACACAAAAAAAACAATGGCCCATAATAATAAACTTGAAAAGGTTATGTCATGCATTAGCCAATGAATAAGACCCCTCGCAGACTACAGACTTTCTATCGGCCGATAGTTGAGACGGGCTATACCTCTCCATACTCATTACGAGCCGAAGTATGTTCCGTCTCAACTATCGGCCGATAGAAAGTCTGTAGTCTGCGAGGACGCTTTTAGAAACTAAAAAAGCTTTAGGTATACCTCAGCCTACTATTAATATCAGAATTAAGTAGATCATTCATATTTATATAACTTAACGATATCAATAAACTACTAATCCCTACTAAGCAAAACATAATATAATTTAGTAACCGAATAAAATGCACCATACTATAATTTTATACGCTCAATGGTTATCATAACTCACAAATACTATAAATATCTATAGATCAATTTATATATCCTCTGATCGCTCGGAATCAGAAAAAAGTCCACAAACGCTGAACCATAATGCATACCATTATACCTGTCCTGCTCTAACACAGAAAATCTTTACGCATGAACGAGATAGACAGAGCTCTTATTCAAGATACCGTGTTTCAGTGGCCAGTCTTGTTATAATCTTCGTGGGAGACGCACGCATTTTTAGTCAATGTTTTTTGTGACTTTAGTGATTGTTTTTCGATAACGATTGTGTGTTGTGTGTGACTTTACATTGGGATTTTAAACAAGGTTTGTTTTTTTATTTGATTTTATCTTATAGTCTTATGTCAATCTAGATTAATATAACTTTTAATTTTTATATTTTATATATGCAGTTGTAACTTCAACACATAAAATATTATAAAACTGTTTATTATTTCAGAATTCACACTTTCTATTTTTAATATGCAGATATTATAAGATTCTAGATACATATGATCTGTAAGTTAAATTCCTTAGCTCATAACTGTGCGAGCGATACAAAATATTTTGTTATCCCTATAACGGGTCGAGCTGCTTAGTACAGTTCGCAATAGAAGTACATTATTAAAGAAACAGGAACATGACAGTACTTAAGTACTAAGGAAAGCGCTCGTGGTCATGAGTCCAAGTCAAAGTCAAAAAGCATTTATTTAGTACTAGCTGTCCGTCACGGTGTAGCGATCCCTCGGGAAAACTTGACTTTCCCGGAATAAAATATAGCCTATGTTCATCGGGGATAATGTAGGATTCTAATGGTGAAAGAATTTTTCAAATCGGTCCAGTAGTTTAGGAGCTTTTTAATTTCAAACAAACAAACTAACAAATCTATAATATTAGTATAGATAAAGATGACCGCTAGGATCACTAGATCACAGAATAGTCTTAGAACTAGGTGATTTTACTCCTGTTCCTTCGCGACCAAGTTCTTGATAAGTTAAGCAACGTTCTTAACGGTCCGGGATGGGTGACCGCCAGTGGCATTTTCATCTGAGCTTCCGTGCTTCGCGACGTTATGTCAGTCCCGGCTTTTTAAGTCGTTAAGCCATGACGGATGCCTTAAGGCCTTACTAAGAGACACCTCGAGCAGATCTTTAGCCATTAACGTTTGGTTTAGTTAGTTTTAAAACAAGTACATTAAATACACTTTAAAATAGTAAAAAAAAAAACAAACAAATAAATAATGCTGGAATTTTCCACACATCATCTAGCCCCAAAGTAAGCAGAGCTTGTGTTATGGGTACATGACTGATATACTACATAACACAAGCTCTGCTTACTTTGGGGCTAGATGATGCTGTGTGAAAAAGCCCAGAATTATTTATCTATTAACTTCTTTTATTACACATAGAAATACCCAGACCCAGTAAATGAAAAGATGAGGAGCAACAGGCTAGCATGGTATGGGCATGTAATGAGAAGGGAAGAATGTCATGTAACTAGGAGAGTGCTTGGTATGAATGTTGATGGATTTACGAGTAGAGGTAGGCCAAAGAAAAGATGGATTGTGTGAAGGATGACATGAGTAAGAAAGGAGTGTGTTGAGATGACGGCTGATAGAGGAGAATGGAAGAACACATGTGCCGACCCCACGTAATGTGGGAAAAGGGCAGGGAGATGATGATAGATACTTTATCTATACTATAATATTATAAAGAGGAAAGATTTGTTTGTTTGAAATGAATAGGCTCCGAAACTACTGGACCGATTTGAAAAATTCTTTCACCAATAGAATCCCACATTATCACCGATGAACATAGGTTACTTTATCCCGGGGAAGTGAAGTTTTCCCGAGGGATCGCGGATAACACCGCGGCGGACAGCTAGTTTAATAATAAACTAATAATTTATTTATGATTATCCTTTCCGCTTTTAAGAGACGAACCCGTAGACACCAGACTCAACCCCCTAGAACCACGCGAGTAAGCACTAAAAACGTATCCCCCCCTTTTGCTTAAGTTTACATAGGCATAAGTTAACCTATTGGAAAATACAAAGTTTGTTCGTGAGTCAAAGTCAAAAAGCATTTATTCAGTAGGACCGCTGGGATCACTTAGAATAGTCTTACAACTAATGTTACTGCTGTTCTTGCGCGACCAATACCGTGAATCCGGGCAACAAACACGGTTTGGGGGCTAACATTCTTTTAGGTGATCCATCTTAAAGCTTCAGTGGGGAGGTCAGCTGTTCTCACAGAACCATTAGTGTAATTTATGATCAAGTGATTATGATTGTTTAACTTATTGTCCATAAATAATTATTGACATAGTAAATGTCAATAATTATACCAAAATTGATCATGTAAATACTCGTAGGTATAACAAGATGTAGAGTTTTTAAGTAAATAAAAAAATATTTAGTTAAAAAAAACAGGGTCACGACATCCCCAAGGCGCGGTAGACATGCTCTTAGATCTTTTTATGTATTCCAGATCCTTTGATGTTTAAGGTGAGTCAGAGGCCTGTCCAAATACATTTGATGCTGTTTGAAATATTATAAAATATTATTTAGTTACAAAGTCGTAAAATAAATCGAAGTTAAAAATCATATAAAGATGTGGGCATGCAAATATGTACCCTACTTGGACATGCCTCTGACAACTCTCAAATATCTTCAAAGGATATAAGTAAGTAAGTTCGTATGAGTCAGTGGCCAACTCTGGTGACGGAGTTTTTAGGCCGCCTTAAGGCCTCCGTCATGGCTTAACGACTTAAATAGCCGGGACCGACAATTTAACGTGCCCTCCGAAGCACGGAAGCGCTCAGATGAAAATGCCACTGGCGGTCACCCATCCTCTTACAGACCGTTTCGAACGTTGCTTAACTTCGACGATCTATCAAGAACGACTAAGCAAGCACGACCACGAAAATACCGACATAAACATATCTGAGAGAAAGGTTGCAAGCAGCAGAGGTGAAGAGCGATTCTCTTTGTTTTCTGGCAACCCCCCCCCCCCCCTAACCCCCCCCCCCCCCCCTAACCCCCCCCCCCTTTTTTCACATCTTGTGCAGAATGAAGTCCTTAGTCCTTAGAAATCCGTTGATAAATAACACTACCGCAAACTTCCCCCTTTTCTCCCCTATTGTCCCTCCAATCAAAAATCACGATTGACAAAAAAAATCAAGGAATGTGCCAAATGCCAATCTTCATCAAAATAAGTTGAGAAATGCGACCTGTAGGCGAGAACAGACAGACAGATAGACGGATAAAAGCATTATTTGCCCATCTCGAAACGTAGACGCTCGCTTTGCTCGCTCGGTCAATTAATAATTCAAACTGCATCATCTGGCTCCAAGAGCTTATGTTATGGGATCAAATATTAAAGGTACTTTGAGACCTGTGATTTCAAAATAACAGTTTCTCGTGCATATAGTTATTATATAATAATAACAACTTTATATTAATGCATAAATTTAAGTTATACCATATTTATTGCTGAAATTCTAATGTAATATAATATACATACATTATTTCCTATAATATGCTACATTCCTGGATAGAAGTAGTTTTAGGTTGCAAATCGCACTTGCAGGATTCAACGAACGAAATAGGATATTTTGCACCGGTTTAACAATAAAATAACTCAATAAAATGGATATTTCGTAATAAACCGAGTTGGCCTACTAATAAACACTTATCCATATAGGTGTCCAACTCTGGTGACGTTTTTAGGCCGGCTTAGGCCTCTGGCGACTACGCTAGGCCCCGGGTGGTCGCACAGTCCAGCCGAGCCGAACGCCAATTCATGGCGACTACGCTAGGCCCCAATGAGACATTTTGCTGAGTGACGACCTATTTTGCGGTCACTTAAAGTTATTTAAGTTAAGAGTGTAGGTACTAATCAGATTATGTCTAACTTCATTTCTATCTATCTATCTTATCAGCCTACATCTACCCACTGCTGAGTATAGGCCTCCTCATTTTCACGCCACTCTTTCCGATCCTGAGCCAATATCATCACACCATCTGGCTGGTGGTCTGCCTGGTGTTCTGTGACCCTCGCGTGGCCACCACTCGGTAACCGCCTTTGTCCATCTACCGTCTTCCCGCCTTGCCAAGTCAACTTCATTTAATTCAATAATATTACAATGTACCTGCATTATATGTATATTCTTCTGTCTGTGACACAAAATAAAAGTTTCTTTCTTTCTTTCTTTCTTTCAATGGGTGGTCGCACAGTCCAGCCGAGCCATACGCGAACTGTTCTTCGATAGAGATAATGCTGCTGCCGTAAGCGAGCCGCATTTTCTGATGTTATCAGTATTTATTGTATAGAAAAATGACTGCGGCGCGTCGCGGACAGTGTGCGATCAGCTAATTGTGTATGTTTGTTCTTCGCGGTATATATTAGCGTGGTATGGGCATGTAATGCGGAGAGATGAAACTCATGTAACTAAAAGGGTGATGGAAATGAATGTGGATGGATATGTGAGTAGCGGTAGACCTAAGAAAAGATAGATGGATTGTGTCAAAGAAGATATGGAAAAGAAAGGAGTTGATGCAGAGACGACGAGTGATAGGGGAGAGTGGAAGAGGAGAACATGTTGTGCCGACCTCGCATGAGCGGGATAAGGGCAGGCCAATGATGATGTTCTTCACGGTATTGGTCGTGAAGGATCAGGAGAATCACCTAGTTTTATTATTCTAAGTGATCCCAGCGGTCTGAAGCGGTAAAAAAACTAACGCCTCAACAAGAAACTTTGCCGAATTATTATTTGGACGATGACAGGCGAATACAGGCGATGAGGCCCTCTACACGTTCGAGAACGTTGGCATTCGTCTATCATCGGCGAATATAGCTCATGATATTCCAAACAATTAGAGCCATACCTCACCGAGACGCCATTGCGACGTCACCAACTACGTATACAAACAATTAAAAAAAGTAAAAGTATTTATTCAAAATTACAAGTTTTACAATATTTTGTTGCGGGATCTTTTCTTTTAAGTCTCTAAGACCTAAGATATTAAAAATAGTAAGGATATACAGGGTGTAAAAAGACGTCTACCGATGCCGAAAGGAGTAGGTACAGCATCCCAACACACAACCAAATCCAAAAGGATTTTTCGAAAAACACATTATATCCGGAGACAACAGCGTTTGAAGATTACTGTTTGCGTGTGTTTTGGGCGCGTTTTTTTACGTAGATTGCTGGATTTTGAGTTTTAAATGTTTTTTCTTTTATAAATGAAATTATTTGGTAGGTATGGTCTTATTATGTTGTACTAGTAGAAAATGACCGAAAATAACAAAAAAAAACTAAGCTAAGTCAACCATTTTTTTGCGTTTTTTTTTCGCTAAATATGTTTAGAATCATGGTCTGATTGCAACCCCTCAGTTTTCGGTAGTTGTCTTTTTACACCCTGTATAGTATTGATGCCCCGTGGAGGGGCGAAACACGTGTCGAAATCAAATGAAGGTGTTCTTTTGCTTGCGCCCCGCTGCTGCTCACGGTTCCAGATTGCCGAGCCTAAGTTGTAGGAGGCTTGGCAGAGGTTAGTGGGTGGTTGGGTGGCTTTGCGGTGAGTACTAGTTTTAAGAAACCTTTGTTTGAGAATAGATTAGCGGATTGGTAATATATTTCCTTACTATTTTTAATATCTTACAATGAACTTCCGCAAAGTCACGCCTGAATCAATTCAATATCTCTAAGACCTGTATTACAGAAGTCCTCTCTTGTCTTTAGTTCAACCTAATATGATAACACTTGTAGTAAGTAGGTTAGGTAGGCACGTACTAAAGTAACAATTCATAATTTATATTATTACCCTAAACCGACGAGCATGTATGAAGAATGTAATGAGAGTGAATGAGGCGAGTTGTGTGTCAGGATCGTAGCGAGTGGAGATCCGTGGTCTCTGCCTACCCCTTTGGGAAAGAGGCGTGACTTTATGTATGTATGTCTGTCATATTAAAATGTATGACGATAACTCACTTGGCAACGTCAAACAATACAAAGCGCTCGTGCTTCTTGATAGATCGCTGAAGTTAAGCAACGTTCGAAATAAGTGGATGGGTGACCACCAGTGGCATTTTCATCTGAGCGCTTCCGTGCTTCGTAGGGCGCGTTATGTCGGTCCCAGTCAAGGCCGTTAAGCCTTGACGGAGGCCTTAAGGCGGCCTAAAAACTCCGTCACCAGAGTTGACTTCTGACTCATATGATAGCCCACAGCTGGACATAGGCCTCACTGACTTATACGAACTTGCTTACTAAGCTACTACAATATGTACATAAAATTACAAAATACAATAGAATCAGTCAAGCTATCTAAGGATCGTCGTAAAAACGATCTATAGATAGCTCAACTGATCCAGGTCACTGCCAGTCGGGAGTGCCCAAAACACTTGCAATTATTTGGATACGTAACTAGCTGGTGACCTCACCATGGCGTCTCAGTAAGGCTCTTAAAAATCTGTAGGTTAAACTTAGACCACCAGTGATTTTACGAACAGCTAAATTATTAAAAGTTAATTTATTTCTCTTTTACTATCATTTTACTGTTAATAATGTTTTTATTGTTACAAAAATTATATGATCGTATATTACAATGATATATACATCCTTCGTTTTATGAGTCGTATCTTTATTTTATTTATTTGCGATAGTATATAGCAAGTGCCATTTATTTATGTTTGTTAGACCCCTCGCAGACTACAGACTTGCTATCGGCCGATAGTTGAGAGGGATTATACTTCGGCTCGTAATGAGTATGAAGTATAGCCTGTCTCAACTATCGAACGGGCTAGTTTTTGGCAATTTTCTGCAATGGTATAGCCGCAAAGTTGCCGAACATCTCTACAGTGCTATAATTACTGCAATGTTAGTAGCCCCTCGATATTAGCTGATCGCACAAATGTCCACGCCGTACGCGCCGCACTCATTTTTCTATACAAAAAACTTCTGATGACGTCAGAAAATGCGGCTCGCTCTGACGAGGCATTTCCACTATTGAATTGACAGTTCAAATTTTACTCCTGTTCTTTCGCGACCAATACCGTGAAGAATCAGGTTAGGTACCTATAGTTGCTCATCTCTTGAAGGCGATTTGTTCTTCACTGTGTGTATAGATTGTTTCTGTGTAAGAGATACTGAGCGCTCATTCCATGGAACGTTCTTACACAGACACAACGTGCATGACACACAAGTAAAACCCGCCTTCAAGATAGAACTGTGAGAGGGAGGAAGGGTAACTCAGCATACGAATTTTGATAGGACATACTAGAATTTGTATGCTGACCCTCATAAATTGCAACTGGATACATTAAGATGGCACTTTTTATCGTAATTAGCTTCTTTTATGTTTGCTTTGACTCGCATGGCGCGGTGGTGTCCTCTGGTTGTGTCAAGTTGCCAGTCCAACAAGAACGTTCTAATAAAAATGTTCGGGGACAGAATAATGTGGGTAAAATAGTTGATCCCTGTACCAATGCTCATTTAAGTTACAAAATGCATTACAATTAATTACTGTCATTGACAGTCGTTGCCAAATAGCATAATGGTTTAATCGTTGTCATAATTCATTATTATTGCACAATTTTGCCTGTGCCTTTTAATTGTTACGAATTGAGTCATATATCTCATAATAAATGTATTATTTGAAAAACATATCTGTTGAGTGTTGAGCTGGGTTTTAGAAGGAGATTGCCAAAGTTGGACTAGTGGAAAATTTTGGGAAAATCTTTGCCTAGGACAAAATAGGCTTTAAAAGTTGATGTTTCTCTAATTAAACTTTAAAATCGGTACCTACTTACCATAATTTAAAGATAATAAGCTTCTAGGTACATATTTACATAAATTTACAAAATATATATAAATACATATACCTACCTACCTATAAATAAATAACTAATATGAATCTTCATTTTTTTACAAAATTGACCCTAGTTTCATTAAAATTATAACCATAATTTAAAAAAGCAGAGGGGAAATAGGGGTACTTAAACCAGATTTTTGTAAATACAATAAAATTTTATTATAATTACACAAAATACTGTTTTTACTAAACATATCGATGTCAAACACTCCAAGGATGCTTTAAAGAATTTATTATGAACTATTAATAACAAATTATTATACTCAAATTACGAAGCGTGAAATTGGTTTGATATGTTAATTTAGAATAGCCCGCCTCAAAGAACATAAATAATTCACTAATCTGAGCTTAATTCAATGATAATGTTTGTATTTTTAAGCTTATAACAGGCTATATTGGCCTAGTGGATCATCTCTATCCAAAAGCTTGTTTGAATCCCATATTTTTTTCGAAAATATTATACAAAGTTAAAGAGAGAGGTGGTGAATGTTTTTCACATGAAAGAAGTCTTTACCAGCAAAAAAAATTGCCTCAATTACATACAGATAATAATTAAAAAAAAGATGTTGAACAAAAAAAAGAGTAAAGAAACACAGATTTGTCGTGAAAATATTTAAAATAAAATATTTTGCCTGACATCTTTGAGCCATGTAAAATTTTAATTTTAAAAATTAAAAACGCAATCAAAAACTCAAAGAGCGAGGGAGATTGGGGCGGGGTGAGGTGTCTTCTATAATATTGACATTACGTAAAAAAACTTCAGCCTTTATTTATGTATATACTAGATAATTTATACAGGAGAGTACTTGGTATAAAATGTTGATGGATTTACGAGTAGGCCAAAGAAAAGATGGATAAATTGTGTGAAGGATGACATGAGTAAGATATGAGTGAGTGTTGAGAAGACGGCTGATAGAGGAGAATGGAAGAACACATGTTGTGCCGACCCCACATAATGTGGGAAAAGGGCAGGGAGATTATGATGACTAGATGATGTATACGTTGTCAGGAGGGCTATGCCAATACTCGGACGCTAGTCTGGGACATTGTTTGAAATGGAGGCTTGTAGCACCTAAACCATCCTCTCAGTCTCCACAGGAAAGACTACATAGTGTGAATAATCAAACTGGTATTACTTTTTTCAAACGCTCACGATGTCAATGTGACCATAAAAAGACCAGCCAGAAGGTCACGACGGACTATTATCACAACGCGTGACCTACTGTGTCACGGTAACATTTAACCTTTTGATTGTGTGACAAATGTAACAAGAGTGACTTGTCATGTGAAAAAAGTGTCACGATTGTAACTCACGTAAATTTAAAATATTTTATCTATAGGTAAGTACGTTCGAAATGCTAGCTGACCCTTAGAAGATGTTCAGGGCGACAAATCTAACAAAAATAAAAAGTTTCATACAAATCGGACAAGTCTTGAGTTAAATGGTGTAACTTACCCGACTTTCCTTTTTATAAAAAGATAATTTAATTTTAAGACTCGGTCATCGCACAAAACATCTGGCCCCAAAGTAAGCAGAGTTTGTAAGAACCACATGACTACTAATACTATTTAATATACCTAGGTACTCTTTACGTAATGGAACACATAAAAACAACTATAGAAAAACACAGAACCGAGAAATATATTTTCAGATAGTAAAAACATCGGAAATTGAACCTTAAACCTTTTGCAGACAGACCTTAGTCGGAGGTCGTCAAAAACTGTATTCTCTGCTATGTAATAGGTTGACAAAAAACATATACAATGAGGCCATTTATAATCTATGCTTTTACATGTTATGTGACGTCCCAGACCACGACTATCAGTGGATTTGATTTATTATATCTGGTCGTATCGGGTGAGTTGGGCATAAATGGTTTGGAAAATATAAAAAATACTTTTGTAAACAGGAAGTCACAGTTTATTCGTTGAAATCACTTGACATTTTTACATTCAGATTCAGACATTGTATAGAATTGTTATTTCACAATTTTTATACTTAGTATTTAATTATTTACACCAAGTTGGAGTATATTCGGGACCGCGACTACGACTGTATCATATTCTCGCAAATCTTTTAATGTATTCCAGATATGAAGATGTCTAAGGGGGTAGTAGGCTAGTAGGTATACGAGTAGAGATAGGCCGAAGAAGAGATGGATGGATTGTATGAAAGATAACATGAGTTGATGAGTAAGAAGGGAGTTATTGATGAGATGACGGCTGATAGAGGGAAATGGAAAAGAAATACATGGTGCGCCGACCTCGCAAAAAGTAGGATAAGGGCAAGAAGAATAATAGAATAGACTATAAAGAGGTCTTCTCCTAGTTCTTTCGGATTAGTGAACGTAAAATGTTAGACATAATGTTAATAAAAATATTAGTTAATGTACTAAACTCCCCCACTCTCCCCTCAGAATGAAATAACAGATAAATGGACAAATTTGCGTCCATTTCCCAAATTTAAATTTATTACTATTAAACCTGTTGTCATAATGACTAAGAAATTTGATAAAATATCGGAATTCAATCAATAATTTAAAAATGTATTTTAAATGTAAACCAATACAATAGGATTAAGTTATTTTTGCATATAAATTAGGAAAAATATTTAAATTTTGTCGAAATTGAGAATAACTCAAAGTGATTTTGACTTAAAACAATTTGTGTTGTTTTTTAATTTGCTAAATTATATTCTAAGTCAAGATTGATAAAAAAGGTTTCAATTTAAATTATACAAGACGTGCAATAATTATAATAAGTATAAAATATAAGATAAAGTATAAATGTTTAAATATAAAATTAAGAAAATAAACAAAATGTGACATATATGAACACGTTATCCATTAATCGCATACCATTAAAATTTAGTTATTTGATATTTTATTACAAAATATTTAATATAATAACATTAACCTTTTCTAATATATTTATTTAAATGTTGCCATAATACAAAATAAGATAGGTAATCTATATTGCTCAATCGATTGGCTTTATAAGAATCAACATTACAATTTTGAAATAGATAATGAACAGAGTCATTACTGTATCCCCAAGGCGCGGTAGACATTCCCTCTGTGAAGGAAAACATCGTGAGGAAAACCAGTTAGTTTTTTTTATAATGAATGGGTCGACTCTTTACCTCGAAACTTACAACGACGACCTCTGTGGCGCAGTGGGTGAAAGCCCGCTTGGGACGCAGAAGGTTGCGGGTTCGATCCCCGCCGCGGGATAAATGTTTGTATGATCTGCAACTATTTATCTCGGGTCTGGTTATATGTATGTATTTACAAACAAAAAGTTTATAAGTAGTATATCAGTTATCTGGTTCCCATAGTACAAGCTTTGCTTAGTTTGGGGCTAGATGATGCTGTGTGAAAAGTCCAGCATTATTTATTTATTTATTATTTACACCAAGAATGAGGTCTACGATGGAGCGAGCCTACCCAGAAAGTGCCTTTTAACTTCTTAAAAGCTCAGCGGAAATACAGACGCTGGAAGCTGATTCCAAATTTCATATAGTATAGGCGGCGATGGGCTTGCAATCTGTCACGTATGGAATACTAACTTCTGCAAGATGTGGGCGTGTATCAAATATGTATTAGGACATGCCTCTGACTACCTTGTAAATGATCTGGAAATACCTACTAAGTTATAATTTTAAGATGGATCACTTAAAGAATGCTAGGCCCCATACCGTGTTTGTTGCCCTGACTCTTCACGGTATTGGTCGCGCAAGAACAGGAGTAACATTAGTTCTAAGACTATTCTAAGATCCCAGCGGTCCTAGTGAATAAATGCTTTTTGACTTTGACTTTGACTTAATCTATAAACGATGAGACTTGAGTGTTGACCAGTGTGGTAATAGGAAATCACTTCGACCGTATTTTTATATTGACCTAAGTCATATGATCTAGAACGATAACTGTGACGCAAATTTGAATTTAATTCAAATAGGTACTTACATGGCCGCTTACAAAGGAATCTATGCACAAGATAAGAGTAGCACAGCGGGCCATGGAGCGTGCCATGCTCGGCATCTCCCTCCTCGATCACATACCCAACGTAGAAATACGACGTCGAACCAAGGTCGTAGACGTAGGTATGCGCATCGCAAGTCTCAAGTGGAGATGGGCAGGACACCTGGCTAGACGGAAAGATGGAAGATGGACTACAGCAATTACGAAATGGTGGCCCAGAGATGCACAAAGACCACGAGGCAGACCACCCGCCCGATGGTCGGATGACATCGCTAATGTAGCTGGGAAAGCGTGGGAAAGGACTGCACAGGACCGAGAAGAGTGGCGATATAGAGAGGAGGCCTATACTCAGCAGTGGGTGCAACCGTGCTGAATAGATAGATAGAGGTACTTACATAAACATTCAAACAGATTATAATATTAGGCTATTTTTGACACCATTAAAGTTTTAAATCTTGAAAATGTAATCAATATTTACAAACAACAATATGCCTACACTCGGCTAGTGCCGGGACATTGTTTGAGATGGAGGCTTGTAGCACCTAAACCATACCCTCAGCTTAATCATGTCCACAGGAAAGACAACGTCAATACGTGTGGAGCTGACTAACCGTTAAATTAATATACAGGGTTATTTGTAAAACACACAACAACTTTTGTTCTATGACTTTTTACAAAACATAATACATTTACCAAAAACAAACATTCAAGATTTCGTTTTCCTATATAAAACATTGTCCTATCAAACACATTTCGGCCCCCGCCACCTTAACCCCGCTCTCCACGCTTTGTACTATCGCTTTCTTTTGTTTCGCATAGACTTCGTAACATTTAGAGCGTTCAATTTCAATATTTTTATTTTATGTATGAAAATCTGATGAAATAAAATAATGATGAATTTTTAAAAGTCATAGAACAAAAGTTGTTGCTTAGGTATATCCGGTATTGGAAATTCCTCAACTTTTGTTAATCAGATTTATTTTTAAAACGAAGAATAATTTATTAATTTGACATTATCTTTGACAACTGACATTTATAATTGCCAAATAATAATAAATTAGATAGAGCGTACCAATAATTCACTCAAAACAAATAATTGCTTAATGTTAGTACAATAAATCAATATACAAACTGGTTTAACTTTTTGTCACAAAATGGCGGACGCAGGATTCGTTCCATTGTTTTAGTGAAATATTTTTAAAACAATCTATTTTGAACGTTTAGATATAGATAATTTAAAGTAATTTAGTTTAAAAAATGCCACAAAACCAGCGTAGACGCACTACTAAAAAAAATTGCATAAATTGACCAGTGAGAAATATTGCACAATTAAATCTATATTTATTACCTACGCAGTTTTGAAATTTCCTTGGTTTCACAATACCACTTTAAAGAACATTTACACAATGCAATTTTTGTTGATTCTGCTACGCCGCGCGATAGCAAGCATAAAGTGGCCGAGCGAGTATCCGACTTTAGCACGTTAAAAAAAATTATATTGGTAGAAATTCTTCCTAGTGCGTCTACAGAACAATCAAATCTATTACCTACGCCATAAGTATGAATTTTCATAGATTTCACATTACCACTTTCGTTCCAGTGATTGTCACACAGTGGCGCTAGTTCCGCTAGTTAACAGCCAATGGGCGATCAGCAATCACAAACAATTTGCGGCGGCAATTTCTTTCTAGAAAACGTCAAACCGTCCAGGATTTTAAATACAGTTATTTTTGTGATTCGTTTAATAATTTTATCTCTGTACGTGCGAAACACCTGTTTATTTTTATGTGTTATTAAATTATTGTAATGTATAGAATTATGGTTGGCTAATTAAAGTTTCTATCTTGGATACTAAGATTTTTATATGCAATATTTTATTTATTAATATGCTGTTATGGCTTAGCGCCGTTTTGATCTAGTGGTACTTTTGAATTACAATCTGATGGTTGCTAGTTTGAATCCCAGCCATGTTACACATCATTTTTCATTTTGAAAGATATAAATTTATTGAAAAAAGATATTAAAAAATAATCGATTAGATATTTCTAGAGCATGCAAAAAGTAGACTCGAAAATGTCCTAATTTGAAAGCCTTTTTCTTCAGTCTGAGAGGACATTAGTGATAGTCACATGAGTCAAACCATACAATTTTTGAAGTGAAAACATCTTTAGGCGCGTTGGGCAGTTTTGAGATGAGAAAAAATTCTTGGATTCGCCTCGAAAAGGTCACGTGCGAGTCACGTGACTGCTCACCGACACCTACTAGTAGCGCCATCTAGTTCAGTACTCGGTAAATTTACGGCAATCCTATAAATATTATAAAGGCGAAAGTTTGTAAGTATGGATGTATGGATGTATGGATGTTTGTTACTCTTTCACGCAAAAACGGCTGGACCGATTTGGTTGAAATTTGGTATGTAGATAGGTGATACCCTGGATTAACACATAGGCTACTTTTTATCCCGATATTCCCGCGGGAACGGGACTTACGCGGGTGAAACCGCGGGGCGCAGCTAGTATTTTTATATTTGTAAAAGCTCATTTTATAACTAAACGGGTCAAGTCATTATCTTTAGATATTTTTCGATTTCCTGACGATTCAAAAAATACACTAGGCAACTTGAAACCGTGAAAACTTGTCCAATTAGGTAATTGGACAAGTTTTCACGGTTGCGGTTTTTTTTTACCATGAATATCAATAGTATAAAATATCATTCGTCAAAAAATACCTTTAGGTATTATAGTCAAAGAATCTGTCCTAAGTGTTTAAAAAAACTTTTTTACTAAGCTTCAAAAAATCTGTACCTACTTACTTATTTACAGTTACAAAGTAACCTCAAGAGAGATTAGTATGTATTAAATATCATTCGTCAAAAAAAACCCGTACATTTTAGTAAAAAAAAATCTGTCCTTACCTAAATGTTTACAAAAAACTTTTTTTAAACTGTCAAAAAAACTGTCAAAAAAAAAACTACTTTTTTTACTAACCAAAAATATCTCCGATTCGATGTTGGTAGTCAGTGGCATAGGTATCTCAAATTTGGGATTCCCGAGCACATCACAAAAAGCTCTACTAATGATAATGGAATGTCTTTGTGTCCGAGTATTTGTTCGAGGAATCATTTATATCTTTTTAGCTTGACTTTAATTGTTTGTAATTATATTATGTCGTTCTAGCAGACAGCGGCCCGCCCGCGGTTTCGTTCATGCAAATTATTGAAGTGATAACTTCTGCGCGTTGGGAATGTTTGAGATGGAAAAAAAAACATTGAACTCGCGACACCGTTACCGACACCTCGGTATATAAGAATCTCTTATTTCGACCTCAACACTATAAGCGACGATGGTCTATTTCATATTTACTGGAACGAATCTACTAACTACATAATTTACATTTAAATATACAGTCAGCCAATCTAAGGGTCGTAAACAATGATCTATAGATAGCTCAACTGATCCTAATACCTGTTAATTGGGGTTCGATTCAAATTATTTATGTAATATTTTATAAAAAAAAACATTTAAATTAAATTTTTTATACTTAATAATTGTAATTTTATGTTATGTTTTTATGAAAAAATTTAGTTGAAATTCGTTAAAAACTGTGTATCTACTACATATAGTTTATACAAGTAAAACAACTCAATCATTAGCCTGAAGACAAAATCATAATATAAATAGTGACAAGTTTATGTCTGTATGTCCGACGCGAAATTGCGTAATAAAAGATGAAGCCTTGACAGTGATAAATGTACTTGTCTAAGATCATAATTAAACACTTCAAACTTAAAAGGCAGAATAAACAACACAATAAAAAATATAATTTATGTATCCCGCGCAAAATGTCTCGATTTGAGGTTATTTATTTAGTCCGACAGGGCGACATGACGTTACCAATCTAGCATACCATTCAAGTCAAAGTTCTATTCAGTAGGACCGCTGGGATCACTTAGAATAGTCTTAGAACTAATGTTACTCCTGTTCTTGCGCGACCAATACCGTGAAGAATCAGGGCAACAAACACGGTTTGGGGGCTAGCATTCTTTTAGGTGATCCATCTTAAAAAAAATCTTGCATCTTACTGTCTCAAACTCATAAGAGTAAGTGCTAATATTATGTGGCAAGACAAGAACGGTATGCCAGAATGGTATTGTGTAAATGTGACAGTCACATGTGTCACAAGATTTTGGTAAGAACGCACGTAATTAATAAATAATAATAAATAATGCTGGATATTTCACACAGCATCATCTAGCCCCAAACTAAGCAAAGCTTGTACTATGGGAACCAGATAACTGATATACTACTTATATACTTTTTGTTTGTACATATTAACACCCGGACCCGAGATAAATATTTGCTGATCATACAAACATTTATCCCGCGGCGGGGATCGAATCCGCAACCTTCTGCGTCCCAAGCGGGCCTTCACCCACTGCGCCACAGAGGTCGTCAAATTATCTAGAGTAGCTATAAAATATCATCCAACGTTATAAATATACATTATTAATGTCAAAATATACATCAACTGTCGATTCTATCATAAACAAAAAAAACTGTTTTATTTCAGCATTCAAAAATGGAACAAAACAAATTGGCCGAGTTCAATCGATAATACTGGCAGCTTCTTAAAAAATATAAAATACACTACTCTCTCCCCGCGGTTTAACTCGTATTTAAATATAAATAATTTAGTTGTTTAAGATCATACATTGAGGCATCCAAGATCTTTGATAAAATACTAAAAATATATTTTATTAAGTACCTAGTGTACCTACACATTTATTTATTTAAACATATCTAGGATTTTATCTATATATTGAAATTACTGGTATTCAATCATCGTCTAGCTAGATTGATATCTTTTAAACAATAAACATACACAAAATACAAGTAAATATTCAATGCACCAAGACAAGCAATTTACAAAATTCACATAGAAATCAATCTATCAACCGAAAATTAATGGCATTTTCTTCTTCAGCTCTTAGAAAATAGTCAGTACAACATTTTATATATATAAATATGGACATTATCGCTGCCTGCGCCTCGTGGCAGTAAAAAAAAGAAAAAAGAGACGAAGAACATAACTACATGCAACCATGAATGATACAAGCTTCACTGTCACCGTTAGCATAGCCATTGTTATTTAAATTCTTTATTTAAATATTTTTGAATTTTCGGCCTTTTCGTTTTTATAAATGGCCTAGTTTGTTTATGGTTTTTTATTTTTCCGGAGGTCATGCAGGTAGTTTTTTTTATGACATGATCTTTTTTTAGATAGTATTAAGTTTGTCAACCAAGGTTTATGAAAAGCTTAATGCATTCAATAAATGCTTTTTTTAACTTATCGAAATTAGTTTTTCAAAAAAAAGAGTGACTAAAAAATTGGAAAAAAAATTCAATGCTCGAAAAAAAATACTAACCGAAATATTCCATATACTTTATAATGAAGCCACCCATTTTGTCTCAAACCCAAGCTGCATTCCATCCAATTGTAAAAACGTTAATACTATAAAACACACATTCCAAAATACATCCTTTTTCACCAACGCTACGTTTGGTCAAAAAATTTTTGGAATACCAACGGACGGCTGATGCTATCTCGGATTCGATTCCCGGACCTGGACCGGTTATAGACGACTCTATTCTGATAAATGACGTCATACAGAATGCTCTTTAAAACCACGGAGGAAAACATTACAAAATAAACAAGAAAACAAATTGGAGGCGGAATCTTCTATTAGCAGTCTCGATTTTATAAAAAAAATATGTTCCATTTACAAAACAGACAAGTCAATTTAAAACGTGGAACATTACCCACACAAGAAAAACTGTTCTTTATTCAAAAATCTTATCAATGAAATGTACAACACTGGAACACAATAATTAACCTATCCGATTCAAAATGGATATTCAAATTATATTCCATTTTGTTGTTCCAAATTCAAATTACCTCGGACATTACGGGTTCCGTTTTATGTTTTATATTAAGTTTGAGATTAATTTATAAGTTTTTGAAATAATAAATACTTTTTTGAATTTTGTAAAAAAATTTTTAGGGGTAAGCCGAAAAGAAAAAAAATGTGTAAGTACTTTTTTACTAAGTATCTGAATGGTTTTTTGGATTTTTTTTAACAAGTATAACTTACCTGCTTAAAAAAAATATATAAAACCTATTTCTAAACAAGTAATATTTAAATAGATCAAGTAAAAATGTAATCAAAGACGTAAAAGTTCCGGCAAGTATCCAAGATTAAAATGTGTGTCAGAAGTCAAAATATGTGACGTTTTTTCAAAGTTATTTAACAATAACTTATGTTAATACTTTAGTCCCTAGCAGGGAATCCAAACCAGTATTCTAACAACATCATTTACTATCAAACTCAACTTTATTTCTATCGATTTACGGTTTAAAATAAACCAATTGATGTGTTGGTGTTGGTTGCATCTGAATTGAACCCTACGCGTTTGTAATAAGTATCAATGAATCGATAGAGATTCCGTTTTCAAAATGGCGGTCGTTCCGTGGTTATAGGTTAGGAAATAGAGTTTAATTTTCTGTGTTGGAACGTTCTAGGAGTTGTACAGGAAAGGTATGCCATATTTCATAAAGTTTAGTAGCCGGCTAGTCGTTCTAGGGGTGACTAACGGCTGTACTAGGAAGTATTTTGTAAGGAATTAGTGGACAATGTAAGTTTAGAATTTATTCTTCTAAATACGTTGTAATTTAAAAAAGTGTGGGAGATAAAAATTAAGGTTATCTGTAGAAGGTTTTGTAGGTGCTATACTTCACTAGTATACTATGTTAGAGCCGTGTTGGCCGAATGGGGTTGTAAGTAAGGTCATGGGATCGAATCCCGGTTGTGTATCAATGGATTTTGCGTTTCGTAAAAATATGCGCTATAAAAACATGTAAAAACGCGTAAAAACATGAGCTCTGAACGGTGAAGGAAAACATCGTGAGGAAACCAGTTAGTATTCTTATAGGCGGCGATGGGCTTGCAACCTGTCACGTATGGAATACTAACTTCTGCAAGATGTGGGCATGTATCTAATGTATTTACATGCCTCTGACTACCTTAGACATCTTCAAAGGATCTGGAATATAAAAGATCTGAGAGAATGTCTACCGCGCCTTGGGGATACAGTCGCGACCCTGTTAAACTTTCTTTACATTTCTTTCGTTTATCTGTTTTAGAATGAAACAACAATACACTACAAAGTATATCGATTGGCTTTTGCATAATAATGATAAGTGGAGATTATACAAAAACAGGTGTTACCTTTTACATAGTACTTTTGTAGTTACAAGATTTTGTCTTAGGAATCTATATGTTCATTGATTTAGAAAAAATATTATTATAATAAAAAAAATATTACTAAACCCTCACTGTCCCACTGCTGGGCAAAAGCCTTCCCCCACTATTTCCATGCATCCCTATTCTGTACTAGTGGGGCCCAGTTGACGTTGAATTATTATTATTTGGACAAAAAAAACTTATAAACAGAGGTGTCGGTAAAGGTAACGGCCCAGTTGTCGCGAGTTCAATGGTTTTTTCCCATTTCAAAAATCCCCAAAGCGTCTAAAAACTAGGAAAAGTGTTCCTGGCAAAAACAGCGTTGATTGGGACCAACTAGGTTTTTTTCTAAAAAAAAATGCCCTGGACTGGAAATGAACCCATGAGAGATTTGTGTCATAATATTTACGTATAGATTTCAGTTTAAATACATTACAAATGGAGTTATTTTACAGCGGATGATAAAGTAGGTAACCAACAATAGGTAACATGAACTTAGCTATCAAGTTGCTGCCACAGCCAATATGTGTGAAGCTCGGACAGAGCTGGTGGAGGAACGTTATGATAAATTATTTCAAAATTATAAATAAAATTTACAGAAACTTAGCTACTACAATGTGTACATAAAATTACAAAATACAATATAATCAGTCAAGCTATCTAAGAATCGTCGTAAAAACGATCTATAGATAACTCAACTGATCCAGGTCACTGCCAGTCGGAAGCGTGCCCAAAATACTGGCATTGCATTGCCACGCTAAATTGCATGAATGCTGATTCTCTGTGCCGAAAAATCGCCAATCATTATTTCAATAAAAACATTAAAAAACATACTTAGAACACTAAATTAGATATAATGCCTTAAAATGACTTGACATACAGTCGAAACATGAGTTTTCAAGTTCACCAGCTGTCCTTCTTGATCTGTGTTCCGGACAGTGGTCAGGCTGCGGTCAGTCGTTTTGTTCCGAAGCCCTAAAAGTGTTAATGTTTGCAAATAAACCTCCCCTGATATCGATGACAAACAAACGTACATACACTTCTGTTACTTTGTCATTTGTATGTTATCGACATCCCTAAGGAATAAAATGATAACTCTTTTTTGAACACTTTCCAGGAGTGTCAAAAAAATGTAAAAGTTTTTAACTTCACTTAAGCTTTTATTATTATTCATTAAAAGGGTTACAGATGAAGTTGTTCTATCTCACGAAGGCGAGTTCGACTTAATTGTGTGTGTAGATGCACAAGCACATGCATGTAGCACGCTTACGCACACAGAAGCAAATCTACACAATCAAAACTAGCCCGCCTTCGTGCGATAGAAACTGAACATTTTAAATGCATCCCAAAAAGCACCCATGCGGGATTAGAACCCACGTCTTTACCGATCCGTGGTAATAAATAAATAAATAACCATTTATTTAGACTAACTAAGCTAATGGGTACCCGACACAATGGTTGGAATTTCCTGAGAGTATAATACTATGCACCATTGCGATGTGAGCAAAATTTTTGGGGTGCATTTAAAATCTTTGGATATCTCCAAGTGTGCGGTTAAAACTATTAAAATACTTGGAAAAACTGTACTAAAATGAAGAAACTAGAGTTGGTACTTACCATACTACAACACCCAGAACTAGAACAGAATCTGTAAGTAGAAACAATTTTGTCCCATCGCGAGAATTGAACCTCCTCTCCGACATTATCTCGCGTCTTTAGAATAGAATAGAATATAGCTTTATTGTACACCAGAAAAATAACATATATTAAAAACAAACATGTAAAAATATGGTACAATGCGCCCTTATCGCTAATAGCGATCTCTTCCAGGTAACCTTTGGATGGACAGGATAAGATTAAAAAATGAGAACGGTGGCATACATAAAAGATACTAATATAATATTATAATTGTTTAACTTATTCCTTTAACTTCTTTACAGCATGACAAAATAAAAACTAGCAATAATCTGGCCATCTTGAAATTCCTTTACCATATCCATCAAATAAACAAAAATAAAAAACATCATACATTAATGTCAAATAAAAAAAAACAAAACACCTCAATCGATCACGCTTGACAGATTTCCGTGGAATTTTCGCATCAAATAAAAGTCAACTTTAACTCAACATAAATAAGATCGTAAATCCTTCATCAATTTCTGAGATCGGTAGCCAATCGGTAAAATGTCAATCAAGATTTTCAATGATTCTTATTTCGAGGGATTAGGGTTTGTTTTTGTTTGAGTTTGTTTTTCATTTTTTATTTTCCAGTCCATTTGACATTGACGTTTAGTTACATGACAGAAACATGTTAAAACAAAATGTATTTTTAATCTTTTACAAATATGTTACATTATTTTAAGTCAAGTTTAATTATTAATCGTTCATGAACTATGTGTTAATTTTTCAAACTTTTGTTTTATGATGAATGGGTCGACTCTTGACTTCGAAACTTACATAGGCAAGAATGAGGTCTACGTTGGAGCGAGCCTACCCAGTGCCTATTAACTCTCTTCTTAAAAACAACAGGGTCGTAGCTCAGGAATACAGACGCGGGAAGCTGATTCCACATTTTTGCAGTGCGCATAATAAAAGAATTTTGAAAGCGCTTTTGAGTCTATGGGGTCCTAACCTAGGACCAAATATTCCAAACCGAAAAATTGACCCTTGAAGTCAGAAATCGTGGTGGGTAGCATCCGAATATTCATCAAACGAACGAAATAGGAACGCGATACGGCCCCAGCTCCTGATTCCATCATCAGATCAACTCGCTGTCACCATTTATTGCATTATAATGGTAATAGGTAAATAGGTAATGCTGGACATTTCACACAGCATCATCTAGCCCCAAACTAAGCAAAGATAGTACTACATAAATACGTTTTAATTGTAAATACATATTATACATAGAAACACCCAGACCCAAGATAAATATTTGCAGATCATACAAACATTTATCCCGCGGCGGGGATCGAACCCACAATCTTCTACGTCCCGAGCGGGCTTTCACCCACTGCGCCACAGAGCTCAATTTCAAAACTTCAGCTCAATCGGAGACCAGGAAGTGAGTCAATTTACAAGATTTGATCAAAGTCAAAGTCAAAAAGCATTTATCCAGTAGGACCGCTGGGATCACTTAGAATAGTCTTACAACTAATGTTACTGCTGTTCTTGCGCGACCAATGCCGTGAAGAGTCAGGGCAACAAACACGGTTTGGGGGCTAGCATTCTTTTAGGTGATCCATCTTATAACTAAGACAAGCTCCAGTGGGGAGCCAGTCAAACGAAATTGAGGCTCGTTATATAAGTTTAGATGCTTGTACAAAGAACTAACGACATACACACAGACATACAAACATTGCAGGTTAATTCAAGCTTGTAAGAACTTAATATAACTAGACACCTAATTAAAAGCTCCAACGTTTCAAAACCACTTTTTATGCAACAATTAAAAAACGCAATTATACTAATTGTTCAGTTGCACCACAATATTGTGCGCCTCGGATCTTTGCCTAGCTTCTGAATTAACTTGATGATTCAACTTGGTGAAGCTTGCTATCGTTTTTCATGGCTTAGCGGCTTTGACGGAGGCTCTGTCAGTTGACCACTAAGAGCCATTACCTCATCGAGACGCCATGGCGACGTCGTATTCGTCGTATACGTATTCAAAGAATTTGTATTGAAATTCGACGATGTCAAATCATTGTCAAGTTATCTGCCATACATTTCAATATGAATCGTTTGGATACGTCAGCGACGTTGCCATGGCGTGTCGGCTTCGTGTCGGTGAGGTATGGCTCTCACACATGTTTTCCGTCCGCCTCAGATAACATTTTGCGCTCACATTTTGTTTAATGTTTCATGTTAGGTGTTAGAAAACATAAAAACAGACCCGGCTTGTTATTCAAACTTACTTTTAACCAGTACCCATTGAGTTAGGATACTAAAGAATCATGACAATACTCAAAAAATTTCCGAGCACCGTTCTTTGATGACATTTGCTCGAATGTAGACGTTATCTCACTTGGATAAGTGTTCAATGTCGCTTGTACGCAAAAACCAAAACTCGGCGCACTGTGTAGCTTGCGCCGAGTTTTGGCGCGGACATTTTTATTTTTCAGATTGTATAGTATCCTACCTAATCAAACTTCAAACAGCTCTTTACATCTTCGAATCTCAAAAAAAAATGGCGGAATGAGGACGGCTTACTATTGGTTGCATATTCGGACTAATTCGTATTTCACGAAGTTTGCCGATGTTCACTTTATTCGTGGTCTAAGCACTTACATATTTTCACGCGTAGGGGTAGTCTGAACTAGTTTATTCTTATAAATACTTCTTATAACTGTTGAAATAAGTAGTTTATTATTGTGAATTATTAATAAGCTTTGAGACGAGTTATGATAGAGATGAGGGCACATTTCACATAAAAAAATTGGTTGTCTTTGTAATATTATAAAGAGGAAAGATTTGTTTGTATGTTTGTTTGAAATGAATAGGCTCCGAAACTACTGGACCGATTTGAAAAATTCTTTCACCAATAGAATCCTACATTATTCCCGATGAACATAGGCTATATTTTATCCCGGGATAATGCAGTTTTCCCAAGGGAAAAGCGGCCTAGCTAGTCAAAAATAAAACAGAAAAATCTAAAAACATATTCCTAAAGATTTTATATGCAAAGTTTAAGAAAAGGATTGTAGCCGTTAGCGTCTTTGAGTACGGACATAGCAAAGCTTATTTTAAAAGCAAAATTCCATTGCAAAAGTATTTCGAATGAAAAATCAAGGCAATAAGCCAACGTTATTTCAAAGTCGGCTAAATCGCATTAATTCTAGATAGTTTACGACAAGTCGTAAACTTGTTATTGTTTCCGAGACTATGATCAAGATACTTACCGCGACTAGCTTTTTCTCGCTGCTTTGCTTCAAAAGTGCTATTTTAAAAAGACTTTTAAGAGGAAGTTCTTATGATTGACTGTATGACCTCTGTGGCGCAGTGAAAGCTCGCTTGGGACGCAGAAGGTTGCGGGTTCGATCCCCGCCGCGAGATAAATGTTTGTATAATATGTATAATATGTATGTTTTTTTTTTCAAACAAAAAGTTAGTAGTAAATCAGTTATTCGGTGCCCATAATACAAGCTCTGCTTAGTTTGGGGCTAGATGATGCTGTGTGAAAAGTCCAGCATTAACATATTTAGCAAAAAAATTTTACTTAGCTTAGTCGTTTTATATTATTTTCGGTTATTTACTACCTAATAATTTCATTTATAAAAGAAAGAAACAGTTAGAATTCAAAATCCAGCAATCTACGTAAAACAACGCGCCCAGAACATACGCAAATAGTAATCTTCAAACGCTGTCTCCGGATATAATGATTTTTTTGGAAAATCCTTTTGGATTTGGTTGTGTGTTGGGATGCTACTACCCCTTTCGGCTTCGGTAGACGTCTTTTTACACCCTGTATATTTATTATTGATGCATATAGATTTAGGATTGTGATCAAAGTATTAAAGTTAATAAGTTCTAATAGCTATTCGTGTCGTCGGTTGAACAAAGCGAGCACGACTGTCACCTGACCCCGTCATCTGATTTGCAGATAGGTCTGAGAGTAATACGATTGAAGAATGGATCGTAATTCACTTTCGAAGATAGTTCAAACCTACATAGGTGTATGTAGTTTTTAGGGTTCCGTATCTCAAAAGAAAAAAAACGGAACCCATACCTATAGGATCACTTTGTTTGCCGTCTGTCTGTCAAGACCCTTTATCTCAGGAACGCGTGGAGGTATCGAGTTGAAATTAAAACCGTATACTGAAGTTTATGGTCCCTTTAAGCTGTGAAAAAATCTAACTTCTAAGTTAACGCAAAAAAAAGATACGGCCGTTTATGCCGCAAAGAAACGTATATTTCGACTCTCAATAAATCAAATTCATAGGGTACTTCCCGTTGACCTAGAACTATGAAATTTGGGAACTAGTATTGTCTTAGATTACAAGTACAGGAAATAATCTAAAAACCGTATATTTTTCAGTAAAAACACAAAAAAACAGGACCTATGAGGCCAAAATTTTGAAGTGAGTAAGCCGTGTCATGTGGCGTATCGTATGAAAGGGCTTCATTAGCACAAGCCTAAGCAGATTTTTTATTTTTTTTATCATATTTTTGATAAAAGACGAAAAATTAAAAAATTAAATCCCTTACTCGAGTGTAACTTTGGTGTAATGTATATTCAGATTTTTAATTCGAGGACAAAAAGGTAAACAAACTTTCACTATGATTTCAGTGTCAAGAGAACTCAAAGAGAAAAACCAGTGGTAAAAAAAATTTTTTAGTGTGGATCAAATAAACTACTGGTGGCTTCACCTACGATTGGGAAAACTACCACAAAAATCCATTTTTTTTACTCTGGTATCCCCTTTATTTACCTTTTTGTCCTCGAATTAAAAATCAGACTATAGGTTTTTGTATGGAACCCTCGGTGGGCGAGTCCAACTCTCACTTGTCCGGTTTTTTCCTGGGACTGTCGACCAGAGTTGGCCACTGACTCATACGAACTTACTTTTTTAACCCATAGGTAGTGGGTTCATACAACTCCTTGATCTATCTCGATTGATCTTTGAAAGATGTATGTTGGAGTTATGATTTAAAAGTCGTTAACATGATACGATTCTGGCATACCATTCTTATTTTGCTTTCTCAAACTCAACGGATCAAGAGCATTGACGACCTCTGTGGCGCAGTGGGTGAAAGCCCTCTTGTGACGTAGCGGGATCGATATTCTGACGTAGTTCAATGCGACTGTGGAGTACCACCAGACCAGTAGCTCTGTCACCTATTTACCTCATACCTACTTTTGTATTTTTCTTTTTTGTACCTGTTCTCTGTATGTGTAATGTATCTGTGTCTGTGTGTTGGCAAATAAAGCTTTCTATCTATCTATCTACCATGGACCATGCAACATCTGCTGTGCTGTCCGCAGTGCCCCAACACCTGCACCTTGCGCGACCTGAATTGCATTGAGTGTGGCGAACTTCTGGGCCCGAAAAATTTGATAGAACCATCGACACGACGAAGAAGTAGAAGAAGCGGGTTCGATCCCTGCCGTGGGATAAATGATTGTATGATCTGCAAATTATCTCGGGTCTGGGTGTTTCTATGTATAATATGACGTATTTCAAACAAAAAGTATATAAGTAGTATATCAGTTATCTGGTTCCCATAGTACAAGCTTTGCTTAGTTTGGGGCTAGATGATGCTGTGTGCAGTCCAGCTTTATTTAGGTGTCTGTATTTACATAGTTTATTATGTATTCCTGTCCTAAATTCTAGATATCGCCCACAATGGCGTCAACATTGCGAAAATCAATACAAATAGAAATATAATAATAGAAATAATACGACTAATGTGTCTCCCAGACTGTCCGCCTACGCTCCTCGTTCCATCAAAACGGTGACCGCTAATTCCAATCAGCTTACCTACCATTCCAATAAAAATAACTAATTTCATTCGCCTCTGATCACGTTATCAGATGATAAACTAAACGTTACTAGGGGTTAATGAAATCTGATACCATGATCACGAGACAAAGAAACTACGGTAGAATTTTCTTAAACATCTTGATAAATCGACGAATTACGCATTGTTCTGCAGTCACAAAGTGGATGTGTGACCGCTAGTGGCATTACTGGTGACGGCGTTTTTAGGCCGCCTGAAGGCCTCCGTCATGGCTTAATTCGAGGTCAAGAGCCGACACATTCATCATAAAAAAGAAACAGAACTTCCTCCTTTTTTTCAAGTCGGTTAAAAAAATTGCCAGAACCGATATAACGTGCCCTCCGAGAACGGAAATAAATAAATAATGCTGGACATTTCACACAGCATCATCTAGCCCCAAACTAAGCATAGTTTGTGATAGAAACCAGATAACTGTTATACTACTTATATACTTTTTTGTTTGTAAATACATACATATTATACATAGAAACACCCAGACCCGAGATAAATATTTGCAGATCTACAAACATCTATCCCGCGGCGGGGATCGAACCCGCAACCTTCTGCGTCTCAAGCGGGCTTTCACCCACTGCGCCACAGAGGTCGTCGACGCTCTCAAAAATCCGCACGCAAACACTAAAATCCTTAATAATACGTTACATGCCCGTGAAATACCCGACCAAATAAAAGAGGTTATCATTTTATAGCGGCCAATTATTCGGTAACCAGTAATATTTCAATTAGTTAATTCTGGGCATATAATTAGCTGTCACGCCCATCGCCCGTGCTGGGTAGGGATGGGAAAAGTCCGGCTTTAATCCGGTTTTATACTTAGCCGGGTTTTGTTCCGGTTATTTATACTTTTATGTAGCGCTCGTGGTCGTGCTTGCTTAGTCGTTCTATAGATGATAGATCGTCGAAGTTAAGCAACGTTCGAAACGGTCTGTAACTGGATGGGTGACCGCCAGTGGCATTTTCATCTGAGCGCTTCCGTGCTTCGTTCACGTTAAATTGTCAGTCCCGGCTATTTAAGTAGTTAAGCCATGACGGACGCCTTAAGGCGGCCTAAAAACTCCGTCACCAGAGTTGGCCACTAACTCATACGAACTTACTTACTTTTTACTTTTATTTCTAATGTAGATTGAATATTTATTTACGATCACTACGAGTAAAATTATTAGTACTCTTCCTCTCAGTCGGTATCAAAGTCAAAGTCAAAGTCAAAAAGCATTTATTCAGTAGGACCGCTGGGATCACTTTGAAACGTCTTAAAACTAGGTGATTTTACTCCTGTTCCTTCGCGTATCTTATTAAAGGTCATGTCCACTGTTCACCACTCGATGCATCATACTCGTAGTTTTTAATTTCTTTTAATAATTATTACTACTTATACAATTTTTCATTAAAAGGCTTTCTTTTTTATTACATAGATTTAGCCGAGTAAACTATATTATGTACACTGGTATAAAATATCTTCATTATCAGGCTAGAACAATAAAAAGTCGGTTTTTTAAAAGCTCTGTAGATTATTTATTTATTACTTACAATCTTACAGCCTAAACTAAAACGTTTGTAAGCCACATATAAGATTTTACATACTTAGATACATAGCGGACACAAATCAACTAAAAAACATACACAAAGAAAGACAAATAAGTGAAGCATCAAGTTAAACACATCTACACATATATGCATAGGGTTTTTTTTTTCAAAAAAATTTAAAAATATTTTAAAGATTTGTATCCGAATCTAACACGGTCAGGATTAGAACTTGCATCCTTGGATCTACAAGAATCAAATCATCTACAAAAAGGTCTAAATCAAACACCCAGTTTAAAAAACTTTTTTTATCCGGTTTTCTAAACAGCACAGCCCTACTCAAATGGGAGTTGAAAAACAATAATGATAGGGTCACGCTCTAAAGATGTTATTGTTCTTTCAAAATGGTTGAGCATAAAACCCTTTTTTAAACACACTGTACATTAAGGCTTCGAAAAAAGAGGTTCTATTTTCAGCTGTGTTTTTAAGTTGACATATTTCCGTCAATTGTTGACCGATTTTGAAAATTCTTTTTTTGTTTGAAATAGTAACCTACTCTTTCAAACAAAAAAAGAATTTTCATTGGTAGGTATTGAGATGGTCCTTTATAAATGATTTTTGAGGGACTGATCTAATACTTTTCCCGTAAATAAAATCGCTTGTAATTTTTTTTTCTTTAAAATGTTATTAAAAATTAGGTATTATTAGCAAGTTTCAAGTATTAACAGTCCAAGAAAATGTAACCTGATTTTTAAGTAGATAAGTTAACTAAAATATTAGACATTTTCAAAGGAAATTGAACTCCATAAAATCTTAGAGAAAATATGCTTCAGGGATACCTAATCATAATCAAAAATCTACCAGTAGCTGATTTAAACACAAATAAATCTCTCTCACTCAGACCAGCATAAAAAAACATTCCCACCTCTTCAAAACCTATATTTTCTCTATCTCAAGAGCTCTTAACCAACTTTCTACGGTCCACGCATTTTACATGTCATCGTACTTAATCAGCGAAAGTCTACTGTCAAAATATCTATGGTTCTTTTGAAAACAATAATCCAATATGGCGGCGCTGTCACAATTGTTGACAGTTGTGTTGGCGCTAAAATTAGGTGTGTCATTTTGTACAAAAAGTTTTTATACCTAGCCGCCTACTGATTTGGTCAAGTGGTAGGTACTATAATTTTAAGTACCTAGCACTAGCAAGAGCAATCGACGAGTTTAAAAATAAGGACCTAACATGACTTTCCTTAAGTTGTTGGTTCAGTTCCTGTCCTTAAAATGGATTTTTCATTTCGGAAAATAGCATGCGCGTGTTATCGATGGTATATTTTTCTTAAAAACTAGGTAAAGAAAAATTATTCTTCCATTATTATTTAACTACTATTAATTAAGAGTGACACTACTTAATTTTCATTTCCTAAGTTGTATCAACATTTCACAAAATTTTCTACACAATAATTATCATAATATATTATTATTTCCCCAATTAGAAATCTTTTGAAAACAATCCGGTATCTGTTTTTACATAACTCAACAAAACATATTTTATTCTTAATCTGTTTAATTAAGTAGCCATTTAAGCACTCAATTGACTTAACCGGAAGTGTGGTATTAAAGTCAATATCTGTCACAAATAATGTTATTATGTGCTGCTTCTCACGATATGATTAACATATTTTAATTATGTTTTATTTATTATGTTTTTTGTTGACCGAAGGCTTTTAATCTGAAGGTCATGTGTTCAATTCCCGGCATCAATGGTTTATCCATTTTAGAAAATATTGTCTGATTTGACGTACTAAGTTTTTAAGTTTCAAAATTATGAGTATTTTTATGTATTTCAAAATAATTACCTAAAACTAAAAATTTTACTAAAACAAATATTTCTTTGTTACAGAATTAAAGATGGCCGCTGCTGAATAGCCAAATCAAATCAAGATGGAGTCTTTGGAAGAGAGACTTCACGATACGAAAAACAACAGACTACCAACAATCCAAGAAGTGGATAAAACGAAAAAAGATATGGTTCAAATCGATCTAAAACGATTCTGCAAGAAATCAAACTATGTAATATACGATAACTTCTACAGAGACGAAATTAAACGGACTTTTAGAAGAGATTCAGGCCTCTACACTTACTGTTTCATAAGTGTTATACTTAGCTTTATTCTAGGACTATCAATTGGTGTTATACTTATGGGAGCAACACCTGAAGTGAAACACAAAGTCAAAACTAGAGACTTCAATCTAAACTCAATCAAAACTGAAGTTAAAGATTTCGCTGCAGTATCATTCATCGGAGAACATAAATACGATAAAGAAGTATACCCTAAAGGACTCACAGAAGATATGAAAGAGATATTAAAAGATAATAAATCTAATCATAAACATAGTATATCGAATGTAAATATAACGTTTGTTCCTAATGATATGACTGTTTTATATAATAATATATATTGGGGTGATGAAGTAGAGAATTCAATGCCACAAGGATATGGAGAGAACACAGCTGAAATTTGGGAGAGCTATGTATCACAAAGCGAGATCGTAAAGATGGAGGCTGGGTGTGGGAGGATGCAGAATAGACTGGTAACATTCAAAGATGGAATACAAGCTTGCGTCAGATACAGACAGAATACAGATCAAATTCAAGGCGAAATCTTTAGCTTCTACGTTGGTAGACTTCTCAATCTTACTAATTTAGCACCATCAGTTGTTAAAGTAGTAGATCTGAAAGATAAGCTATGGAGGAATGTTGCAAATGATATTGGTATCGCCCAGTGGAATAGCAACAGAGCTGTGGTATTAACTCAATATATACCTAGTCTAGAATCAGCTACAATTCCAGATATCTTCAAACCTTCGTCACGACATTTGAATAAATATGACGTACTAAAAATGTCGCAGAAAGACAATGCTACAGACACTCCAAAACAGATACTTCTTGATAAACTTAAAACTAAAAAAGTGAAAACAGATAAAGATATTGAAAACTTCGATCATATAGATATGAAATTGACTAAGAATACTATAAAGAATTTTCTTGAGCTAGCCCAATGGTCAGATTTGATTATATTTGATTATCTAACAGCAAATCTGGATAGAATAGTCAATAATCTTTTCAATTACCAGTGGAATGTTAATATAATGGATGGACCAGCTCATAATCTTGCAAGAAAAATGGACAGCGGACTTCTAGTGTTTCTGGACAATGAATCAGGACTCTTACATGGGTATAGGTTGTTGAAAAAATATAATGTGTATCATAGCTTGATGTTGGATAATTTGTGTGTGTTTAGAAAAAGGACTGTAGATAGCTTAAGAAGTTTGTATGAATCTCAATCAATTGGTTCCAAGTTAAGTGATATATTTCATAGGAAGAATAATGCAGTGATAAGGGATATACTGCCGCCATTGCCGGAGAAGAACGGTAGAGTGCTACATGAAAGGATAGGGAAGGTTTTAGGGCAGATTGAAAAGTGCGCACAGACTTTTAGATAGTCTCCTTAAACACTGAAAAGATATCATTTAACAATAATTATATTGGAAACAAAGATAAATACTAGCTGCGCTCCCGCGGTGTAACCCGCGCTCCCTCGGGATTTTTTCGGGATAAAAAGTAGCCTATGTCCGTCCCTGGGATACAACCTTTATCCATTTCAATTTTCAGCCTAATCTGTTCAGTGGTTTGGGCGTGAAAAGGTAACAAACAGACAGACAGACAGATAGACAGGCAGAGTTACTTTCACATTTATAATATTAGTTTGGATAGTATGGATTTCATCCACTTGCACCCCGTCCAATATGATTCTAAATTGAACAGTTATACAATTTTTGAAGTGAAAATTTCTTTAGGCATTTTTGAGATGAGAAAAAACAATCAAACTCAGTCACGTGACTGTTGCGACACCATCTTTCACTATCTTAATTTCGTCATAATGATCGACGTGGCAGACTTCCGCCTCTGCGTGAAACAGCCCCGAGTTCAAATCTCAGTAGGACAGCAACTTTTTGCAATTTTTTTGTTATTTTTTTTTAATTTTAAAACCCTTACCGAATCTTCCTTGAGGGTTTCACTTCTGTACTCCTGGGGGTGCCACTGTTTTTTTTAAACTTCAGTATATTTTTATAAGTAGTATTTAATGTCTTTTCAGTGTAGGATGTGATAATATTGAGCATTTTTGATACCAAATAATTTATTTATTTTAAAAAATATTTCTTGAATGTGCCAGTTATGAAGGTGTAATAATTAATTAAAATTTGTAAAAAAATAATGTAATTTTGTTATTTTATAGTCATTTTAGTGATCGTTTTCGTCCTTATTTAAATAATTATTTATAACTACGTAATTGTAAATAGTTTAGTACTAGATATTTTGAATTGTGCCTGTATTCTTGCTATGTGTTTTATGTAAATGGACGAAATAGCTTTAATTGTGTAAATAAATGTATAAATATGATTATTTTAATAAATAAATTTTGATAAATATTTTTCTTTTTTATTCAAACAGCTCTGACAACTTTTTTTTCCACTGAATTGAATAGAATATTACTTTATTGTACACCAAAAAGAAAGAAACACAATAGTAACAAAAACAGTTCTTAATTAATGTGCAACAATGGGCGACCTTATAGCTGAAAGCGATTTCTTCCAGGTAACCTTTGGATGGATAGGATAGAAAATTAGATAGAAAGGACGGTGGCATGAATAAAAGTTTTAACAATTTTTGAGGAAACCAGCATGTTGTAGAGCCTTGAAAACGTGTGAAGTGCACGATAGGAACCTCTTTGAGTAGCACAAATCACCCACACTGCTGGTTGCAAAGAATAAAATTCGTATAATGAGTTACAAATCAGGTGACAGTTTTCACGTGTAAACAACAGTAATTCGATGGAGCCGGCTGTACGCACGAAAAAACATGACGTCATGCGTCATGCTCGCTCTGAGGCGTTCCATGTAAGGCTTGAAGTGCAAGCGAGAGCGCGGAACGAGCGACAAAGAAGCACAAACGTCGTCACGTTCAACTATCGTCAGTAAACCGATCAAAAGTCAAAGTCAAAGTCAAAGTCAAAGTCGAAGCCGAAGCCGAAGCCGAAGCCGAAGCCAAAGTCAAAAAAAAAAAAAGAACAAACGTTATCACGTTCAACTATCGTCAGTAAACCGACTTTACAGACAACCATTTTTTTTTTATTAAATCAGCATTTGAGCTCACTCTGCCTGATGTTAAGCAGTAGTGAGGTCTAAGATGGAGTCAGCTTACCTAGAAGGAACCTATTTACTCTTGATTTGAAGACCCCTTTGTACTTTTCGGGAAATACAGAGCCCGGCAATGAGTTCCACAATTTGGCGGTGCGTATGAAAAATGTAGACTCAAAACGCTTTGTACGAACTCTGGGAATGTCGTACAAGTGGCGTCTTTCCGGGAACCTGTTGGCCCGATAGAAGAATGGGGATGGCGGAACTAAATTGTGGAGTTCTTGTGCACACTCTCCGAAATGGAGTCGATAAAAGACCGACAAACACGCGACTCTACGGCGATGCTCAAGGCTTTGAAGCCGAGACTCAACCAGAGTGTCATCACCCATTAGCCTCTTGGCTCGCCTCTCAAATCTAATGCCTGGAGATGGTGCTTGGCAGAGCCATCCCAGAGATGAGAACAGTACTCCATACAGGCTCTAACCTGCGCTTTAAAAGTCAGTTCAGTTTTAAAGTTAGAACGAGAAGACAAGATGAATGGCTCTTGAATCCCTCTATAGATACCTTCAAATGAGTCCTTCAGGCCTTTAGGTAATTAAGATGCCGTTTACACGATGCCATTCTGGCATACTAATGGTTAAGAAATGAAAAGTCTTATCAAAATTTTGGATTCCGACGGGATTCGAACCCGCATCGAACAGACGAAAAAAAAATATTTGATAAGACTTTTCATTTCTTAATGAAATACCAAGTGTGGATCAGCACTATAAACCAATTACAAAAATTATACTAATGGTTATTAGGAAAATGATAAATCTTATTTAGCGCGTCTTTTGTTGAAGTACGACATTGATGTATGGAAGTGAAAGTTGGGTGTGGCAGAAAAAACATCAGAGTAGAGTGAATGCTGTTGAAATGAGAGCGTTACGTAGTATGTGTGGGGTAACGTTGAAGGAAAGAGTGAGAAATAGTGTGATAAGGGAACAGTGTGGAGTGAAAGAAGATGTAGTGTTGAGGATCGAAAAAGGTATGTTAAGATGGTTTGGGTATGTAGAGAGGATGGATGACAGTCGTTTGACAAAGCAAGAGTATGAGGCGAGTGTGCATGGGACAGCTGGAAGGGGAAGGCCTAGGCGAACCTTCTTGGATCAAATTGGCGATATTTTGGAGAAGGGCCAGGTCAAAAGTACCCTAAACTGACGAGCGTGTATGAAGAATGTAATGAGAGTGAATGAGGCGAAAGTTGTGTGTCAGGATCGTAGCGAGTGGAGATCCGTGCTCTCTGCCTACCCCACAGGGAAAGAGGCGTGATTTTATGTATGTAAGTCTTTTGTATAGCGAGTTCATTATAGCATTGCATAGCATTAGTTTTAGACAAATCAGGAGGTGCATTTACACGATGCGATTTCAATCTATACAGGGTGTAAAAGGACTACTACCGAAAACTGAGGGGTTGCAATCAGACCATGATTCTGAACATATTTAGCGAAAAAAAAACGCAAAAAAAATCTTGACAGGTACGTCATTTTATGTTATTTTCGGTAATTTACTACTAGTACAACATAATAAGACCATACCTACCTAATAATTTCATTTACAAGAGAAAAAAACAATTAAAACAAAAAATCCAGCAATCTACGTAAAAAAACGCGCCCAGAACATACGCAAACAGTACTCTTCAAACGCTGTTTTCTTCGGATATAATGATTTTTTCGGAAAATCCTTTTAGATTTGGTTGTGTGTTGGGATGCTGTACCTACCCCTTTCGGCTTCGGTAGACGTCTTATTACATCCTGTATATGTAGTATATCAGTCATCTTAGTACACATAACACAAGCTCTGCTTACTTTGGGGCTAGATGATGCTGTGTGAAAAGTCCAGCATTATTTTATTGAGAAAAATATTTGCTTGTATGAGACATTCAAATAGTATTTTGTAGTACCACGGCACTTAAACTTGTTTGTTTGTGTCGTGTTTTACAAATTGTTTAAAATAATACAACCATTTTGAGATGATGGGTATTTTAAAAGCTCACTCGACCTTTATTTTGACAAAACAGTCACTTTTGCACTTATGAGGGCGATAACGTAGTGTTGGTTAATAATCCGGCTAAAAATAGCCGGACTTTTCTGTTACCTAGCTAGTTATCTTTTAGCCAATGTTACCAGAATAACTATAAAATGAAAGTACCTACTTGCGTATACCTACGTTCGTCTTCGTACGAGTCAGTGGCTAAATCTGGTGACGGAGTTTTCAGTCTATCTATGCCTACACTCAACGGGACGCTGTAGTGCCTGGTACTAGAACTCCGCGCACCTCTGTGGCGCAGTGGATGAAAGCCCGCCTGCGATGCAAAAGGTTACGGGTTCGATCCCCGCGGCGGGACCAATGTTTGTATGATCTACAAATATTTATCTCGGGTTCGGGTGTTTCTATGTATAATATTTACCTATGTATTTACAAACAAAAAGTATTTATGAGCCATTTGGGGTCGAGACCCTGGGTCCGTGGGGTTCCGGGGCCCATCGCGTCTTCAAAAATCTTTCAGGACGTCTGGTCGAAGCGTCGCGTGATTCGGGAGCTGGCGACTTTTTGGCTCAAAGAATCAGCATTGCCATTCAGCGTGGCAATGCCGCCAGTGTTTTGGGCACGCTTCCGACTGGCAGTGACCTGGATCAGTTGAGCTATCTATAGATCGTTTTTACGACGATCCTTAGATAGCTTGACTGATTCTATTGTATTTTGTAATTTTATGTACATATTGTAGAAGCTTAGTTTCTGTAAATAAATACTTTATGTAGTATATCAGTTATCTGGTTCCCATAATACAAGCTTTGCTTAGTTTGGGGCTAGATGATGCTGTGTGAAATGTCCAGCATTATTTCAATTCAAATTTCGGCTCGGCCACTACCACTAGACCACGAGTGCTCAGGCAGCTCATTGTAAATACTTCAGTTGTATCCGGCTTTATCCGGCTATTTATAGACAGACATCCCAACACACATATTATGTTTATGTTGTGACACTGTGCACTTAAAGCGAAGTGAACTCTCCAACGACCGATTATGTTGTTCCGCTAAGCGTGTGTCGGTTACATGAGGCTGGGTTCCGTAGCTTAATTTATTTGTTGTACTTTATAAAAACTTAAAATGATGAAAATATAAAGAAGTTTTAACGTACCTATATCTACCATTTTTGATAATCTGTAAAACTGAGACCTTTACATCTATTACCTACTACGAGTAGATGATGTATACGTTGTCAGGAGGCTATGCCTACACTCGGCTAGTGCCGGGACATTGTTTGTGATGGAGGCTTGCAGCACCTAAACCATACCCTCAGCTTAATCATATCCACAGGAAAGACAACGTCAAGTGTGGAGCTGACTGAGCTGCGGGTCTCACGATGTTTTCTCGCTCAGAGCTCATATTTATGAGCAATCAGGTCACCGAAACAAAATATCCATTGACTGAGCTGGGATTCGAACGCGCAACCTTCGGATAGAAGGCAAGATTCATGACAAGTTGCAAGCCAATTGCTGCCAAAATATATTTTACGTTGTACACAAAATTGTAAGCTCTATAATTAAAGTCAAAGTCAAAAAGTATTTATTCAGTAGGACCGCTGGGATCACTTAGAATAGTCTTAGAACTAATGTTACTCCTGTTCTTGCGCGACCAATACCGTGAAGAGTCAGGGCAACAAACACGGTATGGGGGCTAGCATTCTTTTAGGTGATCCATCTTAAAACTAAAGGTCCCAAGGAACCCTAAAAGCGTTGTCACCACGCCCGTAGGACATTTCTTAGTGGCAGGTACATTAAAGGATAAAAAAATAATGCGAGCGAATGAATCATGGCAGTATCGCGGCTTAAGCCCAGTGATAAGCGAAGTATGGACATAGAGTGTACAGAACAGACTGACATACATAAAAAATGCCTACCAAACTTTATATAAATAATTAAATAATGCTGGACATTTCACACAGCATCATCTAGCCCCAAACTAAGCAAAGCTTGTACTATGGGAACCAGATAACTGATATACTACTTATATACTTTTTGTTTGTAAATACATAGGTACATACAGGGTGTAAAAAGACGTCTACCGAAGCCGAAAGGGGTAGGTACAGTATCCCAACACACAACCAAATCCAAAAGGATTTTCTGAAATATTCATTATATCCGGAGAAAACAGCGTTTGAAGAGTGCTGTTTGCGTAAGTTTTGTGCGCGTTTTTTTACGTAGATTGCTAGATTTTGAGTTTTAATTGGTTTTTATCTTTTATAAATGAAATTATTAGGTAGGTATGGTCTTATTATGTCGTACTAGTAGTAAATAACCGAAAATAACATAACATGACGAAGCTAAGTCAAAAAAAATTTTTGCGTTTTTTTTTTCGCTAAATATGTTTAGAGTCATGGTCTGATTGCAACCCCTCAGTTTTCGGTAGCAGTCTTTTTACACCCTGTATAATACATAGAAACACCCAGACCCGAGATAAATATTTGCAGATAATACAAACATTTATCCCGCGGCGGGGATCGAACCCGCAACCTTCTGCGTCCCAAGCAGGCTTTCACCCACTGCGCCACAGAGGTTGTCAACTTTACTTACACATTTTAGGAGGCCTATTCCTAACTCGGACGCTAGTGCCTGAGACAATGTGTGGGCTTATAGCACCTAAATCATTCGGCTTTATCCACATGAATGACACATGGTCAACATTTGGAGCTAACTAAGCTAAGAAAAATATTTCTCGTGATTTTTTTCTTCGTCATTTAGCTTGTGTTAATGCGCCTAATATTTTTTTTTTTTTTTTTATGATGAATGGGTCGACTCTTGACCTCGAAACTAATAAAATAATTAAATAATTTAATATGTACCACCTTACTATATGTAGGTGCATTCACACGATGCGTTTTCAACACATACGATAACGTATCGCACGACAATTTTTCACGTGTAAACGCTCATCGTATGCTATTTGTCATAGTTAGCGCGACGCTAGTCGTCACGTTCAATAGGTAGGCAAATCTTACAAAAAATCACATCGTGTAAATGCACATTAAGTACCTATTATCGTTATTTGAAAGTTACAGTACGCATAACCAATCATCAGCTTACTGAAGTTAGGTGCACTAAACGATTGCACAGGTTTGGTAGAGTAGGCGAGATAGCACGATGCAACATAAGCGAGTGAGCGAGGCAGCTATACAACGCTGTCTTTGTCTTTCAGGCTACATCAAGGTCTTTTAGGTTCTGAGCAGCTACTTCAGAAATCTAAAGAACGGATGTGCGTAAAGGATTTAAGAGAGTCCCTCTGTGAGGCTGTAGGTAAAGTATGTAAACAACAATGTCTCTTCTGTGCCCTTGTCTGTGACTACCCGCATCACAGGAGGTCTCACACATGACGGACCTCAACTTAGATAGCTTACTTACCTACTTATTATATGTAGAGACTACATACATACATTATAAGTATTTAAAATAACTTTGAATGAGTTGAGGCCACTCTGATGACGTTTTCCGTCATAGCTTGACTTAATAGCCGGGACCGACATAACGTGCCCTCTGAAGCACGGAAGCGTTCAGATGATGCCACTAGTGGTCACCCATCCATTTACTGACCGGTCAGAACGATAACTAGCCCAAAGATAAAATTTATTTTTTTTAATCTGCAAACCGTAGATTATTTTTGACAGGAACTCTACAAAAATAATGGAAATGTGATTTGGTCTCAGGTTAATTACATTGTTCCAGTTTCACTAATATAATGAGTACTAGCTTCTGCGCGCGGCTTCGCCCGGTGCCACCACTTTGGCCTATATGCTATTCCAGGTCAGCACACTATCTACAACATTATTTAGGTACTAACCCACCTACATTTTGTTACATTGATAGCAATAGAGCTTTTTTCATTTAATGTTCATTTCATATTACAAGTTTCACTGGTTTAGGCGTGATTGAAATACAAACATACAAATATACACATACTTTCAACTTTACTAGTATAAGTAGGATAGTAGGAAGTAAGATAGTAGGAAGTGTGATAGTAGGAAGTAGGATACTACTGATGTTTTTAATCACCAATTGAGACTAGTATCAATAACCAAAGACAAAGATAAATCAGTCTAAAATAGTTCCAAAATATTCAAAATGGCGGATCGATTTGTCAAATTAATCCATGACATTTGTGCAAGAGAGTATTTAAACCATACAGGGCGTTGGAGTATGAACTTAGTCAATATCGTTTTAAACTAGATCCTAGACTTTGTTTAGTGTCATGATTTCAAGTTTTAACAAAAATCTTTCGAAATTCTCGAATTTTCCGAGATTTTCCATAATTATCTACTATATAAAAATAAGTCGGGTTTTCCTTCCTGACGCTATAACTCCAGAACGCACAAACCGATTTCCACGGTTTTGCATTCGTTGGAAAGGTCTCGGGCTCCGTGAGGTTTATAGCAAAGAAAATTCAGGAAAAATCTGGTGGCATCTGGTCGCGAAACGGAGTTCGCTGAGTTTGCTAGTTTTCTATAAAACTTTATTTTCCGTCCCCCTCGCTCGTCAAATCCTGCATTAATTCACACACACACACATACATACATACATATACACACACGCATACATACACATACAAACTTCAGTAAATTCATTTAATTTAAAGCTAGTTACTTGTCATTTTATTATAAGTAACTGATTTTGTTTTTGTTTCTGCTTTCAATTATTTTCTTTGTCCTGTCATGGTATAACTTAGTGTCAAATTCTTTGTTCCCGGTCTCCCGTGACACAGACTTGCCTAGTGCGGGGACCATTAGTAACTACCTATGCACATTTCTTAATTTTGTAATTATGTTGATAAATAAACTATATCTCACAATGGTATAAATTAACTTATTGTCAAATTCTTTGTTCCCGGTCTCCCGCGACACAGGCTTGCCTAGTGCGGGGACCATAAGTAACTACCCATGTACATTTTCTTAATGTTGTAATTATTATTTTTGTAAATAAACTATTTTGTATTTTGTATTTGTATTGTATAGATAAAACAATTTCTTTTTCAACTTTTTTCTAAAACTGTCGTATTTTTTTAAGTCTTGTTTTTGTTATTTTATTGCTGTGTCTCATCTAGTATGTGACGTCCAACGGAAGATCAGCGTTGTAAATAGTCTATGGCTATTATGACAAAATATGCTGAGTTGGACGCCTATTCGTAGTTTTAAGAGCCTATAATACGCCGCCATTTTGTAAGCGGGACAGCGAGTGTGATTTGTTCGGCGTGTGAGGAGTACAGAGCTATGGATGCGCAACGTTTTTCACGGCGCTAAAACACTTTTTAGCTAATTAAAAGTACAAAAACAAAAATGATCCAAATTCGGAACAACGGGACCACGTAGTGTACTAAGCTGAGTTTAGATACAAAGTTTTACTAGTCTAGTCACACCAGGTGGATGGTAGAATATATAAGGCACAACAGATGTAAATTGACAACCAAACTTGTAACCTATATTCTGGCAAAATAAATACTTTCTATTTCTATTAGCTAAAGTATTTATTGAGTACTTTTGTTTTTAAGTAAAATTCAGAGGGAAGTTTGTGATTATTTTCTATAGAGAAAATATTTAGTAATCGTGTTTTCACTACAATGGAGCAACAGTTTATATCCTCAACTATAATATATATTTTTTCAATAATATTGGTTCAATACTTTTATAGATATGATCCAGAGTCGAAGCAGTTTTGAGCTAGTACGCGCCCTTAAGGTTCTTTAATGTGTAGATTATTATTATTATTATTATTATTTTTAACTACGAATAAAGACTTATTTTGGCCAAATAAAAAAATAAGATTTCGACATTGCAACCATAAGAAGTGTTGCTTACTTGTCAGAGTTCCCGGTATATTTTTACTACTCTTAAACTACAGCAAATATGACCCTTCCTACTAGAGAAATAAGATCTACTTTATATTACAGTTTTTATGTAAATATTCTATAATCAATTACAATGGTCAAAACGAACCGTTTTTCGCATTCTTCATTCAAAAAGTGACTGAAGAGAACTGACAAATGGTTGAAAGGGAGCTAGGAAATGAATGGATGCGGCAAAGTTCTGCTCTTGACTTTGCTAAAGATAGTAGATAGGTATTTAGGAGGATAGGTTTTCTTAGTTCCCATATCACAAGCTCTGCTTACTTTGGGGCTAGATGATGCTGTGTGAAAAGTCCAGCATTATTTATTTGTGATAATTTTCTTTGAAGAATCTTGAATCTTTATCACGTACCTACTGATTGATTCATTTATTCAAAAATCAGTTGTTAGTTTACAGTCTAAGCCAAAGCACTAACTACACTATATACATATTAAAAAACAAAATAATTCAATTAAAAATAAAATCCATTAAGTACATAGTTATAGTGTAAAAAATAAAAATAAACAGAAAATTACGTTATTCAATTAATAAGATGCTTAACTAGATGTTATCCGCGGTCCCTCGGGAAAAATTTCACTTTTCCGGGATAAAATATACTCTATGTTAATCAGAGATAGTGCAGGATTCTAATGATGAAAGAATTTTTCAAATCGGTCCAGAAGTTTCGGAACCTATTCAAACAAACAAATCTTACCTCTTCATAATATTATTTTAGTGTAGATGAGTCGCTGCGCCAAAGTACTAGGTACTCAGGTATACGAGCTTAAATTTAATAATTTGTTTAGTACTTAATAAACCAGACAAATTAAAACTAATACCACATCCAAAAAGAAATGGTTTATACCTCGATGTGCCATTTATAAGGCGAGTGTCAGACTGAGCGAAGAATTATTCAAATTAAGAATAATTTATTGAAGAAACGACTGTGTGTTTTAGTTGGACGGCGTTATGCGATATGTAACCAGTTTTTAAACTGTACTACGAATACTCGTAGTACCCAAAGTTCATAGCAAATAAGTTGTATATGAGTTTGTATACTTACTTTGGGACTTTTTATTTATTTATTTATTTATTTAAAAAAGGACACCCAACACGGGTATACACTTCACATTCCAAAACAAAACAAAGTGTCTTAATATATAAATTAATATAAATTATTATCATTATTCGTACAACCGTTACAGCGTAAATAAATTGTAAACATTTTTTCATGCATGTGACTTTTCGTATTTTAGTATGACAAAATATTGTGATCTCGCAACGAAAATAAAACATTTTTTATATGAATTACACAAGTAAAATCAGTGTTTTCACCAAAATAATCATTTCCATTCGCGATATCATTACAAGATCTCACCGTTACAGCATCACAAATGCTGAAAATGAAAAAAAATGAAAAAATATTTATTACAGTAAAACAAGTTATAAAGGTTACATAGACAAAGATTAACAAAGGAAAGACTTATTTTACAGATATAGAACACTTATTTGTAAATTATCTGTCAGCTTCCTCACTAGGCACAGCCTGTATCGAGGAAGCTTTTGTACGATAGGGATTGGGGAGATTTAAAGCTAGGTCGCTGGTCTGGTATACCTACTTAATGAAGGATATACAAACATTCATAAATAATACATAATATTTAATTAATAGGTAATAAGTACTAACGTTTAATGTAAATAATAATAAAATACATATAGTTACTATGTATATTATAATAATAATAAATATGATAATATAGTGTTAGGTTTCAAACTGTACGATTTCCTCTGTTTGATCGTAATTTAATGTTATTAACCATTTCATGATCATATGTTTGGCTTCACGGATTGAATTGTGTTTAATGTCGCAGCGTTTGACGACTACATTATACACGTGAGTTTTCATGAAACTACCAACCCTTCGCGCAAATGAAGTGTTAACCATAGAGGTTGGCACTTTAAAAACTCTTCGACTCAGCAAAAACTCATACTCAGGAGAAGAAATAACAGCTTTGTGCATGGCCAGTACGGTTTTAAGGATAAAAAGCCGACGCACACTGAGCACACCCGCTTCTTTGTAGAGACTTGTCGTGGGGAACCTGAAGGGTTTCCGAAGCATAACTTTCAGAACCGAACGCTGCGCTCTCTCAGCCTGGATTATATAGGTTTTACTGGCACTGCCCCAGCATGTTATACAGTAAACTATTAGAGACTGGCATAATGCATAATAAACTGAGGTTAGGGTATCAGTGCTTGCAACATACCTTAGATTCCGCATGACACCAATTATTTTCCTGATTCTAGTAGAAAGGTACTCAATATGCGTTTTAAAAGAGAGATTTTCGTCGATATAGACTCCAAGATATTTTAAGGACGTTTTCCGTGTAATTAAGTCACACACACAGTTTACGCCGGAGCATGCACCATTGTGTATCCTAATATTTGCATTTTCAGTAGGAACTGAGGCCAAGGTCTTATGGAAGCACAAGTATAAGGTTTTCCTAGTATTCAGGGTAAGGAGATTTTGGTCCAGCCACTGAGAAATCAGTGCCAAACCACGCTCAGCGGAAGAATACACAGCGGGCCATGTAGGGCCGTCAAAGATCACGGCAGTATCATCGGCATAGCACAGAATCTCCGCGTTTGGCACCATGACGTTATGAATATCATTAATGTAAAGCAGAAATAGTGTGGGTCCCAAGATGCTTCCCTGAGGAACACCAAAATTGATTCTCTGCAAGCTACTGGTAGACCGGCCGATCTTTACACACTGTCTCCGATCCGTCAAGTAGCTTCTGAACCAGTCCAATGAAACTCCTCGGATTCCCAGATGTTCCAGTTTTTGGAGAAGTATAGGGACGGAGACAGTGTCGAAAGCCTTGGCCAGATCTAAAAACACGCCAATACAGCATTTTCCAACATCAAGGTGCGAGGCCACTGCCTTGGTTAAGACAGTGAGAGCATCTTCGGTGCTTTTCCCTCTGCGAAAACCAAACTGTTTAGACGAAATTATTTTGCGTGATTCCAGGAAGTTAACTAGACGTATGTTAACTAGCTTTTCGAGAAGTTTAGAGAAGGTTCCTAAAAGTGAGATAGGTCTATAATTATCTACACAATTTCGTGGGCCATTCTTATGAATTGGGGAAACAGTCGCAATTTTCCATTCACTAGGGAAAGTACCGTGAGAAAGACTTTGATTTAGAATATATGTGAGTGGTATTATGATAACATCTTTAATTTGTTTTATAAGGGTATTTCCAAATCCATCCATTCCCGGAGCCTTTCCATTTTGTAAATTCATTATAATCTTTTCTACTTCTTCATAGTTAGTGGGTGTCAAGAAAAGGGAATCAACAGGAGAGTGTCCAACTCTAACTTCTTTAGCAAGATCTACTTCATTTTTATTTAACCTGGAGAGAATTTTCCCAGCTAGGCGTTGCCCGACAGAAGAAAAATGGTTATTTGTGACATTAATGGATTGATGTGCACTTGAACAACCCTGCAAAGCCAATAGTTCTGTGGGTTCTTTATTGTAGTTTTTTAAGTGACAGATGTTCTTAATAGTACGCCATAGTTTCTTTGGATTTTCTTTGTTTGCTTTTAATTCTTCTTCTTCATAGTCTGATTTAAGTTTACGCAGTAGATTTACGAAGAAATTATGATATCGGGAATAAGTGTTTTTAAAGATTAGATTGTTCGGATTATTTCTGGCTTGTAAATGTAGATGATCACGATTTCTCATACACCGCATCAAACCTGGAGTAATCCAAGGTTTTAAGTTAAATTTAGCTCGACTTATTTTGATATTTATTGTATGTTTACAAATAGTATCCGATAGTATTTTCATAAAGACTTCAGTAGCTCTATTTACGTCAGGAATGTCAGTGACATTAGTCCAGTCGATGCACGATAATTCATTTGTAATAGCAGTAATGTCTCTCTTTACGATGAAACGACTAGGACGAATAATTTTAGGTTTTAAGAGGTTTAAACCGAACATGTTAGGAAAATGATCCGTGATTACTGTTTGCCAAACAATACCAATGGCTGTTTGAATACGATTACCAATATTTTTAATGTAGATGTGGTCAAGACAAGAGGAATCTCTAGTCCGTTGCGTTATAGCCGGGTAGAGTCCATTTTCTGCCATAAAGCACTGATATCCAAGGCTTTGAGAGTCACTAACAGTATCCATAATGTTAACATTCATATCCCCAGCTAGAATAAAAGGTAATCCATCTAAATCACCTAAGAAAATTTCAAGCGAATTAAGAAATCTATCAACGTGTCTAAATGATGGCGATCGGTATATTCCGAGAATATTTATGACCAGAGGATACATATATACAGACTATCGGCGTCATCAAGGGGAGGTTCCGATACCGTGGGGTTCCAGATATTACTTACGTAAACAACAACACCGCTGTTTTGATTCACATGTTTAGTAGTATTGTATGAACTGTAACCAGGAATTTGAGGGATGACTGATGAGTCAGAGAGGCGACATTCAGTCAAAACCAATATATCCATACGTATTTCAAGACGTTTTAAGGCTACTAACAAAGTATCCAAGTTTTTTTGGATACTTCTTATGTTTATTGAAAGCAATTTAAATTCGTGATCATGTGTAAAAAGTTCTTTACATTTATCTACGTCTTTTATAACCTCACATTTAATATTAATTGAGTCTAAATCTGCGCCTAGGACGTCGGTAAACGACATAGTAGCTAGGAACAAATATCCATAAATCCAAAAATACCAGTTTAAGCATATTGGTAATCTACATGAGATATTTCTAATATATAAGTATAAATAATAAAAAATAGATATAGGATTAACATGTGCGTTTGAGGTTAGTGATAATGGGAGGACAAAAAATGAGTAAAAAATGTTTAGGAAAACAGTACAAAAATCCACTAAAAAGTCACGTGCTATTTGTGGGCAATGATGATGATGTGGGCAGAAGGCGGTCCAGATCGTAAAGTGATGGTATGGGCACGGCTGCTTTACCTTCACGTTGTCTGATGTAGATGACACCTTGGCTACACCAGCAGTAAGCGTATCCATGCTGTTTAGCTCTGGATCTGACTTCACGAAATAAGACCCTGTTGTCTTTCGTCAGTCTTTCGTTGAAAAACAGTTTAAGGGGCGCTCCCGCCACATTTAAGTCACCACTGCTTAAGTTGGTTCGTGCTTTGGCGGCTTTGAGAAGTTGATCTCGCTTGTGGCGGTTCAGGATTCTGACTACTACAGGGCGCGGCATTTTGGCGCTATCCTCGGGTAGCGCCGTGGTCACTGGCGGCCTACGCGGACCCACGCGTGTGACCCAGTCAAGGTCTCTGTCCTCTAGATCAACTCCAATTTTCTTAGCCGCCACAAGTATAGTGTGGGGCAGGTTTTCCGATGTATTCTCTGGAATGCCTACGATTTCGATTTCGTTTCTTAGATTTGCCTGCTCCTGCTTTTTTATCTGATTCTGTAGTTGAAGCACAGTCACTTGCAGATTTTCAACTTCGAGATCTCTCTTTTCGAGGTATTTCAAGCGCTCTTCGGTAGCATTGATCTTAAGCATAACATCGTTCATACTCTTGTTCGTGAAGGTCAATGACTCCGTCAGATCTTCTAACTTAGTCTTCACCGAAGTAAACTCGGTGGTCAGCTGACGTAATTGCTCTGTGAGGAGTTTCAGCTCAGAACCAGCGGGGTCAGGTTTTTTTCTAATGGTGACATTCTCAGTGGCAGCCCTTACCGGGGTTTGGCTGTTGTCGTCGTTCATTTTGGGGTCGACACAGCAGTTAGGGCACTTCCACGACTTCTGTCGCTCCACAGAAAGGGATTTCGTGTTAATACATGCCGTACAAAATGAATTTTCACATGCAGAAGATGTGCATTTAATGCCATTGTCCTTTATAAGCTTTAAACATCCTGCGCACTTCATTTTCATTGATAGATCGTGTTTTCAAATGATAAATAAAAATTTGCCTCACTGAGTTTGTGTTGTAAAAGCACGCAGGTGTACACTCTGCAGTGTATATTCTTTGCCAAGAAGCAATGCACAATGCAGCGCTAGCGCCACGAGTACAGCGCACGCGATTCTCGCGGTTATGCAATGCGCGTAACCGTGAATATGCCTTGCGCCGTCGGGTGGCACCACAAGAGACTAAGGCCGGGTTTTTTGTAGGTTAATGACAAATCACTTTCCAATTGTGTTCCAATCTTAACCCTAGTGTTCCCATAATTACAGGGTATCACAACATGCGTAAAACAACAACTTAAAATAAGTAGGCTTGATGCCTGCCTAGTCAGCAGAACAGTTTTAGGTACACGTAACATATTTAAATCTTCTATCAATATAAACTTCAGACCATATGGTGTAAAAAGACGTCTACCGAAGCCACAAAGGGTAGGTACAGCATCCCAACACAACCAAATCCAAAAGGATTTTCCGAAAAATTCATTATATCCGGAGACAACAGCGTTTGAAGAGTACTGTTTGCGTATGTTCTGGGCGCGTTGTTTTATTTATTTATTTATTTATTTAGTTGCACCAACAAAGTGACGTAGATTGCTGGATTTTAAATTTTAATTGTTTTTTTTTTCTTTTATAAATGAAATTTTGGTTGAATTTTGGAATTTTGGTTGGTATGGTCTTATTATGTTGTAATAACTACTAACTAAAATTATCAAGCTAAGTAAAAAAAATTCATATTTTTGTTTTTCGCTAAATATGTTTAGAATCATGGTCTGATTGCAACCCCTCAGTTTTCGGTAGCAGTCTTTTTACACTCTGTATATATGAAATAAATGAACAGGAAATAGATAAAAACATTTTTTTTTGCATGTTTTATCGTTTAATTTTTTTACATGATTTTATTTATTTCAAACTTGTGAGCTACACAACGTGAAACGAAACAAGTTCAATGTGTCAGGCATACGTTCCGGCGTGAAAAAGACTATAGTGTTACATTAATATTTCACTCTCGCATAATCACATCCTATTCATATATCAGTCTCTTTTTTGCACTAATATTGAATAATAAGATACAGAACAACGAAGTAATTTATTTCAATAACTATGTAAAAGTTCACCAATTGATTAATTACCTTATTTAGACAATGTTGATTAAGCTGAGGGTATGGTTTAGGTGCTACAAGCCTCCATCACAAACAATGTCCCGGCACTAGCCGAGTGTAGGCATAGCCCTCCTGACAACGTATACATCATCTAGTATGTATGATGAGAGTGTAGTATTCATGTTATTTCATGAATTTTGGAAGAATTTTGACGTAGCCAACATTTTAATAGTACATAATTTTACTAGACCACTGACTCATACGAACTAATTAACAGAATCCTTACAGGCTTACCATAGAACGTGACATAAAGTTATTCCGGAGTGTAAACTGTGAAAATGTATGGTTATTCTTGATTTATTCGGTGGAATAACTTTATGTCACGTTCTATGGTAAGCCTGTATATGTATAAGTAGGTAAAAAAAAACTGGGTCACGACTGTATCCCCGAGGCGCGGTAGACATTCTCTCAGATCTTTATATTCCAGATCCTTTGAAGATGTCTAAGGTAGTCAGAGGCATGTACAAATACATTAGATACAAGCCCACATCTTGCAGAAGTTAGTATTCCATACGTGACAGGTTGCAAGCCCATCGCCGCCTCTAATACTAACTGGTTTCCTCACGATGTTTTCCTTCACCGTTCAGAGCTCGTGTTAGAGCGCATTTAAATTACTCATACAAAATTGTACCTACATTATTTAACACTATGAACTAAAAAAAGCTGGTAAAAAAGGAGTGGATATGGAGATGACGAGTGATAGAGGAGAGTGGAGAAACAGAACATGTTGTGCCGACCCCGCATGAGTGGGATAAGGGCAGGCCAATGATGAACTAAAAAAAACGAATCCCACGACATAGACTCACGATAAAATAACACTTGAATGAATGAATGAATGAACACTTTATTGTACACCAAAACAACAACGAAAATAATACATTAGAAACATTTACAAGTTCATTAGTACAATGGGCGGCCTTATCGCTACTTGTACCGTTTTTGAAATCTTTAAAGAAAATTTTAACGCCTGATTAAAACTTTGGTAAACTTAAACCTTATTAGTAAAGGTGTCTAAAAATTACTAATACAGCCCCAATATCAATTTAAGTTCGTGTCAAAAATCACATTTGTTTATATATCACTTATTTTATATAATTTGATTAATTTTGTAAGTTAAATAAATAATGCTGGACATTTCACACAGCATCATCTAGCCCCAAACTAAGCAAAGCTTGTACTATGGGAACCTGATAACTGATATACTACTTATATACTTTTTGTTTGTGAATACATACATATTATATACATAGAAACACCCAGACCCGAGATTAATATTTGCAAACAAAAAAAATTTCTGTTCTTTCTGAGTGTCTCTACACTTACAGGTGCGACGGCATGATATTGATAGCAGTCGCGAGTTTGTTGTTTTTTTTCACCTCGAAAATGCCGAACGCGCCTAAAAAAAATTTCACCTCAATTTGTAGGTATATCTTGATTTCGCATACTTAATATAAAAATGACTAAAAAACATGTTTCTGTCATTAAGTGCCTAAAGTTCATTGATCTCTTGAATATAAGAGACTTCCTGTTCATCTATCTATACTATAGGTACCAATATTATAAAGAGGAAAAAAATGTTTGTTTGTTTGTTTGAATTGAATAGGCTCCGAAACTACTGGACCGATTTGAAAAATTCTTTCACCATTAGAATCCTACATTATCCCCGATGAACATAGGCTATATTTTATTCCGGGAAAGTGTTTTCCCGAGGGACCGCGGGTAACACCGCGACGGACAACTAGTCTTAAAATTCTTTAACGACCGTGTCCCCAAGCATAATAGACTTATAAAATATCAATAAATCTAAGGTGTGCTAGTAATGGTGTGCTAAAATTCAGCTTAAATAACTTACAATACGCATAGCCAATCTTAAGCTCATTTTTGATGGCGCCTAAAAGACGAAGACAGCGTTGTATAGCTGCCTCGCTCACTCGCTTATATTGAAAGAAAGAAAGAAAGAAAATATTTTTATTTTGCAACAAATAGTAAGTACAAACAAAATAATAGATAAAAGGAACAAAAAAAATATAATGTTGCAAAACGGGCCTTAACTCAGCATATGCTGGGTTGTAAACAACCAGCGCTGGTCTTCCGTTAAGGCCGTTTTGGGACCGAAAAATGTATACTCAATTAGGTAGCGGACTAATACACAGCAAAATAAACAACACAAAACGTAATATAATATGAGCAAAGCAATAAATGGTAAACCTTAGGTAATTACATATTTGTTATAAAAATGAAAATTGACTCTATATATATTATAATATTACATACATATTTATATTATGTGCATACATAAAGGCAAACAAATTAAATAATTATGGGACATACTGATTATGTAGATAATACAAATAAATAGAAATAGCGAGTAGGTATGTAAGTAGTAAATACTTGGCTTTGATATTTATATAGCACTAGTATCGTGTTTAAGAAGTTCCTGTTGCATCGTGCTATCTCGCCTACTCTACCAAACCTGCGCAATCGTTTGCACCTAACTTCAGAGAGACAAACATCAGTTGTGGCTACACTTATTAAGCTGAATTTTAGCATACATACCTACTTAGTGAGTTAGTTCTCTGGTGACGGAGTTTTTAGGCCTCCGTCAAGACTTAACGACTTAATAGCCGGGACCGACGTGTCCTCAATGGTCAACCCGACAGACTTCCGCCTCTGAGTGAGACAATCCAGAGTTCAAATCCCAGTAGGAATGATGCAAAATAAAATTAATCTCTTGTAGGAATGTTGTATTTTATTGAAGTGAAAACTCCTTTACCAGTAGCGCCATCTAGTTCTGTACTCGGTAAACTTTTACGGCAATATTTTTAAATTGTAAAAGCTCATTTTATATCAAAACGGGTGAAGTCATTATCTTTTGATATTTTTCGATTTCCTGACGATTCAAATACACTAGGCACCTAATTGTTCAAGTTGTCACTTCACGCGGCACTCCCGGGTGCCACGTTTTTTTGAAATGACTTAAAAATATGATGAAATCTTATAGCAAATATAAAACTCGTTATAACATAAAAATTATGATCAAATTCAGATGACGGCAAATCGGCCATAACTTACAAACGTATTATATAAACATAACTATTATAATTTAATGTCTATAACGTTTTAGGTATTTATATTAAACAGTAGCTATGCGATATGTCATAAAATTATTTGGTTGTCAAAAATAAGGTCATTTAGACCCCCCGCAGACTACAGACTTTCTATCGGCCGATAGTTGAGACGGGCTATACTTCTCCATACTCATTACGAGCCGAAGTATATTCCGTCTCAACTATCGGCTGATAGAAAGTCTGCAGTCTGCGAGGAGGCTTAGGCTCCATACAAGGTTGGGCCCAGAAGTGAAAAGTGCCTGCCAATGAAAATAAGGGCGTTTTCTCGTGATCCCATTATTTTGACCCAATAATGGAATCACGAGGGAGAACTGTTGCTCTGTAGTATTTTCCTGGCTTGGTGGAAATAATGATATCTGGCGCATCGGCGGCCGCCGCGGCACGCTCGCTACGCTCGCTCGCCTCGCGCGTAGTTTTTTACTATCCTTTTTTTTTATCGCTGGGTAAAATTTTCAAAATGTTTATTGCTGGCCATTGGGATAGAAAACACCCAGATCCGAGATAAATATTTGCAGATCATACATAAATTTGTCCCGCGGTGGGGATCGAACCCGCAACCTTCTGCGTCGCTAGCTGACTTCCACAGACCTGAACCAAAGGATAAAGTCAGTTTATAGTCCGCTTCAATAAGTTGACACGTTGAACATGTTTTGTTTTGAATTTATTTATATTATTTTTATATAAATATCGACACTTTTTGTTATTTTTATGCGCCGTGGGATACTCTGAGCGGTGATTCCGAGAAACTGTAGGTAACTACAGGGTGTGAAAGGTTATTACCGAAAATTTAATGAAAAGTTTAGTGAAGTGTGCGAAAGTAATTGTTTGTAATCTACTATATAAAAATAAGTCGGGTTTTCCTTCCTGACGCTATAACTCCAGAACGCACGAACCGATTTCCACGGTTTTGCATTCGTTGGAAAGGTCTCGGGCTCCGTGAGGTTTATAGCAAAGAAAATTCAGGAAAATCTGGTGGCATCTGGTGGCGAAACGGAGTTCGCTGGGTTTGCTAGTCCTCAATAAAAAAAAAGTGTGACCTGGGAGATATTTGAATTCGTCTGAAAGCTCCAGATTCGATATCAGAATATTATAAAATGATAAGATACAACTGCCGCAATTTTTTTGGTTAGTTGTGTAAACAAAACGCAAAGCTATCGATCTACATAATTTGTTCGGTGTCGCCATCTATGTTATGTTACTAATTCTATTAATACTCAAAACATTAATTTTGAATTTTAAATTTAGAATGTTATCCGCGTGGAATGTGGGGGCATACGTCGTCGGTTGCAGGTTCAATTGGGGTATCTGACAAATGACGTAAAATGAGTTGAGTATACAGTTTTTCTTAGAATTTTCTGCTCTTTCGAATGGCATATTTAAAAAAATTCTAGCTCAAAAAAAATGTCAGATACGCTACACATTTTGGGTGTGAATTTTTCAGATTCCGTTCAAAACTGTTTTGTAACTGACAATGTGATCCAGTAAATCAGTCAAATTGGTGTATTTACAAGCGCGAACGAGTTAAAAATAAAGCAGTTATTTTTTTAGACCAGAAATTGCTCTTACACTAATTGAACGAAAAATTAAAACAACATTTACACCAAAATGAAAACAATAATTGTTTCATCCATTGACGTTACACCAATTGCCCAGAACAAAGTTCCAACTTGTTGTTAGTTACATTAATTTGAGCATTAGTATCAGCAAGTATTAAGGGTTCCGTACAAAGGCCTAAGTAGGTACGTATAGCAGTGCTAACTGTTAGATCAAAGTTATAACGATAAGTACCTCATAACTTTGATCTACTTGAGAAGGCAAAACATTTTTTTTTTTCATTTTTCGTCTTAAATCGACAACTATATCATCCTAAAAACCCTAAAAATTATTAAAATCTGTTTAAGCTTGTACCGATGAAGTCCTTTCATACGACACCTCTTATGACACGGTTAGCTCCCATTAAAATTTCTCTGGCTCTGTTTTTTTTGTGATTTATCTTAAAATATACAGTTTTCAGATTTTTCAATGAACTTGTAGTCTAAGACGCTACTACTTGCAAAATTTCATAGTTCTAGGTCGACGGAAAGTAGGTAGGTAGGTTAGGTACCCTATGAATTTTGATTTCCTTGAGTGTTGAAATATAATTTTTAATAAAATAATAAATAAATAGTAGAAGTTTGATTTTTAACAGCTTCAAGGGACCGTAGACGACACGGTTTTAATTTCAACTCGATAACTCCACGCGTTCCTGAGATAAAGGGTTTTGACAGACAGACGTACTACAAAGTGATCCTCTAAGGGTTCCGTTTTTTCCTTTTAAGGTACGGAACCCTAAAAATAGAAAAACCTGACCGCAAGAAAGTCAACCTTTGAGACTTTGCAATGCATAGGTAGGGTACCACCTAAACTATGAATAAAACCATTTGCATACATTCACCACCAACCTGCTATTCAAAAATAGTTTAAACATTATGACTTTTTTATCGTAATATTCATAATAAAGTTTATTTGTCTCACACAATGGTTCACATAAACTGTTGATCGTATAAAATTGACGTAAACAAATAATTTATTTATAATTATAAATAAATAAACCTGTAAATAAGTAAATTTTAAATTACAGTCATATTTGCGTAATTGGCACATGCCAATTAAGGTCATTATTTACTTATATTTCTATACATTTTTCTGGATTTACCCTAAAATTACATTAACCAATAAAGTAGACGTCGTCTCTTACGTCAAATAGAAAAGCCTTTACTTATTTTTTAAAGAGTCATAAACCATTTTGACTTTTAATATTTTACAAATTCTTGACTAAAAAGTAGTGTATCTGACATGAGTATGAAAAAAAATTGGTGTAACTGCAAATTATATCCGAAAATAAGGCTTCTAGGGACAAAAATCATATTTAGCCAGAAACTACATAGAATTCTAAGCTTTTCTGTCGAAAAAGATTCAAAAAAGGTCTTATAGGAAAAAAGTTATGTTCAATTTAGTGTGAAAAAAAACTTAAAATGGCTCTCCTGAAAAAACGTGTTTTGTCAGATACCCCAATTGAACCTGCAACCGACGACGTATGCCTGTTTGTTTTTTTTTTCAATATGCCCGCCTCATTTGCGCTGTATTGTGAGCGCTGTGCTTGTTTTGTGATGCTGTAGAGCGGAACGGACACTACAACTGTGGGTGACGTGACACAGAGATGGAAGCTTTGCTAAATTATTTTACTTTTTCTTCTAATGTTCTTTTCTCATCTAGAAGATGATTATTCTGTACCTACACACACCATTTGCATCAGTGATTTGAAATTATAGATAGATAGATAACGCTTTATTGTACACAAAACATAATACAGAGAATACATAAAAATAGAATGGGCGGCCATATCACTAAAAGCGATTTCTTCCTGGCAACCATTTGTATGGACAGGATATTATAGTAAGTAGGTAGGTACTTATTTCCACATCATGTAGAGTGTATCCTACTTAAATATCATATTTCATAGTGTTGGTGTTGGTTTTTCTGGCTTTAAGGAGTAACGAAAAGATGAGGAGGAGAATCTACGAGGCTAGCATGGTTAGGGAATTTAACGAGAAGGGAAGTATCACATAACTGGTAGACCAAAGAAAAAGGTAATTTACCTTACCGTGTTATGTTACGGAGTTCAAAACTAGATGGCGCTAATGGTGGTGTCGGTAACACTATCAGTCAAAGATTAATAGATTTTTCCCACCTTAAAAATTTCCCGACGCGCCTAAAGAAGTTATAACTTCAAAAACACTATGATGTGCTGATCCTACTAATATGGGACAAGGAAGATTATGATGATCAAAATAGAGACTACTAGCTGTCCGTTGCGGTGTTACCCGCGTTCCTTCGGGAAAACTTCATTTTCCCGGGATAAAATAGCCTATGTTCATCACGGATAATGCAGGATTCTAATGGTGTAAGAATTTTTAAAATCGGTCCAGTAGTTTCGGAGCCTATTAAATTCAAACAAACAAACCTTTCCTCTTTATAATATTTAGTATAGAAGTATAGAAATACCATGTCCGCTCCACCCCAGTGTGCACGTTTGCGCCGCGTGATTATGACATTGTTACCGCCGGTAGTGGCTGTCACACGCCTCTATGGAACCTGCTCTATGCGTCTATGGTTCTGTTTTATTTGAATTTATATTTCGAACTTCGGTCATGACGTCATGGAGCTAGGATAAGTTTTGAATTCGCCGAATTGGACCGAACAACATTTTGAATTAGGAACTATGCTGATTTTAAGTTGAGTCTCTAGAAAATCGAAAATTTTTGAGAGTGGCAAGATAAATTACTACCAATAAGTAGATAATTTACGATACCTGAGGCTACATAGGGACCTCCTGTTAAATATCGTTAACTTATGTATGTATGTATAGAAGATGTAGTGTTGAGGATCGAGAAAGGTATGTTAAGATGGTTTGGGCATGTAGAGAGGATGGATGACAGTCGTTTGACCAAACAAGTGTATGAGGCGAGTGTGCATGGGACAGCTGGAAGGGGACGGCCTAGGCGAACCTTCTTGGATCAAATTGGCGACATTTTGGAGAAGGGCCAGGTCAATACCCTAAACCGACGAGCGTGTATGAAGAATGTAAAAGTTGTGTGTCAGGATCATAGCGAGTGGAGATCTGTGGCGTCTGCCTACCCCACAGGGAAAGAGGCGTGACTTTATGTATGTATGTATGTAATGTAATTATGTTTGGATTAAACTTTATGAACTATTTAGAATAGGTATTCGAATTTTCTAAATCTATGAATGCAAGGCTGAAAATCATATCCACCAGATCCCACTCGGCAGACAGCATCAAATATTCCTAATTGACGTTACAACAGAATTACGAAATCTGGTTTCCATAAAAACTCTTCAGAGTCCTAATAAAGACGACATTTTTAAAAAATCGATCCCGAGAATAGACAATTATGGCGGGAAACTGAAAAGAGCGGCAATGTTTAAATGGCCGACAAAAAACAAGAACGATGTAACGGACCGAACTGCTTCACAGCAAAAAGTGTCTTATCTTTATAGGAATAAGGTTGATATTTTATACGTATTAATGTAGTACGCGGAATATCTTGTCATTTTAGCAATTAAAACATTTGGAACAAAAAGATTTAAGGTCACGTTTCAGAGAGCGAGCAAAGGTTTTATAAAACAACAGTCGCTTATGAGTACGTACATATGTAATTATTGAAGTAGGTAAGTTCGTATGAGTCAGTGGCCAACTCTGGTGACGGAGTTTTTAGGCCGCCTTAAGGCCTCCGTCATGGCTTAACGACCTTAGTCGGGACCGACATAACGTGCCCTCCGAATCACGGAAGCGCTCAGATGAAAATGCCACTGGCGGTCACCCATCAGTTGCTTAACTTCGACGATCTATCGAGAACGACTAAGCAAGCACGACCACGAGCGCTTCTTCACGCGCACTTCATTCCGAGCCATCGAACTCGTTACCGACACCATCGGACAGTTCTCTTCGCGCTCGTGGTCGTGCTTGCTAAACCGTTCTTGATAGATCGTCGAAGTTAAGCAACGTTCGAAATGGTCTGTATGTGGATGGATGACCGCCAGTGGCATTTTCATCAGAGCGCTTCCGTGCTTCGGAGGGCACGTTATGTCGGTCCCGGCTATTTAAGTCGTTAAGCCATGACGGAGGCCTTAAGGCGGCCTGAAAACTCCGTTACCAGAGTTGGTCACTGACTCATACGAACTTACTTTAGTTCTCTTCAGCAAAGATCGACAAACTTGTTATATCGTCAATTGTATCGGCATGGGTGGCGGTGAGTGTTGCTTCTGAGTGAGACAACCGCGAGTTCAAGTCCCAGTAGGACAGTCACTTTTTGCACCTTATTTTTTTGTAAGTACTTACTTTCAGAGATCTAAAGATTCCTTGTGACTACTGTACTTACTAATTTAAAAAAAAGTTCGTGAATGTATTATGTTTTGAAAAAAGTCATAGAATAAAAGTTGTCGTTTATGATGACAGTAATACAGTCCTGAGAGGTTACCGGTGTTTTACAAATAACCCTGTAGGTATTAGTAACCATTTTCCAATGCAATAATAATTACTGTTTTACACCATCATCGTTCCATTAAAGTGGGTGCCCGCTGTTACATGACACATTACACTCGCTCGCGTTCTGGATAAGTATCAGATGTTTTTACTTTTAAACTTATAAAATAATGTTCCGACATCACGAAATTATTTAAATACATTTTTAATTTTCGTATGATTTAATTATTAATGGTACGTTTATATGTTTAAGTACAAAATAATATTAAACAATATAAATGCCAACGAAACCAGACTGAATATTATTTTAATAAAATTTCCTACTATCCTACTTTCTGCTATCCTACTTCCTACTATGCGACTTCCTACTATGCTACTACCTACTGTGCTACTTCCTACTATGCTCCTTCCTACTATGCTACTTCCTACTATGCTACTCTCTAGTATGCTACTTCCTACTATGTGACTTCCTACTATGCTACTTCCTACTATGCTACTCCCTAGTATGCTACTTAATATAATCAAGCTGAAAGCTTGTGCATGTTTGTATATTTGCTAAACCAGTGAACCGATTTGTATGAAACTTGGAATAGGCGTAGATAGTGACCTGGAATAGCATATAGGCTATTCAAAATGTTGGCACCGTGCGGGCGAAGCCGCGCGCAGTAGCTGAGTAGCTGGTTCTAAATAAATAAATAATGCTGGACATTTCACACAGCATCATCTAGCCCCAAACTAAGTAAAGCTTGTACTATGGGAACCAGATAACTGATATACTACTTATATACTTTTTGTTTCTATAAGATATATGAATAAGATATATATGAATAAGATAAGATAAGATAATTTATTTCATAAACATTGTTAAATTACATAGGACACTTAAGTATAATTATAGGAACAAATTACAATGGACCCCACACTAGGCCTGTGTCGTGGGCGTCTATGTGAATTTTTTATAATAAAAATAAATGTACAATATTAAAATGTTTAGGACTATTGCTATTCTAAATATTATGTTGTTTTAAAATAAATAAAATAATAATACTACTTAATTTTCGTCGCCGATGACGCAAGCGGGAAGTCTCGTATCAGGCTGCCGAAGAACTTCCTGAACACAACGCCCTTCGGCCAGAAAGCGCCATCCATGAATGTATAAATACATACATGTTATACATAGAAACACCCAGACCCGAGATAAATATATGCAGATCATACAAACATTTGTCCCGTGGTGGGGATCGAACCCGCAACCTGCTGCGTCACAAGCGGGCTTTCACCCACTGCGCCACAGAGGTCGTAAATAAATAGAATTAAATCCGTTACTGTTTTTTAAGTGGACCTAAACAAATATGGCGTATTTGACGTTTTTTAATTACACCATTGTTAGTTTGTCATAAAGTGAGCTTAAAAAGCGAGATTAGATTGTGATGCGACCACCCCACACATAAGTGTCATTTTATACAGGGTGTTCAGTGGCTAGGCGGTGCAGTGCACCGGGGCCCCCAAGCTCAAGGGGCCCTCGGACTCTGAGTCAGAGCCCGAGAGTCCGGAACATTTTGCATGCTATATGCCGAGCATGGCTGTACATTATTTCTGTATTAGACCTTAGTTTTACCCATGTATAGCAAAATCAATAAATAAATATGAATACAAGGTTTTGTTCTTAGGAAACTATAGGTACTTATGATTCTTTTGCAAATAAAACCTGCATTTTTAAAATTTTTGAAATTTACTTAAGTAACTACAGCCAGCCCAGAAAATGACGAATCAATAATTTCTGTAATTGTTTTATAGTGCTGATCCACACTTGGTATTTCATTATGAAATGAAAAGTCTTATCAAAATTTTGATCGATGCGGGTTCGAATCCCGTCGGAATCCAAAATTTTGATAAGACTTTTCATTTCATAATGACGAATCAAATCGTAAGTTTTTACAAAAAATTCAAAATACGCTTACATTTGGCCACGCCCTGCATACTAAAACCTAACTACTACCTAACCTAACTAGACTTGATAAAACCTAAAACGTTCAGTTAGAGCCCCAGTTTATTTTGCACCAGGACCCTTGGCTCCTAGCTACGCCACTGTGGATACTATGATCTGGAATACTTTATTTAAAAGATCAGAAAATAATGAGAGAATGTCTACCGCGCCTTCAGGATACAGTTCCTGTTTTACTCCTTCATCGCATCGATGCTTATTGCCAACTGGTTTCCTCACGAAGTTTTCCTGTTCTCAAAAGGAATGTACCTTCCAGTTTAATGTATCTACTGGCTAAGGTTGTAGGTTGATATGTCAGCCAGTCACCAAATCAATACCTACACACACAACACACACACACACAACACAACAAGGTGGCCCCTAGACAATCAATTATCAACATCATCTTCCTGCCCTTTTCCCACATTAAGTAGGGTCGGCAATATTACGAATTGTGCAATATTATTGACTAGCTTCTGCGCGCGGCTTCGCCCGCGTGGTACCAACATTTTGAATAGCAAAAGCTATTCCAGGTCACCATCTATGCCTATACCAAGTTTCATCCAAATCGGTTCACTGGTTTAGGCGTGATTGTTACACAAACATCCAAATATCCAAACATACTCACAAACTTTCAGATCTATTATTGGGTTTAGGATTATTAGAATTAGGATATTAGGATAGGATATTAGAATTAGGATATTAGGATAGGATATTAGAATTAGGATAGGATATTAGGATTGCCCGTTTAGGGCTAATAATGAAGATTGCGCAATGATTGAATGAAAGTTTGAGCAAGTAAAATTTTTATTGCACCATATTTTTTTATTGCACCGTGAATTAATGAATGAACACTTTATTATACACAAAGAAATTAATAAAAAATATTTAATAACAAGTTGAGAGAATGGTGCGAGATCTTGAAGGAGAGAGATGGTTCGAGGGATTTGGGGGAGACCTTTGCCCAGCTGTGGGACGAAATAGGTTAATAAAAAAAACAAGTTCTTAGTACAGGGTATGTGATTAGATCGTGTAGGGTCAGTATTACCTGAGAGTTTTATTGTTTTCCCGTAAAACTCTAAAAATCTCATCCTTGACACCCTGAGTCACGCCACAAGTGAAACATTGAAAACGTTATTATAATTATATTGCTATATCAACCCAACAACCATTTCAAAATAATTTAAAAATATTTATCTCAAAAACATCACCCCGTACAATAAAGCCATGTTGACACAAACGTGCGACATTTGTCGGCAAACAGGCGCTCGCCCGAAACGTCGCTCTAACCACAAAACAAAACAAAACGTTTGTTTGTTCGTTGGTTCGTGGGCAACTGAATATTAATACTGGGAAGGTCTTTCATCATCATCTCCCGGTATCACCCACTGCTGGTATACCGTTAATCTTTCTTTGCCTTAGCGCGTCTCTAGTCTTAACAGATAATAGAGATTATGTAGAGACTCAACCGAAAAAATATAAGCTTATCGAGGACACCGGCAAGTAGGATTCTGTGGCTGAGCGGTAAGGCACTCCAGCTTTAGGAGGATCGTCTGATCGATGCGGGTTCGAATCCCGTCGGAATCCAAAATTTTGATAAGACTTTTCATTTCATAATTATTTATTTATTTTTATTATGTAGAGACTAGCAAGGATTAGCCCTCAATATTTAAAAAAAAAACAGCGGCACTCCAGGAGTGCCCGCAGAAGTGAAAACTTGAACGGTTCTAAACTTGACAAATAACCCGGTGTCGGTGAACAGTCACATGATTTGCACGTGACCGAGGCGAATCCAAGAATTTTTGCTTATCTCAAAACTGCCAAACGCGCCTAAGGAAGTTTTCACTTCAAAAACAAGGCTTATTTTATAAGATATTTTATAAGAATAGATTATATAAAGATATAAAATTATGCTTTAGGTTATCCCAACTTTCACTTCTACACTAAGTACTATTATAAAGAGGAAAGATTTGTTTGAATTGAATAGGCTCCGAAACTTCTGGATTGATTTGAATTCTTTCACCATTAGAATCCTACATTATCTCTGATGAACATAGGCTATATTTTATCCCGGGAAAGTGATGTTTTCCCGAGGGACCGCGGGTAACACCGCAACGGACAGCTAGTTTATAATCATCATCATCATCATCTCCCTGCCCTTTTCCCACATTATGTGGGGTCGGCACAACATGTTATAGGTAATATAATATTAGTAAGGAATTACCTATTACTTATTAAATTTGAAAAACACTGGCAACTGTGCCTCTCTCAGACAGAGGCACAGTTGCCAGTGTTTTTCAAATTTTCAACAACATCAAGAACACAACTTGTTAAATGTAGGAATAGATTGCGCTACCTATAACTTAAATTAAAATCATCTAGGTATACCTAGGTACCTAATCCTTAGAGTAATAGGTAATTCCTTACTAATATTATATTACCTATAACATGTTGTGCCGACCCCACATAATGTGGGAAAAGGGCAGGGAGATGATGATGATGATGATTATAAACTAGCTGTCCGTTGCGGTGTTACCCGCGGTCCCTCGGGAAAACATCACTTTCCCGGGATAAAATATAGCCTATGCTCATCAGGGATAATAACTGTCCCTGAAAACGTTTAAAAGATTGATTCAGTCTTGTTTTCAGTAAAGGAGAATGGGCATTCCCGCCCAAATCAAAAAACTATCGCCCGCAGAGTAGGCGTATGGTGGAATGGGTAGACCTTCAAAAACACTCCATTTCATTGTATGACAGCTAAAAAATCCATCCTACAGAAATCGAGATATTTGCAGTTAAAGGTGGTGACTCTTACCATCATGTTTTTTGACTTACAGGCTTTCCGCAGATAAGCCACTATGGGTAATCGATAGAACTTTAAAAGCATTACATTTCATTGTATGACAGCTAAAAAATCCATCCGGCAGAAATCGAGATATTTGCATTTAAAGGTGGTGACTTTTACCATCATGTTTTTTGACTTACAGCCTTCCCGCAGACAAGCCACTATGGGCATTCGATAGAACTTTAGAAGCACTACATTTCATTGTATGACAGCAAAAAAATCCATCCTGCAGAAATCGAGATATTTGCATTTAAAGGTGGTGACTTTTACCATCATGTTTTTTGACTTACAGCCTTCCCGCAGACAAGCCACTATGGGCATTCGATAGAACTTTAGAAGCACTACATTTCATTGTATGACAGCGAAAAAATCCATCCTGCAGAAATCGAGATATTTGCAGTTAAAGGTGGTGACTTTAACCATCATGTTTTTTGACTTACAGGCTTCCCGCAGACAAGCCACTATGGGCATTCGTTAGAACTTTAGAAGCACTACATTTCATTGTATGACAGCAAAAAAATCTGAATTTGAATATGTTACTTAGGGAGCTATAATAAAAAATTTTGAAAAAAAAAATTGAACCGACTTCACATAACACAAATAGACACTAAGAACCTTCTATGTACCTACACTAAAAAGAGAAAAATAAGAATATACACATGCAATTATTACTTACAGTATTCAAATAATAAATTATTGTGTCATATTATATTTTGAAGTCGGTGCCAACTACCTATGCATTTACATCTAAGAAGAAATTACGAGTACCTACAATAGAACTTGGGTGCAAAATTGTATGGAGTAGTTAGAGTAGAATAGTTGGCACCGACTTCAAATATAATATAACATAATAATTTATTATTTGAATACTGTAAGTAATAATTGCATGTGTATATTCTTATTTTTCTCTTTTTAGTGTAGGTACATAGAAGGTTCTTAGTGTCTATTTGTGTTATGTGAAGTCGGTTCAATTTTTTTTTCAAAAATTTTGATTTTTCAATTTTTAGTGTAACTAATATAGTAGGTTAGGTTAGATATTGGAATAGTCAAGATCAAAGAAGTTAGAGTGAGAATCCCTCAGGAATAAAATTATATGGGATCACCTCGAGCGTATTTAAACATGTCAAACTATTCAATGTTTGACTCAGATTTTGTAGTGAGAATGAGGTTTTTTGAGATTTACAGGAAAACTATCAATCCCTCAGGAAAAAAAAGTATGAGGACCACCTAGATATGTATACCCTTTCAAGCAAAAAAAATAATTTTGGAAATCGGTCCACATTTTTCGAAAAGATCGGTGATTTTTTGAGTATTACGGGAAAACTATCAATCCCTCAGGAGTAAAATTTTTATGGGACCACTATGGTAGCATACCCTTTCAACCAAAAAAAAAATTTTGGAAATCGGTTTACAACTGACGGAGATATCGATGAACAGACATCCAAAAAAAAAAAAAAAAAACATACATACACCCGAACATAGAACCTCCTCCTTTTTTTGAAGTCGGTTAAAAAGAGGTTTCCCAAGCGGGCAGACACCTGCGATGGTTCCTTACCGTTTGTTACATACATACATACTTTCGTCTTACTTGTTGCATACATATTTTATACTTGTTGCATACTTGTTTGATACATGTTGCATACTTATTTGATACTTGTTGCATACATGTTGCATACATGTTTTATACTTGTTGCATACAATGTTTGATACTTGTTTTATACTTGTTACATACATGTTGCATACATGTTTTATACTTGTTGCATACATGTTTTATACTTGTTGCATACATGTTTTATACTTGTTGCATACTTGTTTGATACATGTTGCATACATGTTTGATACTTGTTGAATACATGTTTTATACTTGTTGCATACATGTTTTATACTTGTTGTATACATGTTTTATACTTGTTGCATACATGTTTTATACTTGTTGCATACATGTTTTATACTTGTTGCATACATGTTTTATACTTGTTGCATACTTGTTTGATACATTTTGCATACATGTTTTATACTTGTTGCATACATTTTGCATACATGTTTTATACTTGTTGCATACATGTTGCATACATGTTTTATACTTGTTTTATACGGCAGACTAAAACAACCTGACCGACATGATGAAGGAACCACCGCAGGTGTCTGCCTGCTTGGCAAACATCTTATTATAGCTCCTCAAGTAACATACACAAAGTTCAGGTTTTATACTACTACGAAAGCATACTTACAATTACTTTTGTTTAAGGGTGACTTTCAGGGGGTTGGAACTGTACTAGGGATCTGACAAAGGACGACGTGATTTCTAATACTGTTTCAAGCCAAATATATCAAAATGAGCTTTATACACTTTGACATGATGAAGGAACCACCGCAGGTGTCTGCCCGCTTGGGAAACCTCTTTTAATAGCTCCCTAAGTAACATTATAAAATTCAGCTTTGGTAAAATGACGAATCTTGGGTGCTATTTTGGGCACCTTTGATGCCTCATATCTCCCAAAGCCACCCGGACCCAAACTTCATATTTGGGGATCGTACATAACCATACTGGGACTACACACAGACAAAGTCTCAGCCTTTATAAAATGACGAAGGTCTGCCGGTCGCTGGCTCTCACCCTATAAGTCAAAAAACATGATGGTTAAAGTCACCACCTTTAACTGCAAATATCTCGATTTCTGCAGGATAGATTTTTTAGCTGTCATACAATGAAATGTAGTGCTTCTAAAGTTCTATCGAATGCCTATAGTGGCTTGTCTGTGGGAAGGCTATAAGTCAAAAAACATTGATGGTAAAAGTCACCACATTTAACTGCAAATATCTTGATTTCTGCAGGATGGATTTTTAGCTGTCATACAATGAAATGTAGTGCTTCTAAAGTTCTAACGAATGCCCATAGTGGCTTGTCTGCGGGAAGCCTGTAAGTCAAAAAACATGATGGTAAAAGTCACCACCTTTAACTGCAAATATCTCGACTTCTGCAGGATGGATTTTTTAGCTGTTATACAATGAAATGTAGTGCTTCTAAAGTTCTATCGAATGCCTATAGTGGCTTGTCTGCGGGAAGCCTGTAAGTCGAAAAAAGATGATGGTAAAAGTCACCACCTTTAACTGCAAATATCTCGATTTCTGCAGGATGGATTTTTTAGCTGTCATACAATGAAATGTAGTACTTCTAAAGTTCTATCGATTGCCCATAGTGGCTTATCTGCGGAAAGGCTGTAAGTCAAAAAACATGATGGTAAAAGTCACCACCTTGAACTGCAAATATCTTGATTTCTGCAGGATGGATTTTTTAGCTGTCATACAATGAAATGTAGTGCTTCTAAAGTTCTATCGAATGCCCATAGTGGCTTGTCTGCGGGAAGCCTGTTAGTCAAAAAACATGATGGTAAAAGTCACCACCTTTAACTGCAAATATCTCGATTTCTGTAGGATGGATTTTTTTGCTGTCATACAATCAGATGTAGTGTTTTAGAAGGTCTACCCATTCCACTATACGTCCACTCTGCGGGCGATCGTTTTTTGACTTGGGCGGCGCTTCATACATGCCTGCCCGTTCTCCTTTTGGCGCCAAATATTTACAAAAAGTGTAATGTATCTACTATTTGTGTCGCTTCACACCAATTTAATCCAAAAAGGTATTTAACATCTGCTTTTACTAAAACAGATTCCAAAATAATCCGGAGACAGAGTCGAATTTCGTGTGAACTCATTTGCCATCGCATTAGCCAACAAAAGAAAAAAAAATCCAAATTCAAAATCATTGTTTGGCTGCAGCTTTACTGCATCCAAAATTAACTAAAGATCTATACCGATTGTAAAACTCAATTGGAAATCAACCTTTTGACTTAGATAATACAGTCGGTTATTGAAATTAAATTTTCAAAGCTATTGAAATCAAAAAGCAAACATATTTTTCATCAGAAATATCTCAAACAGCTTTATATCTAGAGGTATAAAGTTCAAAATCGTTAAACATTGTTTTGACACACGTACAATCATTTGTCTCTGGTGTAGAATTTCGGCGCGTTTTCTATAGACGACGCTAATCCAATGAGAATAGTTTTTTTTTGGCACGTTCGTAATTCAAAACTTTGAAATTCCGATATTCAATTGGTTTTGCAAGAATGAATTATTGATTTATTTTTGAAAAGAGCTTGCGGTAGTCAAATTACCAACGAAAATGTTCGAAAAAAAGTTTAGAAGTAAGAATTTAATGAATAAGTGTAAGGTTTGATTTACTTTTATAAAAATAATGTCTAATTAAATCAGCAGAATTTATGAAAAAGTTTGCACTCGGTCACTCTGACGAAGGTGGAATGCGTAATTGACGAGTAGGCAAAAATTAAAAAGAAAAAAGGGCGGCAAAACGGAAGGCAGAGCCTAGACACGGGTGGATAGATTGGGTTGCTGGATAATATTGTAAATTGATGATTATGTTTCAAACATAATGTTTGTACAACTAAACGGGTGAAGTATCTTTCGATTTTTTTCGATTTCCTGACGATTCAAACACACTAGGCACGTAATTGTTCACTTCACTCGGCACGCCAGCTATTTTTAAGTGAGACTGGGTTGCTTTGTAACATTGATTTATATGAAATCCTTTATCTTTTGTACATTTCGGAGAAGATAACAAAGAACTGGATGAATCATTCTAGAATCACACCTTTTGGTGACGCACAAAGGCGAGTAGAATTTGTCAAAATGGCGGCAAAAACGTTGCTATTTCCTGTTTTGAATTAAGAATGTCACTTTTGTTATTGACAAGTCTACTATTAGTCACTATGATGAAAAGATGCAATTGTTATTGTGTGGTCGCACAGTCCAGCCGAGCCGAACGCGCACAACTGTCAATTCAATAGGCATGATGACAATATTTCAAAATCTGTTCTATGTTGTTCAGAATGATTTGTTATGTGAAAAAAATATTATATTTCAGTAGAAAATAAAGGTTTTCAAACATAAAAATCAAATTGAAAATTAAAATTTGAAATTCACGTCAAAACGCTCGTCGGTGTCATGGCGGCTGTATGACGTCACAGCTCACCACTGCAATAGCAAAAACTACGTGCATACACACTGATGATTAAGAAACAAAAGGCGCAGTTTTGGTCTATTATATTGAGTAATGACGTCACGCGCTCTGATTGGTGTACAGCTATCATGGCGGATTGTTGTATTTTGTAGATTTATTTTATTAAATAATTTGATAATCTCGACATTATTCGGACAATAAATGCATTTTTCTCAATCCTGGAATCCTATTTTATTAGACCAGTTAAATATTTTGGCGAAACTTGATTACTGTCATCATGCCTATTGAGAAAATACCGCAGCAAGCGAGCCGCATTTTCTGACGTCATCAACATTTTTTTATAGAAAAATGACTGCGGAAAAATTGACTGCGCGGACAGTGTGCGGTCAGGTTTAAGCCGCTAAATCTAATCGCTGGTCGGCGGCCGGTTAGCTCACTGACAGTTGAAAAATATTCTAAATATTAATTTGAATTGTACTTGAACCTAAACTGTTTAAACTAAATATCTTTATGGGCTTAGCCAATCTTTATTTACTAAAGTTAGTTTATAAGTTATAAATGTTGCAGTGCCCCAGCGGGGTTCATGTTATGAAACGCCTACCTAAGACCTTGTAAATAACATGAAGCAATAAACGAATTTGAATTGAATTGAATTGACATCGTACAAAATTAAAAATATGTCACAACGTCCAAAAGCATCGAAAAGTTCGCGCCGTAACCATAGCAACCAGATATAACGAAGTTTGAAGGAAAATTCCCTAACCGCGATTAACTAACCAGCTGCTAGATTGACTTTGGTGAAACTGGCCCTTAACCCTCAGACAAACTAGAATGGACGAGATATTGACAGAATTCCTCTTTAAAAAAATTCTGTCGGTTTTTGCGGGGGACGAGGTAGCACACAAACGCATTTTACACACACTTAGGTATGTAGGTATTCAAAAAGTCAAAAGTCAAAAAGCATTTATTCAGTAGGACCGCTGGGATCACTTTGAAACGTCTTAAAACTAGGTGATTTTACTCCTGTTCCTTCGCGACCAATACCGTGAAGAATCAGGGCAACAAACACGGTTTGGGGCCTAGCTTTCTTTTAGGTGATCCATCTTAAATCTAAACTATGCATAAAAAATGACAATACACCCTCATTTTTACGCGCATTTCGTATATACCGTACACACGTACCTACTACAAGGCGGACATGATTCGGACTCGTGTACATTTTGGCAGAGAAATAAAAGGTAAACGCTCATCCCGTCTTTATGATCTAAGCCTTAACCTAAAGTCAAAATGTCATTTTATAATCTAACGTAAAGATACGTCTAATTAGTGGAATCTAAGTCATAATAATTTGAGATTGCCGAGGAAATAGATTAATTCGTTCGACCACATGAACCCCTTGAACTGAAGTTCAGAAATCAGATTAAACTTAATTATAGCAAAGGTAGGACTTATGGCGTTATTGGTCGTTTCTACCAGCTATCGATACAATGCGCTCTGGCTGAGCCGTTTAGTCACGGGGATAGGGTGGGGTAGAGTTTTATCGATATCGATGAAATAATGTGGATGTTTTTTCTCACAACCTGCCGAAACTCATGGATATGAAGGTGTTTCTAGAGAATTTTGAGTTCTCGTAACTTATTGGTCTTTTATAATGTGTAGTCAGATTTATCTATCTTATGTTAGGTACATTATAATCTGAGTTGCATTGTGTTAAATTGTGTGTTATAACATCGCTTTGGCTTGCTGTTATGGTGTTTTAATTTTTGATGAATAAATAAATAATCTACGATAATAAAGTAAATCCATACTAATACTAATATACTAACTAATATAATATTATAAATGTGAAAGTAACTCTGTCTGTCTGTCTGTCTGTTTGTTACCTTTTCACGCCCAAACCGCTGAACCGATTAAGCTGAAATATGGCATGGATAAAGAGTATACCCCAGGGATGGACATAGGCTACTTTTTTTTGTCAATTACCATAAGGGGGCGGGAAAATAAGGGTTGGAAGTTTGTATGGGGAAAAAAGTTAAGCAACCCTGGGCGCGGTCATAAAAAGGATGGGTGACCGCCGAAGCCACTTTTTGCACTCGAGATTTTTTTACTTTTTTTTGTATTTTGCATAATAAATTATTTTAAAATTAATGATAAACATGTAACATGTGTATTCCCACCCATCAATATATCCCAACTCCGAAGTTATGATTTTTTGATATTAAAATATTTTTTCCTTGGCTATAGTTAGAACGCCATCTATCGGTCTAGAGGTCAAAACTACTTAACACTTTTTCTCCTAGGTGGCGCCTCTAAAAACGTTTTTCGAAATACGATCGAGTATAATTTTCTTCGATTTTGAGTTTTGAAAAGTTAATGGAGATTTTTGCTTAGAGTTTTCGATATTTTTATATTGCTGACGAAGTCGCGGGTAGGTAATATTAGTTAATCGTTTTATTTCGAAATTCAACACCATACAGTAGGTACTTGCTATTCAAAAAAAATTATGTTTCGAGTCAATTTCTTCAAAAAAATTGCCGCTCGCTTCAGCGATTCTATACCAATTACCGTATTCGTTTTGTTCTTAGCATTGCAACATCTGGGTAAGATTTTCCCTACCTCTATCTATTAAGGGATTCTTGAGAGAAACATAAATATAAAAAAAAATATTATTATTAGGTATATCAAGCGACGGAGTTTTATATTTTGTATATACCTACTCTCGATTCACTAAAAACTCCTCTACTTTGTTCCTAATAATGCGCAGACGAAGTTGCGCGGGTCAGCTAGTTATAAATATTGCCTACCACCAATACTACGACCTATTTGTAAAAATATTACCATTTTCCCAAATGCCATAATGAAAATGAAACTTTAAAGTCTCCAATTTGTTCATGAAGTTCTGCTGCATGAAAGGGCTGATGATGATGATGAATCTTGCAAATTGCTTAAAAAAGAAATACCGTCACAATAGTGACGGCATTAAACATGCAAAAGTTTGAACGGATGGAAGTTGCTCCTTCACACTGAAACGACAAAGCTAATTGCCAGCTTCATACAAAAGACATAAACGCGCTTTGCTACGACAACACATCTACTGTAAAAGTAAAAGTAAGTTCGTATGAGTCAGTGGCTGGTGACGGAGTTTTTAGGCCGCCTTAAGGCCTCCGTCATGGCTTAACGACTTAAATAGCCGCGACCGACAATTTAACGTGCCCTCCGAAGTACGGAAGCGCTCAGATGAAAATGCCACTGGCGGTCACCCATCCACTTACAGACCCTTTCGAACGTTGCTTAACTTCGACGATCTATCAAGAACGACTAAGCAAGCACGACCACGAGCGCTTCATCGATCCACTAGATTCTTGTATTGTTTTAAAGCGGGTATATGTATCATTTGCCCGATCCGATACGCGATCCCGATACGCCGTTATGACACAGCCCGACCCATGTTGTGTCGGTTTTCGTCCGATCATCAAAGGGGATACAGATATTGTAAAGATACGGATATGGAGCAAATCGAGGCGTTCACAACTTGATACGCGGCTTGATACGTGATACGGTGATACAATCGGGTAAATGATCATATCTGGACCTGCCTTTAGTTGATCATCGATAAAAATCAATAACATTCTATCGACTCAACCCCATCACTAGTCTCCGTGTGTTCATAATACCTTCGCCTCTAAGTTCCTAGAAGCAATTTTGATTTTATTTTATTGTAATTTGAGTAAATACGTCTTTATTGCTAGCAAAAACTTCAAGTTATAATTTTACTTAACCTAAGTGGTTCAGTCGACTTGTTAAATAGATCGAGTGCATAAAATTATTATCAACACTTTAATGTTAGGACGAGTGTGAACGTATTTCAGGTTCTCTCTAACTGTCAACTTATAAACCAGATTCTTTTACTTTTTTAGTAATTTCATTGAATAAAAATACAGGGTGTTAAAAGACAACTACCGAAAACTGAGGGGTTGCAATCAGACCATGATTCTAAACATATTTAGCGAAAAAAATCACAAAAAATTGGCTTAGCTTACTCATTTTATGTTATTTACAACTAGTGTCGGTTATTTACTACTAATAGCATAATAAAACCATAAGTACCTACCTGATAATCACATTAATAAAAGAAAAAAATAGTTAAAACTCAAAATCCAGCAATCTACGTAAAAAAACGCGCCCAGAACATACGCAAACAGTCTTCAAACGCTGTTTTCTCCGGATATAATGATTTTTTGGGTAAATCCTTTTGGATTTGGTTGTGTGTTGGGATGCTGTACCTACCCCTTTCGGCTTCGGTAGACGTCTTTTTACACCCTGTAGAGGAAAAATTTGTTTGTTGAAATGAATAGGCTCCGAAACTACTGGACCGATTTGAAAAAGTCTTTCACCAATAGAATCCTACATTATCCCTGATGAACATAGGCTATATTTTATCCCGGGGAAGTGAAGTTTTCCCGAGGGATCGCGGGTAACACTGCGGCGGACAGCTAGTATGAATAGAAACACATTTAAGTGCGACAGTATTAGGTAGACATGAAAAAAAGCTATGAATTATAATTGTTTTAAGTTTCTCAGTCAATAACTAAGATCTTAAGAGTCGATACAAATGCAATTTCCATTTAATTTTATTTCTATTCAATGCGGTGTCTTTTATTTCTTTAGTTATGTACTTATACCTAAGGTACGAACTTTTTTTTTCTAGTTTCAATACTTTAATCCCACTATCTCATTAATATAATAGCTGAAAGTAGATGTTTGTATGTTTGTGTAACAATCACGCCTAAACCAGTGAACCGATTTGGATGAAACTTGGAATAGGCGCAGATAGTGACCTGGAATAGCATAGAGGCTATTTAAAATTTTGGTACCACGCGGGCGAAGCCACGCGCAGAAGCTAGTAATATTATAAATGTGAAAGTAGCTCTGTCTGTCTGTTTGTAACCTTTTCACGCCCAAACCACTGAACAGATTAGGCTGAAATTTGGCATAGATAAAGGTTGTATCCCAGGGAAGGACATAGGCTACTTTTAATCCCGGAAAAATAAAAAAATTTGGGGCACCGTGGGTTACACCGCGGGAACGCAGCTTGTCAAATAATTGTAAAATTCTGTAGTACTTATGTACCTAGGTAGGTACCTAATGTGTTATCAATATTACCTAGCTAGATCAACGCATTTCGCAATTCTTCAGTCGTTCTATCAATCTATCAATTTTGCAAAGTCAAAGTCAAAAAGCATTTATTCAGTAGGACCGCTGGGATCACTTAGAACAGTCTTACAACTAATGTTACTCCTGTTCTTGCGCGACCAATGCCGTGAGGAGTCAGGGCAACAAACACGGTTTGGGGGCTAGCATTCTTAGGTGATCCATCTTAAAACTAAGTCAAGCTCCAGTGGGGAGCCGGTCAAAGAGAATTGAGGCTCGTCAAAGTAAGTTTAGATGCTCAAAGTACAAAAAACAGACGCATCAACAAAGTACTGCAATTTTATCAATTCTTCAGTCATTGGCGTAAGCTCTAGCTCAGTCGTTCTTGATAGATCGTGGTGTACCTACCAACCACGAGCGCTGACACGAGAATTGTAAAATCTTAGTCCAATTTCCACATTTCTGATAAGGATCTCTAAAAATAATTGTTCAGAAAACGTTCCCAAGTAATCATCATACCGAGTCAGGAATTGAAACGTTCAAATTAAATATATTTTGTTAATTCTCTTCGAAGAAAGTTGCATAAGAAACTAGCGGCGGACGATTTTTGAACAAGAACAGTAATTAAACAAGATGGCGGACTGCATTGGCGCGAAGAGGCCATTAATGGAAGAGACGAATTTGAACATTTTGAACTCTGTCTAGAGCAAGGTATTTTACTAAGATTTTATAAGGTACCTGGCCGTGACGAAACTCCTCTGGCTCTAACTGAAAACCAGCACTGGGTAGGCACACTACTGTGTAGGTACTGGTACCTATCCAGCACAATGCTGAGTTATGGCCATGTTTACCTGGACTCTGCTGCGCACAACTAGTTATAAGTAAATCGTAAGTTAGGCATAATTTGTAGGTTTCATCGTGTGTGTAGTGTTTAAGTGTCTAGGTAAATAAAAATATTTTCTTTCTTTCTTTATATTATGGTCCAATATATTACTTACTATGGAACTTAGGTTTTATGATATAGGTATTTTGTCTAGTCAGATGATGATTTACCTAGTCTTGTTTAATAGTTTTTTTTATTATTATGAGCCGCTACTGTCCTGCTGGGCAAAGGCCTCCCCACATTCTCTCCAGACGTCGCGATCTTATGTAAGGCTCTTCCAATCTACCATAAATTTATCAAGGTCGTCCCGCCATCTTCTTCTCGGTCTGCCGCGTCGCCTTCTCGCTGGTTCGGGGCGCCACTCGCTGGCTACCCTCGCCCACAGCTCACCTGGCATGCGACAGACATGCCCAGCCCAATTCCACTTAAGCTTGGCGGCTTTCGTGGCAACGTCTGCGATTTATGTTTGGGAGCGCAGTTCGGCGTTGCGGATCCTATCCATTAACTTGACACCCAAAATGCTGCGCTCCATCGCACGTTGGCAAACCTTGAGTTTGGACTTCTGATGCTGCGTCAATGACCATGTTTGCGCACCATACATAGTACTTATATAGAACTTAACGAATTACCATCTTTTCGCTGGTAAGGTGAAAAGATGTAGGAATGCTTTTGAATCCCTCACTACACTCAGGATTCTAACTTAGAAACACTCGCTACGCTCGTGATTCAATTATACCTAAGTATCCTTCGCTTGCTCGGGATTCAAACTCAGCACTCGCAACAAAAACTAATTTTCCTCTCTTGTGGTACAATGTAGGTACTATTACTTATAGGTATGCTTGATGTAATGCCTCTCTCAAATATTTCTTTTTAAGTAACATTTTGTTTTTTAGGTCAACTTAAAAATAATTATTTGTTTGTTTAGGTACTCAACAATCCGCTTATTGCTGAGTTAAGCTCCATTTTGCAGCAACTTTTAATTAAGTTTTTCTCGTGTCTGTTATTTTATGTACTTACCTACTTATTGTTGCAAATAAATCATATTCTATTCTATTCTAAATAATTACAAAAATAATTCAAATAAAAACATTTTTAAAAACATAGGTACCTACTTACTATCAAATCAATTCAATCGACTTTATAGCATTCTCATCTTAACCCTATTCCCGCACCTCTTTCAAAGCGACCTCTTTACTCCAATACTCAAACTGATTATTATGTACGCTCGCGCGTGTTTTTGCCGCCAATTCGCTGCGAGCGGCTCGTTGAGCATTCTTTGTGACAATTCAAGGGCACTGGCATGGAAATTTTACTAAAATAAAGTACCTACATTGCACAACCTATCTTTATCTCTCTGAAGTTAGGTGCAATGCAAGCGTTTGCGCAGGTCTGCGCATGTAGTACTGCGAGTTTAGAGTAAGCGAGATAGAACGATGCAACAAAAGGCGAGTGAGCGAGGCAGATAGACAAACTCTTTCTTCTACACTATCTACACTAATATTATAAAGAGGGAGGATTTGTTTGAATTGAATAGGCTCCGAAACTACTGGACCGATTTGAAAAATTCTTTCACCATTAGAATCTTACATTATCCCTGATGAACATAGGCTATATTTTATCCCGGGAAAGTGAAGTTTCCCCGAGGGACCGCGGGTAACACCGCGACGGACAGCTACCTAACCTAGTCGTCTTATGAGGCACAGTTTCTAAACTTCTGCAGTCATCATCGTACCTAGACTAAAATTGTACCTACCCTTTTCTGTTCCCAAAATAAACGAATTTTGATAAGGGTCATCAAAAATAGGGTCTATTTTATTTCTGAGCTTAACAAAAATTTCGATTGTGACGACTAATGGTTCCGTGGCCGAGCGGTAAGGCACTCCGGAAGATCGTCTGATCGTTGCAGGTTCAAATCCGGAATCGAAAATTTTCGACTTTTCATTTCTCAACCTAAGTTCGTTACTCACAGCCTCAGACAGAACCTTAGAGATTTGATAGAGTTTAGATCTCTAAAAATACTGCAGCATCATCCGGGTCCAATCAATCAGTAGCGAATGTCATTGAATCGCTCCCCGTGGGTTGTCAATGCATGATACCGAATGCATGCAGCGCACTCATTCTACACTATCGATGCGGCTGGGTAGTAGGCAAGTAAAAGTAAGTTCGTATGAGTCAGTGGCCAACTCTGGTGACGTAGTTTTTAGGCCGCCTTAAGGCCTCCGTCATGGCTTAACGACTTAAATAGCCGGTACCGACAATTTAACGTGCCCTCCGAAGCACGGAAGCGCTCAGATGAAAATGCCACTGGCGGTCACCCATCCACTTACAGACCGTTTCGAACGTTGCTTAACTTCGACGATCTATCAAGAACGACTAAGCAAGCACGACCACGAGCGCTTAGGGTAGTAGGCAAAACTACCTCTAATTCAAAATCATAGTCAAAAAGCATTTATTCAGTAGGACCGCTGGGATCACTTTAGAACTAATTTTACTCCTGTTCCTTTGCGATACATACCGTGAAGAGTCAGGGCAACAAACACGGTTTGGGGGCTAGCATTCTTTTAGGTGATCCATCTTAAAACTAAAAGTCAAGCTCCAGTGGGGAGCCAATTCATTCTTCGTTCATCGTATCAATGTGCTCAGTATTATGAAAATTCTTTTACAGTTAAAGCTATCACCCTCTGGAATAGTCTGCCAGTTACTATCAGGAAAGCTAAGTCCCTTCCTATTTTCAAAAAGCAATTGCTCGAACACTTTCATACGTCATGTCACTAGGTAAGTACTAGTTTTTATTTTTAAACCGGGTATTTATCACGTACCTAATGTTATTATTTCTTTTTTCCGACGTTTCGTTTCGTTTAACATTAGGTACGTGATAAATACCCGGTTTAAAAATAATAATTATGTCACCAAATCACGAAAGTTTAAAAAGTTTAATCACTAGTTTTATTGTGTGGGTTCCTAGTTTGAATTCTTATTTATTAGGATTTGTTATAGTTATTCGTACATAGTAGGTATATATTTATTTATTAGTATTTATTTATTTGTTTTTATAAACATATTTTATTTACACCGCTTTTTTGCCTTCCAGTTCATCCTAAGGTTGTCTGGAAGAAATCGCTCACAGCGATAAGACCGCCCATTGTACTACGCTTTAAATGTTTTCTTGTAGCTTTGTTTGTATTTTGTAATGTCCATGTGGTGTACAATAAAGTATTTTCTATCTATCTATCTATCTATGCTCTATAAAAACGACAGTTTTTTAACTTTTGAAAGCACTCCTGGCCCGTGAAAAACAAATGTGGGTACATTAAACCCATCACCATAAATGTCGCACTGAACCACCACCAGTTTTCCAGGTAATGAATGTTTCAAACGTAGAGAAGCCTAGCTTCAGAGCCTTTTTTTAAACACTAGATTAATGGGGGTAGGTATATAAATTGTAATTTCTATTTATTTCTACAAATATATTTTTTTAATACTTTACTAATGAAAATGACAGTGACAAACCAAATATATTTTCATCCAGCCAAAGTTGATAACCTCTGTGGCGCAGTGGGTGAAAGCCCGCTTGTGACGCAGAAGGTTGCGGGTTCGATCCCCGCTGCGGGATAAATGTTTGTATGATCTGCAAATATTTGTCTCGGGTCTGGGTGTTTCTATGTAATATGTATGTATTTACAAACAAAAAGTAGGTATATAAGTAGTGTATCAGTTATCTGGTTCCCATAGTACAAGCTTTGCTTAGTTTGGGGCTAGATGATGCTGTGTGAAATGTCCAGCATTATTTATTTATTTATTATTATTATTTAAGGTCCAGCCGAATCAAACAGTCTCAGATCTGTGCTAGTTAAGTTAACGCTAACTAAGTAGATACATGCCTATTCCCTACTGCGAAGCGAAAGAGGTCATTTTGTTGCACATTTTATGAAAAAAAACTACCTGCTTCACGCGGTTTTATCCGTGGGACCGCGGCTGGAATCCTAATATCCTAATAATATAATAAATCTGAAAGTTTGTGAGTATGTTTGGATGTTTGTATGTTTGTGTATCAATCACGCCTAAACCAGTGAACCGATTTGGATGAAACTTGGAATAGGCGTAGATAATGACATGGAATAGCATATAGGTAATTCAAAATGTTGGTACCACGCGGGCGAAGCCGCGCGCAGAAGCTTGTACTTTACTAAAATAAAGCTTTTAATTTTCAAAAGTACTTAATGTCGTCTGGAAGAAATCGCTTACAGCGATAAGACCGCCCATTGTACGCTTCAAATGTTCTTGTATCTTTGTTTGTATTTTGTAATGTCCATGTGGTGTACAATAAAGTATTTTCTATCTATCTATGGCATGGTACCTTGCTTTGTTCAGACAATTTTTGTCTTTTTATAAATTTTTTTTTTTTTTTTTGGTCCGGGATAATCTCTGAAACGGCTGAAGCGATTTTAATGTGACTTCCACGGGAAGATAGAGCAGGTATTGGCAACAGTTTAACATTTTACGGATAGAAAATCTGCTCACAGACATCCAATTATATCGAGGGAACGTAATTGGGATGTGTGGGGTTGTCGAGCACTCGACGACCCACTAAAAACTACCCGATGGCCGGCCTCTATGCATAACGAGGGGCTCCGGGATCTCCTACGGAACACGCCGGTGCCCCTCTCGCATTTTGCCTAAGCACTGTCCCGGGAATGGCACCCACAGCCACGCCCGGCACCCACACACGCGGCTGTTAAACCACGTGGGCGGAGCTCACGACGACACCTGGCGTGGCAACTTATAGGTTAATTTTTTCCCGGAAATTACACGGGAAAAACCGGGAAAACAGAGTATTGTCCAGAGAGCACGGCTAGTTTATAAAATAAAACCAAAAAGCAATATTAAATTTTTATATTTCAAATAACAATTACCTAAACAAATAATAAATAAATCATCCAGATATATAACATATTATATTAAAATCCATGTTTAGTTAAAATTATTGTGCTTTTTGCAATTTAAATGTACGCACCTCTTTAAAGCGTAGGCCACATCTAAAGGGCATCTGGCGTCGGGCATTTTCCATGCATGGAAAAAATACACGGAATACCCTGTGGTTTTTCTATTTTCTTTATAAAAACTGACAATACACCCTCATTTTCACGCTCACTCTTGTAAATTTCGTATAAGACGCACATGATTCGGAATCATGTACATTTTGGCAGAGGGGAAATTACAAGGTTAAATGCTAAATGATCTAAGTACTAAATGCATCGAAATAAAGCACAAATTCAATTCACAAAACAAAGCAATCGGTTGTCCGATAAACGACATAGTACCGTGTGTCCTAATTTGTGCTTTATTTCCATGCATTTAGTGTGATATTTGAATGGAATAAGACGCCCGACGCCAGACGCCACTTAAAATTAGATGGGGCTTGCGCCGAAGACTTCCTATGTACGACCAATTGGTTCATAAATACTTTTCATACTCACTTATGAGTTAGTTTAAAAAAACTGCCATAGACGTCCAAATCAGCCTTTTAAAGAGTAGTCAGAGGCACGTCCAATTTATTGTTTTAATGCTTGCTTTGTTTATTTATTATTATTTATTTATTTTAAGTATTTATAACTATTTTTGTGATTTTTGTTTAGTTTAGTTTACAATGATACAAAAACTACGAACTTATATGGGGTCAAACCCACAAAATATTAACAACCCAGAACTTTCCAGGGGTCAAAATCATAGGAAAATTCCCGTGTTCATTCTGTGTATGAAAATATTTATAGTTGTTCCGTCTCACGAAGGCAAGTCTTTCGTGTGTGTTTGTTTCTGTGTAAGTGATACTGTGCGTTCATTCCATGGAGCGTTCCCGCAAACACACAGACACAACATGCATGTGCATCTACACACACAATGACCAACCCACCTTCGTGACATGGAACAATACATGCTTTAAAATACTGAGTTCCAAAGAACAATTAATTTCTCACTCATATGCCAATCACCATTTGATTAAATTAGTAACTATTCGCTCTATAAGCGAAACTAACTTATTTATCAACAGGGACGAACCCAAAAGGGACGAACCCAATAGGGGCGAACCAAGGGCTATCGTGCCATTGGTTATCTAGCTAATAAGCTTTAGTCAATTTTGTGGATAATTGACATCGAACCCAAAAAGGGCGAACCTAAGGGTTCTTGGAGGTCATTGACTACGCTTATTTAAGTATAGTTAGCGACGTAAGTTTATGAAAAATCAAATTACTTTTTATTGCTATGTAGGAAAAGTATGAGTAAATTATAAATTCATGAACTCACGTCGATGACTGTACTACATAAACGAATCTTTGTAAATTAATAATTTACAGTCAGTGTAAACTAATGTTGACCATTAGGCGCAGGCCACATCTAAATGGTGCCAGGCGCTGGCGAGTATTCCATTCAAATAACGTTCTTAATGCATGGAAATAAACCGCCGGACATACCTTGTATCCTAATTTGTGCTTTATTTCCATGCATTTAGTACATTGGAATGGAATAGGAAGACGCCCGCGCCAGACGCCAGTTAGGTGCGGCTTGCGCCTTACACATCCAGGCAGGTTTTCCTTCATTCCTTCACTGTTAAGAGCTCGTGATAGAGCGCATATAAATTTTACGAATGGAAAAATCCATTGCTGCACGGCCCACGGAACCCACGACCTTTAGATTGAAAGTCGGAAACAACGCCATTCGGCCAACACGGCTCGTACGCACACAGACGCAACATGCATGTGCATCTACACAAATCAATCCTAATATTATAAAGAGGAAAGATTTGTTTGTTTGAATTGAATAGGCTCCGAAACTACTGGACCGATTTGAAAAATTCTTTCACCATTAGAATCCTGCATTATCCCTGATGAACATAGCCTATATTTTATCCCGGGAAAGTGAAGTTTTCCCGAGGGAACGCGGGTAACACCGCCACGGACAGCTAGTTAAAGATAAAGCCGCCTTCGTGAGAGGAATAACCCGTTCAGTACGCACAAGCAATCTTTGTCTCTCTGAAGTTAGGTACACGATTGCGCAGGTTTGGTAGAGTAGGCGAGATAGCACGATGCAACATAAGCGAGTGAGCGAGACAGCTATACAACGCTGTCTGACCCTGCGTCTCACGTGGGCGACTTGACGCGAACGCGATTGCAAAGCGATGCGATGTACATAGTTTACGTCAAATCCCACTCATATAATAAAGCTGAAAGTTTGTGAGGATGTTTGGATGTTTGTATGTTTGAGTATCAATCACGCCTAAACCAGTGAACCGATTTGGATGAAACTTGGTATAGACGTAGATAGTGACCTGGAATAGTATATAGGCTATTCAAAATGTTGTTACCACGCGGGCGAACCGCGTGCAGAAGCTAGTCGTACATAATGTCAAAATTCGCAAAAATTCTAATCGCGTTTGATTCAATACGCGCCGCGCCGCGCATCGCTCACGTATGACCCTTCAATATTAGTAAATCGATTGTTTGTTGTTTCCGCGCTTCGCGTTCGCGTCCTAGGGGGCCTATTGTCTACCTTGAAATCCATTGCCATTTCCAAACAATCACACAATACGAATTTAGGGTCGATTCACATCTGACGGAAGATCCGTCGCGGATTATCGGTCGCGGAACGCCAGAACTGACAAATGTATAGAAAAACACTCGACCGTTCACACTCGACGGACTAACGTATCATCCGTCGGAGTGTTTTTCTATACATTTGTCAGTTCTGGCGTTCCGCGACCGATAATCCGCGACGGATCTTCCGTCAGATGTGAATCGACCCTTAACGTATTCTGTCATGATACGTCATTTTCGTATTGTGTGATTGGTTGGAAATGGGAATGGATTTCAAGACAATAAGGGTGCAGATCGCTCACGTAAGATAAGTTTGTCTTTTAGACGTCATCAAAAATTGGTTCTGCACTACTTCAGAGAGCTAAAGATCGCTTGTGCGTACTGTACAGTGCCACAAACTTATCTGGACCGGTGGCCAATAGAGGAACTAAATTTTACTGCCAACAAATGTGATAACAGCACCACTCACGGTTAAGATAAGTGTGTGGCACTGTAGCTTGGTGTAAACGAAGTTATATAATACATACACAATCCCTATATTTACAGTCTATACACAATTCTCGCTGATAGTTAGAACAGTGCAGAGCATATCGCTTTCTCTGTCACACTTTTACTATAGCTAGCTGCTTACATTGTTGAAAGAGACAAGTAAAGATATTTAATCTAATTAGTGCACCCAAAGGGACTAGAACCCCCGACTATCGATCTGTGGTATCCCTCCATCTGAGCCAATAAGCCGTCGACGAAAAGAAAATATAAAAGTGAATTTTTGGAGCGTTGATCTTTAGTGATCCCTGAATACAGCTTAAGATCGTGATGTGGGAGGTCTATGCCCAACAGTGGGATACATAAGAATAGTAAAATAAGTGAAAAAAGCCGCAAGACACACAGAAAAGATGAGAACGGGGCGACATGTGTCTCTATGACGTCCATTTTTCGTCTGCGCCTCACATGGGCATGAGAGCGAATGGACAATAATAGTCTATTTTACACCATGTAAGAAAACACATAAAAATGCATGTATACCATAGGTTTCGTTACAAGTAAAATAACGTCGATATCTATACTAATATTATAAAGAGGAAAGATTTGTTTGTTTGAAATGAATAGGCTCCGAAACTACTGGACCAATTTGAAAAATTCTTTCACCAATAGAATCCTAAATTATCCCCGATGAACATAGGCTATATTTTATCCCGGGGAAGTGAAGTTTTCCCGAGGGATCGCGGGTAACACCGCGGCGGACAGCTAGTGTATTCATAAAAATGCAATATACATTTTATAATTCAATTTTTAAAATCGTTATTTTTCTTCTAGAAGCCACCAAAAACGCCGTCTGCCATATTGGGTCCCGATGTGATGTCACTCAGAACAAAGAGTTTATCTTGTACAGTCGTATTGTTCACAAACCATATGACGTCACAAAGCTAAACATGGCGGCTCGCGTTTTCGCGCGACAACTAAAATCATACGGTTTTAAAAATAATCAATAAAAATTCTACTGGTTTATTATGATCTTATTGATTTAAAACAGTTTGATGATGATGTGCATGGGACAGCTGGAAGGGGAAGGCCTAGGCGAACCTTCTTGGATCAAATCGGCGACATTTTGGATAAGGGCCAGGTCAATACCCTAAACCAACGAGCATGTATGAGGAATGCAATGAGAGTGAATGAGGCGAGTTGTGTCAGGATCGTAGCGAGTGGAGATCCGTGCTCTCTGCCTACCCCACAGGGAAAGAGGCGTGACTTTATGTATGTATGATGATGATAATGATGAACCATACATTTTGACAGTTTACACTGAGGAATAATTTTATACCAGCTTTATTAGTAGGCGCTTATATATGTTAAAAAGTCGCGACGGCGCCCCGTCTGCACCGTGCCTCGTCTTTTCTGTGTGTCTTGCTAGATGCGAAGTTCTCGCAATCAAAATTATTCATTTTAAAATCTTTACATGTATAATTCCCCAAACTGTGCAAGTTCACTTGCAGCGAGAAAGAATGCTCTACATAACATAATATATAACATAATATATTTACATAACAGTACACTGGCCTCCATCGTTGACAGGCGGCGCGAACCCGGCGGGAGGTGTCGCTATGTCGCCCACTAGTTCTGTTGGAGGCTGACCTAGGTCTTGCATCTGTAATAAGATAAAACATAGATTATCCCACTCATTCCACTCATATAATAAAGTTCCACTCATATAATAAAGTTCCACTCATATAATAAAGTTCCACTCATATAATAAAGTTCCACTCATATAATAAAGTTCCACTCATATAATAAAGTTCCACTCATATAATAAAGTTCCACTCATATAATAAAGCTGAAAGTTTGTGAGTTTGTTTGGATGTTTGTATATCAATCACGCCCAAACCAGAGAACCGATTTGGATGAAACTTGGAATAGGTGTAAATAGCATATAGGCTATTCAAAATGTTGGTACTACGCGAACGAAGCCGCGCGCAGAAGCTAGTCCATTATAAAGCTAAAGTCGTTAAGCCATGAGGCCTTAAGGCGGCCTAAAAACTCCGTCACCAGAGTTTGCCACTCACTCATACGAACTTACTTTTTTAGTAAGTGCTTACCTTCTGCATTAGTTCGAGCACCACCTCAAACCTCTTCCTCTTCACATCGTCAGGGTCCGTCTCCTGCTCCGGTTCCAGCTCAGCGCAGACCTTCTTCATCAGCTCATGCTGCTGCTCGAATCTGAGGGGAATTCATGGCCTCTGAGGATCCAAAGTCAGCCTAGGTAACTATCATGTCTTTTTTATACATGTTTTTTGTATATAATATAATAAAGAGATTTTTACTTATAATTAAATAAGAATGCTGGTCGTTTCACACAGCATCATCTAGCCCCAAACTAAGCAAAGCTTGTACTATGGGAACCAGATAACTGATATACTACTTATATACTTTTTGTCTTGTAAATACATACATAATTATACATAGAAACACCCAGACCCGAGATAAATATTTGCAAATCATACAAACATTTATCCCGCGACGGGGATCGAACCCGCAACCTTCTGCAAGTGGGCTTTCACTCACTGCGCCACAAAGGTCGTCGAATTTATGGCCCTTACTAAGAAACTTAACATAAAGTCATGTCATGTATAACCTAATGAACAACCATACAAATTTTTAGTTAATACTTGACATAACTTTATGTCAAGTTTATTACTAAGGTCCTATTTCTTTACCAACAAGAATTTTTTTAACCTCAAAAAAATTCACCCCATTTTGTACAATGTTAATTCCTTTTTATTGATTCTGCAAATACCTTTACGGGAGTTTATTCTTTGCTTTTCGTGTACTCTCCGACTCAATCTTCCACTTATTATCTAACTAATTTACCCTTTTTGCAAATTTTCCTTACTGTTACAGAGGTTCTCCTCCCACCCTGAGTTTTCACTCTCAAAACGATTTTACCCCTTTTTACCTTTGATACTCCGAGTCCTCAATCTTCCCCTTATTCTCTTCAAGCCAGGCGGGGTACTTCTCCAGCAGCTCCTTAAGAGAGGGGTATAGGACCTCTTTGGAGAGTAGCGACTGCATCATCCCTTGCATGAAAGGTACGAACATGTTTTCATCCTGAAATTATACAAAAAAAGGTTCCACATAGGTATTGTTTGAAAACTAAGGCGCAAACCAAACCTCGGGCGTCTTCCTATTCCATTCAAATGTCACACTAAATGCATGGTAATAAAGCACAAATTAGGACACACGATATGTCGTTGACCGGACGTCCGATTGCTCTGTTTTGTGAATTGAATTTGTGCTTTATTTTAATGCATTTAGTACTTATAGTCCTTTTCACGTAGGAATGGTTCCGTGATAAGGCGCTTTTAAGTTAATATCTAAAAAAAATTAAAAGGAAATAGACAATAACCTTTTTTATTGAAGTGGTATCTTTTAGTATTATCACTAGATTTCATTTATTTCAAAATTTTTCGCACAGCGTAAAACGTAAAAGTTATATATGTCAGGGATACGTTCCTACGTGAAAAATACTATAGATAATTTAGACGGGATGAGCTTTAAGTTAGTCGGCAATTGGACTGGACTCCGCGCTAATCTACGCACATAAATGCCTCACCACTATTGGAAATGACAATCTGACATAATTATTATTTTTAAACCGGTATTTATCACGTACCTATTTTCTATGAGTGTGATTTGTTCGGCGTGTGAGGAGTACAGAGCTATGGATGCGCAACGCTATTTACGGAGCTAAAACACTTTTTAGCTAATTAAAAGTACAAAAACAAGAAAAGATCAAAATTCGAAACAACGGGACCACGTAGTGTACTAAGCTGAGTTTAGACACAAAGTTTCACTAGTTTAGCTAAAGTATTTATTGAGTACTTTAGTTTTTAAGTAAAATTCAGAGGGAAGTTTGTGATTATTTTCTATCGAGAAAATATTTAGTAATCGTGTTTTCACTACAATGGAGCAACAGTTTATATCCTCAACTATAATATATATTTATTCAATAATATTGGTTCAATACTTTTATAGATATGATCCAGAGTAGAAGCAGTTTTGAGGTAGTACGCGCCCTTAAATAAGAATAAGATAACTAACCTGTCCTCCGTCAGCTCCCATGTTGAAGTTGCTGAACATATTGGCCAGGTCCTGGTCTGAGAGCGGGTTCTGAAGACCTTCCGAGTTCGTGTTCAAGTTCTGGAGGGTCTGCGATATGGCTGCTGACACCTGGAAGTTAATAAATCCCACTTAATAAAGCTAAAAGTTTGTGAGTTTGTATAGATGTTTGTATGTTTGTGTTTCAATCACGCCTAAACCAGTGAACCGATTTGGATGAAACTTGGAATAGGCGTAGATAGTGACCTGGAATAGCATATAGGCTATTCAAACTGTTGGTATAGTTCGCGTCACGTAAAAAGAACGCTGGCTGTCAAGCTGCGCCATGGACGCTCTATGGGTCCATTTGACGGTACGGGGTGAGGCGCGGGGGGAGCGGGGCGCGGGGCGGGGCGCGGGGCGGGGCGCGGGGAGCGGGGCGCGGGAGTGGGGCGCGGGGAGCGGGGGGCGCGGGGCGGGATGGTCGCGCGCCACACGCTTGCCAGCGCGCTAGTGCGGAGGCAGTTGGCATTAGCCTTCCGAGCTGTGTTCACGTTACTTTGGCTCTCAAAATACCATCGCGCACAAAAGTTTTTAATTACGAAATCGTTTAACATAAAAAAAATCGAAAAATATTTATGACGTAGGTATATTGTTCTATGAAAAGAGAGGTTGATAATAATAATGCATTTGATATTGTAACACAATGTATGAAACGGACAACAAAAGCAAAAAAATGTTCCGAGTCTACAGTGAGACGAATAAAATTGTAAAAAGTTCAAAAGATTCGGAATACCACTACGACTTAGTGGAATGAGTTTCTACATTATCTTTAATGTTTTTAATACGATTAAACATTCTTTACGGAATTAAACATATTTTTATTTCTATTGAATGATAACTCTTTATCTAATATATTTGAATGTACCTACCAATAACCAATATACGAAGCCGCAAGCGAAAGGCTAGTTCAAAAATAAAACAGTAGGTTGAGTACTTTCGTGCGCTAGTGTACCCATACGCAAACATACCCCCTCCACTTTTTTCCAGCGTTCTTTTTACGTGACGCGACTTATACTACTCGGGCGAAGCCACGAGCAGCTAGTAATAAAATAATGCTGGACTTTCCACACAGCATCATCTAGCCCCAAAGTAAGCAGAGCTTGTGTTATGGATATACACGCAGTCGTGTATACCGAACAATATATCAGTATATATTGTAGACTAGCTGTCCGTCGCGGTGTTACCAGGGATATATGTTCATCAGGGATAATGCAGGATTCTAATGGTGAAAGAATTTTTCAAATCGGTCCAGTAGTTTCGGAGCCTATTCAATTCAAACAAACAAATCTTTCCTTTTTATAATATTAGTGTAGATAAAAACATTTGTCCCGAGGCGGGTATCGATCCCGCAACCTTCTGCGTCGCCCACTGCACGACAGAGGTCGTCTCTCGATGTCTCTCGAAGGAGAGAGATGTTCGGTCAAACTATTATTAGACTTGTGGTTGACTGTACCTCGTCAATTTTCACTTGTACGTTGGGGTCATTGCCCTCAACGGGAGCGGCGTTCGCAGGTTTCATTACTTGGGCTGCTGCTTCTAAAATTGATATAAAAAATACTAAAACAACAGGTTTAAATAAATTAATAATGCTGGACATTTCACACAGCATCATCTAGCCCCAAACTAAGCAAAGCTTGTACTATGGGAACCAGATAACTGATATACTACATATATACTTTTTGTTTGTAAATACATACATATTATACATAGAAACACCCAGACCCGAGATAAAAACTTGCAGATCATACAAACATTTATCCCGCGGCGGGGATCGAACCCGCAACCTTATTACCTTATATAAAAAAATAGTTTATTATTATATTCCAAAACTGCAGCCATGTTATCCGAATGGGGTTGTCGACTTTCAATCCGAAGGTCGTGGGATCGAATCCCGGCCGTGCATCAATGGATTTTGCGTTTCGTAAAATTTATATGCGCTTTAACACGAGCTCTGAACGGTGAAGGAAAACATCGTGAGGAAACCAGTTAGTATTCTTACAGGCAGCGCTGGGCTTGCAACCTGTCACATATGGAATAAACTTCTGCAAGATGTGGGCATGTATCAAATATGTATTTGTACATGCCTCTGACTACCTTAGACATCTTCAAAGGATCTGGAATACATAAAAGATCTGAGAGAATGTCTACCGCGCCTTGGGGCAGTCGTGACCCTGTTTACGTTACTGCAGCCATGTGGGACTTGAACCCGCGACCTCCACCATTCTGGCAGTGAAAAAAATTGCTTAACTCTTTACTATGTACTTTCTTTTTCTTTGGTAGTCCAAAATTAGAATTATTAATTTTTATTAGAATGACGTAACTTACCCGCCATTTTGGAGAAAGTCTGGGCAATCTGATCCTGTGAGATTTGGTCCTCTGAAACAGAAAATATTTAATGGTACGCGCCAGATAATACAGGCTATTAATTTCACTAATACCATTCCGAGGGCATGTTATGTCAGTCCCAGATATTTAAGTCGTTAAGCCATGACGGAGGCCTTAAGGTGGCCTGAAAACTCCGTCACCAGAGTTGGCCACTGACTCATACAAACTAACTTTTATTTACCTACCTACTCAATTAGTTTATTTTCTATACTTACCTACTTGAAACCATATAAAAGTACCTACCCACTGACGTTGACTTAACTTTTGCATCAGCTTAAACTTCTGTGGTTTTTAGATGTTAAGTAATTAGCTATTTTTGTAAGGTTTTTCTTTAATGTGATAAATAAATTTAAAAGTAACAAGCCCGTAGACCCTGCTACGAAAAAATCGCCGCCACTTTTAGAAAAATTAGACATAAAAATGAAAGGTAAAATGAATTAATGAAAGGTTGAGAGGACACTCACTAAAGCTGCATCGTGGGCCAAGTACCAGCAATCCCAGAGAGCACATATTGCCCAATCGCGTCGTGCACAACTGGAACCGGTTACCAGAGTCAGTGATAAGTGCCCCCTCAGTGAACTCTTTCAAGAATAGACAAATATTTAAAGCGCACTGACAAGGACTAAGATATACACGCATCAGCTCTGAGAGCTGCCTGTGTATTATAAATAATAATAATAAGGAAGTTAGTCAGATCCCCTCATCAACTATTAAAGAGCTGATGATCTTCAAACTGAACAGATTTTCATGAAACACGGCTAAGAACATGCGGGATAAAATTATCTATGACACAAAAAAACTAAACGAAAATCGGTTCATCCGTTTGGAGCTACGATACAGACAGATACACAGACACATTAAACTTATAACACCCCTCTTTTTGCATGGGGGGTTAAAAAGCCTATTCTGGCACTAGGATCACTTAGATCCTACTGAATAAATGCTTTTATTTTCCTTTACCAGGTACACCACTGAAGTTGCCAAGTATAGCAGCCATGTTGCTCTCGAACTGTGCAGCGGCTTCCTTGATAAACTCCTCACTCCAAATGTTCTGGGAGTCGGCTCCCTCCGCCTTCGTGTCCTCGGGCTGGTCTGTCTTCTTTGTCATGTCTTGGAGAGCACCTGGAGTAATGCCATTTTAATTTGCATCAATATTATTCAAAAAGTTATCACAAGAATCATTTTTTTTATTCTAATAATAAATTTATTTTTTTAGAGGTAGGCCGAAGAAGAGATGGATGGATTGTGTGAAAGATGATATGAGTAAGGTAGGAGTGAGTGCTGAGATGACGGCTGATAGAGGGAAATGGAAGAGGAATACATGTTATGCCGACCCCACATAGAGTGGGACAAGGGTAGGAAGATGATGATGATGAATAATTTTATTTATTTATTGCAAAGATTTATTTATAAGAATTAGAAATAACTTAACAGTTATTTAAAGCTATCTAGGACGATTATATTGAGAGTATCAAGATAAAAATTCAGGGATCATATTAAAATTTAATCTAGGTCATAAAGTACAGGATATTCTAAAATGATCCTAGTGCAGACATGATAAGGTATCAGTTTCAGTGATAAAGTTTCAAATAGAACTTTGAACATATTTTACAAATTATACGAGAATTAGACCGATGCATAAAACCTTGAAATTACAGAGTAATAAGCGACGGAAATAACATTTGAATAGGACATAGGTTAGAAGTTGTGTAACATTTACATCATTTTTTACAAAAATTATAACTCACTGTTTAGTAAGTCGTCCAATTCGGGATCAACATCCTTCTTCGATTCTTCCTTGTTGTCCGACATATTTGTGGAATTATCTAAAAATCCGTGTAAAATTCGTAAAGAAAATTGAAAAATTTCAATTTCACGATTTCAGAAGAATTACGATAATAGCTACTGTCAATGTCAATCAGGTTGACAGTGGGACATGTGACTGTGACAGTGACAAAAAACAAACCAAATTATAGATCGAATTTTATAGTACAAAATTGTAATTACTATTTTTTTTTTTTTTTGGGTTGTATTGTAATGTGTTTTGTGTGCCGAATAAATAAAATAAAATACAATGAAGACCAACCGTCTTCGTGAGATGGAAAAACTGGGTACAATGTCATACAACTTAAACTGGCCAGTACCACTAACTTGCCCTTAATTTGAATACAGTCACTGTCTCAATGTAAATTGGCCTAAGTTTTGCTTGATTGATTGAATCACGATTGAATGAAATGAAATGAAATGAATGGTAAATGAAAACTGACAGACGTCAGACTGGCCGGGCCTTTTTTTTCAAGAAAAAGTTTGTTTGTAAACAAAAGTAAGTAAGCCTTCTTGAAATTTGAAAATCATCCTGGCTGAAAGACGAGAAATAAATGGATAATTCAAATATCTATCAATCATCAAAATCAAACAAGAACAAAAATCTATGGAGACCGGTAACGAAATGTGTGCATTTTCGTAGAAAATATAAAACACAAAAAAAAAACGAAAAATATACAAAAGGTATGGCTTGAAACTCTGAAATAACATGCTGCATATTGTTTCAATATTTTATTTCTCTACTTTTATTAGTCGTAGTATTTTTAGCAATTCTTTTGACAGGCTTAGGTACTTACCTACTTCATACCTACTAGAGGGTAGGTAGGTAACGTACCTTAGGTACCTCATTTTGTGAGAAACCACTGATAACATCATCATTTCCCTGCCCTTATCCCACTGTTATGTGGGGTCGGCACAACATGTGTTCTTCCATTCTCTATCAGCCGTCATCTCAACACTTACTCCTTTGTTACTCATGTCATCCTTCACACATTTTTTTTGTGTTTGTTTTGGTCTTTTAACTAAAATTGATAAACCGCCATTCTGAGATGCAGTAAGGAGGGAAACATCATCAAATGCAGTCTGTTTCACTGCTGGGCATAGGCCTCTCATTGCTTGTGCTAACTTTCCTGGGCTAGTCTGACATGCTGTTCATGCTAGACCTGCTGTTTTATTGTTGTTGACCCATCTATAGTATTTTTCACGTAAGAAGGTATACCTGACACATAGAACTTTTACGTTTTAATAATAAATACATTTATTTACAGAAACTAAGCTACTACAATATAGTACATAAAATTACAAAATTCAATAGAATCAGTCAAGCTATCTAAGGATCGTTGTAAAATAGATCTATAGATAGCTCAACTGATCCAGGTCACTGCCAGTCGGAAGCGTGCCCAAAATACTGGCCGCATTGCCACCCTGAAATGCAATGCTGATTCTCTGTGCCAAAAAAAATTCATAAATTAACATAGAGCCTTGTCACAGTTCAAACTTGCTTGATTTTAAGACAATTGTATTTGAGTAACAGGGGATCATGCACTTATAATAAACTTATAAAAATAAAACAATTAGGTATCCCGCCATAGGACCTACAACTCCAAGCTAAGTTTGCACCTCGCTGGAATGCAGCCCCATAGACGCGAGGTGCACACTTATCTTGATGGAATTGTACTTACTGAATCTTAAAAAAAAGTCACTTCTATTATCAATGTTTTTGTAATTCCAGGAGAAAACAACATACTTTTTAAGAAGACTCAATGTAGAATATTCAATCCAGCGGGTAGACCCAGTTGATTCAATTTATGAAGATTATGTCTAAGAAGAAAGTGTAAGTATTCTCTAATAGCCTCGTGGTCGTGCTTGCTTAGTCGTTCTTGATAGATCGTCGAAGTTAAGCAACGTTCGAAACGGTCTGTAAGTAGATGGCCAGTGGCATTTTCATCTGAGCGCTTCCATGCTTCGGAGGGCACGTTAAATTGTCGGTCCCGGCTATTTAAGTGGTTAAGCCATGACAGAGGCCATAGGGCAGCCTAAAAACTCCGTCACCAGAGTTGGCCACTGAGTCATACGAACTTACTTTAATAGCTTCTGCGGGCTTCGCTTGCGTGTTGTCAACATTTTGAATAGCCTAATATTCTATTCCAGGGTAGTGATTCTGAGTTCAACGGCATGGATTCGGTTCGGAATAGTCGGCTGTTCAACCTACCGCAACCAATCACAGTGCAGGAATTGATCCCAAACTGACGTTTCTTGCACTGTGATTGGTTGCGGTGGGTTGAACAGCTGACTTATTCCAAACCGAATGCATTCCACTGACGGTACCCAGTTCACTATCTACACCTTTTTTTTTTTTTTTTTTTTTTGTCGCTGGGTAAAATGCGTTACGCATCCCCTCCACCGGGGGGCGAGAGGGGTATGTGGGACTCCCCGGGGACTCCCGGTATACCCACTAAACATCCCAGCGCCTTTCCGGCGTCGCCTGGAATGGAGGGGCCCCGGGCAACCGGCAGAGCCTCTACATCCAGTCCCCCTCCGGCGATCCCCGCCCTTACGGCGGACCCCGCGTCGTGGTGAGCAGTGAAAGGCGGACGAAGGTGCCCCCGCACCTAGCGTCCGCTACTCACCACCAGAGCTCTCCGCTCCCTTCGTCCACTGCGCGCTCTAATGAAAGAGCTGCGCGTGGAGAAGCCTCCAAACGGCCGCAGAGGACAGGGAGAGCGGCAACGTAACACCGACACTCCTCTTCCACTGCGGCCCCACCGCCAACGCAACAACGGTGCGCCACCGTTTGGTCGCGGAAGATAGGGCGAACGGCAACGAAACACCGACACGCCTCTTCTCCCGCGACCACTATCTACACCTATTCCAAGTTTCATCCATATTGGTTCACTGGTTTAGGCGTGATTGAAACACAAACATCTAAACAAACTCACAAACTTTCAGCTTATTAGTGGGAAGAAATTTACCTCTTTTTTTTTATGTAGCTACGGTAATAGCACAACAATTTGACATTTAAGTGTAGTAAATAAAATCATGAGCCAAAAAAAAATATGACAATTCTTATATTTAGACCATTATTTTATATTTTCCTGTATTTATATTTTATTTTTTAGGTAATATTTGAATTGTTTTTTGTTTTGATAAACAAAAACCATGAGTGCTCCTAAGAAGGCAACTGTTGTGTAAGTTTTTTTTTTTTTTTTTTTTTTAATTTTATTACCTACATTGCATTTTTAAATATTAAGCGGAGTACATGAGTGCCTCGGGCCAGGCGGCTGCCTCAACCCCAGGCAGATCTAGTGGAGACCGTGCCGCGAATCGAGGCTTCCGCGACTTGGACCAAAAGAGGCGGCCGCGCAGCGAGCCAATTTATGTCGGTTTGGCTCATGCTCAAAGACGCCTCAGTATGAGCCGTGCATTTAGGTTGAGGCAGCTCTTCACGAGGCTGCGCAAGTGGATACCCAGCTTTCATTGCAAATAATTTCAGAATAATTTTGCAATAATACTACTTTTAATTAACTTGCTTAATTTGTTAAAACTGTTACTGCCTACCGAGGTTACAGTTGCGCCTACTAATAAACCTGGGATAAAGTTATTCCTGAGTGTAAGCTATCAAAATGCATGGTTATTCTTGGTTTATTCCGAGAAATAACTTTACCTATAGATGTCACGTAAGGCTAAATAATAATATGTTCATATTAAAATTTATATTAAATTAAAAAAAAAGCGGTCGAAAAATATTTTCTAAATAAATTCAGGCCCCCAAAACTGTACTCAGAAATCATTATGACATTCCCAATGCCCCATGACCCTCTTACGCATTTTAAAATAAAATTTGTTAATTTTATCTACAGTAAAAGTAAGGAAAGTTTGGTTTTTTGAGTGTGGGTGGTCGCACAGTCCAGCCGAGCCGAACGCGCGGAACTGTCAATAGAGAAAATACTGCTGACGTCAGAAGCGAGCCGCATTTTCTGATGTCATCAGCATTTTTTGTATAGAAAAATGACTGCGGCACGTACGGCGCGGATAGGTGTGCGATCCGGTTTAGGCCTCCATAGTATCCATTAATACAATTGTGATATTAGGGCTCCGGGCGCGGGCGACGCCCCTGCTAAGAAGGATGACAAGAAGGGCAAGGGCAAGGAAGAGCCAGAGCCTGAGGAACCGCCAAAGACTCCTTCGCAGATCTTACGCGAGTAAGTACTTTTATCTGTATCGATATCTGTATAGGTACAGGGTTATTTGTAAAACACCGGTAACCTCTCAGGACTGTATTACTATCATCATAAACAACAACTTTTGTTCTATGACTTTTAAAAATTCATGATTATTTATTTGACGACCTCTGTAGCGTTGTGGGCTAACGCCCGCCTGCGACGCAAGAGGTTGCGGGTTCGATCCCCGTGGCGGGACAAATGTTTGTATGATTTACAAATATTTGTCTCGGGTCTGGGTGTTTCTATGTATAATATGTATGTATTTACAAAAAAAAAGTATATAAGTAGTATATCAGTCATCTTAGTACCCATAACACAAGCTCTGCTTACTTTGGGGCTAGATGATGCTGTGTGAAAAGTCCAGCATTATTTATTATTTCATCAGATTTTCATTCAAAACTAAAAATATTTAAATTGAACGCTCTAAATGTTACGAAGTCTATGCGAAACAAAATAAAGCGATAGTACAAAGCAAGGGGAGCGGGGTTAGGCCGTCGGTGTTCAATGGGACAATGTTTTAGCTACGAAAACGAAATCTTTGTAGGTGACCTCACTACTATATTTATATTTATGTATTTATTATTTAACATCATAACACACACAAGAAATACACGTAACAATTATTTACATTATTTATTTATCATTTTTACATTTAACAAACATCACATACAGTTCACACATTCACAACACTAAACAAATAAATTAATTCACAAGCATAGCCGCGCGATACCCGTAGTATGCGAAAAGTGCTGATTCTAGCGAGGCGCTCGCGCCGCTCGCAGCGCATACCCCGCCAGGCCAGTTGCTACTGACACCTGTTCGACGCGACACGCATGTATCTTGTGCCTCCGCCGGTATTCCGTTTTACGTCGCGATCTCGCTATTTTACTTTCTGTGCTTGTGTTAACCTCTATTTATTTTCTGAACTATACCTACTTCTTGTGCTTGATTTTCTGTGCTATTCTTCGCTCTCTATGTTGTGTGTAAAAGCTACAATAAACTCTGGACTTGTGAATCTTCGTTTCACTGCCTACCCCGAAGTTCGGAAACCTTCTAAACTGGTGACCCCGGGCAGAACACGATACCTTCCTGCAGCCAGGCATGTCTAAGCCTCCCACAAGCCACGAATCGAGCGGATCAGACTCAGAAAATTCCCAGAAAAATGTGGACACGCGGCCACGCCGTGCGCAAACCAAAATGGCTACTCCCGTGAAGAGCAACACTTCACCGCCACCACAGCATCGCTTGCACATTAAAATACCACAATTTTGGCCTGAAAAACCGGTAGTATGGTTTGCGCAAGTCGAGGGCCAGTTTTCAATTATGAAAGTGACGGACGATCGGATAAAGTTTTACCATATATTGGCCACACTCGACCGACAGTACGCTGCCGAGGTTGAGGACATTCTCACCGGTCCTCCTGATTACCAGCGGCTTAAAGACGAGCTTATAAAATGTATATCGGCGTCCCGCGAACATAAGGTGAAACAGCTACTCACCCACGAGCAGCTCGGCACCCGCAAGCCGTCCCAGTTCCTCCGGCATCTTCAACACCTCGCTGGACCCGACGTACCTGAGGAGTTCGTGAGGACCATCTGGACGAGCAGGCTGCCTACCTCTATGCAGTCGATCATCGCATCGCAGTCGACCTTACCTGTGGACGCACTGGCCGATCTCGCTGATCGTGTCCACGACATCGCGACGCCAGCGCATCATGTTGCGGTAGCATCCGCAGCTCCACCATCATCATCATCAGCGTCACGCATTGACGAGTTGACGAGACAGGTATCTGAGCTGACGCGGCAGGTGAGTGCATTGACTGCGCAGTCGCAACGTCGTTCTCGGTCAACTACGCGTCGGGACAGACAACGCTCGACAGGACGGACAGGCCGTTCCTCGTCACACCGCTCGCTGTCGAACTACCGGAAGTTTCCCCTGTGCTGGTACCACTCCAGGCACGGATCCGAGGCGCACAGGTGTGTCAAACCCTGCGACTACAAGGCGGGAAACGCGACGGGCAATCAGTGATGGCGACCAAAGATTGCCACCATGCCAACCCAGGTCGCCTCTTTATCACGGATCGCGGGACACTCACTAAATTTTTAATTGACACTGGAAGTGATATTTGTGTTTACCCTGTTTCTGCACTTAGTGAACGCCGCCATAAAACTAATTACCAGCTTAGTGCTGCCAATGGTTCAGCTATCGACACATACGGGTATATTCAACTCAACCTAAATTTAGGCCTACGCCGCGACTATCCCTGGCGTTTTGTTGTTGCGGATGTCACGAAGCCTATTATAGGCGTAGATTTTTTATCGCATTACCGCATCATCGTTGACATTAACCAACAAAAGCTTGTCGATGGCTTGACCAATGTCAGCACTGTAGCATGTTTAGACTTAAGCCATTCACTTGTGTTAAGTGTTAAGATAGCGACTGGTGGTGAGGGTAAGTACCATAAAATTTTGTCAGAATACCCAGAGCTAACACGCCCCGCTGGTACTCCGGGTATTGCAAAGCACAACACCACACACCACATTCGCACTACACCTGGTCCACCTGTATCATGTCCCCCAAGACGCCTCGCCCCAGACAAATTAAAAATAGCTAAGCAGGAGTTTGATGCCATGATAGCTACAGGGACGGCACGTCCGTCTGACAGTCCGTGGGCATCACCCTTACATTTAGTGTCTAAAAAAGATAACGGGTGGCGTCCCTGTGGCGATTATAGGTTACTTAACGCACGCACTATTCCCGATCAGTACCCTATTCGTCACATACACGATTTTTCACATTGTTTGTCCGGCTGTAAATTTTTTTCTGTGATTGATTTAGTGAAGGCGTACAATCAGATACCGGTCGAGAAAGGAGACATACCTAAAACAGCCATAACCACGCCCTTTGGCTTGTTTGAGTTCCCTTTCATGACGTTTGGTTTGCGCAATACTGGGCAAACCTTCCAGAGATTCGTCGACGAGCTGACCCGTGGACTCGATTTTTGTTACCCGTACCTCGACGATTTTCTAGTTTTCAGTAAATCGTCAAGCGAGCACGAGAACCACTTGCGCCAGCTCTTCGGGCGCATGCGCGAGTATGGCGTTCTCCTCAACACGGCTAAGTGTGTCTTCGGAGTATCTGAGGTAACGTTCCTCGGGTACCAAATCTCTGAGAAGGGCACCAAACCACTCGACACCAAGGTACAGGCTATTTCACAGTTCCCTCCTCCAAAAACCGTCAGAGAACTCAGACGATTCTTGGGCATGGTTAATTTTTACAGGCGTTTTATACCCAATGCGGCCAGCATTCAAACACCGCTTAATGCCTTGCTGACCGGGTCGGTGAAAGCTTCCCATCCCGTTGCTATCGAGGGAGATGCACTGCGCGCATTTGAAGCGTGTAAAAAGAGCCTGTGCGATGCCGCTCTTTTAGCACACCCTGACCCGCAAGCCAAGTTAGGACTCGTCACTGACGCCTCAGACACAGCGATAGGTGGAGTCCTGCAGCAGCTGAAGGATGGAGACTGGCAGCCATTAGCATTTTTCTCTCGCAAGTTGAGCCCATCGCAAACCAAGTACTCACCATACGACCGCGAGCTCCTTGCCATTTACGAGAGCATAAAATACTTTCGCCACATGCTTGAGGCCACACACTTCACCGTCTATACTGACCACAGGCCGATCTGTTACGCTTTTCATCAGCGGAAAAGTAACTGTTCGCCACGTCAGTATAGACATCTCGACTTCATCTCGCAGTTCACTACCGACATCGTGCACATCGCCGGTAAGGACAATCTAGTTGCCGATACTCTATCGCGCATCGAAGAACTGCAGATGCCAGTCGACTTGGAAGTGATGGCCCAGCTTCAAGCCAATGATCCAGAGCTCGCAGATTATCTCGCAGGTGACACCTCACTCCGCTTGTCTAGGACGACCATCCCTGGGAGTCGCGCTGTTTTGTACTGCGACGTCAGTACACCGACGCCCAGGCCTTTCGTACCACAACAACTGCGTAAACAGGTATTCGACTGCCTCCACTCGCTTAGCCACCCGGGTCCTAACGCCACAACCAAACTCGTCGCTCGACGATACGTTTGGCCACTGATGCGGAAAAACTGCCGTGAATGGGCTAAGGCATGTTTGGCTTGCCAGCGCTCGAAGGTAACCAGACACGTTGCATCACCTCTAGGTAAGCACGATCTACCTTCAGCGCGTTTCAAACATGTCCATATAGACCTGATCGGCCCCCTGCCGCCAGCTGGTGATTTTCGGTACTGCCTCACAGCCGTCGATCGCTTCACGCGATGGCCGGAAGTTGTGCCCATTACCGATATCACCGCCGAAACAGTGGCCAAAGCGTTCGTTTCCTGCTGGGTAGCCCGATACGGTTGTCCTACCGAGATCGTAACCGATCAAGGCAGACAATTCCAGTCGGCATTGTTCCAGCAGCTGTCCAAGTCGGTTTTGATCACCGTCGGACGACGGCATACCACCCGCAGTGCAACGGCTTGGTTGAGCGATTTCACCGACAACTGAAGGCAGCGATTACCTGTCACAGCGACGCAAACTGGACGGAGTCTCTTCCACTCGTACTCCTCGGTATTAGGAGCGCCTTCAAAGAAGACCTCCAAACCACTTCAGCCGAGCTGGTGTACGGTGAGCCTCTTCGTCTTCCTGGCGAATTTTTCGGCCATAACGAAGCACACTACACCACCGACATCACTGATTTCGCAGCTCGCATGAAGTCTTTCGCTGAGAAGGTACGTCCAATCCCACCGCAGCACCACTCTAACACACGAAAAACCTTCGTATTCAAGGAGCTCGCCAGCTGTAGTCACGTATTCCTCCGGGAAGAAGTGCTACGTGGCTCACTTCAGCCTGCCTACAAAGGCCCATACGAAGTGGTTCGGCGGAACGACAAGACTTTTGTCATTCGCGTCGCGAGCAGAGACGTGACAGTAAGTATACACCGCCTTAAGCCGGCCTTTATACTGTCTCCAGACCTTGCTCCAACCCAAGGTAGCACTTTGCCACCAGCCCCATCTACTCCAGAACCACCGCCACTAGATTCATTCGTCAGGACAACACGATCTGGCCGGCGAGTACATTTCCCGGACTTTTATCGACCCTAGTCAGTCTCTGGGAAGGGAGTGATGTAGGTGACCTCACTACTATATTTATATTTATGTATTTATTATTTAACATCATAACACACACAAGAAATACACGTAACAATTATTTACATTATTTATTTATCATTTTTACACTTAACAAACATCACATACAGTTCACAAATTCACAACACTAAACAAATAAATTAATTCACAAGCATAGCCGCGCGATACCCGTAGTATGCGAAAAGTGCTGATTCTAGCGAGGCGCTCGCGCCGCTCGCAGCGCATACCCCGCCAGGCCAGTTGCTACTGACACCTGTTCGACGCGACACGCATGTATCTTGTGCCTCCGCCGGTATTCCGTTTTACGTCGCGATCTCGCTATTTTACTTTCTGTGCTTGTGTTAACCTCTATTTATTTTCTGAACTATACCTACTTCTTGTGCTTGATTTTCTGTGCTATTCTTCGCTCTCTATGTTGTGTGTAAAAGCTCCAATAAACTCTGGACTTGTGAATCTTCGTTTCACTGCCTACCCCGAAGTTCGGAAACCTTCTAAAATCTTGAATGTTTGTTTTTGGTAAGCAAATTTATTGTTTTGTAAAAAGTCATAGAATAAAAGTTGTTGATTATGCTGATAGTAATACAGTCCTGAGAGGTTACCGGTGTTTTACAAATAACCCTGTATACCATCATCCTCATTGTACGGAGTGGAAATAAATAGATTGACTGTGAACTAAGAATAAATAGCGCTATTACACACTTGGCATGGCTAAGAATATTGAAGTCGGTTTTCTTTTTAGTTTTTAGTGTGGCAAATTTGGCGATTTTTCGACCCCTCTTCCCCCTTTGGTGAGACATCGTGAGATTTTGCTTGACCCCCTCCCTCTTCTAATCTCACGTGAGATTTCAAATTGCACATTGCACTTGAAAAAACAGTTATTTTGAAATCACAGACAGAAAAGACAATTTTATTTTATGTTCATATTAGTGATATTTTATTGGAGAAATGTGACTTATTTAATCCAGTTTTATTGCAATTTTACACTTGTTTCTTGTCGAAAAATATTACTTAGATTTGCCGAGACCCACCTCTCCCCCACGTGAGATTTGGTGAGATTTGGCTTCACCCCCCCTCACCCCCTAAACGCCTCACGTAATTTATGGACGCCCCCTATTAGATTCAAATTTCAATTTCAATTTCAATTTTTCAATTTATTCATAAAACTTAATACATAAAATTACAATTATTATAAATAATTTACATCGAACCCCGCACTAGGCTAGGCCTGTATCGCGGCAGTTCGAGTGTAATTATTAAATTATTAAATAAACATATTTATAATAAATACCTTAAGATACATATAAAATATATATATATAGGTTATAATAAACTAAAATTATAAATATTTGAAATGTTGTATGTTTGTACAGAGAAGCAGAAATGCGAGCGCTTGAGCGCAAGAACCGCTTCAAGCGCCGCTGGCCTGAGATCACAAAGGTGAAGGTCAACACCAGAAGGTGGCATCCACCGCCGCCGCCGAAGAGGCTGCCGCCCATCGTAAGTTGTCGAATGGTGGAGGAAAACACCAGGAAACCGGCATTACCTATACGAACCTAGTACTATAACTATAGGTTTAATTTTGGCATTTGTGTCTTCGGTAACAAGCAGGCGCGGTCGCAGCCTGAAATTTAGGGGGGGGGGTCACTACTGAAATTTTGGGGCGTGGGGGGGTCACTACACTAATAATAGACTTAATTGCACAATAAACAGGATTTTACGGGGGGAATTTTACGATTTTGGGGGGGTCATGTCCCCCGTGACCACCCCCCTCGGATAGCCCCTGGTGACAAGGTGACAGTGAGCTGATCTGATGATGGAGTCAGCTGTTCCGAAATACTCCAGTAATTATAGCTGTTTAGGCTCATCTATAATCATCACATTGTCACCTATTAAATACACTCAGGGACTGATTTAGAGGAATGTATTAAATTATTACTTACTAGCTTCTGCATGCGGCTTCGCCCGCGTGGTACCAACATTGAATAGCCTATATGCCATTCCAGGTCACTATCTACGCCTATACCAAGTTTCATCCAAATCAGTTTAGTGGTTTAGGCGTGACTGAAACACAAACATACAAACTATTTTGTGCTTAGTTAAGTTAGTTCGTAAATATTGTAAACTTTTTTTTGCACAAAATAAATGACTATTCTATTCTATTCTATTCAAACATCTAAACAAACTCGCAAACTTTCAACTTTATTATATGAGCAGGATAATTAAAATGATTCTATCGACAACAATGTTTTGAGCAAATAAATTATCTTTACTTATTTAAAAAATCTTGTTTTAACTATCTTTATAACACTGCCATTCACCACACTGATCCTTCCAGACGGTAGAGCTGCCTCAGATTGAAACCCGTCGCTGGGTGCCTCCCTACCGAAGAAGGAGACGAGCTCGTCCCAGAAGAATGAGGATACCATTGGAAGAAATGACTCAGCCCTTGTATGAGAGTGCTAAACTTAAGAAGGTAAGTTGCTGAATTATTATAGGCCCTTACTAATAAACTTGACATAAAGTAATGTCATTAAGAAATGAAAAGTCTATCAAAATTTTGGATTCCGACGGGATTTGAACCCGCATCGATCAGACGATCCTCCTAAAGCCGGAGTGCCTTACCGCTCGGCCACGAAATCCTACTTGCCGGTATCCAAATTTTCGATAAGCTCATATTTTTCAGTTAAGCACCGATTAGCGCCATCTACACGTTCACTAGTGAACTCATGCTCATTGTCTGAAATTACATTCAGAATCAAATGACTAAGAGATGTCGCTTTTTTTTAAATTTTGATAAGACTTTTCATTTCTTAATGAAATACCAAGTGTGGATTAGCACTATAAAATTACAAAAGTTATGTCATGCCTATGAATAACCATAAAAAATTTTTAGTTTATGCATGACGTATTTTTTTAACTAAAAGGGTGATAGAAATGAATGTGGATGGATTTGTGAGTAGAGGTAGACCTAAGAAAAGATGGATTGTGTGAAAGAAGATATGGGTAAGAAGGGAGTGAATACGAAGATGACGAGTGATAGGGGAGAGTGGAAGAGGAGAACATGTTGTGCCGACCCCGCATGAGGGATAAGGGCAGGCCAATGATGATGCATGACGTATTTTAAAAGCTTTTAATTAACTTGCAATGTTTGTATGTATGTATGTATGTTTGTCCGATGGTTATACATATAAACCTTCCTCTTGAATCACTCTATCTATTAATAAAAACCGCATCAAAATCCGTTGCGTAGTTTTAAAGATTTAAGCATACATAGGGACAGAGAAAGCGACTTTGTTTTATACTATGTAGTGATAAAGTAATTGTAGCAATATTGATATGCTATTTATGTAGCAATATATGATATGGACGACCTCTGTGGCGCAGTGGGTGAAAACCCGCTTGGGACGCAGAAGGTTGCGGGTTCGATCCCCGCGGCGGGATAAATGTTTGTATGATCTACAAGTATTTATCTCGGGTCTGACTCTGACAAACAAAAAGTATATAAGTAGTATATCAGTTACCTGGTTCCCATAGTACAAGCTTTGCTTAGTTTGGGGCTAGATGATGCTGTGTGAAATGTCCAGCGTTATTTATTTATTATTTATTATTTTATTTATCAACAGATTTGGCATAATTTTGGCCAAGTTGAGAGGAACAAGATGATGATACAGGGCAGCATCGGTTGCAACTCCAAACGTTATTCTTCCAACGCTTGTGGTTAGCTTTCATTTTTAACCGACCTCAAAGAGATCTTCTATTTTAAATTGTATGTTTGTGGCGACCTCTAACTGCGATCGCCTGAACTACAAGGGCATCGTAATAGAGTTGCCAATTACAAGAACCTAGCCGCTTCATCGCTAGATGGCGCTGGCGCGCTACCAACCGACGCAGTTTGAATTCTGGATCGCGCAAGCAACATCCGACATTAACTGATATATCCGGCAGTATTGATGAATTTAGAAGTAATTTTTTTGTTTGTATGCATCTCGAGATGGTCCCATATAAAATGTATTTCTGAGGGATGGATATTCCCGTAAAAGTCAAAATAAATGAATAATGCCGCTTTTTAAAATGTTATTAAGTATACCAATATTTTAAACAATATGTTTATCCTAAGCCGCCATGTTTTAGGATCCCAAACAGGCTGTATAGCGGCTGTCTGCCGTGCCTTATTAGAAGAAAAGCCGGCGTCGCAGCTTGTTAAGCGCGATGTAGATGAATGTATAATGGCTGGGGACGCGTATTATAAACGCTGTTTGATCGCACTTAAGTGTTATAAAGGTTAGTACCATCCATATCATAGAAAGAAAGAAAGAAAAACATTTATTTGGAAACACATACTAAATACGGAAAACACAAGAACAAGCACGAAGAAAAGGCTGAACAGAAGTGGCAAAAGTAGATAGGTAGGTACTTACTTACATACAACAAATATGGAACAAGCACAGTCAATCATTTACCTATCACTACACAAGTTACACACATTATATAAAATTAGTTAGGTAGGTACCTAGTAAAAACGAAAGGTAGGTAGGTGTCATAGATGGTTGGCAGTCCACAACTGTGCGGTTTTCACGCCAATTCCTGCTTCGTGAGAGAAGGGGCGCTGGCCTCTTCGCTCTTAATAAATAAAAAAAAAATACATTTATTTCGAGAAAACATTCATAGGTACACAGACGAGTTTTTGACACACAGACAGAAGACAAATACACACAAAGCTTAAAACCTAAAGCTGCGTATCGATTATGCGCTCCTGGCGCGCGCGCCATGAATGACCGCGCCGAGAGTGCGTTCCGCGGAACGCGTGCCAAACTTTTGAAGTATATCAACTAAGCGCGCCTGGCGCGCGTGGCAACCGTTCCACAATGTTTGACCCTTCATCATGGAAGACAAAAAAATCATGGAACACAAAAAAATACAACGTGTCCGTCTCAATTGGCGCGCGCGCCGCGATTGATGCGCGGTAAAAAACCGACAGCCGACGGAACGGACCGCTCCGCGTTCGGGCGCTCCAACGAACACATTGGCGCGCGTTCCAAAATGGTATCCATTTCGTGCGGCTGGAGCGCGCGCCAATGTTCGATCTTTTGGAGCACATAATCGATACGCAGCTTAACAGGGTTCATAGTTAGTTGTCGCCCACAGCAATGCCTAATGTAGGGACAGTCCACCCTGGCAGCTATCATTGCCAGGACAATGCCACCGGATATTGCTCAAGCAATCCGCTTATGGTCGGGGGACCGATCGCGGATCAACATGGGGGAAAAAAAAAACATGTTTCGCAGATCAGACTTGTGGAATCAGCTGTCGCCTGAGGTGTTTCCAGACCGATACGACTTAGGCACCTTCAAGGAAAGACCATCCTACCTCAAAGGCCGGCAACGCATCTGCAGTGCATTTTCTACTGTATTTTGTAGTTATAAGGTGTGCATTCTGTAATAAAGTATTTTCATTCATTCATTCAATTTCAGGAAAGCCACAACTCCAATTAAATCAATTACTCACATCATTCTTTCTCCACGATACAAAATACACGATCAAGATGGTTGAGATTGAGAAGGGACTGTTGGCTAAGCATCCTGATAACATCCAAGCTCAGCCGGATCTTATGACGTAAGTGACCTTGACCTCGACCTTGACCTTGACCCTGATAACATCCAAGCTCAGCCGGATCTTATGATGTAAGTGACCTCGACCTCGACCTCGACCTTGACCTTGACCTTGAAATTGACCCTGACCTCAACCCTGATTTAGATCTTTATTTTAACGATTATGTTAAAATAAAGATCTAAATCAAATACGTATATTTTGTTCAATAATTCTATGCAATTTGAACATTTTTTTAAAATGATTTTCATGGACTTTAACACCAACCTAAACCCTGATTTTGACCTGATATTGACCTCGATTTCGACATAATAACTTACAAATGTATTTTTTTTAAATAACTTGCTTGCAGTTTGAAAAAAATATTATTTTGAATGTGTTTTTTTTTTACTTAAAAACTATGCGTCTTACCATAGAACGTGACATAAAGTTATTCCGGAGTGTAAACTGTCAAAATGTATGGTTATTCTTGATTTATTCGGTGGAATAACTTTATGTCACGTTCTATGGTAAGACGCTATGCATTTTAAATGAAATTTTGAATGATTTTGATATCTTCACGAATAGCTTTCAACCCTAGCTCGACCTTATCATTCCTCTCTTTCAGTCTTATGGAGAAAAGAGTGGGACAGACATACACAATGATCCTTAGCATCGGTGGTACACACCATTTCTTACTATGGGGCCATCCACCCACAGAAGGTGGTACAAGTGTTAAAACTATCGCGTACATACTGGACCCTAATATGCTCGACGAAGTTGGAAGACCCAATAAGATGTGAGGAACCCTAATTGTACTAGCTACTAGTGACTACGCGTGGTATCAACATTTTGAATAGCCTATACTATTCCAGGTCACTATCACCTATTCCAAGTTTCATGTCGGTTCACGGGTTTAGGCGTGATTGAAACACAAACATACTCACAAATTGTCAGCTTTTTATATTAGTAGGATAGTAGGATGCTATTTTAACCGACTTCAAAAAAGGAGGAGGTTCTCAATTCGTCTGTATGTTTTTTTTGTGTCTTGTTACGCGATTACTCCGCCAATTGCGGACCGATTTTCAAAATTATTTTTTTATTTGAAAGGGCTTTCTGATAAATTTTACCCCTTAGGGTTTGATAGTTTACCTGTAAAACTCGAAAAACCTTCCCTCCTAGCCATTGTAAATCGAATCGATAGATAAGTCTCTCTATATATACAGATAGACTCATTATGCATTATGTTAAATTGACGATTTACTAATGCCAGGAACTCACGTGCCGCGAAACTTGACATAAAATGTATGCAGTTTTGGTAGATTAATGCCCTTAGACGCCGGTGGAGCATTATCTGTTGATTTAATTTCTTTTCTTATTTCGATTTTTATGGTTGGCTTATTGATTCCCTGAGTCACGCCGCGTGTCGAACATTGAAGTCGGTTTTTCTTTTAGTTTTAATCATTATAACTTATCATAGTTCTGGTGCTGGCGCGTTTCTCCGTTACGCCGGTATAACGTCGTTCGTTCTCGACTTTCTATCGAACTATGGCGATCTAGACGCGGCCAAGAAGGGAACTCCCAAACCGCCCATCACACTTACTAATATTGAAGTGAGTGTTTTATAGCGTAGTGTCAGAAAAAAGCAATTACTATTTTACGTAGTTACATTATTTAGGTTAAATTATGTAGTCTTGTTGATTCGCGGCGTAGTGTGTGGCAGATGACGTAGTCTAGTTGAAGAGCTACGTAGTCTTAATTGATTGCTGACATAGTCTTACTGGATATTGATTGATTTATCTAGTCTTTCGCGTAGTTTTATTTGTGTTTGACGTAGTTTAATTAACACGTGACGTAATGTGGCTTACACGTCGCGTAGTGTAGCTGATCGTGGTGTAATAATGTAGCTGACGCTTGACGTAGTGTAGTTGATTTGTCGTAGCCTAGTTGATTCGTGGCGTAGTATAAGTTTACGCGTGGCGTAGTGTAGTTGATTCTTGAAGTAATGTAGTTAACAAGTGACGTAGTGTAGTCAACGCGCGACGTAGCTCAGTTGATTCGCCACATATTGTAGTTGATAACGTAATTTAGTGTAGTTGTCATTCGACGATGTTAAACAATCTTTTATCCTTAACTTTTTACGTAGTCTCTTAAAATCTTATTGCTATTTATCAATGAATTTTAACAGGTGGTACAAAAAGAGCCGTTACAACGTATTCCTAACTACGAACTCGATATGAAAGCTTTGAAGATACATTGTCGGAGCGAGTGGGACAGCATGAACGTTAATGCACTTATTGAGAAGAAGAGGAAAGAAGTAAGCTATATTTATGTCCGTAAACTGATAATATTTGCAGAAACGAAGCTACGAAAGTCAAAAAGCATTTATTCAGTAGGACCGCTGGGATCACTTAGAATAGTCTTAGAACTAATGTTACTCCAGTTCTTGCGCGACCAATGCCGTGAGGAGTCAGGGCAACAAACACGGTTTGTGGGCTAGCATTCTTTTAGTGACTAACTATTACAATACAATACAAAACACGATCAGTATCAGTTTAGTCATCTAACAGCCGTTTTTTAGGGTTCCGTACCCAAAGGGTAAAACGGGACCCTATTACTAAGACTATCTGTCCGTCTGTCTGTCACCAGACTGTATCTTATGAACCGTGATAGACGTGAGGGTTGTCTGGAAGAAATCGCTTCTAAGCGATAAGACCGCCCATTGTACATTGTCGCGCTGGGTTCTATTGGTTCAAATGTGTATGTTTTGTTATTGTGTACAGTAAAGAGTTCATTCATTTCATTCATTCATTCATAGACAGTTGAAATTTTCACAGATGATGTATTTCTGTTGCCGATAGAACAAATACTAAAAAATAAAATAATTTTGATTTTTTTGCCTTTTTCATAGATGGTAGCCTTCGTGCGCGAGTCCTACTCGCACTTGGCTGGTTTTTTTTATAAAGCGCTATTTTCTTAAATTCAAAGTTAAAGTCAAAGTATCTTTTATTGCTTTAAATACATGTACAGAAGGCCGTGTTGGCCGAATGGGGTTGTACCTCGACTTTCAATCCGAAGGTCGTGGGATCGAATCCCGGCCGTGCATCAATGGATTTTGCGTTTCGTAAAATTTATATGCGCTTTAACACGAGCTCTGAACGGTGAAGGAAACATCGTGAGGAAACCAGTTAGTATTCTTACAGGCGGCGATGGGCTTGCAACCTGTCACGTATGGAATAAATATGTATTTGTACATGCCTCTGACTACCCCCTTAGACATCTTCAAAGGATCTGGAATATAAAGATCTGAGAGAATGTCTACCGCGCCTTGGGGATACAGTCGTGACCCTGTTTTTTTTTTGTTACAGAAGGTGTTGGTGGATTATTATGTGTAGCAATGTATTCTACCTTTATTTTAGGCATGCAATACCTTCATTCCATAAACTGAATTTATTAACAAAATCATAACTTACACAAAAAAGTCATAAAAAAACACAATTAAAAGAAAACATGTTAACAATAAAATTAGATTTTTATAATAACTTAATTTGAATATAGTTTGAATTTGTTTTCAGGGCCAGTACCCGCAATGCTCGTTATCGGCTGTGAGTTTGGCTACATCTCGAGCTACTTCAAGGAAGAAAGTTCGAGACTTCTACCAGAAGTCGCCTAAAGAAGTGAGTACCATAGGTCGTTTTCACAAACAAAAATTCCTTCTGTAAAGCATGCTCCATCTTAGACCTCACTACTTAACATCAGGCAGTGAGGTCACATGCTGGACTATTTCATTAAAAAAAAATTACAATAAATAATATAGTTTCTAGATGTAAAAACTTGTTTTGTGAGAGACCTGTGTGGTGCCTGAAACACCTGTGCTACAAGTCACCAGTTCCCTACTCAACATCAGTTATAGCGCTACAAAGACTGAACCGGTGGCCAAAAGAGAAACTAACGACGCCATTTTGAAATGTCAATCTGTCTGCCATTCGTTTCCAGTTGCCATATCCGTCATTGCTTGTTTGCTCGGTGTGTTTTTTTTCGTTTGGTGCTTTGGTCCCTTGCTTACCCACTTTACTGTGAAATGCATTTTTTTTGGCAACACCAAAGGCCATAGACATTTACTTTCTCTATGCCAAATGCGATAGCAGCGCCTCCCTCACCGGAACAGATATCCTTGTGAGACTATAAGTCAGGGCACTGCAATGGTGATATTACATTTTGTATAAAAACTAAAATTTAGTTTTTTTATTTAGACTTATAGTTATTTTGGAGTATTTGTTTGTTATCAGACAGAGCATTCAAAAATGCAAAAAAAACTTGTGGCCCGCTGGCTTCGCCAGACCTCGTCCATTCTACAAGCGTTTCTATATCTTGTACCATTGTGCATAAGGTTTATAATGGTGCGCTATAAAACTAATTGACGCGTCGCTTGCCAATTCATTGTGCATTGAGCCTTACTTTCAACACTTACAGCCGGCCCCGACTTTGCCTGTAGCTCCAGAAAGGCCTCCTGCAGGACCAACACAAGATCAGATCATGTCTTTGAGAGGAGAAAACTTCTTCCTGTATTGTCCTAGATTGGACGGACATACTTTTGGCAGGTAATTATTTGTAACAACGCCATCTAGTGAGAGCTAAGTAAAGCTTTTTACTATGGGAACTACATAAATATTAAGAAATGAAAAGTCTTATCAAAATTTTGGATTCCGACGGGATTCGAACCCGCAACGATTCGACGATACTTCTAAAGCCGGAGTGCCTTACCGTTCGGCCACGGAACCCTTAGTCGTCGCAATCCACATTTTTGATAAGCTCCTATTTAACGGGTAACCATCGCGCTTAGTTGGCCTAAAGTATTACCACGGATCTGTAAGAGTGGGTTCAAATCCCGCATGCGTAAATTTGGGATGCATTTAAATTTTTTTAAATAAATAAATAATGCTGGACTTTTTCACACAGCATCATCTAGCCCCAGAGTAAGCAAAGCTTGTGTTATGGGTACTACATGACTGATATATTACTTATATACTTTTTGTTTTGTAAATACATACATATTATACATAGAAACACCCAGACCCGAGACAAATATTTGTAGATCATACAAACATTTATCCCGCGGCGGGGATCGAATTCGCAACCTGCGTCCCAAGCTTTCACCCACTGCGCCACAGAGGTCGTCAAGTTTTTAATACAGTTTCATTTGACAATGGTTTATAAATCTTTGCTAATATTTGCGCGAAAGCAAAGTCCCTTAAATAATATGTAGGTAATTTTTATGTGTACCTACCTACATTATACATAGTTGGATCTATTTATTTATAGCAATAGTCTAAATCATTTTAATTATATTTGTTAATACCGTCTATTTTATAAAAACCTTTTTACTTTTAGTGCGGGGTCCGTTGTAAATTAATTTCAATAATTGGAATAATTATGTATTACGTTTTTATGAATAAAAATTATGAATTTATTTCAGAGACGACATGATCCCACAACCAAAGTCTGAGACAGTCCTCCACAGTCCGGTGGAGATCGCCGACAAGAACTACCACTCGCAGTACCAGCAGCTGGACGCCGGCAAGTGGCTGCTGAGGGGGACCCGGCATATGGCTAGCTATAGGTACATATTATTACAAATTAGTTTTTTTGAAAAAAATTCAACAAGTAGATAGATAGATAGATAAACACTTTATTGTACACAGAAGAAACATAACAGGAACACAAAATAACAAGTAGGTACAATGGGCGGCCTTATCGCTAAAAGCGATCTCTTCCAGACAACCTTTGACAACAAGTACAAGCTTTTAATAGGTTTAGTTTAGTTTATTTATTAATAACAGATAAGTTACAGGTCCAATTATTACATACCTATATGTATAAGGTTATACTACTACAACAAAAAATTTATAGAATAAAATAATGATAAGCATTCTAGTTAAATTAACATTTAAATAAATTACTAATTGGTCAGTGAAAAAATTCATCAACCTTATAATAAGATTTTTGAACCAGTAGTTATTTTAGCTTGATTACCGTGAGCTGATTGAACTCACCGATGTAAGTACAAAATTTCATTTCAATCAATCTATTTTCTGAGGAGTTCCGTTCTTCATCATCGGATCAGCTCGCTGTCATCATATTTCAAAATTTTAGATGATACTTAATCTACGAACCGAGTTTCAACTCAATCGGTTTATTTTCTGAGGAGTTCCCTGGAACTGCTCATGACTCCATCAATGACTCCATCATCAGATCAGCTCGCTGTCACCATATTATTGCATTGTCACCGAGGACTCACAAGTGTACTAAAATTCAGCTCAATCGGACACCGGGAAGTGGCTCAAATTAAGCTTGCAAGATTTGACCCGGACAAACATACATACATTGCAAGTTAATTAAAAGCTTTCAAAAAGGTGGCACTCCCGCGAGTGCCGAGAGAAGTGGAAACTTGAACAATTAGGTGCCTAGAGTGTTAGAATCGTCTGGAAATCTAAAAATATCAAAAGATAGTGTCTTCACCAACAAAATGAGCTTTTAGAAATGTAAAAATATTGCTGTAAAAGTTTACCGAGTGCAGAACTATATGGCGCTACTGGTAGGTGTCGGTGAGTCACGTGACTCGCACGTGACCTTATCGAGGCGAATCCAAGAATTTATTCTCATCTCAAAACTGCTCTACGCGCCTAAAGAAGTTTTCATTTTAATAATATACTGTTAGAGACATCCTGGTGACGTAACAACGACTACTTCGGCCAGTGCATAAAAAGAGAGAGCGAGGCGGCGCGCGCTCACTTCACGCTCGGCATCCAGACTCGATGGATGTCTCGTTGTGCTAGGAACTTGGTTTTTTTGCGTTGTATTGCTGTTAGGGTATTTTAGTGTTGATTTCTTGATTAAAATTATAAGTGTTGGTTAAGTTCTAGTTTTAGGTGCATTGCTTGTTAGACATAGACATTTATTTATTTGCCACTCAAGCACACACAAAATACAAAATGAGAAGAAAAAAAATAATGAAAAGAATAAGACAAAAACAAAAAAAGAAACCTGTCATGTACCTCATGTGTGCTACAGCAACTTCTGGGCTTCGACTCGGCATAATGCCTCGCCTCGAGGTAGCGAGGCGCTGGTATTCTATCCAAAACCATCGGCCACTCAATAGACCCTGTGAGGATTATATACTATATGTGGAGTGTTGTGTTCAATAAACTAAATAAATTATAATGTTTGTCAATTAGGTATATATTGTATATATTGTTTAATATATATTTGTGTAAGTTTGTGAGGATAATATGTATGTGTTCCCAGATACCAAACGTTCAAGTCGTACACCGGCGTGGCGTGCTGCGTGGCGGCGCTCGGCGTGCTCAGGCGGCTGCGGGCGCGCGGCTGGAACGAAGATACCGTGGACGAGACCTTGGATCTGGGGTACAACTTGTACAGGGTCAGTGTCCATACTCATACATCTATAGCGTGGCGTGCTGCGTGGCGGCTGCGGGCGCGCGGCTGGAACGAAGATACCGTGGACGAGACCTTGGATCTGGGGTACAACTTGTACAGGGTCAGTGTCCATACTCATACATCTATAGCGTGGCGTGCTGCGTGGCGGCTGCGGGCGCGCGGCTGGAACGAAGATACCGTGGACGAGACCTTGGATCTGGGGTACAACTTGTACAGGGTCAGTGTCCATACTCATACATCTATAGCGTGGCGTGCTGCGTGGCGGCTGCGGGCGCGCGGCTGGAACGAAGATACCGTGGACGAGACCTTGGATCTGGGGTACAACTTGTACAGGGTCAGTGTCCATACTCATACATCTATAGCGTGGCGTGCTGCGTGGCGGCTGCGGGCGCGCGGCTGGAACGAAGATACCGTGGACGAGACCTTGGATCTGGGGTACAACTTGTACAGGGTCAGTGTCCATACTCATACATCTATAGCGTGGCGTGCTGCGTGGCGGCTGCGGGCGCGCGGCTGGAACGAAGATACCGTGGACGAGACCTTGGATCTGGGGTACAACTTGTACAGGGTCAGTGTCCATACTCATACATCTATAGCGTGGCGTGCTGCGTGGCGGCTGCGGGCGCGCGGCTGGAACGAAGATACCGTGGACGAGACCTTGGATCTGGGGTACAACTTGTACAGGGTCAGTGTCCATACTCATACATCTATAGCGTGGCGTGCTGCGTGGCGGCTGCGGGCGCGCGGCTGGAACGAAGATACCGTGGACGAGACCTTGGATCTGGGGTACAACTTGTACAGGGTCAGTGTCCATACTCATACATCTATAGCGTGGCGTGCTGCGTGGCGGCTGCGGGCGCGCGGCTGGAACGAAGATACCGTGGACGAGACCTTGGATCTGGGGTACAACTTGTACAGGGTCAGTGTCCATACTCATACATCTATAGCGTGGCGTGCTGCGTGGCGGCTGCGGGCGCGCGGCTGGAACGAAGATACCGTGGACGAGACCTTGGATCTGGGGTACAACTTGTACAGGGTCAGTGTCCATACTCATACATCTATAGCGTGGCGTGCTGCGTGGCGGCTGCGGGCGCGCGGCTGGAACGAAGATACCGTGGACGAGACCTTGGATCTGGGGTACAACTTGTACAGGGTCAGTGTCCATACTCATACATCTATAGCGTGGCGTGCTGCGTGGCGGCTGCGGGCGCGCGGCTGGAACGAAGATACCGTGGACGAGACCTTGGATCTGGGGTACAACTTGTACAGGGTCAGTGTCCATACTCATACATCTATAGCGTGGCGTGCTGCGTGGCGGCTGCGGGCGCGCGGCTGGAACGAAGATACCGTGGACGAGACCTTGGATCTGGGGTACAACTTGTACAGGGTCAGTGTCCATACTCATACATCTATAGCGTGGCGTGCTGCGTGGCGGCTGCGGGCGCGCGGCTGGAACGAAGATACCGTGGACGAGACCTTGGATCTGGGGTACAACTTGTACAGGGTCAGTGTCCATACTCATACATCTATAGCGTGGCGTGCTGCGTGGCGGCTGCGGGCGCGCGGCTGGAACGAAGATACCGTGGACGAGACCTTGGATCTGGGGTACAACTTGTACAGGGTCAGTGTCCATACTCATACATCTATAGCGTGGCGTGCTGCGTGGCGGCTGCGGGCGCGCGGCTGGAACGAAGATACCGTGGACGAGACCTTGGATCTGGGGTACAACTTGTACAGGGTCAGTGTCCATACTCATACATCTATAGCGTGGCGTGCTGCGTGGCGGCTGCGGGCGCGCGGCTGGAACGAAGATACCGTGGACGAGACCTTGGATCTGGGGTACAACTTGTACAGGGTCAGTGTCCATACTCATACATCTATAGCGTGGCGTGCTGCGTGGCGGCTGCGGGCGCGCGGCTGGAACGAAGATACCGTGGACGAGACCTTGGATCTGGGGTACAACTTGTACAGGGTCAGTGTCCATACTCATACATCTATAGCGTGGCGTGCTGCGTGGCGGCTGCGGGCGCGCGGCTGGAACGAAGATACCGTGGACGAGACCTTGGATCTGGGGTACAACTTGTACAGGGTCAGTGTCCATACTCATACATCTATAGCGTGGCGTGCTGCGTGGCGGCTGCGGGCGCGCGGCTGGAACGAAGATACCGTGGACGAGACCTTGGATCTGGGGTACAACTTGTACAGGGTCAGTGTCCATACTCATACATCTATAGCGTGGCGTGCTGCGTGGCGGCTGCGGGCGCGCGGCTGGAACGAAGATACCGTGGACGAGACCTTGGATCTGGGGTACAACTTGTACAGGGTCAGTGTCCATACTCATACATCTATAGCGTGGCGTGCTGCGTGGCGGCTGCGGGCGCGCGGCTGGAACGAAGATACCGTGGACGAGACCTTGGATCTGGGGTACAACTTGTACAGGGTCAGTGTCCATACTCATACATCTATAGCGTGGCGTGCTGCGTGGCGGCTGCGGGCGCGCGGCTGGAACGAAGATACCGTGGACGAGACCTTGGATCTGGGGTACAACTTGTACAGGGTCAGTGTCCATACTCATACATCTATAGCGTGGCGTGCTGCGTGGCGGCTGCGGGCGCGCGGCTGGAACGAAGATACCGTGGACGAGACCTTGGATCTGGGGTACAACTTGTACAGGGTCAGTGTCCATACTCATACATCTATAGCGTGGCGTGCTGCGTGGCGGCTGCGGGCGCGCGGCTGGAACGAAGATACCGTGGACGAGACCTTGGATCTGGGGTACAACTTGTACAGGGTCAGTGTCCATACTCATACATCTATAGCGTGGCGTGCTGCGTGGCGGCTGCGGGCGCGCGGCTGGAACGAAGATACCGTGGACGAGACCTTGGATCTGGGGTACAACTTGTACAGGGTCAGTGTCCATACTCATACATCTATAGCGTGGCGTGCTGCGTGGCGGCTGCGGGCGCGCGGCTGGAACGAAGATACCGTGGACGAGACCTTGGATCTGGGGTACAACTTGTACAGGGTCAGTGTCCATACTCATACATCTATAGCGTGGCGTGCTGCGTGGCGGCTGCGGGCGCGCGGCTGGAACGAAGATACCGTGGACGAGACCTTGGATCTGGGGTACAACTTGTACAGGGTCAGTGTCCATACTCATACATCTATAGCGTGGCGTGCTGCGTGGCGGCTGCGGGCGCGCGGCTGGAACGAAGATACCGTGGACGAGACCTTGGATCTGGGGTACAACTTGTACAGGGTCAGTGTCCATACTCATACATCTATAGCGTGGCGTGCTGCGTGGCGGCTGCGGGCGCGCGGCTGGAACGAAGATACCGTGGACGAGACCTTGGATCTGGGGTACAACTTGTACAGGGTCAGTGTCCATACTCATACATCTATAGCGTGGCGTGCTGCGTGGCGGCTGCGGGCGCGCGGCTGGAACGAAGATACCGTGGACGAGACCTTGGATCTGGGGTACAACTTGTACAGGGTCAGTGTCCATACTCATACATCTATAGCGTGGCGTGCTGCGTGGCGGCTGCGGGCGCGCGGCTGGAACGAAGATACCGTGGACGAGACCTTGGATCTGGGGTACAACTTGTACAGGGTCAGTGTCCATACTCATACATCTATAGCGTGGCGTGCTGCGTGGCGGCTGCGGGCGCGCGGCTGGAACGAAGATACCGTGGACGAGACCTTGGATCTGGGGTACAACTTGTACAGGGTCAGTGTCCATACTCATACATCTATAGCGTGGCGTGCTGCGTGGCGGCTGCGGGCGCGCGGCTGGAACGAAGATACCGTGGACGAGACCTTGGATCTGGGGTACAACTTGTACAGGGTCAGTGTCCATACTCATACATCTATAGCGTGGCGTGCTGCGTGGCGGCTGCGGGCGCGCGGCTGGAACGAAGATACCGTGGACGAGACCTTGGATCTGGGGTACAACTTGTACAGGGTCAGTGTCCATACTCATACATCTATAGCGTGGCGTGCTGCGTGGCGGCTGCGGGCGCGCGGCTGGAACGAAGATACCGTGGACGAGACCTTGGATCTGGGGTACAACTTGTACAGGGTCAGTGTCCATACTCATACATCTATAGCGTGGCGTGCTGCGTGGCGGCTGCGGGCGCGCGGCTGGAACGAAGATACCGTGGACGAGACCTTGGATCTGGGGTACAACTTGTACAGGGTCAGTGTCCATACTCATACATCTATAGCGTGGCGTGCTGCGTGGCGGCTGCGGGCGCGCGGCTGGAACGAAGATACCGTGGACGAGACCTTGGATCTGGGGTACAACTTGTACAGGGTCAGTGTCCATACTCATACATCTATAGCGTGGCGTGCTGCGTGGCGGCTGCGGGCGCGCGGCTGGAACGAAGATACCGTGGACGAGACCTTGGATCTGGGGTACAACTTGTACAGGGTCAGTGTCCATACTCATACATCTATAGCGTGGCGTGCTGCGTGGCGGCTGCGGGCGCGCGGCTGGAACGAAGATACCGTGGACGAGACCTTGGATCTGGGGTACAACTTGTACAGGGTCAGTGTCCATACTCATACATCTATAGCGTGGCGTGCTGCGTGGCGGCTGCGGGCGCGCGGCTGGAACGAAGATACCGTGGACGAGACCTTGGATCTGGGGTACAACTTGTACAGGGTCAGTGTCCATACTCATACATCTATAGCGTGGCGTGCTGCGTGGCGGCTGCGGGCGCGCGGCTGGAACGAAGATACCGTGGACGAGACCTTGGATCTGGGGTACAACTTGTACAGGGTCAGTGTCCATACTCATACATCTATAGCGTGGCGTGCTGCGTGGCGGCTGCGGGCGCGCGGCTGGAACGAAGATACCGTGGACGAGACCTTGGATCTGGGGTACAACTTGTACAGGGTCAGTGTCCATACTCATACATCTATAGCGTGGCGTGCTGCGTGGCGGCTGCGGGCGCGCGGCTGGAACGAAGATACCGTGGACGAGACCTTGGATCTGGGGTACAACTTGTACAGGGTCAGTGTCCATACTCATACATCTATAGCGTGGCGTGCTGCGTGGCGGCTGCGGGCGCGCGGCTGGAACGAAGATACCGTGGACGAGACCTTGGATCTGGGGTACAACTTGTACAGGGTCAGTGTCCATACTCATACATCTATAGCGTGGCGTGCTGCGTGGCGGCTGCGGGCGCGCGGCTGGAACGAAGATACCGTGGACGAGACCTTGGATCTGGGGTACAACTTGTACAGGGTCAGTGTCCATACTCATACATCTATAGCGTGGCGTGCTGCGTGGCGGCTGCGGGCGCGCGGCTGGAACGAAGATACCGTGGACGAGACCTTGGATCTGGGGTACAACTTGTACAGGGTCAGTGTCCATACTCATACATCTATAGCGTGGCGTGCTGCGTGGCGGCTGCGGGCGCGCGGCTGGAACGAAGATACCGTGGACGAGACCTTGGATCTGGGGTACAACTTGTACAGGGTCAGTGTCCATACTCATACATCTATAGCGTGGCGTGCTGCGTGGCGGCTGCGGGCGCGCGGCTGGAACGAAGATACCGTGGACGAGACCTTGGATCTGGGGTACAACTTGTACAGGGTCAGTGTCCATACTCATACATCTATAGCGTGGCGTGCTGCGTGGCGGCTGCGGGCGCGCGGCTGGAACGAAGATACCGTGGACGAGACCTTGGATCTGGGGTACAACTTGTACAGGGTCAGTGTCCATACTCATACATCTATAGCGTGGCGTGCTGCGTGGCGGCTGCGGGCGCGCGGCTGGAACGAAGATACCGTGGACGAGACCTTGGATCTGGGGTACAACTTGTACAGGGTCAGTGTCCATACTCATACATCTATAGCGTGGCGTGCTGCGTGGCGGCTGCGGGCGCGCGGCTGGAACGAAGATACCGTGGACGAGACCTTGGATCTGGGGTACAACTTGTACAGGGTCAGTGTCCATACTCATACATCTATAGCGTGGCGTGCTGCGTGGCGGCTGCGGGCGCGCGGCTGGAACGAAGATACCGTGGACGAGACCTTGGATCTGGGGTACAACTTGTACAGGGTCAGTGTCCATACTCATACATCTATAGCGTGGCGTGCTGCGTGGCGGCTGCGGGCGCGCGGCTGGAACGAAGATACCGTGGACGAGACCTTGGATCTGGGGTACAACTTGTACAGGGTCAGTGTCCATACTCATACATCTATAGCGTGGCGTGCTGCGTGGCGGCTGCGGGCGCGCGGCTGGAACGAAGATACCGTGGACGAGACCTTGGATCTGGGGTACAACTTGTACAGGGTCAGTGTCCATACTCATACATCTATAGCGTGGCGTGCTGCGTGGCGGCTGCGGGCGCGCGGCTGGAACGAAGATACCGTGGACGAGACCTTGGATCTGGGGTACAACTTGTACAGGGTCAGTGTCCATACTCATACATCTATAGCGTGGCGTGCTGCGTGGCGGCTGCGGGCGCGCGGCTGGAACGAAGATACCGTGGACGAGACCTTGGATCTGGGGTACAACTTGTACAGGGTCAGTGTCCATACTCATACATCTATAGCGTGGCGTGCTGCGTGGCGGCTGCGGGCGCGCGGCTGGAACGAAGATACCGTGGACGAGACCTTGGATCTGGGGTACAACTTGTACAGGGTCAGTGTCCATACTCATACATCTATAGCGTGGCGTGCTGCGTGGCGGCTGCGGGCGCGCGGCTGGAACGAAGATACCGTGGACGAGACCTTGGATCTGGGGTACAACTTGTACAGGGTCAGTGTCCATACTCATACATCTATAGCGTGGCGTGCTGCGTGGCGGCTGCGGGCGCGCGGCTGGAACGAAGATACCGTGGACGAGACCTTGGATCTGGGGTACAACTTGTACAGGGTCAGTGTCCATACTCATACATCTATAGCGTGGCGTGCTGCGTGGCGGCTGCGGGCGCGCGGCTGGAACGAAGATACCGTGGACGAGACCTTGGATCTGGGGTACAACTTGTACAGGGTCAGTGTCCATACTCATACATCTATAGCGTGGCGTGCTGCGTGGCGGCTGCGGGCGCGCGGCTGGAACGAAGATACCGTGGACGAGACCTTGGATCTGGGGTACAACTTGTACAGGGTCAGTGTCCATACTCATACATCTATAGCGTGGCGTGCTGCGTGGCGGCTGCGGGCGCGCGGCTGGAACGAAGATACCGTGGACGAGACCTTGGATCTGGGGTACAACTTGTACAGGGTCAGTGTCCATACTCATACATCTATAGCGTGGCGTGCTGCGTGGCGGCTGCGGGCGCGCGGCTGGAACGAAGATACCGTGGACGAGACCTTGGATCTGGGGTACAACTTGTACAGGGTCAGTGTCCATACTCATACATCTATAGCGTGGCGTGCTGCGTGGCGGCTGCGGGCGCGCGGCTGGAACGAAGATACCGTGGACGAGACCTTGGATCTGGGGTACAACTTGTACAGGGTCAGTGTCCATACTCATACATCTATAGCGTGGCGTGCTGCGTGGCGGCTGCGGGCGCGCGGCTGGAACGAAGATACCGTGGACGAGACCTTGGATCTGGGGTACAACTTGTACAGGGTCAGTGTCCATACTCATACATCTATAGCGTGGCGTGCTGCGTGGCGGCTGCGGGCGCGCGGCTGGAACGAAGATACCGTGGACGAGACCTTGGATCTGGGGTACAACTTGTACAGGGTCAGTGTCCATACTCATACATCTATAGCGTGGCGTGCTGCGTGGCGGCTGCGGGCGCGCGGCTGGAACGAAGATACCGTGGACGAGACCTTGGATCTGGGGTACAACTTGTACAGGGTCAGTGTCCATACTCATACATCTATAGCGTGGCGTGCTGCGTGGCGGCTGCGGGCGCGCGGCTGGAACGAAGATACCGTGGACGAGACCTTGGATCTGGGGTACAACTTGTACAGGGTCAGTGTCCATACTCATACATCTATAGCGTGGCGTGCTGCGTGGCGGCTGCGGGCGCGCGGCTGGAACGAAGATACCGTGGACGAGACCTTGGATCTGGGGTACAACTTGTACAGGGTCAGTGTCCATACTCATACATCTATAGCGTGGCGTGCTGCGTGGCGGCTGCGGGCGCGCGGCTGGAACGAAGATACCGTGGACGAGACCTTGGATCTGGGGTACAACTTGTACAGGGTCAGTGTCCATACTCATACATCTATAGCGTGGCGTGCTGCGTGGCGGCTGCGGGCGCGCGGCTGGAACGAAGATACCGTGGACGAGACCTTGGATCTGGGGTACAACTTGTACAGGGTCAGTGTCCATACTCATACATCTATAGCGTGGCGTGCTGCGTGGCGGCTGCGGGCGCGCGGCTGGAACGAAGATACCGTGGACGAGACCTTGGATCTGGGGTACAACTTGTACAGGGTCAGTGTCCATACTCATACATCTATAGCGTGGCGTGCTGCGTGGCGGCTGCGGGCGCGCGGCTGGAACGAAGATACCGTGGACGAGACCTTGGATCTGGGGTACAACTTGTACAGGGTCAGTGTCCATACTCATACATCTATAGCGTGGCGTGCTGCGTGGCGGCTGCGGGCGCGCGGCTGGAACGAAGATACCGTGGACGAGACCTTGGATCTGGGGTACAACTTGTACAGGGTCAGTGTCCATACTCATACATCTATAGCGTGGCGTGCTGCGTGGCGGCTGCGGGCGCGCGGCTGGAACGAAGATACCGTGGACGAGACCTTGGATCTGGGGTACAACTTGTACAGGGTCAGTGTCCATACTCATACATCTATAGCGTGGCGTGCTGCGTGGCGGCTGCGGGCGCGCGGCTGGAACGAAGATACCGTGGACGAGACCTTGGATCTGGGGTACAACTTGTACAGGGTCAGTGTCCATACTCATACATCTATAGCGTGGCGTGCTGCGTGGCGGCTGCGGGCGCGCGGCTGGAACGAAGATACCGTGGACGAGACCTTGGATCTGGGGTACAACTTGTACAGGGTCAGTGTCCATACTCATACATCTATAGCGTGGCGTGCTGCGTGGCGGCTGCGGGCGCGCGGCTGGAACGAAGATACCGTGGACGAGACCTTGGATCTGGGGTACAACTTGTACAGGGTCAGTGTCCATACTCATACATCTATAGCGTGGCGTGCTGCGTGGCGGCTGCGGGCGCGCGGCTGGAACGAAGATACCGTGGACGAGACCTTGGATCTGGGGTACAACTTGTACAGGGTCAGTGTCCATACTCATACATCTATAGCGTGGCGTGCTGCGTGGCGGCTGCGGGCGCGCGGCTGGAACGAAGATACCGTGGACGAGACCTTGGATCTGGGGTACAACTTGTACAGGGTCAGTGTCCATACTCATACATCTATAGCGTGGCGTGCTGCGTGGCGGCTGCGGGCGCGCGGCTGGAACGAAGATACCGTGGACGAGACCTTGGATCTGGGGTACAACTTGTACAGGGTCAGTGTCCATACTCATACATCTATAGCGTGGCGTGCTGCGTGGCGGCTGCGGGCGCGCGGCTGGAACGAAGATACCGTGGACGAGACCTTGGATCTGGGGTACAACTTGTACAGGGTCAGTGTCCATACTCATACATCTATAGCGTGGCGTGCTGCGTGGCGGCTGCGGGCGCGCGGCTGGAACGAAGATACCGTGGACGAGACCTTGGATCTGGGGTACAACTTGTACAGGGTCAGTGTCCATACTCATACATCTATAGCGTGGCGTGCTGCGTGGCGGCTGCGGGCGCGCGGCTGGAACGAAGATACCGTGGACGAGACCTTGGATCTGGGGTACAACTTGTACAGGGTCAGTGTCCATACTCATACATCTATAGCGTGGCGTGCTGCGTGGCGGCTGCGGGCGCGCGGCTGGAACGAAGATACCGTGGACGAGACCTTGGATCTGGGGTACAACTTGTACAGGGTCAGTGTCCATACTCATACATCTATAGCGTGGCGTGCTGCGTGGCGGCTGCGGGCGCGCGGCTGGAACGAAGATACCGTGGACGAGACCTTGGATCTGGGGTACAACTTGTACAGGGTCAGTGTCCATACTCATACATCTATAGCGTGGCGTGCTGCGTGGCGGCTGCGGGCGCGCGGCTGGAACGAAGATACCGTGGACGAGACCTTGGATCTGGGGTACAACTTGTACAGGGTCAGTGTCCATACTCATACATCTATAGCGTGGCGTGCTGCGTGGCGGCTGCGGGCGCGCGGCTGGAACGAAGATACCGTGGACGAGACCTTGGATCTGGGGTACAACTTGTACAGGGTCAGTGTCCATACTCATACATCTATAGCGTGGCGTGCTGCGTGGCGGCTGCGGGCGCGCGGCTGGAACGAAGATACCGTGGACGAGACCTTGGATCTGGGGTACAACTTGTACAGGGTCAGTGTCCATACTCATACATCTATAGCGTGGCGTGCTGCGTGGCGGCTGCGGGCGCGCGGCTGGAACGAAGATACCGTGGACGAGACCTTGGATCTGGGGTACAACTTGTACAGGGTCAGTGTCCATACTCATACATCTATAGCGTGGCGTGCTGCGTGGCGGCTGCGGGCGCGCGGCTGGAACGAAGATACCGTGGACGAGACCTTGGATCTGGGGTACAACTTGTACAGGGTCAGTGTCCATACTCATACATCTATAGCGTGGCGTGCTGCGTGGCGGCTGCGGGCGCGCGGCTGGAACGAAGATACCGTGGACGAGACCTTGGATCTGGGGTACAACTTGTACAGGGTCAGTGTCCATACTCATACATCTATAGCGTGGCGTGCTGCGTGGCGGCTGCGGGCGCGCGGCTGGAACGAAGATACCGTGGACGAGACCTTGGATCTGGGGTACAACTTGTACAGGGTCAGTGTCCATACTCATACATCTATAGCGTGGCGTGCTGCGTGGCGGCTGCGGGCGCGCGGCTGGAACGAAGATACCGTGGACGAGACCTTGGATCTGGGGTACAACTTGTACAGGGTCAGTGTCCATACTCATACATCTATAGCGTGGCGTGCTGCGTGGCGGCTGCGGGCGCGCGGCTGGAACGAAGATACCGTGGACGAGACCTTGGATCTGGGGTACAACTTGTACAGGGTCAGTGTCCATACTCATACATCTATACACCGCTATTTTATGACTACCAAAAAAATTTAAGGACAGTTGCAGCACATGCAGAAAATGATAATGGCATGGTCAGAACTTTTTTTATTTAACTATCACAAAGTTATCGAGGATTGTAGTCAACCAAAACCGAACAAAATTTTATGAAAACTGTACAAATACTTACTACAGACAATAATCCCGTATATACTCTCATTCGAACTATGTTCTCGTATCATCCCCAGTAAGTGAAACCGCAGTAGATATCAGAAATCCATGTCTGACTCGTCTCGTCTCCTTTTGAGGTTATAATTTTTTTTAATCTTTTTTTTGAGTTTTAACTACATAAATGTGATCAGTAACAGACACCGAGACCATGTTTAATTTTTTTTTGGTAATTATAAAATAGGGGTGTAGTATAAAATAATAATTAACAGAAAATAATAAAAACGATAATTTAGTTTTCCAGTACAAATGTTCCTGGCTATGAAGTGAAGTCCAATCTCTATAGCCAAACAACGTTTTGCGGGTCAGCTAGTAAATAATAAATAATGCTGGACATTTCACACAGCATCATCTAGCCCCCAACTAAGCAAAGCTTGTACTATGGGAACCAGATAACTGATATACTACTTATATACTTTTTGTTTGAATACATACATATTATACATAGAAACACCCAGACCCGAGATAAATATTTGCAGATCATACAAACATTTATCCCGCGGTCCTTCGAGAAAACTTCACTTTCCCGGGATAAAATATAGCCTATGTTCATTAGGGATAATGTAGGCTAATGTCTAATGGTAAAATAATTTTTCAAATCGGTCAAGTAGTTTCGGAGCCTATTCAATTCAAACAAACAAATCTTTTCTCTTTATAATATTAGTGTAGATTACATTTTCTTTTGTAGTAACGTATAACACCCATAAATTTCATTAGACGGTTGTGTATTTACAAATAGGTATAACTAAATGGACGAGCAAAATCCAAAATTATCAGGTGCGTTCAGTTATACTGCTCAGTATAACTATTCAGACTTTTTTTTGTTCATTTTGTTATATCGTATAACTAATAGTATAACTAGGTGGACTAACCCCAGAAAACATGTTTTGAACGCATGTTGATGATGAACTTGTTTGACAGGAGTCGTTGGTGGAGAGAGGCGGTCCGATCCGTCGCATAGTACTCGGCGAGATCAAGGAAGCCTTCAGGATTCGCGACCAGGAGTATATACATAAGGTATATTATATTAAAATACATTTAAAGGGAGTTTTATTATCTGTCGGCTGAAAGGCCCTAAGGTATGTGGACCAGTTGGTGTCGACCTTAGCAAGAGTAGTACTACCTCGGTCATAGATTGGGGGAATAGCATATAGGCTATTCAAAATGTTGGTACCGCGAGCAAAGCCGCGCGCAGTAGCTAGTAAATAAATATTTAATATTACATAAAAAGATCTGAAAATATGTCTACCGCGCTTTGGGGATACTGTGGTGATCCTGTTTACGTTTTTGTTTACTTGATAAATTGAGAAATTAAATGAAAAGTCTTATCAAAATTTTGGATTCCGACGGGATTCGAACCCGCAACGATCAGACGATCCTCCTAAAGCCGGAGTGCTTTACCTCGGCCACGGAACCCTAATTGTCGGAAATGACCTTCTGGGTAGGCTCGCTCCATCGTAGACCTCATTCTTGCCTATGTTAGTTTCGAGGTCAAGAGCCTACCCACAAAAAAAATATTTTTTTTTTGATAATTCAATTCAATTCATATATTTCAGTTTCACGAGTCCACCATATTATATTAGTAAGATGCTTAGTCTAATTGTTAGTAAGTAATTAAATAACATTATAAATATAATATTTATCGGTTATTACAAAAATTATACTTGATAGATATTTCGATATTTTTTCAGGAAAGAGGCATTGCTGTTTGGGGCAAGATGGTGTCAACGAATCCGAAGGTTTTCGACCTCTGCCGCGGCATAGACACCTTCTTCAAGGAGGCTGATTCTGGACTCTTACAGGTAATAGGAGGCCTTAAGGCGGCCTAAAAACTCATCGAGAATACAAACTCATACGAACTTGATATATTTCCGAATTGTGGAACTCATTGCCGGGCTCTGTATTTCCCGAAAAGTACAATATAGGAGTGTTCAAATCAAGAGTAAATAGGTTCCTTCTAGGTAAGCATGCTCCATCTTAGACCTCACTGCTTAACATCAGGCAGTGAGGTCGTTTTTTTTTTTTTTTTTTAATTTATTTATCATAATACAAGGTTTATATATAAACAATTTGTATAAATAGTATTCAGTAAACCACTAAGGTTTATAAAAGAAAAATACTATTAGCGAGTCTTCATCAACTATGCTGACCTATTTAGAATAGAATAGAATAGAATACAGCTTTATTGTACACCAGAAAAATAACATAAATTAAAAACAAACATGTAAAAATATGGTACAATGAGCGACCTTATCGCTAATAGCGATCTCTTCCAGGTAACCTTTGGATGGACAGGATAAGATTAACAAATGAGAACGGTGGCATACATAAATGATACTTAAAGAAATAAGTATTAAATTTAAAAAAAAATCTTTTCACAGCATCATCTAGCCCTAAACTAAGCAGAACTTGTGTTATAGGTACATGCCTGATATACGACTTGTATACTTTTTGTTTGTAAATACATACATTATACATAGAAACACCCAGATCTACAAATATTTGTCCCGCGGCGGGGATCGAACCCGCAACCTTCTGCATCCCAAGCGGGCTTTCACCCACTGCGCCACAGAGGTCGTCAACAAGTTAAACATTCAACAAATCTTTTATTAGCTCGCCAGCTAGAATTAATTTTATACTTTTTTAGATTCCCGGTGAATTCGAAGCGGCCATTTGGAATGAAGGAGGGAAATACTATATTTACCACCCCTGGCCCGCCGACAGATACGGCAAGAAGGTATCTATTTGTTCTTATTAAAAAAATACATACATACATACATAACATACGTTTCGTAGATGGATGGGATTGGCGCGAGATCGTGTTGGATGGCACAAGCAAAGGGAGGCCTATGCCCAGCTGTGGGCTGTGAATGATGATGATGATGAAAAAAGTGACTTTTAAAGGGCATTTGTTTTATCAATTTGTTGTATCATCTATTATTATGAATCAATTGACACTGTTTTATCCTGAGAATTCTTGATTTAACACCCTCGTTTCGCTCGGTTTTAGTTATTCCTACCTCGTTTAACTCGATTCTAGTCATTCCTCCCTGGTTTCGCTTGACATCATTTTTTCTAGCTACAACACCCTCGTTTCTCACGATTCTAGTATATCTCTCTCGTTTCGCTCGATGCTTATCATTCCTCCCTCGTTTCTCTAGATTATAGTCGTGTTTTTCACGATTCTAGTCATTCCTCCCTCTTTTGTAGTCAGTCCTCCCTCGATTTTAATCATTCCTTCCTCGTTTCTCTCGATTTTAACTACAACACCCTCGTTTCTTTAGATTCTAGCCATGTTTCTCTCGATTCTAGTCATTCCTCTCTTTTGTAGTCAGTCCTCCCTCGATTTTAATCATTTTTCCCTCGTTCCGCTCTATGTTATTCATTCTTCCCTCGTTTCTAGTCATTCCTCCCTCGTTTCTATTCATTCCTCCCTCGGTCCCCAGGTCGGTCTCCGTGAGGGCGGCAAGTCGTGCGTGCTATACTTCGGTCGCGTGGCCCACCTGTGCGAGCACCTGCTCGAGAGCTGCGCTGAGCTGGCGCGGCGCCCCTTCAGTATAAGTGATGTTGGTGTTACTAAGAGGAAGGATATCCCGCAGCCTCTAAATAACTTGAACCGTAAGTATATTATAAATTATACAGGGTTATTTGTAAAACACCGGTAACCTCTCAGGACTGTATTACTATCATCATAAACAACTTTTGTTCTATGACTTTTTACAAAACATAATTATTATTATTCATTTATTTCAGATCATAATAAATCCATAAAACACATGTATACAGACAATAAATACAGACATAATACATACATAATACAGTTACCAAAAACAAACATTCAAGATTTCGTTTTCCTATCTAAAACATTGTCCTAACGTTTCGGCCCCCGCCGCCCTAACCCCGCTTCCTTCACTTTGTACCATCGCTTTCTTTCGTTTCGTAAAGTCTATGCGAAACAAAAGCTTTCAATTTATATATTTTTATTTTTATATGACAATCTGATGAAAATAAATAATGATGAATTTTTAAAAGTCATAGAGCAAAAGTTGTTGCTTATGATGATAGTAATACAGTCCTGAGAGTTTACCGGTGTTTTACAAATAACCCTGGATACCTCGACCTCTGTGGCGCAGTGGGCGAAGGCCCGCCTGCGACGCAAAAGGTTGCGGGTTCAATCCCCGCCGACAAATGTTTGTATGATCTACAAGTATTTGTCCCGGACCCGCTCGTGGTCGTGCTTGCTTAGTCGTTCTTGATAGATCGTCGAAGTTAAGCAACGTTCGAAACGGTCTGTAAGTGGATGGGTGACCGCCAGTGGCATTTTCATCTGAGCGCTTCCGTGCTTCGGAGGGCACGTTAAATTGTCGGTCCCGGCTATTTAAGTCGTTAAGCCATGACGGAGGTCTTAAGGCGGCCTAAAAACTCCGTCACCAGAGTTGGCCACTGACTCATACGAACTTACTTTTTTTTTTACCAAAAATGCGAACCGAGCACTCGGTTGGAACAGTAAAAACAACAAATAAGCTATAAGTTTTTAAAATACAATACCAAAACATTACTGGACCGGTGGCCAAAAGAGGAACTAACGAATTTTACTGGAAAATTTATTTTTTCACCAACCAATGCGATAGCAGCGCCTCTATCACCTGTCCAGATAAGTTTGTGGCACTATAATGTACATTGTATGTACAAACTTATCTGGACCGCTGAGAGAGGCGCAATTATCGCATTTGGTGTTGGCAGAAAAAAATATTATAATAAATTCGTTAGTTCCACTTTTGGCCACCGGTCCAGACAATAGCAGTGTACATTTCTCTTCCATTTTCGTCGAGCGGGTATCTCAGCTAAACGTGAACCGAGAGTTGAATGTAGACTGAACTAGATGGCGTTGTTAAAGTCAGTCGTTTTCTAGATCGCGCTATCGTTGCGTTTTGCGTGGATTGCATACAGAATAATTTAATTTTGCATTAATTGTGCTTCTAGGAAAAGTAAAGACAGCATGCGCTATCTAGCAACTATTTTTGAACGGGTGTTGTTTTAACACCTACATACAATATGCATGATGATAAATTTTATAATCTGTTCTATGCTGTCCAGACTGGTTATGTGAAAAAAAATATCATATTTCAGTAGAAAATAAAGGTTTCACTAATGACTAAAGCTGAAAGGAAACAAAGGAGGAGATGTTCGATAGATGTATGAAGCCTGGGCTAGCACTATGTACACTATTTATAAATATCGTTTTATAATACAATAAACGCTTTTTGTTGTTCATTTTCTTTGATTTCACTGCGTTTGAATGCAGATTTAAATAATCTTGGTCAAGGAGAGCAACACCATAAAACTAAGATGGTGGATCCCCTTGGGGGTTATTCCCGTAAGTTTTTTCGTTCGTTTGATGAATATTCGGATGTTTCTTACTATGAGCTACATTGTATTCGATCGATTAGATTAACGTTAAACCACGGTCCTAATTCAGGACCAAATATTTCAATCCGAAAAATTAGCCCTTTAAGTCAGAAATCGTATAAGAAAATCGTAATAAAAACATCCGAATATACATCAAGCGAACGAAAAAATGAACGAGAATAGGTCCCAGATCAGCAGTATGCAAAAAATGTCATTAAGGGTCGATTCACATCTGACCGAAGATCCGTCGCGGATGATCGGTCGCGGAACGCCAGAACTGACAAATGTATAGAAAAACACTCGACCGTTCACATCTGACGGATGATACGTTAGTCCGTCAGATGTGAACGGTCGAGTGTTTTTCTTTTGTTTTTAATTTTCCTTTGTTGATGAGAAAATTCAAAATTTTAACAAAACTTCGGACAGATTGCTCAAAATTAACCGTCATATGGCTTACACTATCATTAAGTTTTGTCTTTTCGTTCCTAAATTTACATATGCTTTAAGGTGTTGTCAACTGTGGAAACACAGCGAACTGGTGGAAGGTTTGGACAACGTTATAAAGAACACACTATCGTCGGTTTTGAATATTTATTTGGATGACAGGGCATGGTCGCAGGCCTCCCTACCTGTCAGATTGGGAGGCTTAGGTATAAGAAAAATTTCAAGTGTTGCTCTACCAGCGTTTTTGTCTTCAGTCCATAGCAATAGTAATTTGATTGTCAAAATTCTATCACCTTCGCTTTTGGCTCTCCCTGGCAGTAATTTACAAATTTCATTTCAAGACGAGGCATTAAACGCTTGGCGTAGTGCTTGCCCTCTTGCCGCTCCTCCCCTTTCCCTTTCGTCTCAACGGCAATGGGACGGGCCTCTGTGCGAGTTGACACGGAATTGTCTGTTAGATACGTGTTCATGCTCCGCAGATCGTGCCCGTCTCCTAGCCGTCTCAAAATGGGAGTCAGGTTTGTGGCTGCAAGCACTTCCTTCACAAAATTTAGGCACTTTAATGGATCCCGCTAGCTTCCGTATTGCAGTGTGCCTACGGTTGGGTGCGCGGTGTTGCGCCCCTCACCAATGTCAGTGTGGTAGGACGGTCGACCAGCTTGGTCACCACGGATTATCGTGCACTAGGGCCGCAGGTCGGTTCTGCCGCCACGCCAGTCTTAATGACATCATCCGCCGTCCAATGTACCGGCCGTTCTAGAACCGAGTGGTCTGATGCGTGACGATGGCAAGCGCCCCGACGGTATGACTCTTGTCCCTTGGGAGAGGGGAAGGCCTTTGGTATGGGACGCTACTTGCGTAGATACCCTTGCGCTTTCACATCTACCGGGGACATCCGTTAGGCCTGGCGCGGCGGCAGATTCGGCTGAGGATCTCAAAAGGCGCAAATATATAAATCTTGATCGGGTTTATATATTTGAACCATTTGGGGTCGAGACCTTGGGTCCGTGGGGTTCCGGGGCCCATCGCGTCTTCAAAAATCTTTCAGGGCGTCTGGTCGAAGCGTCGCGTGATTCAAGAGCTGGCGACTTTTTGGCTCAAAGAATCAGCATTGCCATTCAGCGTGGCAATGCCGCCAGTGTTTTGGGCACGCTTCCGACTGGCAGTGACCTGGATCAGTTGAGCTATCTATAGATCGTTTTTACGACGATCCTTAGATAGCTTGACTGATTCTATTGTATTTTGTAATTTTATGTACATATTGTGGTAGTTTAGTTTCTGTAAATAAATTATATTATATAATTATTATAAATGTGAAAGTAACTCTGTCTGTCTGTCTGTCTGTTTGTTACCTTTTCACGCCCAAACCGCTGAACCGATTAAGCTGAAATTTGGCATGGATAAAGAGTATACCCCAGGGATGGACATAGGCTACTTTTGTTTGTTAATTACCATAAGGGGGCGGGAAAATAAGGGTTGGAAGTTTGTATGGGGAAAAAAGTTAAGCAACCCTGGGCGCGGTCATAAAAAGGATGGGTGACCGCCGGAGCAACTTTTTGCACTCTAGATTTTTTTATTTTTTTTGTATTTTGTATAATAAATTATTTTAAAATTAATGAATTCCCACCCATCAATATATCCGAACTCCGAAGTTATGATTTTTTTGATATTAAAATATTTGTTCCTTGGTTAGTTAGAACGCCATCTATATCACCGAGGTCGAAACTACTTTATACTTTTTCTTTAGGTGGCGTTTCTACTATAGCGGAGATCGAGATACGATCGAGTATAATTTCTTTGATTTTGAGTTTTGAAAAGTTAATGGAGATTTTTGCTTAGAGTTTTCGATATGTTTATATTGCTGACGAAGTCGCGGGTAGGTAATATTAGTTAATAGTTTTAAATCGATATTCAACACAATACAGTACTTGCTTTTCAAAAAAAATTACGTTTCGAGTCAATTAATTCAAAAAAATTGCCGCTCGCTTCAGCGATTCTATACCAATTACCGTATTCGTTTTGTTCTTAACATTGCAACATCTGGGTAAGATTATCCCTACCTCTATCTATTATGGGATTCTTGAGAGAAACATAAATATAAAAAAAATATTATTATTAGGTATATCAAGCGACGGAGTTTTATATTTTGTATATACCTACCTACTGTCGATTAACTCAAAACTCCTCTACTTTGTTCATAATAATGCGCAGACGAAGTTGCGCGGGTCAGCTAGTAATTTAATAATCTTGACATTATTAGGACAATAAATGCATTTTTCTCAATCCTGGAATCCTATTTAATTAGACGAGTTAAATATTTTGGCGAAACTTGATTACTGTCATCATGCCTATTGTTATATGTATACAGGGTGTAAAAAGACAACTACCGAAAACTGAGGGGTTGCATTCAGACCATGCTTCTAATAAACATATTTATCGAAAAAAAAACAAAAAAAAATTTTTTTACTTAGCTTAGTCGTTTTATGTTATTTTCGGTTATTTACTACTATTACAACACAATAAGATCATACCTACCTAATAATGTCACTTACAAAAGAAAAAAACAGTCAAAACTCAAAATCCAGCAATCTACGTAAAATAACGCGCCAAGTACATACGCAAACAGTACTCTTCAAACGCTGTTTTCTCCGGATATAACGATTTTTTCGGAAAATCCTTTTGGATTTGGTTGTGTGTTGGGATGCTGTACCTACCCCTTTCGGCTTCGGTAGACGTCTTTTTACACCCTGTATTAATATTACGACGATTTTACGATTCGTCACAGCACGGCATGCTTGTGTACAATCTTGTGAAATAAAATGTTTGTTAATATATATGAAGATGTACTAATTTTGACTAAAATTAAGTAAATAAAGCCCGCTTGTGACGCAGAAGGTTGCGGGTTCTATCCCCGCCGCGGGATAAATGTTTGTATGATCTGCAAATATTTATCTCAGGCCTGGGTGTTTCTATGTAGGGTATAATATACAGGGTGTAAAAAGACGTCTACCGAAGCCGAAAGGGGTAGGTACAGCATCCCAACACTCAACCAAATCCAAAAGGATTTTCCAAAAAAAAAATTATATCCGGAGAAAATAGCGTTTGAAGATTTTCATTTATTTCGTCAGCCAGCAATGTACGCATCGCACGCGATAGCTTCGGCAGTGCCTACCTACTACCTACGTGCGTAGCAATTTGATTATTGATATACCTACGTACTTACCTAATTCCGCTGTAACCTCAAACTAAGCATATGCTCGTTCAACAAGCACAGCTGAGCTTGCCTGGCTGTAGGTAAGGTAGGTACCCAAGGTTCTCCCACAGAGAACCAAGACCTGCTCTTCTACCCGCTGTTCAAAGCCTCCAGAGCTCTTGAGACTATGGGACGAGGCTCTCTCGCTGTTAGGCAGCCGTTATGCTCATCGAAGGGTTGGTGTTGGTTCGGTAACATCGCATTTATGCGCGAGGACCATAACATTAAACGCATTTTCACGATCACAATAATAAGCATTTTTGACTGAACACACTCGCACTAAACAAACAGTCAGGTAGCATAGGTAGGTATGTACTTCTCTCAAAAATACCTTACACTTTAATTTTATTTACAAAACACACTAGAAACTCATTCGCGACAGTAATACGGTAACGCAATTTGTCTGCGCTGCGCGAGAGTCCAATACGTACTTTACGGTCGAATATTGAACTTCAACTAATAAATAAAATCAAACAAAACGAGTCGAGAAATTAGAAAGAACATGTAGCGAAATAGAAATTTGAACCTTATTGTAATTAATTTAGAAGACTATTTCTTAATAGTGGTTAATTCTCTTTGACAAATGCCGCCGATGTGCAACTTTGCTAAGCATGTTTCACACTACTCGAGAGGTTGAAATCGTGTTTGAAAACTGATGATGTAGTCTGACTACAGTGCCACAAACTTACTTATACTACTTACTTATCTGAACCGGTGAGAGAGGCGCTACTGTCGCATTTCTTGTTGGCAGAAAAATATTTTTTTCAGTAAAATTCGTTAGTTCCTCTTTTGGCCACCGGTCCAGATAAGTTTGTGGCACTGTACATTATTGTAGTGATATTTGATACAATAAACTGATGATCGTATCAACCATTGATCTTATTATTTGTTTACTTAGGTACTTATTATTTGTTTATGTAGTGAACAGTTGATCTAGTACCTAGTGTTGTTAGTGTAAACTTTGACATAATTAATGTGTATCCCGAATTCCCGATCGAAGTTAAAGATTCAAAAGTTAAAGGAACTTGAAGCGTCCTCGCGGTGTAGTATACCTTGAGAACTCAGTCTTAATTCGCAAACAATGTAGATGCAGCTTTAGACGTACGCGGTATTTCAAAGGATTCGATCTTAGTCTTAGCGAAATAGAAATTGGAACCTTATTTCAATCAGATTAGAGTATTTTGATAGAACTTAGCCGCCGAAACGTGACGAGGTTGGATGGCTATTACAAAGCGTAATAGTTTTCTAACGCCATTGAAATACGGTCGAGTTTTGTATATCAGTAATCTTTTTTTTTTAAGTGAACCTTAATTTCGCAAACTTTGGTAAAGTCATGGTAGCCTAGGAGAATCAAACATCGACTGCCATGCGAGAGGGCCGAGTTCAAATCCCAGCGTATGTTCTTAAACTTTAAATTTTTGTTTTTTTGTACTTTTATTTTTTTTTTAGTTTAAAACCATTACCGAAAATTCGTTCAAGTTCTCCTTACTCACGATTTTGTTTAAGAACATAATAATGAAACATTTTTATGTAATAACGCTGAAATAAAGCCAGCCAAAAGTTAGTTAAAATGTTTAATTTTTCTAGTTTACGTAACTAAGATTAGCACTGTAGAACTTAGGCATAGGCTGACATAGGTTTAGTAGACAAATACGCGAGAGTGGGGCGAGCGCGCGCCCGCGCGGCTGCGATGGCCGACCGCCCGGCCCGTAGTACGTATTCTGTATGTTATGGCGGTCGTCGGCCGCGCGCGCGTGCGCTGACCTCGCGCAGCTGGGCGCGCGGTTGTACTAAGGCGCGTTGTTTTACTTAGATTGCTGTATTTTGAGTTTTAATTGTTTTTTTCTTTTATAAATGAAATTATTAGGTAGGCATGGTCTTATTATGTTGTACTTGTAGTAAATAACTGGAAAATGACATAAAATTACGTAGCTAAGTGAAATTTTTTTTTGCGTTTTTTTTTCGATAAATTTGTTTAGAATCATGGTCTGAATGCAACCCCTCAGTTTTCGGTAGTAGTCTTTTTACACCCTGTATATGTTTTTTTTTTTTTTTTTTTTTTTTTTTAATTAAATAGGTATTTACTATGTATTTAATATGTATTTACAAACAAAAAGTACTTATATAAGTAGGATATCAGTTATCTGGTTCCCATAGTACAAGCTTTGCTTAGTTTGGGGCTAGATGATGCTGTGTGAAATGTCCAGCATTATTTATTTATTTATTTTATTCTCTTTTATCAATTAAAATAAAAAGTAAGTTCGTAGTTTGGCCAACTCTGGTGACGGAGTTTTTAGGTCGCCTTAAGGCCTCCGTCATGGCTTAACGACTTAAAGCCGGGACCGAACGAAGCACGGAAGCGCTCAGATGAAAATGCCACTGGCCGCCACCCACGAAGGCTAATTTGTCTGTGCGGCCACCCATCCAGTTGCTTAACCTCGACGATCTATCTAGAACGACTAAGCAAGCACTACCACGAGCGCTTAAATAAAAGAATGTTTCACAATTGACTTCATCAATCATTTTGTTTCTTAGCCGTGGCTCCCGGTAGGTGGGTAGTCAAAGGCCATTTCCATGAAGGCGACAATCGTTTCCCTGAAGAGCATCGGCATAAGCAGGCCACGCCCATGGCCATTGTGGCCCTGGCCTTGTCCCATGTGAGGGAGGCGGATGAATGGACGCCCAACGATGTGGATGATGTAAGTAAACAAACTAGAGACTAGGGTAACATGGTTGTGGATTCTAAGCCTCCTCGCAGACTGCAGACTTTCTGTCGGCCGATAGTTGAGACGGAATATACTTCGGCTCGTAATGAGTATGGAGAAGTATAGCCCGTCTCAACTATCGGCCGATAGAAAGTAATTATATATATTTATATATATATATATATATATTTATCAATTTATTTCAGACAACATGAATAATTTCTTAACTTAACATTTTAAAATTTTAACAAAAGAGCTCACAAAAGCTTACGCTACCTACTTACCTATGAACTGTGCATACTACAGTGGTATTATGTAGTCTGCGAGGGGTCTAAAAGGGAGTTTTGCAAGACCTATTGCGAGGTAGATGTTTCAGTTTTAGAGGTACAACTTATAAGAGGTATAATTTGTGTGATAGACGTATTGTTGAGGTAGACTTCTTGCGAAGTCCATTGCAGAGGTAGACGTCTTGAGTCATATCAAAATTTTCGATTCCGACGGGATTCGAACCCGCGACGATCCTCCTTAAGCCGGAGTGCATTCAACCGCTCGGCCACGGAATCTGACGTTACAATCGATTTTTTTTTGAGATGTAGAGCTTTTGGAAAGACCTACAAAGTAGACCTATTAGTACGTAAATATATCTTTAGTAAGCCCCAGGTATGCTGTTAACACTGTTTTTAAAAGTAGGAAGATCTTTTAGGAGGAAGACCTACAAGGTAGACCTTTTCAGAGGTAGACCATAGAGCATTTTGAGAGGGATTTATTTGGTCCCATTAATAAGATCACGAGGGAGAACTGATTTTCGTAGTCCCATTAGTATGTGCGGTTGAAGAAGATAATATCTTGATCATAGTCAGTTGCTATATAGACGCTGCACTAAGGTCGAGGATGTAGGTATACGGATAGCGAGGCTCAAGTGGAGATGGGCGGGACACTTGGCCAGACGGGACGACAACCGATGGACCAAGGCGGTTACCGAATGGTGACAAGAGATATGCGGCGGCTCGAGGCAGACCACCTGCCCGATGGTCAGACGACATTGTGGGGGCGGTGGGAGAACAGTGGATCCGACTGGCACAAAACCGCCAGGAGTGGCGTGAAAGAGAAGAGGCCTATACCCAGCAGTGGGTGTTACTGGCTGTATAGATAGATAGATAGATAGTCAGTTGGTTAGGTTATGTTAGGATAGTGAAAAACCACGCGCGAGGCGAGCGAGCGTAGCGAGCGTGCCGCGGCAGTGGCCGTCGATGCGCCATATATCATCATTGTTTCCATCAAGCTAAGAAAATGGGTCTACGAGAAACGGTTCTCCCTCGTCTCATTAATGGGACAAAATAATGGGACCACGAAAAAACGCTAGTCCTTTTGAGAGCTTTTTGAGGGAAGACAGAGCTAAGAAGATCTAGCATTTCTTCAAACGCAACCATCACCCCCACAGATCCTGGTCCGCGGAGACATCCTCTATCAAAGCACAATGGAATACCTCGAACGTATGGGCATCAGCCTCGAAGCTCCCCCTACAGAAGAAGAAGCGGGAGAAGAAGAGGAGAGTGGACCGAGCGGGATGCTGGCGGCTGCGGATGTGCTGGGCAAGTTCACGGTGACGGACTGGGACTTTGTGGAGACTGATGTTATGGATAGTGCTTATAATGGTGAGTGGAAGATCTATTTGCTTTGGTCTGTTATGGTTTGATTGAAATCCTTGTCAGCTCCACACGTCTTTCAGGTGGACAAGGCTGAACCTCCTGAGACCCAGAGTGTCAAATTTTGTCAGATCGGTACAATTTTTGGTTTGGGTACATAAATGAATGCACTGAAACCAAAACTACCTGAAAAAAAATTCTCCCCCCCCCCAAAAGCCTAAAATAGAGGGTATCGTAGGTGATACTACGGGTCTTAATGAAAACAAATCATGTATTATTTGACTTTAATTTTTATTGTTATGGAAATCGTAAAAACAATTTCGATTTACGTTCAAACATAAAAATACTTCGCACTCCGAACATTTTATGAATGTGAGTCCCTTGCATCCACTCAACCGGCATTTGGACCGATTGTTTTGGTCGGTCTTAGCACAAATTGGCAAGTGCTGAGCTTCTCTTAGCCTTTTGGCAGTGTGAGGAATGGGGGCCACAAGCCTGTGCCTTCTAGTGGAGGATGTCGAAGGCGGAACGTATTGTATTTCAGACAGAGGTCCTGGGCTTTGGCAAGGGCTGTTACGCGAAAGACGATCAATGCTAGGGCTGGAACATTGTAGGACCATCGGCAATACGCCGCCGTAGATCAGGTGCTTCGCTAAATCCATTTTAAAATCTAGGTACTGCATAATTTTTTTTCTTGGCAGCCCAATTTTAACAGCGTCTTGCCGATACTCAATCCAGGCTGCAGCTGCAGCGAAATCGAAAAAGTGGAAGATTGCCCTTACTGTCCACTTTCCGGTTCTTCCACGCATGGCATATTTTCCGATCACTCTATCCAACAGGTCGATTCCTCCCATGTAGAAGTTATATTTTTTTACAGCGGCAGGCTGCGGCACATCAAGATACCTCTGATCTTTTTTGGACCACCGGCGGCATGATCCCAGAGGTTGAACAGCGTTCTCAGTTGATGCTAAGTGTATCGGCTTGCTGTCCAACCACTTGATGACTGCAAGTTTTTTGTCTTGTCGTACTACACAATCGTAGCTACCTCGCCCACTTGTCTGCAATGATCTGTCACATTTTAGCAAGGTCTTTGGTCTTCTATTTCGTTGATTAGGTCGTTGGTATTCTGGTACACGGTTTTTCATCAGCGTGCCTGTTCCGTGTATGTTCCTTTCTGACAGGGTATCCAGCAATACAATGGAAGTGAAGTATCTGTCAAAATAAATAGACGTTTTTTGTGGCAATGTATCAGCCAGTTTCAACACAACGCGTCCTCCCAAGTCAATTTTCTCAGGCGTCGGGTACATGGCTGATTCAATCGAAGTACCTTTACCTTGGTAGAGGTATAAATCTAGAGGAAGACCGTTTGGATTAGCCATCAAAAAAATTTTGATACCTTCAGGGTTCGGTTTTCCTTTCACTACTTGTTTCAGTTTACATTTACCGGTAAAAGGCATTATTTGTTCGTCAATCGCCACACATCTCTCCCTTTTATTTTCTCTACACCCTCGTTCTATTCCAGACACAATAGACCGGATCTTCCAAAACCTATCTATTTCCTTCTCAGCATCAGTAACTGTGTGATCTTTGACAACTTTTATATTCGATCTTAGCTTGAAATATCTATTGCGGGTAATGTTTTGAGAAATTAAGTTTACTCTAGTTTCTGCAGCCCAGAACATCCTGAATCGTGGAAGGCCTAGAATGCTCATGGCCATAGAGCACCCTATGAAAGTTTTCAGTTCTTCTGGGGTCGTATTTATAGAGTTTCCACTTCGAATCACGCTACAAATATTCGTGCAATCAGACATTGCTTCAAACAAACTGGGATTGATGTACCTGTGAAAGTACTGCAGGGGATCTCGAAGCTCGAAGTCGCTTTCCAGTGGGGGATCTTCATCCATGGCAGAATTATTAAAATCTTCTGAACGATCCCATCTTAGTGGGCGATTTATAGACCTGCGACTGGTAGAACGAGAAACGGTTGCAAGAGGCTCATCATCACACGAATCCCAATCCTCTTCATCCGCTTCATGAGGTTCCAACTCCTCGACAACACCTTCTGGCTCAAATTCTAGGTTTTCCGGATCATCTTCACCTTCTTCTTCGTATTCGGACTCATCAAAATTTAGTAATAACTCTTCAATTCCACGATCTCTCAATCCTGCAAAAATGCAAATTACAAGTCATGAGTGCCCAAAGTATCGCCTATGATATGAAAAAAACTTGCCCAAAATATCTTACAAATGAATTTAATTTTAATGGTTTTTTTACTGAAAACTAAAGTTTACATTGTATTCAAATCAAAACAATCAAAAATCTACCAAATAACTAAAAAAAAACAATAATTACCTGTACGCGAAGTCGACATGTCGAAAATTGCACAAAAACTTGATTAGAACTAGTCGTCAACTACACAACTTGTGATTGTGCGGCAAACGGACGCAACAGAACGGTAGGCACACTCAACTAGATAATTAGTAGTGAAAAAAGTACACATCAATTTCGCTAGATGGCTCTAAAAAAAATATTTTGTTGAAGTATCCTAGACGATACCGGGGGTCTCAGGAGGTTAAGCTGAGAGGATGGTTTAGGTGCTACATGCCTCCATCTCAAACAATGTCCCAGGCACTACAGCGTCCCGTAACGTGTAGGCATAGGCTTGCAGACGCTGTCATCTATTGAAAGGTGTAAATGATGTAAAGGCCTAAGCCTCCCCCCCCCCCTAGGGTCAACAGTCGCTGAAGCAGTTCAACTCTCACTCGCACGTGTGACTGCACGCATCGGTTCCACCGCTATGTGGAGGGAAACACAGCTGTCTTCTCTGTAGCTTCTTCTATGTGGAAGGGAGACGGCAACTGTTTCTGTCCTCGTCTGTTTTCGACATCTGGAAGGCTGAGCGACTGTCTTGCATCTTGACCGCGGTCGTTTTTCTAGCCTCGTAAAATAGCCACAAGAGGAGCTTCGTTGAGACGCACTTAAAATGCTTACACCACTGGTTTTAAAAATCTTGTGCTAGCCTCGTCTTCTGATGGCGGGGAATAGAGAGGAACTGTTTTGGTCTCCGTCTGCTTTGTGTTGAGCAGCATGACCGTCCTGGGTGTGTCATCTTGATCTACTTCATACCGTCTATTATTTTGTGAAGTGGTTTTTTTTTTCAAAAAATTACAGGGTCATTGTTCTAGAAAAAATAGAAGGTTAGAAGAAGTAATGATGTCCCTCACCCTTATGTCTGGGGTGTTTTAACAAACATTTTCCTCCAGTCTTTTTTTATGATGAATGGGTAGGCTCTTGACCTCGAAACTAACATAGGCAAGAATGAGGTCTACGATGGAGCGAGCCTACCCAGAAGGTGCCTATTAACTCTCTTCTTGAAAACAACAGGGTCGTAGCTCAGCGGAAATACAGACGCGGGAAGCTGATTCCAAATTGCAGTGCGCATAGTAAAAGAACTTTGAAAGCGCTTTTGAGTCTATGGGGTTTTCCAACCTACTAACTGTCTCCCCCCCTCCCCCAGGGTCAATAAACCCGGAGCCGGGCAGCGGCGTGCTGTCCCTCAAGCAGTCGTTGAAGCAGTTCTTCAACGCTCACTCGCACGCGGTCGTGACTGCCCGCGGGGGCTCCACCGCTATATGGAAGGACAAGCAGCATTTTTATATGTTTGATCCGCATCCCTGTGATGATAACGGTATGTAAAACGTAAACAGGGTCACGACTGTATCCCCAAGGCGCGGTAGACATTCTCTCAGATCTTCATATTCCAGATCCTTTGAAGATGTCTAAGGGGGTAGTCAGAGGCATGTACAAATACATATTTTATACATGCCCACATCTTGCAGAAGTTAGTATTCCATTCGACAGGTTGCAAGCCCATCGCCGCCTATAAGAATACTAACTGGTTTACTCACGATGTTTTCCTTCACCGTTCAGAGCTCGTGTTAGAGCGCATATAAATTTTACGAAACGCAAAATCCATTGATGCACGGCCGGAATTCGATCCCACGACCTTCGGATTGAAAGTTGAGGTACAACCCTATTCGGCCAACACGGCTCTGTAATCAGATAACGGTATGTATCATATTGATATAGGTTCCTCTTTCATGAAAAAACTAGTGAATAGATTTACATAATAGGTATTGAAATACACAAAGAAGTTGTTCTAATCGAACTCTGTGGCGCAGTGGGTAAAAGCCCGCTTGGGACGCAGAAGGTTGCGGGTTCGATCCCTGCGGGATAAATGTTTGTATGATCTGCAAATATTTATCTCGGGTCTGGGTGTTTCTATGTATAATATGTATGTATTTACAAACAAAAAGTATATAAGTAGTATATCAGTTATTCGGTTCCCATAGTACAAGCTTTGCTTAGTTTGGGGCTAGATGCTGTGTGAAATGTCCAGCGTTATTTATTTATTTATAAAATGTAGATCAGAAAGTCATGGCTTAAGGGATGTTTGATAAAAGCAAAAATCGTTTAAAGGCTATCCATCCGACGAGCCGCGTTCAGCCGCTGTAGTGATCAGAATCTCCAATGGCGTGAACGCCCTGGCTGATGCCATCATGGGAAACCTGTCTCCCGGAGCTGATGATACCTTCAACATCTCCCCCGTCTCCATCTCTACTGCCAGGATGAACCCGGATCTGGCTGCGCCGGAGACTAAGCTAGAGGTAACCGTCATGGCTTAACGTCTGGTTTAGCTAGAACCAGTTGTTTTGTGAAGCAGGCATGTACTTAGATCTGACTGCGTGGAAGATTAAGCTAAAGGTAAGAGAGCCGTCATGGCTTAACGTCTGATCAAGCTGGGACCGGTTGTTTCGTAAAGTAGGATGAATTTGGGATCTGCCTGTGTTGGAGAATAAGCAGAGGTTAGGAATCGTCATGGCTTAACGTCTGTTTTTGCTGGAATTAGTTGTTTAATAAAGCAAGATGAACTTAGATTTGAATACGCTGGAGACAAAGAGATAGAGAGCCGTCATGGCTTAATGCCTGGTTTAGCTGGTACCAGTTGTGTTTTCTGCCATAGTTTATGGTAAATGTGTATGGTTTCCAGAGTCAAGCGTTCGAGTGGATATCAAAAGGAACCGCCGCTATCATGATGGGACCTCGCGGTGAAAACAGTGCCATTGGGAAACCCGCCAGGAGAGCTGGTATTGGAGTAAGTACACTATTTGGAAACCACACTTTTACAAACTTCTGTCCCATAGTTTTCTTTTGTTGTCGACCTCTGTGGCGCAGTGGGTGAAAGTCTGCTTCTGACGCTGAAGGTTGCGGGTTCGATCCCCGCCGCAGGACAAATGTTTGTATGATCTACGTAAACAGGGTCACGACTGTATCCCCGAGGCGCGGTAGACATTCTCTCAGATCTTTTATATTCCAGATAGATCAAGTATTTATCTCGGGTCTGACTCTGACAAACAATTGGATATAAGTAGTATATCAGTTATCTGGTTCCCATAGTACAAGCTTTGCTTAGTTTGGGGCTAGATGATGCTGTGTGAAATGTCCAGCATTATTTATTTATTAAAGAAGTCAAAAAGCATTTATTCAGTAGGACCGCTGGGAGCACTTAGAACAGTCTTAGAACTACTTTTACTCCTGTTCTTGCGCGACCAATACCGTGAAGAATCAGGGCAACAAACACGGTTTGAGAGCTAGCATTCTTTTAGGTGATCCATGTTAAAACTAAGTCAAGCTCCAGTGGGGAGCCAATCAAAGAATTGAGGCTCGTTATATAGTTTAGATGCTCATAAAGGTGGGCAGCATTACAACTATGTCTGATATTCCTTTAGGAGGATGACATGGCAGGAAGAGCCTTGGCCCTGCCAGCCGCGGCGGCCTTCGCAGCCGCCTCTGACTCGGTCCCGCCACATTATATGCACCAGGATCATATGTACAACTTCCTAGGTAAGCACATTATATTTACTATAACTGAACACCAATTGTATACACCTAGGTTCACAAACAATAAATGATTTGATTTATAATTTTTTGTTATTTGTTATACCTAGTGCTAATCCACACTTGGTATTTCTTCAAAAAAGTCTTAACGATCCTCCTAAAGCCGGAGTGCCTTACCGCTCGGCCACGGAACCCTTAGTCGTCGCAATCCAAATTTTTGATAAGCTTGATTGTGACGACCAAGGGTTCCGTTGCGGGTTCGAATCCCGTCGCAATCCAAAATTTTGATAAGACTTCATTTCTTTATGAAATACCAAGTGTGGAATAACACTATAAAATTACAAAAATTTATAGATTCAACTTAATAAACTAGAATCAGTCTAAAGATCGTTCTAACTATCCTTAGATCAACTGCCGATCTATTCAATTCAAATTCAAATTCAAATTCATTTATTTTGCGAAACATGGGTTAACAATAGAATGACTGGAGAAAGATATATGCACAGCCTTGTTCAGCTTAACAGCATGCAAAATGTTACCTTATACAATAAAAATTTTTGAAAAAAAAATTGAACCGACTTCACATAACACAAATAGACACTAAGAACCTTCTATGTACCTACACTAAAAAGAGAAAAATAAGAATATACACATGCAATTATTACTTACAGTATTCAAATAATAAATTATTATGTCATATTATATTTTGAAGTCGGTGCCAACTACCTATGCATTTACATCTAAGAAGAAATTACGAGTACCTACAATAGAACTTGGGTGCAAAATTGTATGGAGTAGTTAGAGTAGAATAGTTGGCACCGACTTCAAATATAATATAACATAATAATTTATTATTTGAATAAGTACTGTAAGTAATAATTGCATGTGTATATTCTTATTTTTCTCTTTTTAGTGTAGGTACATAGAAGGTTCTTAGTGTCTATTTGTGTTATGTGAAGTCGGTTCAATTTTTTTTTTCAAAAATTTTTATTTTTCAATTTTTAGTGTAAATAATATAGTAGGTTAGGTTAGATATTGGAATAGTCAAGATCAAAGAAGTTAGAGTGAGAATCCCTCAGGAATAAAATTATATGGGATCACCTCGAGCGTATTTAAACATGTCAAACTATTCAATGTTTGACTCAGATTTTGTAGTGAGAATGAGGTTTTTTGAGATTTACAGGAAAACTATCAATCCCTCAGGAAAAAAAAGTATGAGGACCACCTAGATATGTATACACTTTCAAGCAAAAAAAAAAATTTTGGAAATCGGTCCACATTTTTCGAAAAGATCGGTGATTTTTTGAGTATTACGGGAAAACTATCAATCCCTCAGGAGTAAAATTTTTATGGGACCACTATGGTAGCATACCCTTTCAAACAAAAAAAAAATTTTGGAAATCGGTTTACAACTGACGGAGATATCGATGAACATACATCCAAAAAAAAAAAAAACATACATACACCCGAACATAGAACCTCCTCCTTTTTTTGAAGTCGGTTAAAAAAATAAAAAATCTAATTACATTTTTAAAAGCTTTACATTTAAGTCCATAATATTAAGAAAAGAATAATTATAAATATTTAATGGTGCGTCAGAAGATTCGATGTCAAATTGATATTTCAGTATGTCAAGTTATAAAAAATTGTCCAAGAGATATTCATTGATACTATAATAAACCTTTCGCAATAAGAATTCTTTTAATCTTAATTTGAAAATACCAATTACATTTATTTCTATTATATCTTGAGGTAAGTGGTTATAAATACGAGACGCCATGCAGAACACACTATTGTTTAACATTGCAGTCTTATTTGGTGGGCAAAGAATTTTTAAACAATGACGCTTATTAGTAAAATGTTTAAATAAATTATCATTTGTTTTTACAAAAATTGCCAACTCATAAATATATACAGGGTGTAAAAAGACGTCTACCGAGGCCGAAAGGGGTAGGTACAGCATCCCAATAGACAACCAAATCCAAAGGGATTTTCCGAAATATGCACTAAATCCGGAGAAAACAGCGTTTGAAGAGTACTGTTTGCGTATGTTTTGGGCGCGTTATTTTACGTAGATTGCTGGATTTTGAGTTTTAAATGTTTATTTCTTTTATAAATGAAATTATTAGCTAGGTATGGTCTTATTATGTTGTAATAATAGTGAATAGCCGAAAATAACATACCATGACGAAGTTAAGTAAAAAAAAATTTTTGCGTTTTTTTTCGCTAAATATGTTTAGAATCATGGTCTGATTACAACCCCTCAGTTTTCGGTAGCAGTCTTTTTACACCCTGTATACAGGGTAAAGTTAAAATATTTAATTGAGAGAAGTAGCTCTTACTTACTTATCAATTGATTTTAGCATACAGATAGCCCTGACGCATTTCTTTTGTGCTTTAAAAACTGATTCTATGCCACTTGAGTTGCCCCAGAATATAACTCCATATCTCAGAATAGAAGCTGTGTACCCATGATAGGCTGTGACAACTGTTGCAACATTAGCTACTTTAGAAAGCATGTAAAGTGCATAAGATTGTTGATTTATTCTTAAACATAAGCTCTCTATTATGATACTAAATAAAACAATTTCAGACGCCGGCGCCGACTATTACCTGAACTTCGTGAAGAAGACCGGTAAGAAGGAGCTGGTCCCTGAGGACTTGACGGAGAAGTTTGCGATGGGAGCCAACACATTCTCCATCGAACTGGGAGAACCAATCAGACTTCCTCTGCGGCTGCCGGACGAACCTCAAGGGGTTAGTCAGGGTCTTCAGACTTACAATGAGGCTCAAGCCATCTTGAATTGGCAAGCGACGCGTCAATTCGTTTTATAGCGCACCATTATAAACCTTATGAACAATGGTACAAGATATAGAAACGCTTAAAGAATTAACGAGATCTGGGGAAGCCATCTAGTGGGCCGCGCTGGCTCGAGCACTTTCGTGCGGTTCATTCTACAAGCGTTTCTATATCTTGTACCAATTTTCATAAGGTTTATAATGGTGCGCTATAATAGTAGATTGTTACACAAGGGACGTAAGTAAGCTATTACAGAACAAGATCCAATTTGGCGCCAGTGCGAGCGCAGCTCGCATAGGGCGCTAATGGATCGCGTGCACCCCAGATATTTAGTCACACGAGCGAGCGCAGCGAGCGAGGGTGAATATAGTTCGAGGGTGTAATAGCTACTTGCAACCGAGGTAAGCATTCTACTTTATATCATTCTTGCGAGGTAAATAAAACATTAATAATGCAAAATGAAATTTTAATTAGAATAATTAGCAAATTTGGAGAAAAAATAGAAAAAAATGGTTACTTATTATAATTAAATCACTTTACGAACAAACTTCACAAACTTTCAGATCAAATGAAATGCCGCCATTTCCATTTTTTTTTCGTAAATAGTTTTCCATTTTTTTTTACGACTCTGAGTTCCAAGGAGTTTTGCATAGTTTGAAATGTATGGAAATTAAATGCCGCCATGTTCAGTGTTTTTTTTTTCAGTAAAAACTTTTCTTACCATTTTATAAGAAAAGAGATTGTTTACCAAGGAGTTTTGCATAGCTTGAACTGTAATGTGAACATTACAATTCAAGCATAGTGCGACGTAATGTTGCCTTGAATTGCAAACACCAATTTACAAGGAGACTTTCCACCATAGTAATCCCTAGTTACTGAGCAAGTATGATATAAAACTAATTTACGCGTCGCTTGCCAATTCAATGTGGCTTCAGCCTAAGTTCGTATCAGTCAGTGGCCAACTCAGGTAACAGAGTTTTTAGGCCGCCTTAGGGCCTCCGTCATGGCTTAACGACTTAAATAGCCGGGACCGACAATTTAACGTGCCTTCCGAAGCACGGAAGCGCTCAGATGAAAATTCCACTGGCGGTCACCCATCCATTTACGGACCGTCTCGAACGTTGCATAACTTCGACGATCAAGAACGACTAAGCAAGCACGACCACGAGCTCTTCGAAGTCTTCGTCGAAGTTAATTTGATAATCTGATGGTCCATCTCTAAGCTGTCAGCGTTATCTGGAAGGCTCATATTTGTGGCGTCCATCCAATATCGCCACAGCTAAGATTTGAATCCTGGATCGCGCAAGTGACATAATTCTCGGCAATAATCTGTAGAACTATCCGACATCAACTGACGGCCGAAAGGCTCCAAGGTGAATGAGTCAGTTGGGCCGACCTTGGATGAGGTGAGATCTCTCATTTTGCAGTTAATATTTTCAAAATCTGTTCTATGTTGTTCAGAATGATTTGTTATGTGAAAAAGATATCATATTTCAGTAGAAAATAAAGGTTTTCGAACATAAAAATGAACGCTCGTCGGTGTCATGGCGGCTGTATGACGTCACAGCTCACCACTGCTACAGCAAACACTACGTGCCCACACACTGATGCCTAAAGCTGAAAGGAAACAAAAGGCGCAGTTTTGGTCTAATATATTGAGAGATGACGTCACGCGCTCTGATTGGTGTACAGTTATCATGGCGGATTGTTGTATTTTGTAGATTTTATTAAATAATTTAATAATCTCGACATTATTAAGACAATAAATGCATTTTTCTCAATCCTGGAATCCTATTTTATTAGACCAGTTAAATATTTTGGCGAAACTTGATTACCGTCATTATGCCTATTGGAGGTAATCAGGGTGCAAGGTATCTTAATCTGACACGTTTGAGTAAATTCAGATATCTTCTTCAGGAAGGTGAAGAGGGCGGTGCTAAGGAAGAGGGAGGAGAAGGAGCTGAAGAGGAGCCAGAGACTATGAAACGTAAGGAATACAATTAGTTTCATGGTTCAATGTCTTTTGACTACCACTGGCGCAATGGGTGAAAGCCCGCTTGAGACGCAGAAGGTTGCGGGTTCGATGCCCGCCGCGGGATAAATGTTTGTATGATCTGCAAATATTTATCTCGGGTCTGGGTGTTTCTATGTTAATATGTATGTATTTACAAACAAAAAGTATATAAGTAGTATATCAGTTATCTGGTTCCCATAGTACAAGCTTTGCTTAGTTTGGGGCTAGATGATGCTGTGTGAAATGTCCAGTATTATTTATTTATTATTTTATTTTTACAGAAATCAAAGACGCCCTCTTCAAGATATGGAACGATCATACAAAACCGGCTCAAGCTCTCCTTCTATCCGGGGACTACCACCAGCTCGGAGTATGGATGTCTCCGGGGGGCAAGGTGGTGGCTTTCGATCCCGCACCCACCCTCATCAAAGGGATGCTCACTCCGCAGAGGATCACCAAAGGTAAGATGACGGTCTTTTGCCAGTAGACCAAAAGGATGGGTCTTTTAGAAGTAGACCAATGGCGAGTCTTTTATTAGTAGACCAAAACGAGAGGTCTTCTACCAGTAAACAAAGGTAAATCTTCCAGTAGACCAAATGATAGGTTTTTTATTAGTATAATATTAATAAAAAAATCAATGAAATAACTAAGCGTGGTTTAAAACTAAAAAAAAACTTAAAAATTATAAATCATCTCTAATAGATGGAAAAGACCAAAGGTATTATTATTAATTATAGTTATTATATTATTATTAATAAGCGCTTGTGCAGGGGAGGTATCCATCTCTGCACTTGCACGATGCTGAGTGGTAACCTTTTTTGCTAATAACATGAATGTAACTTGTACCTTGTAACTTGTACCTACCACAAATTTAGCAAAATAAACTTTTACTTTACTTTTTAATATTTTATGAATATTCCAGGTGATGAGCTCCGTATCCAGCGCATCAAGGATGAGATGGCCGGAGAAGGCGGAGGTGGAGCTGAAGAAGAGGAAGACGAAGAGGCTGGAGCTGGTTAGTAAACCAGTACTATCTCAAGAAGGGGTGGACATGTGTGTGTTGATTTGTTTGTGTGTATTGTATTGAGCGCTCATTACATGAAGCGCTCGCGTTACGCACACAGAAACAACTTTTAATTTAATGACTAGAATGCTGAGACAGCGAGCTATTAAAAAGCGCCAAAAATTCATATAAGTTATATGAATTACTAAGGTATTTGGTGCGGACTCAATAAAAAAAATCATAGAAATGTTGAAGTTCCAAATTTAAAATCTCATTAATGCCTTGCGGAGAAGGAGTAATGAAATTCCATATTATACTAGCAAACCCGGCGAACTCCGTTTCGCCACCAGAAATTTTGTTTGCTATAAACCTCACGGAGCCCGAGACCTTTCCAACGAATGCAAAACCGTGGAAATCGGTTCGTGCGTTCTGGAGTTATAGCGTCAGGAAGGGAAACCCGACTTATTTTTATATAGTAGTCTTACAAACTTACAGAAATATTTATTAAAAAAAAATAACAACCAATGTACCTAAAACTAGAACTTAGCCGACACTTATAATTTTTATCAAGAAAGCTACACCAAGGTACTCTAACAGCAATACAACCCAAAAATACAAAGATCCTAGCACAACAAGACATCCGTCGTGTCTGAAATCCAAACGCAAAGTGAGAGCTCGCCGTCCTGCTCGCTCCTTTTACGTTCCGGCCCACGTGGTTGTTGTGACGTCACCAGAAAGTTGCTAACACGGCCGTTCCTGGCATAGCGGTACGTCCTCGACCGCAGTATTGTCGCTAGAAGACCATTCACCAGCTACCTGGTCATCATCTAAAGCGATAGGTATCTGAAACATTTTCAACAATGTTACAAACAGAAATGTAGATAAGTAGCCATAAATGTCGAGGCTACACAAAGCACTGCGATGCCACAATGTCGGGGCAAAGGATAATCAAACTGTCAAGGTAAAGCAAACGAGCTGCTACTGCCACAATATCGGGGCAAACGATAACCAAAATGTCGAGGTTACAAGCAACGATAGGCACAATGTCGGGGCTTGTGAGTAATATGCCGCCACAATGTCGGGGGTCGGCCACAACGCGCAGACTGGTGCGCCCACTGGCGCACTGCGCACGCGACCTCAATAGCATTCTCTTTAGGCAAGGATTCATTCTGAAAAGTGAACAGACTTGAGATCTTCTACCTAGGTCGATGATGTTACAATCTGAAGTCTAGGCATGAGCGCAAAGCAACAGCTAGAAGTTATTTATTGGCCACAGGTTATTATGAAAGCAAGCGTGCACTCAAGCTTTCACAAACACCAGCCTTTCAAAGCTAAGGCAATCTATGTGAAGCTACTTCAATTTGTAACATGAACAAAGCACAGGAAAATTGTATAAGTGAGAAACGCATTGCAAATAATTGAATTTCGAACTTCAATTAGTCGCAAAACATCATAATAGGTTGAAAATAACACGAGACGTGTCATTTTCGTGACATAACTCACATCGATCATTCACATTTCACAAAACTACCGCAACGTGAAGTCGGTGACATGACCTACTAGAGTTATTCACGCCATGAAACTTCCAGTGACCTAGCGGGCTACGCTATTCACGTTCATGACAAAAAGTGACATAGCATTACGCCATTCACAAAGTAACATGGAGAAACGTTTGCTCAATCACTAACTCATGTTTAGTAATCTCGCCCTCGCCTTCCATTTACAGCAACACAGCTTGCACTGGTTACTAAGTGACATGGTGTACGTCAATGATCACATCCATGAGGACCGTGACCGATTGATGATGACCATTCACAACGCCTTACTGGCCATTCCCAACGAAGGCCCTGTAAGCGTGCCGTCGCGCCGCCGCGCGCCGGAGAGGTGCGTGCCAAGGGCACCGCACGCGCTAGGCCGGCGCGCTCCACACATGAGCCGCCGCGCCGCCGGAGAGGTGCGTGCCAAGGGCACCGCACGCGCTGGGCCGGCGCGCTCCACACATGAGCCGCCGCGCCGCCGGAGAGGTGCGTGCCAAGGGCACCGCACGCGCTGGGCCGGCGCGCTCCACACATGAGCCGCCGCGCCGCCGGAGAGGTGCGTGCCAAGGGCACCGCACGCGCTGGGCCGGCGCGCTCCACACATGAGCCGCCGCGCCGCCGGAGAGGTGCGTGCCAAGGGCACCGCACGCGCTAGGCCGGCGCGCTCCACACATGAGCCGCCGCGCCGCCGGAGAGGTGCGTGCCAAGGGCACCGCACGCGCTGGGCCGGCGCGCTCCACACATGAGCCGCCGCGCCGCCGGAGAGGTGCGTGCCAAGGGCACCGCACGCGCTGGGCCGGCGCGCTCCACACATGAGCCGCCGCGCCGCCGGAGAGGTGCGTGCCAAGGGCACCGCACGCGCTGGGCCGGCGCGCTCCACACATGAGCCGCCGCGCCGCCGGAGAGGTGCGTGCCAAGGGCACCGCACGCGCTAGGCCGGCGCGCTCCACACATGAGCCGCCGCGCCGCCGGAGAGGTGCGTGCCAAGGGCACCGCACGCGCTAGGCCGGCGCGCTCCACACATGAGCCGCCGCGCCGCCGGAGAGGTGCGTGCCAAGGGCACCGCACGCGCTGGGCCGGCGCGCTCCACACATGAGCCGCCGCGCCGCCGGAGAGGTGCGTGCCAAGGGCACCGCACGCGCTGGGCCGGCGCGCTCCACACATGAGCCGCCGCGCCGCCGGAGAGGTGCGTGCCAAGGGCACCGCACGCGCTGGGCCGGTGGGCCGCGCGCCACGCACGAGCCGCCACCGCGCCGGAGAGGTGTGCGCCATGCACACCGCACGCGCTGGGCCGGTGGGCCGCGCGCCACGCACGAGCCGCCACCGCGCCGGAGAGGTGTGCGCCATGCACACCGCACGCGCTGGGCCGGTGGGCCGCGCGCCACGCACGAGCCGCCACCGCGCCGGAGAGGTGTGCGCCATGCACACCGCACGCGCTGGGCCGGTGGGCCGCGCGCCACGCACGAGCCGCCACCGCGCCGGAGAGGTGTGCGCCATGCACACCGCACGCGCTGGGCCGGTGGGCCGCGCGCCACGCACGAGCCGCCACCGCGCCGGAGAGGTGTGCGCCATGCACACCGCACGCGCTGGGCCGGTGGGCCGCGCGCCACGCACGAGCCGCCACCGCGCCGGAGAGGTGTGCGCCATGCACACCGCACGCGCTGGGCCGGTGGGCCGCGCGCCACGCACGAGCCGCCACCGCGCCGGAGAGGTGTGCGCCATGCACACCGCACGCGCTGGGCCGGTGGGCCGCGCGCCACGCACGAGCCGCCACCGCGCCGGAGAGGTGTGCGCCATGCACACCGCACGCGCTGGGCCGGTGGGCCGCACGCGCCAGAGTGGTGCACACCACACGCGCACCCGTGCTGTTCAGGGTCAGGAACACGGTTATGCTCACGTCCCGCATCTGTAACATGACTCGACAAACACGTCTGCTGGCGCAGCTGCCAACAAGTTGATCCACACGCAAGTTTTCCTTGTAACAGCCGTTCGGCCGTCCTCCTGACACTCACTGTGCAGAGAAGTATACCCTCGCTGCTGACCGTGGGAACGCCAACACCGCGAGCGTCCGCCCGCTGTGCGAACGATGACGCTGCGAACACCGTGAGTGACGCTCACGTGACCCGTATCTCGGCGTCCCATCCATTTCACGTAACCTGATCTATAAACAGGCAAACAGAACACGAACACAAAGAAAAATCACAAAAAGAGGGTATTTCAGAACGTAAGTAGGTGCGGACCTATACCTGTACCGGACCTATACCGGTATACCTCTTGGAAATTTATCGGAATTGCTGCTATTGCTGAAGCAGTTCGGAAAATACCTCTTACAATAATAGCAACTTTCAGCTCGTCCGACAGGCCCGTCACTATGTTACGACGCAGAAGTACTTTTCCCGCGTACTCCGCATAAGTCGAGAATTTATTCGAGTTCGTGCACAAAACCTCAAACAAAACAGTAGCTATGTCAACATCGTAAGGACAAACTGATCTAAACTCAATTTTGAAGTCACTATGACCTATCGTTTGTAGCCCAATCATTTAACCATAGCATTGCAACGCCACGCAAACATTTATCTATTTGCCCGAGGCATTCACGATCGTTCCGATTGCTCAAACGTCGACTACGATCGACACACCACTCTCACACTACGCGTCAAACTCAGGATGGTTAGATCGATTTGATTTCAGCAGTGTCGCCAAAACTACTTGAGCTATCATTCTCGACGCTGCCACTTAGGTACTTCAGGTTCTCGCGAAATGCTATCATCGGTCAATACCACGGCAACAACGAAGTTCGGCTTACTAACAGGCGTCGACTACATCGTTAGTTGAACACGATGGTCCATCGTTTGATAAAAAAATCTACCCTCGATTACTCGAGACGATTCAAAATCCTATCTAAGGTGACATCAAAAGATCTATCACGTCGACTATGCCTACGTGAGCTACTACAAGAACCACGTAAATTATCACGTCTTCGCACACGATTGCGACGGTCAGTTAAATGACTGCGACGGCGATTGTCGTTTACTGGCGTATGCCGACTAATAGACGCTGAATAATGACAATCACGACTCCTACTACGTATTGGTTCTCTCCTACGTAGGTACATGCTCTCGATCCTAGTTCTGGACGAACGTATCAACATGCTCAACAAAATGAGGGTACTTACGGTTGTTTTGCAGATACTAAAAATCACACAAAACTTCACAAAACTACGAAAACTTCAACTGAATTTAATAATAAGATGATGAGGGCAATTAGAGAAACAACTACACGTCCTACGATAACTGTATGCGCGAGAGCATCGCGACTTGTATGCGAATCACCACAGTGCTCACGGGGTCTACGCCTAGATTGATTTTTATGCAGCGTACTCGACATGATTTTAACAACAACACGTCACAATAACGGTACTACAAAAATTATCGACTTACGGCGGAAACAGGAAAAAACACGAAAACACACACAAAAATAGTGCACACGTGTTCACTATTCGAAAAATAAAATTAAAACTGATGGCAGACGATCAAGGCACGTGTGTGGGTAACATATCCCACGCTCTGATCTTACAAACTTACAGAAATATTTATTAAAAAAAAATAACAACCAATGTACCTAAAACTAGAACTTAGCCGACACTTATAATTTTTATCAAGAAAGCTACACCAAGGTACTCTAACAGCAATACAACCCAAAAATACAAAGATCCTAGCACAACAAGACATCCGTCGTGTCTGAAATCCAAACGCAAAGTGAGAGCTCGCCGTCCTGCTCGCTCCTTTTACGTTCCGGCCCACGTGGTTGTTGTGACGTCACCAGAAAGTTGCTAACAGTAGATTATTCCCGCCCGCCAGTACAGGAAGTTACTTTCAGCTATGTTTTTATGACGTACTAGCTTCTGCGCGCGGCTTCGCCCGCGTGGTACTAACACTTTGAATAGCCTATAAGCTATTCCTGATCACTATCTACGCCTATTCCAAGTTTCATCAAAATCGATTCACTGGTTTAAGCGTGATTGAAACACAAACATACAAATATTTATTTTATGAGTAAAGTTACTTTTTCGAGGAGGTGGTGTGAAAAGTATGTTAAGCATTATTTATGTATTGCAGAGGGCGAACAACAGCCGGAGCCGGAGCCTCAGTTCGTGCCTCCGGAGTCATGTCCCGCTCTCATGATATTCGCCAGCCCAGGGGAATTCATCGACAAACTCAGTACGTATTACATTGTGGCGACCTCTGACCGCGATCGCCTGAACTACAAGGGCATTGTAATAGAGGTGCCGACCTAGCTGCAGAGCGTCACCACTTCATTGCTAGATGGCGCTAGCGCGCTACCAACCGACGCTATTTGAATTCTAGGACGTGCAAGTAACATTATCTTGGCAATTAGCATAAGTAGAACTATCCGATATCTGTCGGCTGAAAGGCCCTAAGGTATGTGGACCAGATGGTGTCGACCTTAGCAAGGGTAGTACTACCTTTTTGTCAGAATTGGGGGAATACCACCTAAACCCAAACATTGTTTATTTCCTCTGTGGCGCAGTGGGTGAAAGCCCGCTTGGGACGCAGAAGGTTGCGGGTTCGATCCCCGCTGTGTGATAAATGTTTGTATGATCTGAAAATATTTATCTCGGATCTGGGTGTTTCATGTATAATATATGTATATGCATTTATAAACAAAAAGTATAAGTAGTATATATTAGTTATCTGGTTCCCATAGTACAAGCTTGGCTTAGTTTGGGGCTAGATGATGCTGTGTGAAATGTCCAGCATTATTTATTTATACGCATTAAAATACTTTGATTTGATTTCTAATTTTTTATTTTTTATTTCTAGCTCTCCAAGGCGGTCTAGACAGAAAGCAATGCCTGGCTCCGTACAAGTTGTATACGGTGACCATCTCCAACGAACTGACCTCAGTGTTGAAGGACAAGCGGCCATCACCGCCTAAAGAGGAGGGTGAGGCCGCTGGGGGTGATGAAGAAGGTAAGATAAAGATAGATATTAAGGTAAGATAAGATAAAGATGAGATATGAAGGTAAGATAAGATAAATATGAGTTAAGAAGGTAAGATAGAATGAATGAATGAATGAATAAATAAAAATACTTTATTGCACAATGCACACCTTATAACTACAAAATACAGTAGAAAAGAGAACCATAATACAATGCACAATGGGCGGCCTTATCGCTGAGAAGCGATCTCTTTCATCAGCAACCTTTGGATGGAGAGGAGTGTAAATGCATGATAGATAAAGGTATATGAAAATAGATAAAGGTATGAAGGTAAGATAGATAAAGGTATGATAAAAAACATCATCTAAATCATCAATTGTAGAAGAAAAAAACGTCAATGAACAATGAATGAAGTGTGTGACCGATACAGGATAGATAATGATGAGAAAGATAAATATAAAATTCTTCTTCGGCCTCAGAGCTACAATCAATGCTGCAAGATCTCAGCAATGCAAGCCTTTAGATTGGACTGAAGATGAACAGAGCGAAAACCAAACTCATGACCAATGGCGCTAAGACCAGAGCTCGAGTAGACGGGGATGAATTGCTCTTTGTGGAAGATTATATCTACCTAGGCCAAATAGTCTCCTTTGAGTCCACTGAAAATGCTTGGAGAGGACTTCCCACTTTCGCTTACGAGAAAGCCCATGGATACTTGCATTCTCCCCGTCTTAACGTATGGGGCGCAGATTTGGTCATTAACTCAACTTCAGAAGTTCAAAGGTTTGCCAACGTGCGATGGAGCGTAGCATCCTAGGTTTTAAGCTCACGGATCGAATCCGCAACACGACGCTACGCTCACAGACTCAAATCGCTAGTGTAGCTCGAACAAAGTGGGACTGGGCTGGGCACGTGAGCTGTGTCGCATGCCAGGTGAGCTGTGGGCGAGGGGAGCGCCCCGACCCAGAGAAGGCGCGGCAGACCGAGACGGAGATGGCGGGATTAGCTCGACCAATTCTTGCCGGAGTGGATGTATTTTGCTCAAGATCGTGATGTGTGCACACACATTCATCTTCTCACTCTATCATTCAACGTTACCCCACACATACTACGCAACGCTCTTATTTCAACATCATTCACTTCACGAGCTTCAAAAGTCCACTGCTAGATGGCGCTATATACAATTCCCCCTCCAGAGGAGGAGGTGCTGGTGGAGCCGCTGGACGACTCCGCGGTAGGCCCCCACTACACGCGCCTGGGCCGCACCACCGCCTCCGTCAGGGGGCGGGTGGCGCAGGATGAGAACTATTTTATGGACTCGCAACGTGATCTGCAGGTTAGTTTTTTTTTTAAACAGATTCGGTTTGTATGTATGTTTGTCCGGGTCAAATCTTGCAAGCTTAATTTGAGCCACTTACCGGTGTCCGATGGAGCTGAATTTTGGACTTGTGAGTCCTCGGTGACAATGCAATAATATGGTAACAGCGAGCTGATCTGATGATGGAGTCAAGAGCTGTTCCAGGAAAATCCTCAGAAAATAGGCCGATTGAGTTGAAACTCGGTTCGTAGATTAAGTATCATCTAAAATTTTCAAATATGATGACAGCGAGCTGATCCGATGATGGAGGGAACTCCTCAGATAATAGGTTGATTGAAATGAAATTTTGTACTTACATCGGTGAGTTCAATCAGCTCACGGTAACCTATTAAAAGCTTGTACTTGTTGAATTTTTGTTTAAAAAAACCTTATTTCATTTATTTACCGTTTAAACAATAATAAGCCTAATAATATAGTATCTAAAAACCACTAAGGTTTGTCCTTAACTTCGACGACCTCTGTGGCGCAGCGGGTGCAAGCCCGCTTGGGACGCAGAAGGTTGCGGGTTCGATCCCCGCCGCGGGATAAATGTTTGTATGATCTGCAAATATTTATTTCGGGTCTGGGTGTTTCCTTGTATAATATGTATGTATTTACAAAACAAAAAGTATATAAGTAGTATATCAGTTATCTGGTTCCCATAGTACAAGCTTTGCTTAGTTTGGGGCTAGATGATGCTGTGTGAAAAAGTCCAGCATTATTTATTTATTTATTTATTTATTTGACTAAGTTACATAGTGGGGTGTATGAACGATGTATACAGGGATTTTTGAGATAGGCCACGGAGGGCAGGTACCTTAACCGTTGTAGCTACAGGAAACTTATATAGGAGACCTTCCTTAAGATTTTGAAATAGTTTTATAAAAAAAAAAACGAGTGAAATCATCGCTTTTAGTACAAAATGTATGGGAAATGTTTTTGACGTCTGATTTTTCTAGTACTCAAACCTTTAATAGCCCCCATAGTCTTTTGATCCCTACATGAAACTGAATCGATTGGCACCAAAAAAATATATTTTTGACTTGCATTTTTTCGCTGGCTGTACATTTCAAAATCTGTGAATGCACTTCAAAATATCTCAAAAAGTTAGGGAAGGTCTCCTAAGAGCGTTTTCTTGTACCTACCCTCCGTGGCCCATCTCAAAAATCCACCGTATATAAAGCATTTGCATTTACATACATACATACATAAAGTCACGCCTTTAATTTTGCATTTACACGGTACAATTTTTGGCTCGTTTTGCCTAAGCCATCATATTTCTATTGGGATTGAGTGTCCATTGGTAAACATTTTTAATTCCGTGCCATGACGTCTGCGTAGGCATATGCCTACACTCCTGGGACATTGTTTGAGATGGAGGCTTGTAGCACCTAAACCATACCCTCAGCTTAATCATATCCACAGGAAAGACGTCAATACGTGTGGAGCTGACTAAGCAGATTTCCTTCACCGTTAAGAGCTCTTGTTATGCTCACATAAATTTTACGAAAAAAGCAGCCAGATTCGAACCCGCAATCTTCAAATTCGAAAGTTGAGGGTACTCGGTCTTTTAACACTCTTATAAAACTCTATAGGGGAAACATCGTGAGGAAACCAGTTAGTATTCTTATAGGCGGCGATGGGCTTGCAACCTGTCACGTATGGAATACTAACTTCTACAAGATGTGGGCATGTATCTAATATGTATGTCTACCGCGCCTTGGGGATACAGTCGTGACCCTGTTTTTTTTTTTATATAACTCTTATTACAGGACGCAGCAAACGCAGTGATGGGCATAGTAGTGGAACATATAGAGCCCTATCAATACTGGAAGCCGGAGCTTATCGACGCCATATTGAAATATGGCGACCGATTGTACACGCTGTCAATTTCTAAAGCTAAGAGTGCGCCTAACTTGGCACCTTCCGAGATCGCTGAGAGCTTTCATGTCACCAACTTTAATGTAAGTTCTTTATAAAAGACACGACGCCATTCCAAAATGGCGGGCATACTTCAACATTAACAACCCCCAAAATCATACACGTCCAATAGTAAAATCTTGTTTATTTTTTTAATCAACCTTTTCCGTCCCACTGCTGGGCAAAGGTCTCCCCCAAATCGCTCCAACCAGCTCTCTCTTTCGAGATCTCCCACCATTCTCTCTCGAAGGCGTCGAGATCGTCCCGCCCGCCAAATATTTTGCAATAAAGTCTATTATGAGTGTAGTGACCCCCCTTTGATGCCTCATAAACAGGAAAGACAACGTCAATACGTGTGGAGCTAAGCGGGTTTCCTCACGATGTTTTCCTTCACCGTTAAAACTCGTGTTAAATTATACGAAACGAAAAATCTATTGATGCACGGCCGGGATTCGAACCCACCTTTTGAAAGTCGAGGCACAACCCCATTCCAACACGGCTCTACTAGGCCATCACAGTGAGATTTATTATAACAGTATTGTGTTTTATACAGGTTCGTTTGGAGATAGAAAACGAGGCTGTGTGTGGAGATTTGAACGCGGGCGAGACGGGAGCTGTTCTCAACCTACGGAGGGCCATCACTAGCTTCTTTGAATCTGTGAGTCTCCTACACAAGCTTCAAAACATGTATTCTACTTGTATAATACACTTTATGAAACACTCGTGGTGTAGCGCAAAATGCTCTTGATGTCTTGTTTTATCGTTTTTGATAGTTGTCGAAGCAACGTTATTTGTGTTTAAAATAGATGGGTGGCCAGTGGCATGATACGGCGCAGTTACTATCAAATAATCCTTTGCTCCAAGAACTATTTTGCTTTGTCATTTCTATCTTAACGACTACCCTTTTATTGTAATACTAGCTGTCCGTCGCGGTGTTACCCGCGTTCCCTCGGGAAGTATTACTTCCCCGGGATAAACTATAGCCTATGGTCATCAGGGATAATGTGGGATTCTAATGGTGAAAGAATTTTTCAAATCGGTCCATTAATTTCGGAGCCTATTCAAATTAAACAAACAAACATACAAACAAACAAATCTTTCCTTCTTATTAGTATTATTAGTGTAATGTAGATATACCCCGTATTATTATGAAGTTTAAATACTGCGTGCTTTGCACCTTGTTATAAATTTTTTCACAACTTTTCACACCCTTTCATCCCCAGGGCAAATACGCCGTGCTCTGCGCGAAGAACTACTGCGTGGGCATCTGGAAGGCCTGCGACGATAAGTCCTTTGTCCTATGGGAGCCTCACTCGGTGGGCCCCGCGGGCCGGAGCTCCGCCGTGGGGGGCGCCGCCGCCGTGCTCGTCTCCACCGTGGAGCAGCTGGCGGAGACCTTCCTGGAGAACGTGAGGGGGCTCGCCAGGCCGGGGGGGAACCGGTGAGGAAACTCTTGAAATATACACTCTGAGTGTCTTTTAGGAGAATTTTCAGGGATTTAGTGTCGAAGGCTCAATGCACATTGAATTGGCAAGCGCGCGTCAATTAGTTTTATAGCGCACCATTATAAACCCTATAAACAATGGTATAAGATATAGAAACGCTTGTAGAATGAACAAGGTCTGGCGAAGCCATCTAGCGGGCCGCGCTGGCTCGAGCACTTTCGTGCGGTTCATTCTACAAGCGTTTCTATATCTTGTATCATTGTTCATAAGGTTTATAATGGTGCGCTATAAAACTAATTGACGCGTCGCTTGCCAATACAATGTGCGTTGAGCCTTAGAGCCGATAAAGCCAGCGCCGTCTAGCGGTGAAGCAATGAAGTAGCTTATTTATTTTTAGCCTGCTTCGTCCCACTGCAGGGCAGAGGCCTCCCTCCCATTTCTCCACACCTCTCGATCCTGAGCCAAACTGTGCCAGTCATCTGCATGACTGTCGAGACGGTCCCGCCATCTTGTCCGGGGTCTGCCACGACGCCGACATTAGGGGCCCAAGCTGTTGCTATTTTAGCCCAAATATTGTCCGGCATCCGAGCCACATGTCCCGCCCAGTAGTTTTGCAGCTTTGTGGATGACGTCTGCTATTTCTGTTTTTGAGCGTAGCATCGAGTTTCGTATGTGGTCTATGAGTCGGACTCCTGGATTTTTAAATTTATATTTCCATTGGCAGGTTCTGTATATCAGGAGTGAAGGTGTTCTGGGAGTTTAGTAAGATTGTCGGCGCCGTCACGCCGCAGGGAGCCGTGCCCGACGATGGATATGAGTGGAAGGTGAGATGTTATTATTACCGGCCGCAACCCCGAACTTTCCCGAACGGTGTCGGCAAGAGGTCGATCGCGAGTTCAATGATTTTTTCCCATCTCAAAAATGCCCAACGCGCCTAATAGTTAGGGAGGCGAATAGGGGAATTTTCGGTAATACTCGAGCGTGGCAGTTTAAGATATGAGAGATACCTTAGACCTAATAGAACAACCTTGTAAAGTATTTAGCTCTATATGTAGTGACGCGCACCTAGGATAGACGATCAGATTAGTAAAAAAAAATCGATAGTCTGAAATACTGGAGCGCGTCAGATTAAGATATTGGGGGTTGATTTTAGTGTTTTAAGACTAAATTTAACTAATCTGACGATAAGTCCTTGACGTCGCCGAGTTATAGGGTCGCGAACTTGTAAAAAAAAAACGTTAATCCGGCATTCTCGAGCGCGATTTTTATTTTTTTTATTTTGAAGAATATAATCTAAAACTTACTAAAAATACAAAATCTGCCGGTTTCCGCATGACCGGAAGTGTGGAGGAGCCATTTCGTCTTCCGAAAAACGCGTTGCGGCATATAAGTCGCGAACGATACATTCTACAAAAAAAAAGTTTGAATAAACAAAAACGGTAATTTTATTTTACACAAAAAAGGTTTTTTTACATTTTTGTCCAAAGAAAGCATCATACAAAACTCAAACTCCCGGTTTTTTGAGTATATCTCGAAAACTGAGGGTGTTGAAAAAAATTGATATGAATTCCCCGTTTTATCAAAGAGAAAGAAAGGAAAAAAAAGAAACCAAAAAACCTTTTTCGGTCAGATTAAGAGATCCCACCAACATTTTTGTCAGATTAAGAAAATATGCTTTCAGTATACCGAGAGAAACCTCCCCTATGAAAATCTGACGCGCTCGAGTATTTCAAAATTACTTTTTTTTTTGCATTTTTAAAAATTCATCGTAACTTATCGTCACGCCGAAATCGTCAGTTTTTTTAAAGGTAGCTTCCTTGGGGCCTACTTAACACTCCTTCTGAAAATCTGACGCGCACGAGTAAACTTTTTTTTTTGCATTTTTGACTACTTTATATGCCTACCCCCACCACGCAAACCGGCAGATTAGTATACCGTTGTTATAAGAGGCACTTGGGGCATACGTAGTATGAATATCTGACGCGCTCGAGAATGCCCAAGTAACAGTTTTTTTTAACATTTTTGAAAAACCGTACACGCCAAACCCACCGCTAAAATGGTTTTTACTATACGAGCTTTTTTTTTCGAAATTATTTTATCTTTCGATTTTGATAGGTCTCGACGACGCCGTTGAATTACGCCATTTAACTACCTCGCCTCCCTAACTATAAAGAAGTTTTCACTTCAATAAAACTTAATTCGACTACCTTTGTGGTGCAGTGAAAGCCCGCTTGGGACGCCAAAGTTTGCGGGTTCGATCCCCGCGGCGGGGTAAATGTTTGTATGATCTACAAATGTTTATCTCGGGTCTGGGTGTTTCTATGTATAATATGTATGTATTTACAAACAAAAAGTATATCAGTTATCTGGTTCCCATAGTACAAGCTTTGCTTAGTTTGGGGCTAGATGATGCTGTGTGAAATGTCCAGCATTATTTATTTATTTAATAACTAATATAATGTTTAAGGTACTCACTGCGTATGTAGAAACTGCGCGTGGAAGGACCATACTTCGCGGCACCAGACCTCCAGATCTTGTCAAGTAAGAGCTATATATATTTTTGAGAAATGAAAAGTCTCAAATATGTATTTGTACATGCCTTAGACATCTTCAAAGGATCTGGAATATAAAGATCTGAGAGAATGTCTACCGCGCCATGGGGATACAGTCGTGACCATGTTTTTTGAAAAGTCTCATCAAAATTTTCGAATCTGCGACGATCAGACGATCCTCCTAAAGCTGGAGTGCCTTACTATCCGGCCACGGAATCCCTGACGTCACAATCAGACGATCCTCCTAAAGCCGGAGTGCCTTACTATCCGGCCACGGAATCCCTGACGTCGCAATCAGACGATCCTCCTAAAGCCGGAGTGCCTTACTATCCGGCCACGGAATCCCTGACGTCACAATCAGACGATCCTCCTAAAGCCGGAGTGCCTTACTATCCGGCCACGGAATCCCTGACGTCACAATCAGACGATCCTCCTAAAGCCGGAGTGCCTTACTATCCGGCCACGGAATCCCTGACGTCACAATCAGACGATCCTCCTAAAGCCGGAGTGCCTTACTATCCGGCCACGGAATCCCTGACGTCACAATCGAAATTTTTGACAGGCTCATATTTATCGGTTTTTGATACTTACGACTTTTCATTTCTCAAAGTTGTTTTTTACTACCTGCCCACTATATTCGCACCTCCATGATTATTTTTGAAAAAAAAAAAGTTAATTCAGTTGGATCTACATGATGAACGTATGGTGCCGTCCTGGATGGTAATGTGTCACGGTCACCAGGAGGCTGTTGAAAGAAAAGAAAGAAAGAAAGAAAGAAACACATTTATTTAGGCAACACTTAGTACATAGAACAAAAATGGGCAAAGGCTACATTAGGTAATTTAGGTAGGTAGAAAGCAGGTAGGTACATTTTTTGCTGTAAATAGATAGGTAACTTACCTACCCACTGCAAAAAAGGTTTACTTTGAACATGACTGCAACATCCCCAGGTCTTTTTATATAATTCAGATCCTTTGAAGATGTCTAAGGAGTAGTCAGAGCCCGCTTCCACAGACATGACACTTCGCCAGAATGAGTGGCCAGTGGCTTACACACTCACTCTTCTTGGTGCAGGCCTCTTTGGCGGCCAAAGAGTACCCCCTCGCCTACAAGTGTTCTTTATAGTAATAATATCCTCTTCTATTGATGTAAAACTAGCTATCGTCGCGGTGCTACAGGCGGTCCCTCGGGGAAACTTCACTTTCCCGGGATAAAATGTAGCCTATGTTCATCAGGGATAATGTAGGATTCTAATGGTGAAAGAATTTTTCAAATCGGTCCAGTAGTTTCGGAGCCTATTCAATTCAAACAAACAAACAAATCTTTTCTCTTTATAATATTAGTGTAGAAGTAGAAACAGCCAGACCCGGGATGAATTGCAGATCATAGAAACATTTATCCCGCCGCGGGGATTGAACCCGCAACCTTTGTCACAAGCGGGCTTTCACCCACTGCGCCACAGAGGTGTCAACAAGAGCCTCTCTTATTGATGTACAACGTAAACGTAAACAGGGTCACGACTGTATCCCCAAGGCGCGGTAGACATTCTCTCAGATCTTTATATTCCAGATCCTTTGAAGATGTCTAAGGTAGTCAGAGGCATGTACAAATACATATTTGATACATGCCCACATCTTGCAGAAGTTAGTATTCCATTATTTCCTTATTACAGTCTTTTTCACGGCGGAACGTATGCAAAACACTTCGAGATAATGTTAAAATCAGTCTAATAGTAATGTCCTAAAGTTTAATCGAGATTATCAAAATCGATTTTTGTTTCACTACTATCAATTCATCTCAATCGATTACAAGGTTCATTCATAGACAAAACTACTAAACCAACGATTATTTAAACTTTTTAAACTTTCGTGATTTGGTGACATAATTATTATTTTTCATTAATTGATTTATCGATTGTTTCGATTTTCATTTTCGTACTCTCTAATAGGTTACGTTCCATTTTACTCTGTACTGTTATTTGTCGGAGTTTTTAGATAATGTTTATTTTTTATTTATTTATATTTTATGGCTCGTTTATAATAATTTATGAAATAATTAAACAGGAAATAGACAAAATAGTACATCGTACCACAAGAGAGTAAAATTCGTTTTTGTTGCGAGTGCTGAGTTTGAATCTCGAAGAAACGAAGGATTCTATTCTATGTTAGAATCCTGAGTTTAGTGAGAGATTCAAAAGCATAAGCGACAAATTGTTTCGCTCTCGTGTGATACATACAACTTTTCACCTTACTAGCGAAACATGGCCACATGTTGCAGAAGTTAGTATACCATTATTTCGTTATTGACGTGATGCGTCCCCCCCAGATTCACCCGCGACGCCCTCCTGCAGTCGTCGTGCGGCGCCGTGGTGGCGGCCTGCATGTCGCACGTGCGGCGCCCGCACCTGTGGTCCCGCGCCACCGTGGACGAGTGTCTGGGGGTCGCGTGCCGGCTGTTCGCCGCCTCGCTCGGCTCGCTCGGCTACGAGTTCCGGCCGGGGGAGGACGTGCTGCTGCCGTTACAGGTGGGATATTGTGAATGCGCCGGCCGCACCTGTGGTCCCGCGCCACCGTGGACGAGTGTCTGGGGGTCGCGTGCCGGCTGTTCGCCGCCTCGCTCGGCTCGCTCGGCTACGAGTTCCGGCCGGGGGAGGACGTGCTGCTGCCGTTACAGGTGGGATATTGTGAATGCGGCGCCCGCACCTGTGGTCCCGCGCCACCGTGGACGAGTGTCTGGGGGTCGCGTGCCGACTGTTCGCCGCCTCGCTCGGCTCGCTCGGCTACGAGTTCCGGCCGGGGGAGGACGTGCTGCTGCCGTTACAGGTGGGATATTGTGAATGCGGCGCCCGCACCTGTGGTCCCGCGCCACCGTGGACGAGTGTCTGGGGGTCGCGTGCCGACTGTTCGCCGCCTCGCTCGGCTCGCTCGGCTACGAGTTCCGGCCGGGGGAGGACGTGCTGCTGCCGTTACAGGTGGGATATTGTGAATGCGGCGCCCGCACCTGTGGTCCCGCGCCACCGTGGACGAGTGTCTGGGGGTCGCGTGCCGACTGTTCGCCGCCTCGCTCGGCTCGCTCGGCTACGAGTTCCGGCCGGGGGAGGACGTGCTGCTGCCGTTACAGGTGGGATATTGTGAATGCGGCGCCCGCACCTGTGGTCCCGCGCCACCGTGGACGAGTGTCTGGGGGTCGCGTGCCGGCTGTTCGCCGCCTCGCTCGGCTCGCTCGGCTACGAGTTCCGGCCGGGGGAGGACGTGCTGCTGCCGTTACAGGTGGGATATTGTGAATGCGGCGCCCGCACCTGTGGTCCCGCGCCACCGTGGACGAGTGTCTGGGGGTCGCGTGCCGGCTGTTCGCCGCCTCGCTCGGCTCGCTCGGCTACGAGTTCCGGCCGGGGGAGGACGTGCTGCTGCCGTTACAGGTGGGATATTGTGAATGCGGCGCCCGCACCTGTGGTCCCGCGCCACCGTGGACGAGTGTCTGGGGGTCGCGTGCCGGCTGTTCGCCGCCTCGCTCGGCTCGCTCGGCTACGAGTTCCGGCCGGGGGAGGACGTGCTGCTGCCGTTACAGGTGGGATATTGTGAATGCGGCGCCCGCACCTGTGGTCCCGCGCCACCGTGGACGAGTGTCTGGGGGTCGCGTGCCGGCTGTTCGCCGCCTCGCTCGGCTCGCTCGGCTACGAGTTCCGGCCGGGGGAGGACGTGCTGCTGCCGTTACAGGTGGGATATTGTGAATGCGGCGCCCGCACCTGTGGTCCCGCGCCACCGTGGACGAGTGTCTGGGGGTCGCGTGCCGGCTGTTCGCCGCCTCGCTCGGCTCGCTCGGCTACGAGTTCCGGCCGGGGGAGGACGTGCTGCTGCCGTTACAGGTGGGATATTGTGAATGCGGCGCCCGCACCTGTGGTCCCGCGCCACCGTGGACGAGTGTCTGGGGGTCGCGTGCCGGCTGTTCGCCGCCTCGCTCGGCTCGCTCGGCTACGAGTTCCGGCCGGGGGAGGACGTGCTGCTGCCGTTACAGGTGGGATATTGTGAATGCGGCGCCCGCACCTGTGGTCCCGCGCCACCGTGGACGAGTGTCTGGGGGTCGCGTGCCGGCTGTTCGCCGCCTCGCTCGGCTCGCTCGGCTACGAGTTCCGGCCGGGGGAGGACGTGCTGCTGCCGTTACAGGTGGGATATTGTGAATGCGGCGCCCGCACCTGTGGTCCCGCGCCACCGTGGACGAGTGTCTGGGGGTCGCGTGCCGGCTGTTCGCCGCCTCGCTCGGCTCGCTCGGCTACGAGTTCCGGCCGGGGGAGGACGTGCTGCTGCCGTTACAGGTGGGATATTGTGAATGCGGCGCCCGCACCTGTGGTCCCGCGCCACCGTGGACGAGTGTCTGGGGGTCGCGTGCCGGCTGTTCGCCGCCTCGCTCGGCTCGCTCGGCTACGAGTTCCGGCCGGGGGAGGACGTGCTGCTGCCGTTACAGGTGGGATATTGTGAATGCGGCGCCCGCACCTGTGGTCCCGCGCCACCGTGGACGAGTGTCTGGGGGTCGCGTGCCGGCTGTTCGCCGCCTCGCTCGGCTCGCTCGGCTACGAGTTCCGGCCGGGGGAGGACGTGCTGCTGCCGTTACAGGTGGGATATTGTGAATGCGGCGGCCGCACCTGTGGTCCCGCGCCACCGTGGACGAGTGTCTGGGGGTCGCGTGCCGGCTGTTCGCCGCCTCGCTCGGCTCGCTCGGCTACGAGTTCCGGCCGGGGGAGGACGTGCTGCTGCCGTTACAGGTGGGATATTGTGAATGCGGCGGCCGCACCTGTGGTCCCGCGCCACCGTGGACGAGTGTCTGGGGGTCGCGTGCCGGCTGTTCGCCGCCTCGCTCGGCTCGCTCGGCTACGAGTTCCGGCCGGGGGAGGACGTGCTGCTGCCGTTACAGGTGGGATATTGTGAATGCGGCGCCCGCACCTGTGGTCCCGCGCCACCGTGGACGAGTGTCTGGGGGTCGCGTGCCGGCTGTTCGCCGCCTCGCTCGGCTCGCTCGGCTACGAGTTCCGGCCGGGGGAGGACGTGCTGCTGCCGTTACAGGTGGGATATTGTGAATGCGGCGCCCGCACCTGTGGTCCCGCGCCACCGTGGACGAGTGTCTGGGGGTCGCGTGCCGGCTGTTCGCCGCCTCGCTCGGCTCGCTCGGCTACGAGTTCCGGCCGGGGGAGGACGTGCTGCTGCCGTTACAGGTGGGATATTGTGAATGCGGCGGCCGCACCTGTGGTCCCGCGCCACCGTGGACGAGTGTCTGGGGGTCGCGTGCCGGCTGTTCGCCGCCTCGCTCGGCTCGCTCGGCTACGAGTTCCGGCCGGGGGAGGACGTGCTGCTGCCGTTACAGGTGGGATATTGTGAATGCGGCGGCCGCACCTGTGGTCCCGCGCCACCGTGGACGAGTGTCTGGGGGGTCGCGTGCCGGCTGTTCGCCGCCTCGCTCGGCTCGCTCGGCTACGAGTTCCGGCCGGGGGAGGACGTGCTGCTGCCGTTACAGGTGGGATATTGTGAATGCGGCGCCCGCACCTGTGGTCCCGCGCCACCGTGGACGAGTGTCTGGGGGTCGCGTGCCGGCTGTTCGCCGCCTCGCTCGGCTCGCTCGGCTACGAGTTCCGGCCGGGGGAGGACGTGCTGCTGCCGTTACAGGTGGGATATTGTGAATGCGGCGCCCGCACCTGTGGTCCCGCGCCACCGTGGACGAGTGTCTGGGGGTCGCGTGCCGGCTGTTCGCCGCCTCGCTCGGCTCGCTCGGCTACGAGTTCCGGCCGGGGGAGGACGTGCTGCTGCCGTTACAGGTGGGATATTGTGAATGCGGCGCCCGCACCTGTGGTCCCGCGCCACCGTGGACGAGTGTCTGGGGGTCGCGTGCCGGCTGTTCGCCGCCTCGCTCGGCTCGCTCGGCTACGAGTTCCGGCCGGGGGAGGACGTGCTGCTGCCGTTACAGGTGGGATATTGTGAATGCGGCGCCCGCACCTGTGGTCCCGCGCCACCGTGGACGAGTGTCTGGGGGTCGCGTGCCGGCTGTTCGCCGCCTCGCTCGGCTCGCTCGGCTACGAGTTCCGGCCGGGGGAGGACGTGCTGCTGCCGTTACAGGTGGGATATTGTGAATGCGGCGCCCGCACCTGTGGTCCCGCGCCACCGTGGACGAGTGTCTGGGGGTCGCGTGCCGGCTGTTCGCCGCCTCGCTCGGCTCGCTCGGCTACGAGTTCCGGCCGGGGGGAGGACGTGCTGCTGCCGTTACAGGTGGGATATTGTGAATGCGGCGCCCGCACCTGTGGTCCCGCGCCACCGTGGACGAGTGTCTGGGGGTCGCGTGCCGGCTGTTCGCCGCCTCGCTCGGCTCGCTCGGCTACGAGTTCCGGCCGGGGGAGGACGTGCTGCTGCCGTTACAGGTGGGATATTGTGAATGCGGCGCCCGCACCTGTGGTCCCGCGCCACCGTGGACGAGTGTCTGGGGGTCGCGTGCCGGCTGTTCGCCGCCTCGCTCGGCTCGCTCGGCTACGAGTTCCGGCCGGGGGAGGACGTGCTGCTGCCGTTACAGGTGGGATATTGTGAATGCGGCGCCCGCACCTGTGGTCCCGCGCCACCGTGGACGAGTGTCTGGGGGTCGCGTGCCGGCTGTTCGCCGCCTCGCTCGGCTCGCTCGGCTACGAGTTCCGGCCGGGGGAGGACGTGCTGCTGCCGTTACAGGTGGGATATTGTGAATGCGGCGCCCGCACCTGTGGTCCCGCGCCACCGTGGACGAGTGTCTGGGGGTCGCGTGCCGGCTGTTCGCCGCCTCGCTCGGCTCGCTCGGCTACGAGTTCCGGCCGGGGGAGGACGTGCTGCTGCCGTTACAGGTGGGATATTGTGAATGCGGCGCCCGCACCTGTGGTCCCGCGCCACCGTGGACGAGTGTCTGGGGGTCGCGTGCCGGCTGTTCGCCGCCTCGCTCGGCTCGCTCGGCTACGAGTTCCGGCCGGGGGAGGACGTGCTGCTGCCGTTACAGGTGGGATATTGTGAATGCGGCGCCCGCACCTGTGGTCCCGCGCCACCGTGGACGAGTGTCTGGGGGTCGCGTGCCGGCTGTTCGCCGCCTCGCTCGGCTCGCTCGGCTACGAGTTCCGGCCGGGGGAGGACGTGCTGCTGCCGTTACAGGTGGGATATTGTGAATGCGGCGCCCGCACCTGTGGTCCCGCGCCACCGTGGACGAGTGTCTGGGGGTCGCGTGCCGGCTGTTCGCCGCCTCGCTCGGCTCGCTCGGCTACGAGTTCCGGCCGGGGGAGGACGTGCTGCTGCCGTTACAGGTGGGATATTGTGAATGCGGCGCCCGCACCTGTGGTCCCGCGCCACCGTGGACGAGTGTCTGGGGGTCGCGTGCCGGCTGTTCGCCGCCTCGCTCGGCTCGCTCGGCTACGAGTTCCGGCCGGGGGAGGACGTGCTGCTGCCGTTACAGGTGGGATATTGTGAATGCGGCGCCCGCACCTGTGGTCCCGCGCCACCGTGGACGAGTGTCTGGGGGTCGCGTGCCGGCTGTTCGCCGCCTCGCTCGGCTCGCTCGGCTACGAGTTCCGGCCGGGGGAGGACGTGCTGCTGCCGTTACAGGTGGGATATTGTGAATGCGGCGCCCGCACCTGTGGTCCCGCGCCACCGTGGACGAGTGTCTGGGGGTCGCGTGCCGGCTGTTCGCCGCCTCGCTCGGCTCGCTCGGCTACGAGTTCCGGCCGGGGGAGGACGTGCTGCTGCCGTTACAGGTGGGATATTGTGAATGCGGCGCCCGCACCTGTGGTCCCGCGCCACCGTGGACGAGTGTCTGGGGGTCGCGTGCCGGCTGTTCGCCGCCTCGCTCGGCTCGCTCGGCTACGAGTTCCGGCCGGGGGAGGACGTGCTGCTGCCGTTACAGGTGGGATATTGTGAATGCGGCGCCCGCACCTGTGGTCCCGCGCCACCGTGGACGAGTGTCTGGGGGTCGCGTGCCGGCTGTTCGCCGCCTCGCTCGGCTCGCTCGGCTACGAGTTCCGGCCGGGGGAGGACGTGCTGCTGCCGTTACAGGTGGGATATTGTGAATGCGGCGCCCGCACCTGTGGTCCCGCGCCACCGTGGACGAGTGTCTGGGGGTCGCGTGCCGGCTGTTCGCCGCCTCGCTCGGCTCGCTCGGCTACGAGTTCCGGCCGGGGGAGGACGTGCTGCTGCCGTTACAGGTGGGATATTGTGAATGCGGCGCCCGCACCTGTGGTCCCGCGCCACCGTGGACGAGTGTCTGGGGGTCGCGTGCCGGCTGTTCGCCGCCTCGCTCGGCTCGCTCGGCTACGAGTTCCGGCCGGGGGAGGACGTGCTGCTGCCGTTACAGGTGGGATATTGTGAATGCGGCGCCCGCACCTGTGGTCCCGCGCCACCGTGGACGAGTGTCTGGGGGTCGCGTGCCGGCTGTTCGCCGCCTCGCTCGGCTCGCTCGGCTACGAGTTCCGGCCGGGGGAGGACGTGCTGCTGCCGTTACAGGTGGGATATTGTGAATGCGGCGCCCGCACCTGTGGTCCCGCGCCACCGTGGACGAGTGTCTGGGGGTCGCGTGCCGGCTGTTCGCCGCCTCGCTCGGCTCGCTCGGCTACGAGTTCCGGCCGGGGGAGGACGTGCTGCTGCCGTTACAGGTGGGATATTGTGAATGCGGCGCCCGCACCTGTGGTCCCGCGCCACCGTGGACGAGTGTCTGGGGGTCGCGTGCCGGCTGTTCGCCGCCTCGCTCGGCTCGCTCGGCTACGAGTTCCGGCCGGGGGAGGACGTGCTGCTGCCGTTACAGGTGGGATATTGTGAATGCGGCGCCCGCACCTGTGGTCCCGCGCCACCGTGGACGAGTGTCTGGGGGTCGCGTGCCGGCTGTTCGCCGCCTCGCTCGGCTCGCTCGGCTACGAGTTCCGGCCGGGGGAGGACGTGCTGCTGCCGTTACAGGTGGGATATTGTGAATGCGGCGGCCGCACCTGTGGTCCCGCGCCACCGTGGACGAGTGTCTGGGGGTCGCGTGCCGGCTGTTCGCCGCCTCGCTCGGCTCGCTCGGCTACGAGTTCCGGCCGGGGGAGGACGTGCTGCTGCCGTTACAGGTGGGATATTGTGAATGCGGCGCCCGCACCTGTGGTCCCGCGCCACCGTGGACGAGTGTCTGGGGGTCGCGTGCCGGCTGTTCGCCGCCTCGCTCGGCTCGCTCGGCTACGAGTTCCGGCCGGGGGAGGACGTGCTGCTGCCGTTACAGGTGGGATATTGTGAATGCGGCGCCCGCACCTGTGGTCCCGCGCCACCGTGGACGAGTGTCTGGGGGTCGCGTGCCGGCTGTTCGCCGCCTCGCTCGGCTCGCTCGGCTACGAGTTCCGGCCGGGGGAGGACGTGCTGCTGCCGTTACAGGTGGGATATTGTGAATGCTGCTATACCTATTTTAAGAGACGTTTCAAGCATAGAGGTACCTGTGCAATAATAATAGAACGTAACTCAAACGAACAATTGTTAGCTTACTGTGCAAGTTGCGTTTACCTGTAATTGGTTTCGCATGTAGTTTTAAGAACATTACTTGACTAAAATTGCCTGTTATGATGTGTAAACTGTTGGTGAACCTAATAAATAAATAAAGGCTGCGCCAAAAAAATCCGGCTGCGCCATATTAATTTTACTGATTTCCTTGACTCGCGTAACATACTGAACGCAGCGCTATTACTCGCTACTTGATACAAACTAACAAATTACCCAATCAATGTGAAGTTCAAGTTCATTTGTTCAATAACAATTATAATAATCGTGTTTGAAATTGGTACTTACATAATATAAAATCACTTAAGCATATACAAAATCAATAAAATCAATAAAAATTAAAATGTCACATAAATAAAACATTCATCTTCAATAAACAAAATTCAAGAATTCATGTTAATATTATTGATAAAATCATCACACCCTTTCAACAAAAGCTTTTTCAATTTAGCTTCAGCTTTTACAATATTGAGCTTGGACAGAAAGGCATCACTATAAATTATAATTATTTATATTCAATACAAGTTGCTGAAATATATCCTGACGGCTGCGCCAAAAAATATCACCGAATGCCCCAAATAAATCATGTTTTTCAAATAAATGATGTGTTCCAGGTTTTGAAACGATTTGTGCTGGGAGTAAACTACGTGCGTTATGATCTGGATCAAGTGTTCAGCGGGAAATTGGATCAGAAGGAACCCACTGAGATGACTGTTCGGTGAGTGATTCATAAACTTATCGTATAGGCTGAATTTAGGAAACAAAACGAATTCAATGCAAGGAAGTACTAACCTCACCAAGGTCGACACCATCTGGTCCACTTACCTTGGGCCCTTGCGGCCGACAGTTAATGTTGGATAGTTCTGTATAGGTTAGATGTGCTTGAAAACTTTACTTCGATATCGCGTTTCAGAATCTAGTGCATTTCTGCGGCATTTGTATGGGAATCAGCCCAGCGCCATCTAGTGGTACAACTGTGAAGTAGGTAGGTCGCTGTAATTGGCAACTCTATTACGATGCCCTTGTAGTTCAGGCGATCGTAGTTAGAGGTCGCCACATTTTTCTATCATATCTTTTAATCTATACTACGAGTAATATTATAAAGAGGAAAGATTTGTTTGTTTGTTTGAATTGAATAGGCTCCGAATCTACTGGACCGATTTGAAAAATTCTTTCACCAATAGAATCCTGCATTATCCCTGATGAACATAGGCTATATTTTATCCCGGGAAAGGGAAGTTTTCCCGAGGGACCGCGGGTAACACCGCGGCGGACAGCTAGTATTATCAGATAGAGCTAAAACAAAGTCACTATTGTCCAAAAATTTATTTCAGTTGTGCATTGGAGCGTTTCTTCGAGTCCCACACTCACGGCATCCTCTGGTCTGTCCCTCACGCCGTGGCCGTGTGGCGCGTGGCGGGGGCTCCGCCCTTCTACATGATGGAGCCCCATGCTTGTGGGCCTACGGGGCTTAGGATTGATGCACAGGTATTGAGCTTAGTACACGCAGTGGAGACACGCATGCTAGTCATTTTGAGTTTTGTACGATTACTTTTGGTCTGCCTAACAAATTAAAATTACTTACCTACCTAACATTATCTGACGTAATTTGTAATTTTTATAGTGCTAATCCACACTTGGTATTTCATTAAGAAATGAAAAGTCTTATCAAAATTTTGCATTCCGACGGGATTCGAACCCGCATCGATCAGACGATCCTCCTAAAGCCGGAGTGCCTTACCGCTCGGCCACAGAATCCTACTTGCCGGTGTCCAAATTTTCGATAAGCTCATATTTTTCGGTTGAGCACCGATTAGCGCCATCTACACGTTCACTAGTGATGGGTTCGAATCCCGTCGGAATCCAAAATTTTGATAAGACTTTTCATTTCTTAATATCTGACGTGTTATTCATGTAATTAACTAAATAAATGATAATTATTATTACTAATTGCCTTATTCGCGTTCCATTTTTCGTCCGCTTGATGAACATTCGGATGCTTACCACCGCGATTTCTGACTTCAAGGGCCAATTTTTCGGTTGGAATATTTGATAGATAGATAGATAGAAAATACTTTATTGCACACCACATAATAAAAATAGACAAAAATGGAAAACTAAACAAAAAAACACAATGACATACAATCGGCGGTCTTATCGCTAAATAGCGATCTCTACCAGACAACCTGTGGATGGATAAATGGACAAATTGAAATATATATAGGGGTGTGGCTAGAGAAAGAATAGGTTTTGATCCTAGGTTAGGATCGTGATTCAACGTTTCAAAAATGGTCCCTTAAAGTCAGAAATCGTGGTGGGATACGAATATTCATCAAGCGAACGACAAATGGAACGCAATACGGGGCCTGGGTTCTTTTGAGTTTCGCGCTACGCCATTTGGTCTGTCTCATACTACATAATAATACGTCAGTCCAATTTGCATGTTATTAAAAGTATTTTCTCCTACAGGATGATGGTGCTGCTTGTGTGTTGACTTTCACATCAGCCAAGCTCATGGCTTTCGCGTTAGTTGAACATTCACTTGTAATGTACTTTAGATAGCCCATTTTTGACCATTTTTGACTTGCAACAAAGCGCATCAGCGAAATCATTTCATATGTCATGATTGCGCTGATGTCATGACCCTATAAATATATAATGACGACCTCTGTAGCGCAGTGGGCGAAGGCCCGCCTGTGACGCAAAGATTGCGGGATAAATGTTTGTATGATCTGCAAGTATTTATCTCGGGTGTAGGTGTTTCCTATTTATGTATAATATGTGTGTATTTACAAAGAAAAAGTATATAAGTTGTATACGAGTATTAGCGTCTTACCATAAAACGTGACATAAAGTTATTCCGGAGTGTAAACTGTCAAAATGTATGGTTATTCTTGATTTATTCGGTGGAATAACTTTATGTCACGTTTTATGGTAAGACGCTTAGTCATCTTAGTAGCCATAACGTGGATTATGATGTGGATTTATTTTTTGATTTATGAAAGTAATGATAACAAAATCTATCTATCGATAGTAAGAAGAGTAACGGATAGATATTGGAAACTAGCCTTTATAATGATACTTAGCTATCAAGGTATTGCCCCGTTCTGATGGGTTATTTATAAGAACAATTTATAGTTTATGTAAGCATAATGTAATTTTTCGAATTCACGAATAAATTATAAACAGATTCAAAAAAAAAAAAAAAAAAAATAACGCAAGCTCAGCTTACTTTGGGGCTAGATGATGCTGTGTGAAAAGTCCAGCATTATATTTATAGTCATGATTTCTATTCTCATTGACGTCGTCTTTCCTGTGGATATGATTAAGCTGAGGGTATGGTTTAGGTGCTACAAGCCTCCATCTCAAACAATGTCCCGGCACTAGCCGAGTGTAGGCATAGCCTTCCTGATAACAATACATCATCTTGTTTTTAAGTTTTTGTTCATTAGTTAGAAAATATTCTAGTTTTGTTATTTCCATTGATAAATATATTTTTACTTGACAGATACCTCCAGAATATCCCAGTAACTGAGCGCCCTAAGCACGAGTTTCAGTTATACGCGATGGCAGCAACAGTCCAGCCTATCAAGAAGCTGGGCGGAGTGGAACCGCCCTTGGTCAGAGCCCCGCCCGGCGTCAAACTAGTGCCTGCCACTAGTAAGGTTAGCTTTAACATGTTTAGTGCCTGTGAAGGGCACGTTATACTCTTGGTCCTGGCTATAGTTAAGCCATGACGGATGCCTAAAAACTCCGTAACTAGAGTTGATACGAACTCTGTTTTATCAGGTCGGTATAGACGGAGGCGCTCGTCGCGCTTCAGAAAAAGACAGAAAACATCCCCCGGGCTCCGCCACCTGCCTCGACGCACAGCGAGCCTCCGACCGGAGGGACAAGGAGCAAAGCAAGCTGAAAGGTACGCAAGCTAACACCAAAGTACGCAATGCATCACAGTAGTACGCAGTGTAACACTAGTACGCACAGCGTGCCTGCGACAGGAAGGACAAGGAGGAAAGCAAGCTGATAGGTACGCAAGATAACACCGAAGTACGTAGTGTATCACAGTAGTACGCAGTGTATCACAGTAGTACGCAGTATAACACTAGCACGCACAGCGAGCCTCCGACCGGAGAGGCAAGGAGCGAAGCAAGCTGAAAGGTACGCAATCTAACACCAAAGTACGCAGTGTATCACAGTAGTACGCAGTGTATCATAGTAGTACGCAGTGTAACATTAGTACGCACAGCCAGCCTTCGACTGGAGGGACAAGGAGCAACGCAAGCTGTAAGGTACGCAAGCTAACACCGTAGTACGCAGTGTTACACTAGTACACAGCGAGCCTCTGACCGGAGGGACAAGGAGTAACACGAACCTCCGACCGGAGGGATAAAGAGCAAAGCAAGCTGAAGTACGCCAACTAACATAGATCATCACGTTACAAAGGCACAGTACGCAGTGTGTATCACTGGAGTACGCAGAGTAACACAGCTTAGTACGCTGTTAAACATACACATCCCTACCATTTAAAATTTTTTTGTAGACATAAATAATGTTTAGTTATTACTCATTTTGGAGAAGCCACTGGCTCCTGAAATACAGTTTTTTAACTAGTTTGGGAGCCTATGGATTCAAAATACCTTGTACATGATTATTATGTCAATAAACGAAATTTTTACTTTTTACCTTTTTTCAAACACACATACTGTCATGTGGTCTCTTTCCTTAAAGTTGTACTACAAACTTTTTACATTCAAAACTTTAAAATTATTAGTAACGTCAATTGAAATTTCATTTTGTCAGTTTGAAATTATGTATTTATTGTAAAATTTCTCATAAATAATGTTTAATGGCATCAACGTCCAAAGACGAAGGTAAGATTAATAGAATGAATGAATAAACCAATGTGTTTTATTAAAAAAAAAAAAAAAACAATTTGCGTCAGCGACATTTTAGTCAGTGACAGTCACGTGTTAAGTCTATGTCTAATAGTAGCTCATGGTACGTCACCTGTTGTTCATTTAAAATGATTGTCCCCAGGTCAAAGGAACACGAGTGGCTGGCTTATCCTGAACGATGGCACTCAGTTCTTGTCGGCTCAGCACTCGATGGCTTGTAAGAAGTTCCCTTACGCGTCTAGGGGCAACCAGGTATGTTATAATAATAAATAATGCTGGACATTTCACACAGCATCATCTAGCCCCAAACTAAGCAAAGCTTGTACTATGGGAACCAGATAACTGATATACTACTTATATACTTTTTGTTTGTAAATACATACATATTATACATAGAAACACCCAGACCCAAGATAAATATTTGCAGATCATACAAACATTTATCCCGCGGCGGGCATCGAACCCGCAACCTGTTATCTTATGCCCGGTTTCTATATTCAACGGACATTCGTAGGTACGACTAGGCTACGACTCGTTTCCACATACAAAGTTTGACAGCTAACTTACCGCCGGTTTCTAGTTGTCAAACTTTTGTATGTAGGAACGAGTCGTAGCTCTTACCTACGACTGTCCGTTGAATATAGAAACCGGGGGTTAGTCGTTTTCACATAGGAACGGTTCCGTGCGCTCCAGGCTCTTTTATGATAATTTATGAAATTATTAAAAAGGATATTGTACAGGTCTTTCATTTTAAACTACACAGACAGGGTCTCATAAAGGTAAGCGTCCACAGGTCGGTATCGTACGCATCGGACGCATCGCATTTTTATTCTTTGTATAGAAAGTCAAATGTATTTGTACATGCCTCTGACTACCCCCATAGACATCTTCAAAGTATCTGGAATATAAAGATCTGAGAGAATGTCTATCGCGCCTTGGGGATACAGTCGTGACCATGTTTGTATTTTCTTACAATATATTATTATTTTTTGTCACAGGCTCTGTCGTGCTGTGTAATGGCGATTGCGATGTCGCGCGTACAAGATGTCTGCCGCTGGTGTAGTTCCACTTTAGACCAGGTTTGTTCATACATACATACATAAAAACCCCACAATAAAAGTATATATGGCGTGTTCCAGAGTAGACGTAGAAACGTGATATTCGTACAAAAAAGTTAGTAGACATAACTGGCAGTGAAATGGATCAGTTGAGTATAGATCGTTTTTACGACGATCCTTAGATAGCTCGACTGATTTTTTTTTTGTAATTTTATGTACATATTGTAGTAGCTTTGTTTCTGTAAATACTTAAATCAATTTAAAAAATTAATGTCTAAACATACAAACTTGACTTTAATTTTTTAATTTTTGGAAGTGTTAAACCAAGTAAAGTCAAGAAAAGTCTTATAAAATTTTTGATTCCGACGGGATTAGAACCCGCAACGATCAGACTATCCTCCTAAAGCTGGAGTGCCTTACCGCTCAGCCACGGAATCTGCAACCTTGATTCATTTTCTTTTGTATTTTTGGATGCTATATCTCAACAAATAAATACTCCATAACTATGAGCGCAGTTAGTGCAATAAAGATGGTCATCATAATGTTTCAGATCCTGGAGTCCGGAGACCAGCTGCACCAGGATAGCTACCTCCACTTCAGGCCACCCACACCCCTGCTGGCCATAGAACAGGTCAGATGAACAGATAACCAAAGGAATCATACAATCTTTATGATTTGATTTAAAAATATAGATACTAGCTTCTGCGCGTGGCTTCGCCCGCGTGGTACCAACATTTTGAATAGCCTATATGCTATTCCAGGTATCTACGCCTATACCAAGTTTCATCCAAATCGGTTCACTGGCTTAGGCGTGATTCATACACAAACATCCAAACATACTTACTAACTTTCAGATTTATTATATTATTAGGATTATATTTATCTACACTATAATATTATGAAAAGGACAGATTTCTATGTTTGTTTGCTTGAATTGAATAGGCTCCGAAACTACTGGACCAATTTAGAATCCTACATTATGCCCGATGAACATAGGCTATATTTTATCCCGGGGAAGTGAAGTTTCCCCGAGGGAACGCGGGTAACACCGCGGCGGACAGCTAGTGTATTTATAAACAAAAAGCTTCGAGAGCTATAAAAATATGTTAAGCGATTTCCTCAGATGGTTCCTTGCGTTGTTAATATTTTAATGTTATATTATTTATAACATTTATATTATTATTTTATTTATTTTATAAAAAAATTTTAATAAATATATATTATATTTATTACAATTTTTTTTCAATATTTAAGTATTCAAAAATGTAATTAGATTATTATTATTCTTTGTATAAGTTGGTAACATTTTGCATGCTGTTAGGCTAAACAAGGCTGTGCATATAATTTCCTCAAACATCTATTTATTGTTAACCCTTGTTTTGCAAAATAAATTAATTTGAATTTGAATTTATTTATTTATATTTTTCCTATGTACTTGTATGAATGAATAATTAATTTAATATAATGTTAAGATATAGACCAGAGTCTGAAATAAAAACTTTTTTTTATTTTATATTACAGGTGCTCCGTAAATTCTATACTCCGGGCAACTGCGTGTGTCGCGTGGTGGTGTACAAGGCTCGACACGGAGGGATCGTGGATTCAGATCTGCTCACACAGGTATGTGCTGACTGCTCACTTACAAGGGAACCGAAAATTTTGATCAGACTTTTCATTTCTCAATAATCACAAATTATCAGCTTTATTATTTTAGTAGGATGGGATAAGTATTAAGTCTCTTATATATATTTTTTGTAACTTTATAGTCCACACTTGGTATTTCATTAAGAAATGAAAAGTCTTATCAAAATTTTGGATTCCGACGGGATTCAAACCCGCAACGATCAGACGATCCTCCTAACGCCAGAGTGCCTTACCGCTCGGCCACGGAACCTTAGTCGTCGTAATCCAAATTTTGATAAGCTCATATTTATCGGTTGGTTTAATTTGGATTGTGACGACTAAGGTTAGGCACTCTGGCTTTAGGAGGATCGTCTGATCGTCGCGGGTTCGAATCCCGTCGGAATCCAAAATTTTTATGTCTTTTTTTTTATAAGTCACTTTTTTATTAATTAGGATCTAAAATGATCTTGACCTCCAGGTGACGGAGTTCTTCCGTGAAGAGAGATCTGGAGTATTCGTCGCCGGGAAGGGAGATGTGGCTGTCGCATTGTTTAGGACTCCGAGAGGTAACAGATTAAATTCTAACTTTTAATCTACACTAATATTATAAAGAGGAAATGAAATCAAATGAATGTTCTATCTATCTATTTGACGACCTCTGTGGCGCAGTGGGTGGAAGCCCGCTTGGGACGCAGAAGATTGCGGGTTCGATCTCCGCCGCAATGTTTGTATGATCTGCAAATATTGATGCAAATATTGAAATATTGATTGGTCTGGGCGTTTCTTTGTATAATATGTATGTATTTACAAACAAAAAGTATATAAGTAGTATATCAGTTATCTGGTTCCCATAGTACAAGCTTTGCTTAGTTTGGGGCTAGATGATGCTGTGTGCAATGTCCAGCATTATTTAATTTTGAAAATCGGTCCTCAATTCCTTTTTTTGACGTCGTTTAAAAAGGGCAGGGAGATGATGATGACATGTATCTATCTACATAATATGGGCATGTAATGAGAAGGGAAGAATGTCATGTAACTTTGAGAGTACTTGGTATGAATGTTGATGGATTCACGAGTAGAGGTAGGACAAAGAAAAGATGGATTGTGTGAAGGATGACATGAGTAAGAAAGGAGCGAGTGTTGAGATGACGGCTGATAGAGGAGAATGGAAGAACACATGTTGTGCCGACCCCACGTGTGGGACACGGGCAGGGAGATGATGATGATGGCACGTCCCGTCCTCAGGCTACTACATGTTCGACCCCGCGGACCGCGACCGCTACGGCCGCGCGGTGGCGCCCCCTTGTACGGGGAAAGCGAGGGCCTGCTTCTCCCAGTTCCCCAATGTTAGTATATTTTATATTGAATTGATTCAGGCGTGACTTTGCGGAAGTCCATTGTAAGATATTAAAAATGGTAAGGAAATATATAGTAACAATCCGCTAATCTATTCTCAAACAAAGGTTTCTTAAAACTAGTACTCACCCCAAAGCCTCTCAACCACCCACTAACCTCTGCCAAGCCTCCTACAACTTAGGCTCGACAATCTGGAACCGGAGTTGCACCGTGGCTTGGCAGAGGTTAGTGGGTGGTTGGGTGGCTTTGGGGTGAGTACTAGTTTTAAGAAACCTTTGTTTGAGAATAGATTAGCGGATTGTTACTATATATTTCCTTACCATTTTTAATATCTTAGTATATTTTTTGTTAGTCCTTTGTACAGTCCCGGCTATTTAAGTCGTTAAGCCATGACGGAGGCCTTAAGGCGGCCTAAAAACTCCGTCACCAGAGTTGGCTACTGACTCATACGAACTTACTCCATAATGTTTCAACCCATGTACAGGTCAACATGTCCAACAATGTTGTGGTATTTTTATTGATTTCGCCACTAGTTCAATGTGAAATCGATTTCCGCTTTTTGTTTTTAACCTACATCTAGTTTTAGTGTGATATTAATTTTAAAGTATGGAGTGTATACATTTTATTGTCCGTGACTGTACAAGAGCATCTAAACTTTGACGAGCCTCAGTTCTCTTTGACCGGCTCCCCACTGGAGCTTGACTTAGTTGTAAGATGGATCACCTAACAGAATGCTAGCCCCCAAACCGTGTTTGTTGCCCTGACTCCTCACGGCATTGGTCGCGCGAGAACAGCAGTAACATTAGTTCTAAGACTATTCTAAGTGATCCCAGCGGTCCTACTGAATAAATGCGTTTTGACTTTGACTTTGACTATACATCTGACGATCTCTGTAGTGGAGTGGGCGGAGGCCCGCGACGCAGAAGGTTGTGGGTTCGATCCCAAGGCGGGACCAATGTTTAATACAAGTATTTGTCTCAAGTCTGGGTGTTTCTGTTATATGTATGTACAATCAAAAAGTATATCAGTCTTGTAGTACCCATAACACAAGCTCTGCTTACTTTGGGGCTAGATGATGCTGTGTGAAAAGTCCAACATTATTTATATTGGACGCCAACTGGTCCACATACCTTGGGGCCTTTCAACCGACAGTTGTCAGATTGTTCTAAATAGGTTAGATGTGTTTGTAAACATCGTAAGCGCGATCTAGGATTCTAGGATTGTGATCTTGATCTTAGGAATAATCTAAAACTTGCGAGACATGATTTCGGCAACCTCTTTTTTTTTTTTTCATTAAATTTATCAACATTTTGACCTCGCTCTGTCTATCTCAATAATATCCGAATTATGGTTTCGCCGTTTTCTCGTGATCTTATTTGTCCCATTAGTATGTGGTTATGGTTTTTTTTTTTTACAAAATACTGCAAAGGCGTCTCAGCCGAACAAGATATTAAAATTATTAAAACTGTCCAAATAATATACATCTTTTAACCAGGTACAAACTTTGGTAGAAAAACTTGGGCCTAACATACCGCCGATTGTCAAAGAACAAGATGAGAAAGAGGTAAGTCAATATCTTTTTTTTTTGCTGGATTTCCCCCAATTACTGCAAAGAGAGTACTCGCCTCATCCAAGGTCGACACCATCAGTTCCACTTACCTTGGAGCCTTGCGGCTAATAGTCTATATCATTTATCAAAGCCCTTTATATCCCAGCCTTTTAATATTATAAACTAGCTACTGCATGCGGCTTCGCCTTCGTCGTACTGACATTTTGAATAGCCTGTATGCTCCAGGTCACTATCTACACCTATTCCAAGTTTCATCCAAATCAGTTCACTGGTTTATGTGAGACTAGAGATATCGAAGGGAGTAGTCACATGCACGTCTAGGTTAAAACTCGATTATATTATTTGTATAATGTGTTTCTTTATATAATATGTATGTATTTACAAAAAAGTATATAAGTAGTATATCAGTTATCTGGTTCCCATAGTACAAGCTTTGCTTAGTTTGGGGCTAGATGATGCTGTGTGAAATGTCCAGCATTATTTATTTATTTATTTTATTTATATATTTTTCAGGTTCTAGTAATAAAGGGGGATAAGAGCAAGGGAAGTGTTAAAGACGATGAAGACAAAGAGGTAAGTTGATTTGAAATCTTATACATTTTCCCCTATCTAATGGGCTCTATACAGGGTGTAAAAAGACGTCTACCGAAGCCGAAAGGGGTAGGTACAGCATCCCAACACACAACCAAATCCAAAAGGATTTTCCGAAAAAATCATTATATCCGGAGATAACAGCGTTTGAAGATTACTGTTTGCGTATGTTCTGGGCGCGTTGTTTACGTAAATTGCTGGATTTTGAGTTTTAACTGTTTTTTTCTTTTATAAATGAAATTATTAAGTATGGTCTTATTATGTTGTCATAGTAGTAAATAACCGAATATAAAATAAAATGACTAAGCTAAGTAAAAAAAAACTTCGCGTTTTTTTTTCGCTAAATATGTTTAGAATCATGGTCTGATTGCAACCCCTCAGTTTTCGGTAGTTGTCTTTTTACACCCTGTATATTCGGCGAAGACAGACGAATGCAGACGGTGAAGTGTCGATGTCTTTAAGCCATGACGGAGGCCTTAAGGCGGCCTAAAAACTCCGTCACCAGAGTTGGCCACTCATACGAAAAAATACGTTTACGTACCGCGCCTTATGTTTTTTGAATAGCAATCATGTTAACACAATACTTCCGTACTATTATAAATGCGAAAGTAAGTGGTGTCTGTCTGTTACCCATTCACGCCCAAACCGCTGTCAATTGTCATGGATAAAGGTTGTGTCCCAGGGAAGGACATAGGCTACTTTTTATCCCGAAAATATCCCGAGGGACCGCGGGTTACACCGCAGAAGGGCAACTAGTTATGTATGTAGGAAATTTTTGCCATGAAATGAAATAGACTTAGGGCTGGTTTCACCAAACTTTGGCTAACAGAGCGTTAGTTCAAATTTAGTAAGACAAATAAAAACGGATTAAGATTTTAACAGACCGTTACGATGTTTTGTGTTCTTTCCAAAGGAAATCTTCACTAACAAGCCGCTAAATCTAACCGCTGGTCGGCGGCCGGATAGCTCACTGACAGTTGACATCGTAGAAAGTTAAAAATACGTCACAACAACGTCCAAAATCATTGCAAAGTTCGCGCCGTAACCATAGCAACAGAAATAACAACGAAGTTTGAAGGAAAATTCCCTAACCGCGATTAACTAACCAGCTGTTAGATTGACTTTTGGTGAAACCAGCCCTAAAATGCATTAAGAAATGAAAAAAAAACACATAAGGAACGTGTAAATGGCGCTAACCGGTGCTTAACCGATAAAATATGAGCTTATCAAGAATTTCGAGTCTGACGTCAGGGTTCCGTGGCCGAGCGGTTGAAGGCACTCCGGCTTTGGGAGGATCGTCTGATCGTCGCGGGTTCCAATCCCGTTGGAATCGAAAATTTTGATAAGACTTCATTTCTTAATGAAATACCAAGTGTGGATTAACACTATAAAAAAATACAAAAAATACAGTCGAGTTTTAAAAACCTTTTCTCCCTCAGGTTCGCTTTGAAGAGCCGGCGCCATTCTCAATATACGGTATGGATGTGACTAGTCTACGTAGATTGAATCAACACGAGAAATAAACATTAGGACAAATTGTCTCTAGATTTTGTCTACTGGACACTAATACTTGACATGAACAAACCAACAACTTTGCACATTTTTTTTGTCTAGTTTCTCAGGACGAAAATAGCTGCGGCATGAAAAATCAACGAACAAAAAAACAATTTGTTTTTTGTTTTTGTTTCTCACGAGATGTGCAAAGTTTTGTTTGTTTGTTTTTTCTAGTGATTTTTAACTTGTGAATAGTTTCTGTTTCTAGGTAATAATTTCAATAAATAGTAAATATAGCGTGTGTGTAAACAGTCCTGACGCTGTTAACATGTTTAGGTAAATTACGATTGTAACATATCCCATATAGAATGGCTGAGCAAAATGTGATAAAATTTGTAAGTGTTTTGTAACCGCATTTCGTTAAAAAAATTGTAAAACCAAGAAATTTTGTAATAAAATTTTCAAAAAGATTTTGTTTTTTTCCTTGCCCTTATCCCGCTAGGTGGGGTCGGCACAGCATGTATTCTTCCTCCATTCACTCGTATCACTCGTCAACTGTTCATTCACTCCTTTGTCTCTTTAATTCATGTTCAACTAATTTGCATAATATAACTGCTAACTTCACGAATGCCTTTTGGTCTTACCTGGGAAGTAGCTAAATAGTAGATTGTTAGCCTAGGGTTGAAAAGAATCAATTCCCGAGGTAGTTAGATAGTCCCGAGTAGGAATTGATTCTTTTACCCGTGGCAAACACTCTACTTTTCATTTAGAATATGAGGAAATTTTTAATATTCAAGATATTAAAAATGGTAAGGAAATATATAGTAACAATCCGCTAATCTTTTTTTTTTCAATATCTTACAATTGACTTCCGCAAAGTCACGCCTGAATCAATTCAATATCTTTAATATTCAATTCAGTTCTTAGCCCAAAAGTCCGTCACCGATACATAGGTACTTAACAGATTTTAGTATCCCGCCAATTTGTGTTGACTTTTTAAATTTTAAATATGGAACTCGCGCTAAATTCACACTTGGCTGTTTAGAAAGTTATGCATGACATTTTTTAAATTATTTTTTTTTACATAAAACTCTTCACAGCTGACAGCAGTTCTATTTTTAAAGTTCATTCCGGCCCTAGGGTGAGAATGAATTCGTATGAGTTTTTCCCTCCCTATAACAAGAACGCAGAATTTTCCACCCAAAAATCAAATCAAAACAACACTACTTTCCGAGTATGAGAAATGAAAAACATGTTTTTTGCCTGAAAAGTTATTTTTGCAGTTATCCTTTTATTCCCCGGAGACGATATGTCGTGACGGTAATATCTAACGCTTTTTTTCTTCTAGCCCCCATCCGTCATACCGTCCGAAATGGAACTTCGTTCCAAAAATACTAGTGGAAAATTTTCTTAATAATTGTTCGACCCATTTGTTTACTATGACGTCATACCACAGGAAAAAACATGAGATCTTAAAACCACTGTTTTTTACTCGTTAAAGCAATCTTTTCTTTAGTTCAAGATCATTTGGAAACGATTGTTTTCTGAGACTCGTGGTCGTTCTTGATAGATCAAAGTTAGAAAGCATTTAACCTCTGCTTACTTTGGGGCTAGATGACGCTGTGTGAAAAGTCCAGCATTATTTATTTATTTATATTTATTCAGTAGGACCGCTGGGATGCGCTGGGGCGGCGATGGGCTTGCAACCTGTCACGTATGGAATACTAACTTCTGCAAGATGTGGGCATGTATCAAATATGTATTTGTACATGCCTCTGACTACCCCCTTAGACATCTTCAAAGGATCTGGAATATAAAGATCTAAGAGAATGTCTACCGCGCCTTGGGGATACAGTCGTGACCCTGTGTGTGAGGACCGCTGGGATCACTTAGAACAGTCTTAGAACTAATGTTACTCCTGTTCTTGCGCGACCAATACCGTGAGTCAGGGCAACAAACACGGTTTGGGGGCTAGCATTATTTAAGGTGATCCATCTTAAAACTAAAAGTCAAGCTCCAGTGGGGAGCCAGACAAAGAGAATTCGTCGAAGCTAAGCAACGTTTTAAACGGTCTGTAAATGGGTGACCGCTAGTGCCATTTTCATATGATAACCGTGCTTAATGTCGGTATTAAGTCGTGGGAGGCCTAAAAACTCCGTCACCAGAGTTGGCCGTTGACTCGAACTTTGAGATTTCGTGTGGTTTTATTTTTGTAACGAAAATAACCAGTTTCAAGATCACTGACACGACCGTTGGAAGTACTTTGTTACTTAATGGTAGGTACTGTCAGATTACCTACCTACCCTTTGTTATTAGTAAACGCAGGAGACATTAGCACAGGATCGTGGCGGATGGCACAAGCCAGTTACACGATGTGATTTCAGCCCATATGTTATTGTATTGCTCGGCAATTTTTCACGTGTAAACGCTCATCGTATGCAATCTGATAAAGTTAGCGCGACGTTCGTCGTCGCGTTCAATGACTGGGCTTAGCAAATTACACGAAAAAACGCATCGTGCTAGCTACAGTTGCTACTAATTTACACGATACGTTTTTTCATTTAAGACTGCCTTTATGAGTACCCACTTGCGTAAACCTACCGTAGATATGTACCTACCTGTTTTTAAGAAGAGAGTCAATCGGCGCCTTCTGGGTAGGCTCGCTCCAGCATATACCTCATTCTTGCCTATAAAGTCTCGAAGTCAAGAGCCAACCCATTCATCATAAAAAAACCTTACCTACCTAGGGTACCTAGTACCTACCAAAGAAAATTGATGTAAAATAAGGTCTAATTAAAGTGATATGTGAAGTTTATCTTATTTAAATTATCATCATCATCTCAGCCATCTATAGTCCACTGCTGATCTATAGACCCTGATTCTTCACGGTATTGGTCGCGAAGGAACAGGAGTAAAATCACCTAGTTTTAAGACGTTTCAAAGTGATCCCAGCGGTCCTACTGAATAAATGCTTTTTGACTTTGGCTTTACCAGATCGTCTTTCCATCTATGGGGGGCCGTCCTCTATCGATCTTGTGCAGCCTGCACCCAACGGCTCCCAGCAAGCTTTACCAGATCGTCTTTCCATCTATGGGGGGCCGTCCTCTATCGATCTTGTGCAGCCTGCACCCAACGGCTCCCGGCAACCTTTACCAGATCGTCTTTCCATCTATGGGGGGGCCGTCCTCTATCGATCTTGTGCAGCCTGCACCCAACGGCTCCCAGCAAGCTTTACCAGATCGTCTTTCCATCTATGGGGGGCCGTCCTCTATCGATCTTGTGCAGCCTGCACCCAACGGCTCCCAGCAACCTTTACCAGATCGTCTTTCCATCTATGGGGGCCGTCCTCTATCGATCTTGTGCAGCCTGCACCCAACGGCTCCCGGCAACCTTTACCAGATCGTCTTTCCATCTATGGGGGGCCGTCCTCTATCGATCTTGTGCAGCCTGCACCCAACGGCTCCCAGCAACCTTTACCAGATCGTCTTTCCATCTATGGGGGGCCGTCCTCTATCGATCTTGTGCAGCCTGCACCCAACGGCTCCCGGCAACCTTTACCAGATCGTCTTTCCATCTATGGGAGGCCGTCCTCTATCGATCTTGTGCAGCCTGCACCCAACGGCTCCCAGCAACCTTTACCAGATCGTCTTTCCATCTATGGGGGGCCGTCCTCTATCGATCTTGTGCAGCCTGCACCCAACGGCTCCCAGCAACCTTTACCAGATCGTCTTTCCATCTATGGGGGGCCGTCCTCTATCGATCTTGTGCAGCCTGCACCCAACGGCTCCCAGCAACCTTTACCAGATCGTCTTTCCATCTATGGGGGGCCGTCCTCTATCGATCTTGTGCAGCCTGCACCCAACGGCTCCCAGCAACCTTTACCAGATCGTCTTTCCATCTATGGGGGGCCGTCCTCTATCGATCTTGTGCAGCCTGCACCCAACGGCTCCCAGCAACCTTTACCAGATCGACTTTCCTTCTAGTGGGGGGCCGTCCTCTATCGATCTTGTGCAGCCTGCACCCAACGCTGCAAAAACTGCTAGTTCTGTTCCCCTATGCATAGTCATACTTTAGTGGAATGTCCCAGTCACTAGTATCCGAGTACAAGATGCACACAGTAACAAATCTGCACACAATTAAGACACCTATTTCTGTAGGTCGCATATACCTACCTACCTATACAAAATGCACAAATAATGCAAATCACAGATCGTTGTGCAAATCAATAGAATTATATGCAATGATTATGCACGTGTTTGGTTTGATTGCTGTTGCAAAATTCATTTGAAGGTTTTAATACCTACTATAGACTCAAAAGCATTAAATCTTTAAGCTCTTTACCTACACAGTTCTGTTTAAGGTGGCCCCTAACCTACAATAATATTGTACAATACATTTTATTGTACAATATGATTGAAAGACGCTTTGAATCCAAATGATCCATTACGACGACCTCTGTAGCGCAGTGGGCGAAGGCCTGCCTGCGACGCAAGAGGTTGCAAGTTCGATCCCCGCGGCGGGACCAATGTTTGTATGATCTACAAATATTTGTCTCAGGTCTGGGTGTCTGGGTTCTATGTATAATATGTGTGTATTTACAAACAAAAAGTATTTAAGTAGTATATCAGTCATCTTAGTAGGTACCCATAACACAAGCTCCGCTTACTTTGGGGCTAGATGATGCTGTGTGAAAAGTCCAGCATTATTTATATTTATTTATTATTTTATTATATTTGCGAGCCCGGAAACCAAAAATGATTTCGTAATAAAAAAAATTAGACGTAAATTGGTATAGAATCGCTGAAGCGAGCGGCAATTTTTTATTCGAACTAATGTTATTTTATTTTGCTACCTTGCGCGGGTTTCAGGAACCAGCTAGAAACTAAAATATTTTTTTTTTTGGCGTTTATTTTACCTGGTAATTTAGAAGTTTCAGTTGTAACGCAAGTAGATGGCGCTGCTAATTTTGACCGATTTCTAGATCGCGCTATCGTTGCGTTTTTGCAAAGTTTACCTTAGCTCAAAATTCTTAGCTCATTTCGTTTGAATAATTATTTCAAAGTTCGCTTTTTCTTTTGGTTGGTGTTTGGATTTTTGGATATTATTTACGTTGATTGAAGTCTGTCTGTCTGTTGAACATTATAAAAGATACTAGCTGACCCGCGCAACTTCGTCTGCGCAATATTAGGAACAAAGTACAGGAGTTTTGAGTGAATCGAGAGTATAATCATATTTTTTTTATATTTATGTTTCTCTCAAAAATCCAATAATAGATAGAGGTAGGTAGGGAAAATCTTATTAAGATTTTAAGATAAGATTTTCCCTACCTCTATCTATTATGGGATTCTTGAGAGAAACATAAATATAAAAAAAATATTATTATCATAACAAGCGACGGAGTTTTATATTTTGTATATACCTACTCTCGATTCACTCAAAACTCCTCTACTTTGTTCCTAATAATGCGCAGACGAAGTTGCGCGGGTCAGCTAGTTTTATTATAAAAACTAGGAGCCCTAGTCCAGCAGTGGACTGCTATAGGCTGATGATGATAGGGCCCGCATATTACCAAAGTATAGGCACATAGGTATGTAGTACGTAATCAATGAAAATATAACACGAAGTTATGTAGGGAAGGAGGTAAACTTGAGAGATAGAAGCCGTAAAAATAAAATGTCATAATCTCATTGAGATTTGCGAAACAAAACTTGTATCGTAGCCATATTTAGGTACTTCGCAATACCTGTAGGTTAACAGGTAGGTCTTAATTAAACCCATCAAGTGTCAGGTCAAGAGGAACAAGTTGATTTTGGTATTTCGCTAAAAATGGACCTTTGACCGACCTGATTTTTATAAAGGTTTATGTGTGTAATGCTCCATAATTACGTTAAAACAAAGAAAAACAGTTTCGGGGCAGTGGTCCAACTGCTCTGTCCAATTAGTTGGACTACTACAGGTCTGTCAGCCTGTTATGGCAACACCATAAAAAATTAAAATTGTTTTAATTGGACCTGGGAACTGTACTATGGTGTCGTGGTCCAACTGCAAAGATAGTTGAACCACGGCCCCTAGTAAAGGCCGGCCCCTTGATTACGGATCTCGCGACAGGCGTAATCTCGCAATTACTGCTGTCAAACTTGTGTTAAATGGACGTAGATTAGCGTTAAGGAAGCAATCCACACTCATGTCGAGTCAAAATTGTATTTAACTCAATTTCGACATGAGTGTGGATTGGTTTCTTTACCCATAACTACGTCCGTTTAACACAAGTTTGACAGCAGTGACTGCGAGATTAGCCTGTCGCGAGATCCGTAATCAAGGGGCCGTAGTCCAACTAATTGGACAGAGCAGTTGGACCACTGCCCCGAAACGAGAAAAACGACTTCAATGTTGTACTGCGTAACAAGACAGAATGATTCTTTACCGACTTCAAATATAATATAATTTATTAATTGAATACTGTAAATAATAATTGCATGTGTATATTCCTGTTTTTCTCTTTTTAGTGTAGGTACATAGAAGGTTCTTAGTGTCTGTTTGTGTTATGTGAAGTCGGTTCAATTTTTTTAGAATTAGAAAACTGTAAGATTATTTGAAGAAAAAAACAATAATTTTGTCAGAAAATGTCTGCCGTAACAGTATGAAAATATATGAGCTAGACATGATTTAGATGACATCCTATTAAATTAATTCATTATTTAAATTAATTTAAATGTCTAGGTTTAGGATAGCAAGTACTTTAAAGGTTTCCTGTCAATGTCACCTTCCCAAAAGCAATTTAAAATTCGCATTTTTATTATTTTATGAGATATTATATAATTTTTATTCATTATTCAAGATTAGATTGTTGATTTAACGATTGAAAATGTATGTTGCATAAAATACCCAATAAAACATATTTTTTGCTAAGAAAATAAACTTCCTGAACCTAATAGTTGAATAAATACAATTTTAACGAATTCTCCACCTTCCTTGTAGGTACTTATGTTCCCACATAACAATAATTTACCTACATTACGTATTTGACTTTAATTTTAATGATGGACGAAAATAAAAATACCCAAGTACCTAGGTACCAACCTTGTTTTCCATGGGAATAAATAAAATAAAGAGACAGAACACCAGGTAGACCACCAGCCAGATGGTCTGATGATATTGTGGCGGTAGCAGGAAGGCAATGGATTCGACTGGCGCAGGATCGGAAGGAGCGGCCTGAAAATGAGGAGGCCTATACTCAGCAGCGGGTAGATGTGGGCTGATTAGGCACTGTGTACCTATTAGGTACCTATATCTAGCACTCGATTATGTAGTATTTCAATTACAAAGTCTTGATGAACAAAGTAACAGGCAAACAGTTAAGAATTTAGGTAAAAAGCTTAATGATACATGTATTTACATAAATTATATTTTATTTATAGTGTCACTAAATTGGACAGTATTAATGCGTGTTTGTGACGCACTAGAATTCTCAGGTTAGGAAGTTAAAATTAAACAGCTAAACCAACAAATAAATTAAAAAAATATTGATGTACATACTTTACATACATACATACATAAAATCACGCCTCTTTCCCAAAGGGGTAGGCAGAGACCACGGATCTCCACTCGGTACGCTACGCTACAAATATTGATGTAGGTAATTATTATTTTTTGTTTTGTTATGAAAATCCCGAGAAAATCAATAAAGACTATCCTTTCAATTGATTGTTGCTTGTTGTATAACTTAGTCCATTCGAGCGTGCGACGACGTGATGTAGTTGCGCTGCGATTGGTGAAACGACTGTTCTTGAAAATGTTATGCAACATGTCCTAAAAATCAATAAAAGATAAATTAAGTAAAAACTTAAATTAGCTTAGGAATTAAATTGATACGGTCAAACGTCTATTTACAACCCAAAAATGAGGCCTTGTCAGTTTGTGTAGTTTAAAATGAAAGACCCTGTATAATCTAAAATCTTGGGTTTTAATTCGGTAGTGCACCAATTCAGTAGGTAATTTGTTGTTTCCATAAAATCTAAGTAAAAGTTTAAAAGCATTGTGTAAAGTGCATGAAAGGCTCTTTGAGGCGCGCCTAATCACTCAGAAGAATCAGCAGAAGGTTGCGGGTTCGATCCCCGCCGCGGGATAAATGTTTGTATGATCTGCATATATTTATCTCTGGTCTGGGTGTTTCTATGTATAATATCCTCCTGGTCTGGGTGTTTCTATGTAGTAGGTATAATATATGTCCTGTTATTTACAAACAAAAAGTATTTAAGTAGTTTAACAGTTATCTGGTTCCCAAAGTACCTACAAGCTATGCATAGTTTGGGGCTAGATGATGCTGTGTGAAAAGTCCAGCATTATTATTATTAAACAGAGAAAGACAGAGACCAATGGAAAGAGCTGGAGGAGGCCTTTACCCGTAAGGGGTCTTAAATAATAAGTTTATATTACTTTTTTTTCTCACTTTTTAGTATTTAATTTTATTAACCTACTTATATTTAAGTAATAAACAGGCTTTTTTATTTTATTTTATTATTATCTTCTACTATATAAAAATAAGTCGGGTTTCCCTTCCTGACGCTATAACTCCAGAACGCACGAACCGATTTCCACGGTTTTGCATTCGTTGGAAAGGTCTCGGGCTCCGTGAGGTTTGTAGCAAAGAAAATTCAGGAAAAATCTGGTGGCATCTGGTGGCGAAACGGAGTTCGCTGGGTTTGCTAGTTATTATAAAAAAAGTCTAAAAAAACAGCAGCACACTGGAAGTGCCGCCAGAAGTTGAAAACTTGAACAATTACGTGTCGTCGGGTATTTTTAGAATCGTCAGGAAATATTATTGTGCAGGAAATACTTTTGAATGAAGTGTTTTTTAAAACAATTAAAACTGACGCTGTTTGCGAGTAACCGCGCGGATATAGAGGTGTCGGTAACGCCGTCGCAAGTTTAATGGTTTTTCCCGTCTCACCATTTTAAGAAGTTAGAGGAGATTGTTCAAATGCGGTCGATGAAGCTAGAGCGATACTGTCGTGGCATTTCAGTAGAGATGCCTCATCTACATCCCTGTGCAAAGGGGCATCAAAATCTGACTGGCCAGTTTTGAGATATACGGGCTTGAGTTTTGACACTGGGTCGTAAGGGCAGGTTAACCGTTCTAGTTACAGGAAAACGTTCCTAGGAGACCATCCATAACTTTTTGGGAAATTCTAAACTGCATTCACAGATTTTTGAATTTACAATCCGCCCTTACCCCCCCTCAAAAATCCACCCTCTATATCTCAAAACTGCCGGGACAGATTTTGATGCCCCTTTGCACAAGGATGTAGATGAGGCATCTCTACTGAAATACCAAGACAGTATCGCTCTAGCTTCATAGACCACGTCCCATACAACTTTGAACAGTCTTGTTTAGTAGGTAGGTACATAAAAATATAGTGATTAATCGGTATAAAAATAGATTTGCCTATGCGGTTCAAGGTCCATGGTTTTTTGAACTTACGTACTAAATATAAATAAGCAGGTGCCTATAATGTTATTATTGAAGTTAATTATGTTTTTTATTTCATCTCCTAAGATGATAACCGGTTCGAATCTAGTTTAAGGCGAAGTAAGCTCTGGCTTCCGCCGCGCTCGCCACCCTCCTAGCCCCCTAGGCCGTCTGAAGGTGTGCTGGCCAGCCCGCGCACTATTACACTGAACGTTATTTATAAATGTATTTTTTGCTACAAAATAATCATGATCATCATCATCCACAACCTGACTTTGCCCACTGCTGGGTATAGGCCTCTCTTTGTATATGCCACTTTTTACGGTCTCGTGCTAACCTCATCCAGGTTACAAAATAATACTCCTTGGGAATAAAATATTTTGTAAACTAAATTTAAAATTTTCTAAAATTTAAACAACCAGCAAATGAAACTGCTTTTTGAAGATTTAGAGGTATCTTTGTGATTTTTTTCTATCGAGTCAAATTATGTCAATCGTGTTTCGACTCTCGTCCCCCCCTGTGACCTCGGAAAAAACTTTACTGTCGTAGTATTCAAGTTAGACAATAAAGCCGCTGGCCTGGAAAGGTGCTACTTGGCCAAATATTGACTTGTACTATGTATAAGTATTTGTTTAAACTTAAGTAGTACGTACAAAGACAGATACGAACTATAAGGGTGGTCGCACAGTCCAGCCGAGTCTAACGCGCGGAACTGTCAATTCAATAGAGAAAATGCTGCTGACGTCAGAAGCGAGCCGCATTTTCTGACGTCATCAGCATTTTTGTATAGAAAAATGACTGCGGCGCGTACGGCGCGGACAGTGTGCGATCAGGTTTATAGTTCATGTGTGCGACAAGGACAGGAAAGACACGTTTATTTCAATGTGGCAAGACATTTATACAGGGTGTAAAAAGACAACTACCGAAAACTGAGAGGTTGCAATCAGACCATGATTCTAAACGTATTTAGCGAAAAAAACGCTAAAAAATTTTTGACTTACCTATACGTCATTTTATGTTACTTTTGGTTATTTACTACTACGAGTGTTACCAAATAATAAGATCATACATAGGTACCTAATAATTTCATTTATAAAAGAAAAAAACAGTTAAAACTCAAAATCCAGCAATCGACGTAAAAAACGCACCCAGTAATACGCAAATAGTAATCTTCAAACGCGGTTTTCTCCGGATATAATGATTTTTTCGGAAAATCCTTTTGGATTTGGTTGTGTGTTGGGATGCTGTACCCTTTCGGCTTCGGTAGATGCCTTTTTTCACCCTGTATTAGGTCTAATAATTCGTTAAAAGATAGGAAATGTACCGTACCTTGCAGACACCTGTTTCTTGATAAAACTTCACGTGAAGGTGATTATGTGAATTGCTTTATGGAAAAACCGACAGCTGGTGTAAACTAAATGGCATTTTTTTTATCATTTTTTGGGGATTCGTGCCTCAAAAGGTAGTAAGTATAATTTACCTACTAATAATACTAATATAAAATGAAATGAATGAACACTTTATTGTAAATAATAACAAATAATGCTGGACATTTCACACAGCATCATCTAGCCCCGAACTAAGCAAAGCTTGTACTATGGGAACCAGATAACTGTTAAACTACTTATATACTTTTTGTTTGTAAATACATACATATTATACATAGAAACACCCAGACCCGAGATAAATATTTGCAGATCATACAAACATTTATCCCGCGGCGGGGATCGAACCCGCAACCTTCTGCGTCCCAAGCGGGCTTTCACCCACAGAGACTTCATTATGGCAATCACATGATTGATAATTATACTAGTACTACTTATAGGTAGGTACTTTTTTTAAACACTATGTACCTTACCTACTTAGGTAACATTTTGTAGACAGAACCCTCAGGACGCAAATCTGGCTGACAGTTCCTTTATTTAAATCTTGTTGTTATTCTATGAAACCTGTTATTCCAATCTTAAAAGATTATTCATTTTTATAACCGATAAAAATGAATAGGTAATCTTTTCATCAGTAACATTATACTGTTTATATTTTGTTCCTTTTTTTCCTTGTCGTGTAACTTCTGGAACGACCAAGGTATTGGTCTCGAAAGAACAGGAGCAGAATTTAGTGATCCCAGCGGTCCTACTGAATAAAATTACCTAAATGCTTTATGAATCTGACTTTGACTTTGTGCTGTGCTCATGATTACATTATCATTATCTATACTAATGTACACTAATATTATAAAGAGGAAAGATTTGTTTGTTTGAAATGAATAGGCTCCGAAACTACTGGACCGATTTGAAAAATTCTTTCACCAATAGAATCCCACATTATCCCCGATGAACATACACATATTTTTTTGTTTTATGCCTTTTTGCCTTCCTTTAATCCAGTTCATCCTAAGGTTGTCTGGAAGAAATCGCTCACAGCGATAAGACCGCCCATTGTACTTCGCTTTAAATGTTTTCTTGTATCTTTGTTTGTATTTTGTAATGTCCATGTGGTGTACAATAAAGTATTTTCTATCTTCTATCTATATTTTATCCCGGGGAACTGAAGTTTTCCCGAGGGATCGCGGGTAACACCGCGGCCTGTAAGTTATGACGCGGTTTATCCCGAGGGAATTCCGGGATGAAAAGTGGCATATACTCGTACTAAGGTATATTAAGTATACCTAATCTTCCAGTGAAAGTCCCATTAAAATCGGTTCAGCCGTTCAAAACGTTATGCAAACCGCCCTTAAGAGCAAAAACATCCATCACTACAGTTGTACTTTAAAGTTTAAAATGATAAAAATAACTTTATATCAAAATGCCGCAATATGGGAGTTGTCCGACCGCGAGCGATGAGCGAGAGCGAAGGCGACCGGCGTAAAGCGAGTGACGCGAACCACGCGTGCGTGACTCGCGAGAGTCAATGTAAAATGTCAAATTAAAGGGTCTTTCATTTTAAACTATATTCAGGAATTGGGTTCATCAAATAAATAAAAAAATATTTTTGTAATGTTTTTTTTTGTTATGTTATGAAAATCTCGAGAAAATCGATAAAGACTATCCTTTTAATTGATTGTTGCTTCTTGTATAACTTAGTCCATTCGAGCGTGCGACGTGATGTTGCTGCGCTGTGATTGGTTAACGTATGTTCTCCTTGAAAATGTTATGGAACATGTCATAAAAAATCAATAAAAGATATTTTTTTAAAGTGAAAACTAAAATCGGCTTAGGAATTAAATTAATACGTTGAAACGTCTATTTACAACCGAAAAATGAAGCCCTGTCAGTTTGTGTAGTTAAGAATGAAAGACCTACGATTTTGACGACACGCGCCAGTCTTAAGCTAGAAAGATACTATCGGACGCGGCTTACGGACGCGACTGATAAGTATGCACAGTACAAAAACATCCAGCGCGCCAGATCGTTGTCGGACGTCCGAAAGCTCAAGGACACGTCCGCGACTTACGTCCGATAGTTTGCACAGCGAGCGTGTACTGCACAATCATTATCCAGATTGCGGCTGTCAGCCGCGTTCGTAAGCCGCGTCCGATGGTATGTTTCGAGCTTTAGACGCGTGAACACGTTCTAAAGCAAAGTCCGTATAAGGTTTAATATTAGTCTTAAAATGACACAAAAATCTGAATCTATGTAGGTATATGCACACTTTTTAAATTATAAGTTTTTCTTTGTTTGTTTGTTAGTTAATCAATTATATTGTACCTAATTGCCAGTTGGCTTTTGTACTTTTCTCTTTCTTCTGTGTTCACTGTTGGTACCTTTTTTTGTAAAAAAAATTGTTGTGTACAGCTGCGAATAAACGTATGTCTATGTCTATGTATATTTAAAACTAGCTGTCCGTCGCGGTGCTACCCGCGTTTCCTCGGGTAAACTTCACTTTCCCGGGATAAACTAAAAAAAAAAAATGTTTCGGAGCCTATTCAATTCAAACAAACAAATCTTTCCTCTTTATAATATTAGTGTAAATTTAATTGTCCTTTTTTTGTGCGAGGAAATATTTGATAGCTAATCGTTTGCTCGCTCGTGGTGTAAAAGGATGACAGAATGGTGGCCTAGAACTGGCAAGAGAAGTGTCGGACGTCCGGCAGCGAGATGGGCGAACGACATTATTAACGTCGTAGGCCGACAGTGGCTCAGGCTGGCACAGGACCGGGAAGAATGGCAAAAGCAGAGGGAGGCCTATACCCAGCAGTGGGTGAAGTCGGGCTGCGGATGATGATGATGATGAATCGTTTGCTCGCCCACAGTCGGACATATAAAAGACGAAAATACATCTGGCATTCTAAAGTTATTGTTTTGCGGTCAGAAAAAATAATAAATGGAAAAGTTTTAAAGTCCAGTTTTTATTTTTTCAACAAGTTACGGTAAAGTTCAATTTTATTTTGATTTTGGTTTTTTATTAAGTAGTTAATTATATAATTTATTTTACATAGCGGCCCTTATGTACGGTCTGCCAACATTGCCTATGCCACTCTTGGACTGTAGATACCTAATTATTTTAATAGATATATTATAACTTTATTGCACACCATAAAAAGTAACACAAACATAAATAAAAAGCCTCTATAACAAAAAAGTGTAACAAAGGGTGACCTTATCGCTAAAAACGATCTCTTCCTGGTAACCTATGTATGGACAGGACAGAAATTACCAGAAAAGGACGTTGGCGTACAAAAAAATAAATTAATTAAAAGAGAAGTGATTATTAAATATAAAAGAAATAATGCTGGACTGTTCACACAGCATCATCTAGCCCCAAAGTAAGCAGAGCTTGTGTTATGGGTACTAAGATGACTGATATACTACTTATATACTTTTTGTTCGTAAATACATACATATTATACATAGAAAACACCCAGACTCGAGACTAATACTTGGATTTGATTCTATATTATTGCTTTATTTCAATTTATTTATATAGAGACCTCCGTACATCTTCTAATTTAAGGATTTACTTGTTGGTACAACTGATGAATTCCTCTCCATCTAGCTTTTTCCAGCCCTCCTAGCCATGTCACAAATCGCAATAGAATAGAAATCAAACCGAAAGATAACGATGAGACTTCACCTGCGTCTTACGGCATTTAATTGCCAAAACTGCATACATTTTATAAAAGTTATGGCGGCACGTGAGTTCCTGGCTGGTAAATCTTCAGTTTGACATTATGCCAAGAACTTACGTGCCGCGACACTTGACATAAAATGTAGGCAGTTTTTGCAATATTGCCAGTAGGCGCAGGGATAGTCTCAGCGTTATCTGTCAATTTCTATTCCATTTTTATTTGTAAGTTCTCATCAGGAACCATCTGGCACAAGTACTTCGTACTTAAAAGAAGGTTCCAACCCTGGTTTAAATTGTAACCCTTGGTTAATGAAATAAACTATTTTTGATTTTGATTTTGATTTTTTGAAGTTCTAGTTTAAGCCCACGACCTCAAGATGGAAAACTGAGGCACTATCTAGCCAATTCTAATTAGATATACGTACCTACGTTCAACGGATCCAGGTATTTTTGAAGTTAAGCATTTCAGCTGTATTTTGTAGTATATAAGGTGTGCATTGTTTTTTTTTTTTTTTTTTTTTTTATTAACCTATACTTTCCCACTGCTGGGCAAAGGTCTCCCCCAATTGTTTCCATCTATCACGGTCTTCTGCCACGTCCCACCAGTCCTCTTGAAAGGCATCCAGGTCGTCACGCCAACGTTTCCTTGGCCTGCCCCGGCTTCGTCGCCCATCTGCAGGCACCCATGGCGTGACAATCCCTGCCCACCTTTCACCATCCATACGACTCACGTGCCCCGCCCAGCTCCATTTTAAGTTTGCAGATTTTTCACCCACATCTGCAATCCCAGTTTTTGCCCGAAGAGTGGAGTTCCTGACTCTGTCGGTTCTCTTCACACCTAACACGCTGCGTTCCATAGCTCTTTGGCAGACCTTGAGTTTGGACTTCTGCGCCTCGGTTAAAGACCATGTTTGGGCACCATAGGTAAGGACAGGCAGAATACACATATCGATGAGTTTTCGCTTAAGGCACAGTGGAAGGTTTCCCTTCATTAGCGTTTTCATGGACCAGAAGCTCCTCCAGGCGTTTTCGACGCGACGGTCTATTTCTTTGTCCTGCCTGTTATTGAAGGAGACTATCTGGCCCAGATAGATATACTCATCGACATATCGTAGTTCTTGCCCATCCACCTCGATCTTATATTTGGTGCTGTTAGTCATGGTCTGTGTCTTTAACCGATTCATCTGAAGTCCAACCTCCAGGCCCGCCGTATTTAGCTCTACGAGCATGTTCTGGAGCTCTTTTGCAGTTGGGGCGAAAAGAACAATATCATCGGCGAAGCGCAAATTTGTAAGCTTCTTGTCTCCGATTGTAATGCCTTTTGTCTCCCAGGATCGTGCTAGTGTTTTAAAAACCTCTTCCAGGGTGCTTGTAAATAATTTGGGGGAGAGTGGGTCGCCCTGTTTCACGCCTTTATCAATAGTAAAATGTGGTCCAGGTGTTGTTAGTTTTATGTTTGCTGTACTGTTATTATAGATAATTTTAATAAGGTTTATGTATGTTTTATTTATATTTTGGTTTTTAAGGGCTTCAAAAATTGCGGAATGTTTAACACTATCAAAAGCCTTCGTGTAGTCCACGAAGGCTAAATAGAGAGGTTTGTTGTACTCGTGATATTTTTCTAATATTTGGTTGAGTGCGTGAAGGTGGTCGGTGGTGGAGAATCCCGGGCGAAATCCGGCCTGTTCGGAGGGTTGGTGATCGTCCAGTTGACTATCTATCCTGTTTTGTAAAATTTTTATAAAAAGTTTGTAAATATGTGATATTAAGCTAATGGGTCTAAAGTTATTAATATTACTTTTATCGCCTTTTTTATGGAGGAGTACAATGTTTGAGTGGCACATGCTAGATGGTATTTTGCCCGTATTTAAAATGGAGTTAAAGAAATTGGTTAGATGTGGTAAAAGTGCCGGTGAACCAATCTTTAAAGCTTCTGATGTTATTTCATCCTCTCCAGGGCTTTTGTCGTATTTCATAGTTTTGAGTGCCTCGTAAACTTCTTTTCCTGTTATAAAAGCAATGTTATTGTCAAAGGAATAAGATTCACTAATTGGATTTTTTGTGTGGTCTGAATACAGATTTTCATAAAAGTTGGTACAAATATCAATGATTTTAGATCGGCTGCTATGTTTCTTTCCGTGCTCATCTTGCAAACTGTTAATCCAAACTTTTCCTCTACTGATTCCTTGCTTTGCTGTTCTCAAGGATCTATTTCTTTCAAGTGCTGTTTGAACAAGATGACAGTTTAGATTTCTCAGATCATTCCTAACACTACGCTTAACTTGTTTATCTATTTTCCTGTATTCTATGGAGCCTATTTTCATCTCTGTTCTTTTGTTTATAAGAGTTTGTGTATTTTTGGTGAGTTTGCAATTTTTATCTTTAGGTTTTTTTACATTTTTGCTACTAATTTCTATAGCTTTTTTTATGATTGAATACTGGTCGTTAACATTATCTACTTCTTCAATTTTTAGATTTTTAAACGAGTTTGACAAATGTAAATTAAACTGTTCTGCATTATTGAAAAGAATGTGTCTTGATATTTTTTTAATTTTGCTAGAAAATATTTTAGCTCGGTGAACTTTAAAGTTAAATTTTACTTTAGCACGGATCGGTCTGTGGTCTGAACTGAATTTGATTTTGTTTATTACGCCTACGTCCTTAATTAATTCTTTATCGGAACATAAAACGAAATCAATCTCGTTCTTCACATTACCCCCAGGCGATGTCCATGTCCAACGCCTATTTAATTTTTTACAGAAAAAGCTATTAGCTAGACTCAGTTGTTGACCAAAAGCAAATTGCAAAAGTCTAGTTCCTCGTTCATTTCGATCCCCAAGACCATATTTTCCGAGTATTTGTCCATTATCATTGGGTTGTCGGATACCTACCTTCGCGTTAAAGTCGCCAAGGACTAGATTCCAGGTTCCACGATTCTCATCACATGCGCGGTTAAGCAGGTCATAAAAATCTTCGATGTCTTCATCAGATGATGCAGATGTATGGGCATATGTCTGAATGAGAGTGATGGTTTTGTTTGGTGTCACCTGGAATCTCAAAACAGCTATGCGTTCAGAGTAGCCTCTGAATTCTATAATATTATTTTTCCACTTCTTAGAGACCAAAAATCCTACACCGTAGAGACCTTGGGTCTCCCCGAAGTGAAAAAATATAGCATCGTCTCGTTCGATGGTTTGCTCACCAAACCGCCTAACTTCTGCCAGGCCTAAAATGTCCCATTTTATGTCTATGAGGGCATTTTCCAGTTCTATGAGACGGTCGTCGCTCATAAGTGTTTTAACATTATATGTTAAAATGTTAAGGGTATCGGAATCCAGAATAGCGTTTGCCGTTGTCGTTTGACGGTGGGACGTCACCCGGGGATTCTTCGCACCCCTGACCCCAGGGCCGGCATGGCGCCCGTCAACGCCAGCACGGCCGCTGGAGACGCCGGGCACTTGGGGCCTTGGTTGTGTAGTTCTATCCATAATTGGGGGGTTTAGACCATAACCCACCACGCTGGTCTAGTGCGGGTTGGTGGGTAGGGCGCCAGAGCCTCGTTTGTTATTCGGCAGGGTGTACCGCGAGCAGGTGAGGTTGGCTTGGGCTCCTGAGATGTAATTTGTGTGCATTGTACAATAAAGTATTTTCATTCATTCATTCATTCATTTCGATGCGGAACACAATTTTGTATGAAAAAGAGCTGCGCAGTCAAACTAGCTTCACGAATGCCTACACTAACGGAAGATCGGAAGGTACGATTCCGTTGCTATTTTTAGAAACGGCTGCATACATTTCAAACATTTTGGTAATGACGTCCGTGTTTTTGTTTGACGTCATGGGTTAATCCGGTTATTAAATTTTACCGCGGCCCGATTTCAAAAAATAAAATAAAAATGATTAGGTATTTGGACATTCTCTTTAGGTGAGGCCAAATGATTGTAGTTTTTTGAGTTGTGAGCCGCGAAAAATGAAAAAAAAAAACAAAATTACTGTACCTGGTGCATTTACATACTATGCGATTTCAACCCACACGGCATGTGATCTAAAATGTATTTTTTGTAGGCACACAAAAACTTGAGCTTGAAATCTAATTTAGCATATGTAATAACATAGGCGAATCATTATGCGAGGCTAACGACTCAAAAAAGCTAATCGCAAATGTCCACGCCTTACGCGCCGCAGTTATTTTTCTCTACAAAAAATACTGATGACGTCAGAAAATGCGATAGCTTCTGACGTCTCAGCATTTTCTCGATTGTATTGACAGCGGCGATGGGCTTGCAACCTGTCACGTATGGAATACTAACTTCTGATGTAGGCGTGTATCAAATATGTATTTGTACATGCCTCTGACCCCCTTAGACATCTTCAAAGGATCTGGGATATAAAAGATCTGAGAGAATGTCTACCGCCGGGGATACAGTCGTGACCCTGTTTGTTTTTTTTTGTATTGACAGTTCAGCGCGGATGGGTGCACCCTTAAGTAAGTTTAGATTTATGAAAGCTAGGCCCCAAACCGTGTTTTGCTGTTCACGGTATTGTTCGCAAAGGAGTGAAATCAACTAGTTTTAAGACGATTCAAAGTGATCCCGGTCCTACTGAATAAATGCTTTTTGGCTTTGACTTTGTTAATACTATAGACAGTCAGTAACATTAAATCCGTAGATAATATTCCCGAGGTGAAAACTCTACTTTTTTTACCTACGAGGCTTCGATGCACTTGGGATTCAATATGGCGCCCATGACATAATACTTAAGCTTCTTCTTGTCGTGTCGATGCTTCATTCAGATAAACTTGGAATAATGATAGGCCACTTTGATGGCTATCTGAGGCAGCATTGAGGTCCTCTCTTGTGCAGGTCTCATCACCACAGTCCTGCGTTAAGCTTGGTTCCCTAAATCCCCATTCACACTGTTCAGTCTGCAGCGGCCGACTTGAGTGCGGAGTCGGTTCAGTGACTTCCACACCGGCCACGGCAGATTGTGGCCTGGTGGCAGCTTCTCCTGGGGATACTTAAGCTAGAAACATACTATCGGACGGCTGACAGCCGCGATCTGGATAATGATTGTACACGCTCGCTGTGCAAACTATCGGACGTAAGTCGCGGACGTGTCCTTGAGCTTTCGGACGTCCGACAACGATCTGGTGCGCTCGATGTTTCTGTAGGTACTGTGCACACTTACTTATCAGCCACGTCCGATAGTGTGTTTCTAGCTACCTACACTGCAATATGCCCTTGGCCAATGAATCTTCTCTTCTTTTTAGTCACTTTCGACCCTTTGCGCCTTCATAATTTGCTTGCGGTCTTGTGCAATCTCTATCTTTGCCTCCAGTTCTTTTGATGTCATTGTAAGTTTGCGCGTTTGCGGTCTCCCTGGTCGTTTTCCGGCCCACGGTCTCCATTCGGCAGTTGCACACGAGCCTTTGCACGAATCTCCTCTACTAAAACAAAACAAAAATAAAACTCAGCTTACCCCTTTAAACATCTCCAAAAGGATATAAAATCTACGAGGAAGTCAACCGTAGTAGGAACCAAACCAACCTACCTTGGGATATGCAGCTGTGATACACTTTCGAATATATTATTACTTAAAATTAGAAAAAAAAGTTTGCACGGTTCAGTGACTTCGCGAAAGTACATTGCGTCTGTGATGTCATTGAACTGCGGTACTTTTTGTTTTGTTTTAGAGTGATTTAGCAATTTAAACCCAAGTTTACCCGTGACTTCGTACGCGTATGATTGTCTAAAGTCAGTGTGTTTGATCTATTTAAGACGTTTCAAAGTGATCCCAGCGGTCCTACTGAATAAATGCTTTTTGACTTTTGACTTGACTACACTAATATTATAAAAAGAAAAGATTTGTTGGTATGTTTGTTTGAATTGAATAGACTCCGAAACTATTGGACCAATTTGGAAAATCCTGTACTAGCTGTGATGAACATAGACTATATTTATCCCGGAAAAGTGAAGGGTTCCCGAGGGAACGGTAACACTGCGACGGGCTGACATAAAGAATAATGAGTGGATAATTTTTAACAGAATTTTTTATATTTTTTAAGATGCGGCATTAAAAATTAATCCAACCCTAAATTCACACCCTTCTACCACCAGCCCCTATCCTATCCTATAAATATTATAAAGGCGAAAGTTTGTAAGTATGGATGTATGGATGTATGGATGTTTGTTACTCTTTCACGCAAAAACGGCTGGACCGATTTGGTTGAAATTTGGTATGTAGATAGGTGATACCCTGGATTAACACATAGGCTACTTTTTATCCCGATATTCCCGCGGGAACGGGACTTACGCGGGTGAAACCGCGGGGCGCAGCTAGTTTTTAATAGCGTTATTAAACTTGACCGATTCTTATGAAATTTTGTGTGTAGATGCTGTCTGTAGCTCTGAGAATCGGATGTGAACTATTTTTCAGGTCAATTTTTTTATGCATAAGTACTATTGATATTTTTTTTTGGATTTGGCATTTAAAAATACATAACCCTTATTTTTTTATAGCGACGTTTGACGCGGGCCAGCTAGTTTTTCTATAGAAAGTACCTACTGATGACTTCAGAAAATGCGACTCGCTTGTGACTTCTCAAAAGGATCTTGAATGAAGATCTGATAGTCTACCGCGCTTTCGAGATCGTGATTGTGATTGTGATTCCTTCCTAGTCTGTAGATAGGTGCTATTAGTCACTGGTCCTTATTAGTCAGTAGATGTGGTCTAGATAAAAATATTCCATTTAAACCGCAAGATGGAAATGGAAATATTATTCAAAATCATGTTTCTTAGAATCATGTAAGTAAACTTAACATTGAACTCGTTTTAATATGCTACTATCTACTAATATTCGTACTTCACGGTATTGGTCGCGAAAGAACAGGAGTAAAATTAGTTCTAAGTGATTCCAGCTGTCCTACTGAATACATGCTTTTTGACTTTGACTTTATCATAAGTGTAAAAGTAACTCTGTCTGTTTGTTACCTTTTCACGTCCAAACCGCTGAACAGAGGCTGAAAATTGTCATGGATAAAAGTTGTATCCCAGTGGCATAGGCTACTTTTTATCCCGTAAAAATGAAAAAATCTCGAGGGACCGCGGGTAAAATTATCTTTCACGTAGATGGATTTTGATAAAGGCTAACAAATAGATTATAGGCTGGAATAACACATAGGCTACTTTTTATCCCGGTAATGTGTTGTACTCCTGAGGGACTACCAGGCGTGGATCCACCGTTATGGTCACTGTGGGCATGCCCACAATCTTATTGACCGAAGTTTCGAGATTGGTCAATAAATTTTTGTCTGTCGGTCAGTCTGAATGTTTTCGCCCACAGGTCCCGATTTGTTTACCGATTTTTGCGAAAATGGGCACATAAAGTTCCTTGATTTCTTTAAATTGTTTAACCGATAGCGATTTTTACATGCAGGGGAGAGTAACCTGTTCACTAAACAATAAAGGATTGAAATTGAGTTTTTGCGGCAAATCGACTGAAACTCAGAACCAGTCCTAGACTAAAGTAGGTATGTACTATTTAAATTGCGGGGCGAGTTCATCCTTCGACTCGCACATAGCCATTTTTTGCGTGGCCGTGCCCACAACCTTTTATGAGAGCTGGATCTGCGCCTGGGGACTGCGGGTAACACCGCAATGCGCAGTTAGCTATATTGAAATGACGCAGTATCCTTTTATCTTGCATCTTGCACATGAACGATATCTCTATAATTATGAAATATTTATCAGTTTTCTTTAGTTTTACATACATACGTAAACAGGGTCACGACTGTATCCTCGAGGCGCGGTAGACATTCTCTCAGATCTTTTATATTCCAGATCCTTTAAATCTTCAAAGTATCAAATATGACATGCACAAATACATATTAGATACATGCCCACATCTTGCAGAAGTTAGTATTCCATACGTGACAGGTTGCAAGCCCATCGCCGCCTATAAGAATACTAACTGGTTTCCTCACGATGTTTTCCTTCACCGTTCAGAGCTCGTGTTAAAGCGCATATTTTTACGAAACGCAAAATCCATTGATACACGGCCGGGATTCGATCCCACGACCTTCGGATTGAAAGTCGAGGTACAACCCCATTCGGCCAACACGTGCTTACATAAAATCACATTTATATACATACATACATAAAGTCACGGCTCTTTCCCAAAGGGGTAGGCACAGACCACGGATCTCCACTCGCTACGATCCTGACACACAACTTTCGCCTCATTCACTCTCATTACATTCTTCATACATGCTCGTTGGTTTAGGGTATTGACCTCGCCCTCCAAAATGTCGCCAATTTGATCCAAGAAGGTTCGCCTAGGCCTTCCCCTTCCAGCTGTCCCATACACACTCGCCTCATACACTTGCTTCGTCTAACGACTGTCATCCATCCTCTCTACATCTACATGCCCAAACCATTCTTTATTTTTAACCAACTTCAAAAAAGAAGAGATTTTTAATCCGTCGTAATCTTTTTTTTTTTATTTAAGCACCTATATATATTTTTAATATATATTTTCCGATTACTCAAAGACTCCTAGAAAACAGATTTGTAAAAAACAACTATTTTTTGCTTAAAAAACGGTAATACTTCCTTGTCCCATATTTATACATTTTATTATGAATAGAAAGTTACTTTTCCCGCAAAAGTAAAAAAAACTTTGTAATTCTAATTTAAAAACTATAATTAAGTATTTAAAGAAACTTTCCTTTCACTTTATTAAATATCTACGTTATAAAGGAAAAAAAAAAAAATATATACATTGTTGAAAGGGTACGTGAAACCTACGTGTGTATTGACGCAACATAACCTGCGCGGGAGTTGATTCGGTCAGTGTCCAGCCAACCACTGACCGCGGTGGATTGATGGTTGACAGTAAAAAAAAATATTGACTTTTGTGACAGTGTTGTGAATAATTTTGACAGGTGAGTCTGTGATTTTTGGTGATAGTGGACTAAGCTGTTTTCAGAAACAATATGAATTTGAAATTAAAAAATGCATAATTATTTTGTAAAATAGTTTTATAAGTTACAAAAAACTAAATAATAAATAATAATAATAAAAATGAACAAGATAGGTTCTTGTAAAGTTTGAAATAAAATATGATTAATAATTCGTGGTATTTACGAACATACATAATTTAGTTATTTACAAATCAAACTATACCTAGATTAACGTAATTATTTTAATTTTAAATTATTTTTTAATATATAATTTTTATATTAAAATAATGCATATTACTTTAAAAAAATATAAATACCACACTATTATTTAGGTACCTACTTACCTAGGTATAGTAAATAAAACTCCAGTAAAACCAATCTTCTCGGTACAATCTATGCTTATGCTCTCAGTAGGTAGATACTAATAAATAAATAAATAAATAATGCTGGACATTTCACACAGCATCATCTAGCCATTACAAACATTATTAGCCCAACATTTATCCCGCCGCGGGGATCGAACCCGCAACCTTCTGCGTCCCAAGCGGGCTTTCGTCCCACTACGCCACAGAGGTCGTCACTACTACTTAATATGTAAAATTACTTATGTAAAATGTATTATTATGTACTCACGTGTATAATAATTACCTATTATGAAGTATTGTATGAAGTCATAAACAGCCGGATACACGATATTTATGTACAAATTCAAGACTTTGATGAGGTACAATCACCGATATAAGTTCATGGTTAATGAATGAATGAAAATTCTTTATTATTTATTTATTTCAGATATTAAATCCATAGTTACACAAAAGTCAATTAAATATACATGTCAATGATACAAAAATAAAAAGAAATACATGAATCAAAATATTGCACACCATTATAAAAATAAATTAAAACAAACAAAAACAAAAAACCAGATAAAAATGTACAATGGGCGGCCTTATCGCTAATTTGAAAATTTATGATCCATTATTATCATACTTTATAAACAGCCGCACTCAAAATCACTAACGACTACTTAATAAATAAATAAATAATGCTGGACTTTTTCACACAGCGTCACCTAGCCCCAAAGTAAGCAGAGCTTGTGTTATGGGTACTATGATGACTGATACTACTTATATACTTTTTTTTTTTTTTTTTGTTTGTAAATACATACATTTTATACTTAAAAGGTTTCTTAGTATTTTTTTTCCATAACCTGGAATAAAGTATTCGCCTTTTTACCACCAGGGTGGATGGTAAAAAGGGTGAAAATTTAGGGTTGTAAAAAAAAAACTTTGTCCTAAAAAAAAGGAAAAAATTGGGTTGGACCACCCTTAGGTATCACTTAGGGGGATGAAAAATAGTTTATTTTTATTTTATTTATAAAGATTACAATCGTATAAAGTTCATACATTAAGGTAGCAATTTGATCAGTTCTAGATTCGTAATCAAAATATGTGAACACAAAAGAGTTAAATGTTGCAAGCACTAAAACTAAATTACCCTAAAAACTAGAACTTGAGTGTAGGAAAAATTATACATTACAAAAAATAATAATTATCAGAGTTTTATGGATACATCTCTTGAACCACAGATTGTTTACACCAGATTCTGATTGAATATACACACAAAACATATAATCGGTCGAGAGTTTTAGAAACACGAATTTTTTACTCTTATTAGATAAGACTAACATAAATACATAGAAAATACCCTAGTTTTATGTACAAATATATCATTAATATTATGGAACAGCAGTGTGCAAATTACTTGTGCAATTTTATAACGATACAGTCAATCATGCTTACCTAATTCATTATTATGTATTACATATTACCTCACTTTGGTTTACTCCCAGAGCTATAGTTTAAGATCATAAAAAACCCGGGAGTGCCGAGAGAAGTAAAAACTTGAACAATTAGGTGCCTAGTGTATTTGAATCGTCAGGAAATCGAAAAATATCAAAAGATAATCACCCGTTTAGTTATAAAATAAACTTTTAGAAATGTAAAAATATTGCCGTAAAAGTTTACAGAGTACAGAACTAGATGGCGCTACTGGTGTCGGTGACCTTTTCGAGGTGAATCCAAGAATTTATTCTCGTCTCAAAAATGCCCAACGTGCCTAAAGTAGTTTTCGCTTAAAAATCTAGGCATTTTGTAGCCTATTCACGGTGTTGGTCGCGAAAGAACTGGAGTAAAATTAGTTCTAAATTCTAAGTGATCCCAGCGGTCCTACTGAATAAATGCTTTTTGATTCTTACATCAAGTTTATTGAAGGCGGCATTGATTGACAAGCAATTGGATTGGACGACCGAAATATATGTACAGGGTGTAAAAAGACAACTACCGAAAACTGAGGGGTTGCAATCAGACCATGATTCTAAACATATTTAGCGAAAAAAATGCGGAATTTTTTTTTACTTATCTTAGACATTTTATATTATTTTCCGTTATTTACTACTATTACAACATAATAAGACCATACCTACCTAATAATTTCATTTATAAAAGAAAAAACCAGTTAAAACTCAAAATCCAGCGATCTACGTAAAAAAACGCGTCCAGAACATACGCAAACGGTAATCTTCAAACGCTGTTTTCTCCGGATATAATGGTTTTTTTGAAAAATCCTTTTGGATTTGGCTGTGTGTTGGGATGCTGTACCTACCCCTCTCGGCTTCGGTAGACGTCTTTTTACACCCTGCATACCTACTTACCTACTTATTATTTCTCTATTATTGATAGCGTGGCTTTTATATCACTGCGGCCATGAAGGCCTATTGTGATCGCCACTTTCAAGTCGCCCCTTGTGGCGGGGCGTTCATAGTTCACTTCCAAGCCCTACTGCTGACATAAACTGTAGGACCTTTTTGGGAGTGAATTCTCGTAGCCTAACCTAACCTACTTAGTGTTCATTGTTATATAGTTCATTTAGGTAACTATGAATAATTTATAAAAGGTTAAATGCAGTGGTTAACGCATGTATAAATCAACTATTTGGAATTTAAATATATTATTCAGGATGTAAATTATTTAAGTAGGTAACATACTTAGATACATATAAAACGAAGCTGTTTACTAGCTTTACTTTAAAAAGATTTCCGCTGAGCTACGACTCGTCATTTATAAGAAGAGAGTTATTATGCACCTTCTGGGTAGGCGCGCTCCATCGCAGACCTCATTCTTGCCTAAGTAAGTTTCGAGGTCAAGAGCCAACATCATAAAAAAAGATATTCTTTAATAATTTTATCAATTTAAATAAATAATCATCTAGTAGGGTTTTTCATTTTAAACTACACAAACTGACAGGGCTCCATTTTTGGGTTGTAAATAGACGTTTGACCGTATCTCACTTCATTTATCTTTTATTGATTTTTTAGTACATGTTGCATAATGATTTTCAAGGAGAACAGCCATTCCGCCAATCGCATCCCGGCTACATCCGAGCGCACACACATGCACCCTCGAATGGACTAAGTTATACAAGAAGCAACAATCAATTGAAAGGATAGTCTTTAGGTATCGATTTTCTCGGGATTTTCATAACACAAAAAAACATTATAAAATCACGCCTCTTTCCCAAAGGGGTAGGCAGAGACCACAGATCTCCACTCGCTACGATCCTGACACACAACTTTCGCCTCAATCACTCTCATTACATTCTTCATACATGCTCGTCGGTTTTGGGTATTGACCTGACCCTTCTCCAAAATGTCGCCAATTTGATCCAAGATTTGCCTAGGCCTAGGCCTTCCAGCTGTCCCATACACACTCGCCTCATACACTTGCTTTGTCAAACGACTGTCATCCATCCTCTCTATATGCCCAAACCATCTTAACATACCTGTCTCGATCCTCAACACTACATCTTTTATTTATCATTATCAAAAAAACATTACTTACAAAAATCTTTTTATTTTATTTGTTGAATCCAATCCCTGAATTAAGATAGTTTAAAATGAAAGACCGTATAGACGTAAAGGAGTATTGCTAGTTTCAAAGACGAATCGTCATAATAGGTATTACCACTTGATTACCTCGTAGAGTTTTCCTTAATACGTTACGTAGGCTAGCTATACCTACCTTCGTGTCATTTTTAACCGACTTCAAAAAAAGGAGGAGGTTCTCAATTCGCCTGTATGTTTTTTTATGTTTTTTTTTTTTTTTGTATCTTGTTACGCGATTACTCCGCCAATTGTGGACCGATTTTCAAAATTATTTTTTTGTTTGAAAGGGTATGCTCCAGAGGTGGTCCCATATAAATTTTATTCCTGAGGGTTTTATAGTTTTCCCGTAAAACTCTAAAAACCTTCCCTCCTAGCCATTGTAAATCGAATCGACAGATAAGTCTAAGACTATTTACGCATTATGTCAAATTGACGCTTTACTAATGCCAGGAACTCACGTGCCGCGAATCTTGGCATAAAATGTATGCAGTTTTGGTAATTAATGCCATTAGACGCCGGTGGAGCCTAAGCATTATCTGTCGATTTGATTTCTTTTTCTTATTTAGTTTTTAATGGATGGCTTATTGATTCCCTGAGTCACGCCGGGTGTAGAGTCGAACATTGAAATCGGTTTTCTTTTAGTTTTAAAACGTAATTATATTTAACGGTGATGTTAGAGCTGGTTTGGAAGGCGTGTGGCGTGATATTTCCGAACGAAAGCTCTTTTTTATCAATGGCGGATTCATAAGACCTTAGATCAAAAAGATGCCTTAATGTACACGATTCCAAATCATGATTTTGAAGAGATTTGATTTTGATTTCCAAGTGTGCGTAAAAACAAGGGTGTATTGTCATACCGATGAGCCGTGTTGGCCGAATGGGGTTGTATCTCGACTTTCAATCCGAAGGTCGTGGGATCGAATCCCGGCCGTGCATCAATGGATTTTGCGTTTCGTAAAATTTATATGCGCTTTAACACGAGCTCTGAACGGTGAAGGAAAACATCGTGAGGAAACCAGTTAGTATTCTTATAGGCGGCGATGGGCTTGCAACCTGTCACGTATGGAATACTAACTTCTGCAAGATGTGGGCATGTATCAAATATGAATTTGTACACGCCTCTGACTACCTTAGACATCTTCAAAGGATCTGGAATATAAAGATCTGAGAGAATGTCTACCGCGCCTTGGGGATACAGTCGTGACCTTGTTTACGTGTTTTACGTATCGTCATATTTTATGCATAAGTTATTATCATTAATTTTCTGCTTGTCACGTCACGTTGTCGGTACGAGAACTTTGCGATTCAGATTAGGAACCTAAGCTGGATAGCACCCAAACTGTATGATATAGGAAGCCATCCACATATATACATAAACATACATAAAGTCACGCCTCTTTCCCTGTGGGGTAGGCAGAGACCACGGATCTCCACTCGCTACGATCCTGACAACTTTCGCCTCATTCACTCTCATTACATTCTTCATACATGCTCGTCGGTTTAGGGTACTTTTGACCTGCTTCTCCAAAATGTCGCCAATTTGATCCAAGAAGGTTCGCCTAGGCCTTCCCTTTCCAGCTGTCCCATACACACGCGCCTCATACACATAGACATCCACATGCAGGGCTATTAAGTAATATTTGAATAATTATAACATTAGACTAAGGAAATAATGTTATTCTCTTTTTGGTGCGGTCAAAATCAAGGTTTTGTAATGACCTTGCTTAGATTAACCTAGAATATTTACGCGATATTTTTTACGAGGTCAAAATGTGTTGAGATGTTGAGAAAAATATTTTATTAATGAAATATTTTCATTATTAAGTTAGATAGATAGATAGATAAATGATATATTTGACGCAAAATTACAGCACATAGGTACACAAGAGGAAAAACAAGTACAAAGGTTCATAAATACCTAAAGACCAGCCCTATCCAGTCCATCCAAAGGTTGCCTCGAAGAGATCACTCTGAGTGATAAGGCCGCCCATTGTGCCACTGAATTAAGACTTAAGTTTTTTTTAAATTTTGTAATTTATATTAAGGTGTGACAATAAAGAATTATCTATCTATCTATCTAAAGACAAACTAGAGACACTTAGAATAGTCTTAGAACTAATTTTACTCATGACTGTTCTTTCGCGACCAAAAGACACCACTGTCAGCGCCATCTAGTGTTGAACAACCTTTATCACGGCGTTTCCCGCCGCGCCCCCGGTGACGACAAAAACATATACCCGGAGTGCCACTGCTATTTTTAAATACAACCAGTCTGGGACTTGAACCAGCGACCTTCACCAATGCATGCTGAATTTGTACGATTATTTATACGAATTTTAAAAATAAATTATCAATAAAAAAAATTACCAAAAAAAATTTACTTCATTTTGATTTAGGTATACCTCGTAAGATAAAATAGGTAGGTAATAAATAAAAGTTATCAAGATATTACCCAAACGAGCGATAAAATCAAATTTATACAAATTAACTGTAATAAAACAGAAAATAGCATGTGGGCGACTAGGAAATACCTAAAAGAACTTGGTACCTACTAATATTTAAATAAGTAAGTTCGTATGAGTCAGTGGCCAACTCTGGTGACGGAGGTTTCAGGTGTCATGGCTTAACGACATAAGAGTGTGAGATACGCCGCCATTTTGTGAGCGGGACAGCGAGTGTGATTTGTTCGGCGTGTGAGAAGTACAGAGCGATAGAAACGCAACGTCATTTACAGCGCCAAAACACTTTTCATCTATTTACAAGTTAACTAATCAACCAATCGAAAAAGAAAAAGACATAACTAAAGAAATACTTGTAGGTTTCTTGAAAAAACAAAAACTCACAAAAAAAGTGTGCTGTTCCTGAGATAAATAGCAAAATATTTGCAAAACATGTATTTTTCAAAAAAATATTCTATCTAGAAAACTTTCACCAATCTTGTTTTTAAAACACGTAATCCAAGATAAAACAATGAAGTATCATTTAAGAAAGAAACTTTTATTTACCATCATCATTATCATAATTTTTTTATATGAAGGTTGTAGCTTCCACAGATTCTGAGATAAATAAAGATTTCGAAGCAAGCTGCGCTCCCGCGGTTTAACCCGCGGTCCCTCGGGATTTTTTCGAGATAAAAAGTAGCCTATGTCCTTCCCTGGGATACTACTTTATCCATGACAATTTTCAGCCTAATCTGTTCAGTGGTTTGGGCGTGAAATGGTAACAAACAGACAGATAGACACAGTTAAGTACCTACTTTCACATATAAAATATTATAAGTATGGATAATAATAAAGAGAGCAGGGCCGTGTTGACCTAGTGGAGGGTGTGTCAACTTTCGATCTGAAGGTCGTGGTTGCGAATTTTGGCTGTGAATCAATGAAAGGACAATGCCCATTTTTGTATAGGGAGCCGTACCAACTTGCGTCAAAGCGAATTAACGTTCAAAAGTCTTGCTTTCATTTATCTTTTAATAACCAAAAAGAATTTTGAAAATATTTATCCTGATTTTTGGAATCGATTTTTAGTACAAAATGTATGAGGAAAGTTCTCGATGATTTCTGACATTTCTAGTAGGTACTCAAAATGTCCTCATAGTATCTTTTGATCCCTGCATGAAACAAAATCGATGGCATTAAAAAAATGTTTCACTGACTGTACCTTTTTTCCAAAATATGTGAAAGAAGGTAATTTTTTTTAAATGCGGTTCAGAAAATGATTATTTTAATTAATAATTTTTTTTGCAACCTATCTCGTCCCACTGCTGGGCAAAAGTCTCCCCCAAATTTCTCCAATGGTCTCTATCCTCTGCCACTATGTCATCTCGCCAACTTATAAATAAAATAAATTATAGAAAAAATACTAATGGTTTAATATACTGCGACGCAATGTGGTACGGGGTATGGGCATTGTCCTTTTCATATTGGAAACTTTATAAATTGACGACCTCTGTAGCGCAGTGGGCGAAGGCCCGCCTGCGACGCAAAAGGTTGCGGGTTCGATCCCCGCGGCGGGACCAATGTTTGTATGATCTACAAATATTTGTCTCGGGTCTGGGTGTTTCTATGTATAATATGTATGTATTAACATACAAAAAAGTATATTAAGTAGTATATCAGTCATCTTAGTACCCATAACACAAGCTTTGCTTACTTTGGGGCTAGATGATGCTGTGTGAAATGTCCAGCATTATTCTATCCTCGCCACAGAATATTAGATAAAGATAAAGATTATTTATTTGCATAAACATGTGTAAATAGGATGATAGCATTTAGGTAGGTTTTGTAACAACATATTTTTCCGACTTCGGTGTGCAAACCGAGAAAATGGCATGCTTTTAGTGACATAGATCAAAATAAAATTAAATGTTAGGTGTAATGTAAGGTCAAGTCCGCGGGTGGTCGAAGTGGGGACTTCGGCTGTCCATGATGCGGACCCCGGGAGGGCGGCGGCGCTCTGTGGCGAGCGCCGTCGTAAGCACCGCGAGGGTGCTGGGCGTGACTGTAGGTGTCATTCCCGGGACAGTGCTTTAGGCAATGCGAGAGGGGCACCGGTGAGTTCCGTAGGAGAGCCCGGAGCCCCTTGACATGCATGGAGGCCGGCCATACGTCAGTTTTTAGTCGGTGATAGTCCGACATAACCCTTCCGCTGTCCCCACGGCGGCAGGGTATCCATAATGGATTTTCTGACGATATAAAAAAAAAAAAGGTTTAAGGTCAAATAATCATAAAAATCAAAGTATTTCATCCAACAATAGAAAAAATAATAATAACAATGTAATTTCAATTAAAATTTGTCATTTAAGAAATCGTCAACCTTAGAGTAGCATTTTTTTTTTAGCTCTTGCTCCGTTGAGTTAAAGAAAACTAGGCAAGTATGCATGCCAGAATTGTATCCTGTAAACGTTTTGGAAGTCAAACAGCCAAGCAAACATTATAAGTATAATCTAGTAGGATATTTATGCAAACAAAATGTTTATGTAAAAAAGTTGGGTGACCTTTGTAACGAACCTTCTATGTTTGAGAGCAAGGTCGCCAGCCGTGCTCAGAGACGGACAGTTAAATTAATGGATTTAATACCGAGTATAGTTTTAGGACCGAGTGAAGTGGCGTGAGTGGGGAGGCTTATGCCCAGCAGTGGGTGACAACAAGCTGCAGATGATGATAGTTTTAGTACTTACTAGCTGCGCGCGTGGTACCAACATTTTGATTAGCCTGTATACTATTCCAGGTCACTATCTACGGCTATTCCAAGTTTCATCTAAATCGGTTCACTGGTTTAGGCGTGATTGATACACAAACATACAAACATCTAAACAAACTCACAAACGAGTGGGATTCAAAGTCTGTTGGTAATAGTTAATCCCACATAACTATTTCCGATTTATTTAGCTGTTTTAAGAGCCATGTCATGGAACTGTTCCTATTAGAAAAGGACTATAAATATTATTTTCAATTGGCATTTCTGAGTACAGCCGGCTATCTTATTGAATCGATATGGAATATTTTGTGTTATTTGTTTTTTTTATACCTATTTCTATTGTTGATTCATTTATATTGCAACCTTGGTACTTAATGAGTTTTGAAGAAGGAAATCATCAGATAAGGAAATCTATTTTAATCGGCGATGGGCTTGCAACCTGCCACGTATAGAGAGCTAAACCTATGCCTACACTGAACGGGACGCTAGTGCCGGGACATTGTTTGAGATGGAGGCTTGCAGCACCTAAACCATCCTCTCAGCTTAAGGGCGCGTACTACCTCAAAACTGCTTCGACCCTGGATCATATCTATAAAAGTATTGAACCAATATTATTGAAAAAATATATATTATAGTTGAGGATATAAACTGTTGCTCCATTGTAGTGAAAACACGATTACTAAATATTTTCTCTATAGAAAATCTGAATTTTACTTAAAAACAAAAGTACTCAATAAATACTTTAGCTGGAAATAAAACTTTGTATCTAAACTCAGCTTAGTACACTACGTGGTCCCGTTGTTCCGAATTTTGATCTTTTTTTGTTTTTGTACTTTTAATTAGCTAAAAAGTGTTTTAGCGTCGTAAATAACGTTGCGCATCCAATCCATCTCTGTACTCCTCACACGCCGAACAAATCACACTCGCTGTCCCGCTTACAAAATGGCGGCGTATTATAGGCTCTTAACACGTTAAGCGCCGTGTCGGTCAACGGTGACCGCGCGGGTAATTTACTCACTCATTTACTTAAAAACATATTAAAAATATTTAAAGTTGATTTTTTCTAAGACTTTTAATGCAAACTCAGAACCAAATGGAATGGGTAGTCTAGAGGGCCACGCGGGTCCCCTTTCATATGAATTTGCATGATATCTAAGTCCGTCGGCCTCCTAGAGAAGATTGATAACAGCTCTGACGCGCGGGTCATTGTGACCGGCGCGGCCTGAACGGAAAGTTAAGTTGACGGACACCAGTGGGCGTCATGGCCCGAACGGAACTTCTTAGTTTTTCTCTTGGCGTTGAAAGTGTTAAGCTCCAGTGGGGAGCCAGTCAAACAAAACTGAGGCTCGTCAAAGTATTATGTTACAAGATGTGAGAGAATGTAAATGCCTTGAGAACAAAAGAGGTCCTGTTTTTTTTAATAATGAGGAAACCATTTTGGTCGGCTTTGCGCGTAGGTAATATTGAAAGGCGACACGATGTGATTTCAACCCATACAATATCGTATCGCACGGCAATTTTAATCGCTCATTGGCCCCGATTCTGTTGTTCACTGACTAAAGTTAACTAAACTAAAATGGTTCGTTCTTATTTCGTTAACGATAAAGTCCAAAATGGAATGACTATTACAGTGGCATTCTTAAAATTTCTTAATTTTAGTAAAAATGAAGTATTTGTGGGTAGATTTAGTCAAGACCATTTTGCTTGCCGTGTAAAACAGCTGCTAAAGAAGCTCAGAGGCGCCATTTTGATTATACTTTTAGTTATGTCACTTTCAACGACATGCCATTTTCGTCTTTAGTGAGAACAAAGTAAGAACGTGCCAGATTTCGTTTTAATTAAGTTTAGTCAGTGAACAACAGAATCGACGCCATTGTATGTGATTTGTCAAAGCTAGCACGACTCTCGATGGTCGGGTGTTAACTAATCGAAAAATCACATCGTGTAAATGCACCTCAAGTTGACGACCTCTGTAGCGTTGTGGGCTAACGCCCGCCTGCAACGCAAGAGGTTGCGGGTACGATCCCCGTGGCGGGACAAATGTTTGTATGATCTACAAATATTTGTCTTGGGTCTGGGTGTTTCTATGTATAATATGTATATATTTCCAAAAACAAAGTATATAAGTAGTATATCAGTCATCTTAGTACCCATAACACAAGCTCTGCTTACTTTGGGGCTAGATGATGCTGTGTGAAAAGTCCAGCATTATTTATTTATTTAAGTGCACCTCAAATAGGCTCTTTTCGTACACTGACACATTTCGAAGTTATTGGGTTCCATATTTTATCCTTGTAGATAGGTATTATGTTAATCTATATGACGAAACCTTTAAGACGACCTCTGTAACGCAGTGGGTTAGAAGGTTGCGGGTTCGATCCCCGCCGCGCGATAAATATTTGTATGATCTACAAGTATTTACAGTTATTTTTTACGATATAGGGGTCTTTAAATCAAGAGTAAATAGGTTCCTCCTAAGTAAGCATGCTCCATCTTAGACCTGACTACTGCTTAACATCAGGCAGAGTGAGCTCAAATGCAGAGCCATTTATTTTAAAAAAAATTGTCGTGGCTGGGTGTTTCTATGTATAATGTATGTATTTACAAACAAAAAGTATATAGGTAGTACCTATATCAGTTATCTGGTTCCCATAGTACGAGCTTTGCTTAATTTGGGGCTAGATGATGCTGTGTGAAATTGTCCAGCATTATTTATTTATTATACACCCCTATTTTTTAATTACCAAAAAAATTTTAAACATGGTCTCAGTGTCTGTTACTGATCACATTTATGTAGTTAAAACTCAAAAAAAGAGAAAAAAAATAATTATAACCTCAAAAGGAGACGAGACGAGTCAGACATGGATTTATGATAGCTACCTACTGCGGTTTTACTGACTGGGGATGATACGAGAACATAGTTCGAATGAGAGTCTGTACGCGATTGTTGTCTGTAGTCCTTATTTGTACAGTTTTCATAAAATTTTGTTCGGTTTTGGTTGACTACAATCCTCGATAACTTGGTGATAGTTCAATAAAATAAAGTTCTGACCATGCCATTATCATTTTCTGCATCTGCTGTAACTACCCTTAAAATTTTTTTGGTAGTCATAAAATAGCGGTGTATAAGTCGCACGATCATCCGCGCCGAACGCGCCGATTTGTCAATTCAATAGAGGAATTGCTGAGACGTCAGAAGCTTGCCGAATTTTTTGACGTCATCAGATTTTTTCTATAGAAAAATGACTCCGGCGCTTGCGGCGCGGACATAATATGCGATCAGCTTAAATCAGCTGTTTGATCTAGGTAGACGTTGAATAAACATGAGGAAACCAGTTAGTATTCTTATTAGTGATGGTTAAACTTGCAGAAATCAGGTTCTTGCTACTTTTTAATTTTAATCTGCTCAACTTTACTCACTAGATGGCGACATATCAAAACAGATTGAACTGAAGGTCGCCTCGCCATAGGTGTGATTTTTTGGATGCATTAATCTTTTTTTTTCTTTAACCTATGTTGTCCCACTGCTCGCCATAGTTGTGATTTTTTGGATGCATTAATCTTTTTTTGTCCCACTGCTGGGCAAAAGTCTCCCCCAACTCTCTCTTCATCATCATCATTAGCAGCTCAAATGATAGCCCACTGCTGGACATAAGCCTCCCTCAGACGCCACTCCAATCGGCCCTGTGCTGATCTTATCCAAGTCTTTCCCTCTATGGCTTCCATGTCGTCCACCCATCTGGCTGCTGGTCTGCCCCGGCTCCTAGCGCTTCCCCTTGGATACCACTCGGTCAGAGCTTTACACCACCTGCCATCACCAAATCTGGCCAAGTGTCCTGCCCAGCGCCACTTAAGTCTCGCAATACGGTCTCCGATATCTGCTACTTTTGTCCTCCTACGAATATCCGTATTGCGGACTCTGTCTAGTAACGATATGCCGAGCATGGCACGCTCCATGGCCTTTTGTGCGACCCTCATTTTGTGCACAGTTTCTTTAGTGAGCGTCCATGCTTCGCCACCGTATGTCAACTCTCTCTCAATTAATCTTTATTTAGAAAAATCTGTATCGATGTAAGTACCTCATCATCAATAAGAGCTCAGCTCTTGTCGGTGCAATGATGCAACTTCCTCCACCTCTCCCTTTCCAATGCGGATTCCTTTACTTCTTTATACGACATGACAGCGATCTTCTCCTTTATCTGACTCATGAAATTGATTCTAGGCCTGCCTCTTCCTCGTCTTCCTTCCACTTTTCCTTCTATGATGTTCTTAGTAGCTGTCATGTCGTATAAGATGTCCAATAATTTTTCCTCTTCGTACCCACATAAGTCCCATAAAATTTCAAACAAGCATTGCGTCGATTACGTCAAAGTCAAAAAGCATTTATTCAGAAGAACCGCCTGTTCCTTCACGACCAATGCTGTCAGTTGGTTAAAGAGACCACCATGTTGTGGGTTTATATCCCGATTGGGTGTGACTTTTGGTGCATTAGATACATCATTATCATCATCCACAGCCAATAACCAACAGCTAGGTAGGTTTCTATTTACGCCATAGAGCCTCAAAAAAACAGAGGCACTCCAAGAGTGCCTACAGAAGTGAAAACGTGTGTATTTTTTGATAAAGGTTCTTTACCGTGTTAGTTACGGAGTTCAAAACTAGATGGCGCTGACGGTGGTATCGGTAACACTATCTGTGTGAGTTCAATAGATTTTACCTATCTCAAAAATGCCCAACGCGCCTAAAGAGGTTTACGCTTCAAAAAAGCATCCATTATGGTATTTTGGAAGTCGTCGACCCACCGCTAAAAAGGCAATATTTCGTTTATTTACTGTATGTAACAGTATATCCTGTAGGATACACTAACTATAATGTATATAGGTACACTACAGTTCTATGAACACAAACATGTTAAGACAAAGTTCACATAAACTTTAAACAGCCGTTAATAAAAATATCGGTAGAGTCATAAAAAGTCATTTCAGACGGCGCTTACAAATAGATTAAAGTAAAGGTGCATTTACACGATGCGATATAAACAGATACGATTTAAAAAAGCCGTGTTGGCCGAATGGGGTTGTACCTCGACTTTCAATCCGAAGGTCATGGGATCGAATCCCGGCCGTGCATCAATGGATTTTGCGTTTCGTAAAATTTATATGCGCTTTAACACGAGCTCTGAACGGTGAAGGAAAAAATCGTGAGGAAACCAGTTAGTATTCTTATAGGCGGCGATGGGCTTGCAACCTGTCACGTATGGAATACTAACTTCTGCAAGATGTGGGCATGTATCAAATATGTATTTGTACATGCCTCTGAAATCTTCAGACATCTTCAAAGGATCTGGAATATAAAAGATCTGAGAGAATGTCTACCGCGCCTCGGGGATACAGTCGTGACCCAGTTTACGATTTAGGCAATTTTTCACGCTAACCGTATGCGAAAAATCTTAGTGAGCGAGACGCTTGCTAGCTCTTACTGTAGTTTACCCTGGAAGAAAGCATTATGCTAGATATTTCCAATCCTAATTTTTATTCTTTTTTATTAATGGCAACGAACTGTATAATTCTGCCAATGTCAAGTTATAATGTAGTATTTTTATTCATGTCATGTCAAATCTGGTCCTGTCAATTTGATTTTGAACAAAACATGGCGGCTTGTCTCTTCAAAACTCCAACGGAAATCTTTCGTAGAATGAAAAATCTTCAATACTCCCCCATTCCAAATCCTGTTACGTATCCAAGGTTTCATCAGTTAAAATGCCACCGAAATTACATTAAAAAACCTAGCAAAACACGAGAAAAAGAAAATAAAATGGGAGAGCTGCTAGCTCTTCACAAAATGGCGAAAAAGAACCTATTAATCCTTAGAAAGTACCTCGGTAGGTGGTAGATGTTGACATGTCACACAGAAAATACCTAGCGGTTTTGGTCAGGCCATGGATTCGGACTCCAGTCATATAATATGCATTTTTACATAGAAAGTTTGAAAAACATTGTGTAAAGTGCACGAAAGGTGACTTGAAATGCTTTCAAAACAATGATTCGAAAAATAGTAACGAGTAAGCTCGTATGAGTGGTATGAGTCAGTGGCCAACTCTGGTGACGGAGTTTTTAGGCCGCCTTAAGGCCTCCGTCATGGTTTAACGACTTAAATAGCCGGGACCGACATAACGTGCCCTCCGAAGCACGGAAGCGCTTAGATGGAAATGCCACTGTCGGTCACCCATACAGACCGTTTCTAACGTTGCTTAACTTCGACGATCTATCAAGAACAACTAAGCACGACCACGAGCGCTTCGTGCGCTTCGAAAGAACAATGACAAGAAGAAGAAGAACTAAGGCATAATAACGTTCATTAACCTTTTGGTAATGTAATTTAATGTCAATCACAGGGGTCAAAATGCAGAGTGAAAATGAATAGTAATTTTACAATTTCCAAAACCTAAAGCTACCCATTCACGAGACGTTTATTTTGACGCGTCATTTCAAATGGCATTTCAACGCGCGTTACTGACTGAGCAAACAGCCTCGGGCGTTTGCCTCGGCGAAGCAAACACAAATGTCTTCATTGCTCGCGGCTTACTGCCTTTTTTACATATAGGGTCTTTCATTTTAAACCAACTTAATTCAGGAATTTGGTTCAATAAATAAATTAAAAAATATTTATGTAATATTTTTTTTGTTTTGTTATGAAAATCCCGAGAAAATTGATAATGACTCCTTTCAATTCATTGTTGCTTCCTGTATTAACTTAGTCCATTCGAGCGTGCATGTGTGCGCTCGGATGTACCCGGGCTGTGATTGGTGGAATGTCTGGTTTCCTTGAAAATCATTATGCAACATTTCCTAAAAATAAAAGATTTTTGAAGTGAAAACTTATATCGGCTTAGGAATTAAATTGATACGGTCAAACGTCTATTTACAACCCAAAAATGAAGCCCTGTCAGTTTAAAATGAAAGACCCTGTATAGTAGAGTGCTTCAAGAAAAACTTCCAATATTAGAAAATCATGTTTACTTTCGCTCGTGGTCGTGCTTGCTTAGTCGTTCTTGGTAATTGGATGGGTGACCGCCAGTGGCATTTTCATCTGAGCGCTTCCGTGCTTCGGAGGGCACGTTAAATTGTCGGTCCCGGCTATTTAAGTCGTTAAGCCATGACGGAGGCCTTAAGGCGGCCTATAAACTCCGTCACCAGAGTTGGCCACTGACTCATACGAACTTACTTACTTTTATGTTTACTTTAGAATATTACGCGAACTGTCAATTCAATAGAGGTAACGCTGAGACGGCAGAAGCTAGACGCATTTTCTGACGTCATCAGTAGGTATTTTTTCTATACCGTCAAACCGTGTTTGTTGCCCTGATTCTTCACGGTATTGGTCGCGAAGGAACAGGAGTAAAATCACCTAGTTTTAAGACGTTTCAAAGTGATCCCAGCGGTCCTACTGAATAAATGCTTTTTGACTTTGACTTTGACTTTGACTATAGAAAAATTACTGCGTACGGCGCGGACATATGTGCGATTAGCTGTAACCGCCTGATTTATTGGTGAACTTAGACTAAATAGCACTTAGATGTGAACTTCAACTCAATGAACAAACATGTATGTGATAAATAAGATGATATTTGCAATACCTATTATTTATTTGATACCTGGTATATACGAATCACAAAAAACGGGAAATTTTCCATGTCATTGATCTAAAATTGAAAAAAAAAAAACGTGGCACTCCAGGAGTGCCAGCAGAAGTGTAAACATTAACGGTTCTAAACTTGACAAATAATCCGGTGTCGGTGAGCACGTGACTCGCACGTGACCTTTTCGAGGCGAAAGAGTTTTTCTCATCTCAAAACTGCCGAACGCGCCTAAAGAAGTTGACACTTCAAAAACCTAAATACATAAAGAACCGCTCTAAATGCTTTTCCAGTATATCCGAAGGTTGTCTGGAAGCGATCGCTTTTAGAGATAAGGCCGCCCATTGTAATCTATTATGTATTTCTTCATTTCTAATCTTCCTATTCTATTTTATGCCTACACCGGCAGGCACTCTGCGTGTCCGACATGTACATGGTACCTAGCTAGGTAATTAGTACCTAAGTAGTATCTTTCATTGTTTCTGGAATTATAATGATTTAACAATGATTAAAAATAAATACATACTTATTAAATAAATAAAAATAATTAGGTAATCATAATAATAAAACTGATAGTTTTATAAAAAAATATTCTATTGTTTTATGAATAATAACTACTTATAATAATTATAAATGTGAAAGTAACTCTGTATTTTACCATTCCACGCCTAAACCGCTAGACAGATTTGGATAAAATTCGGCATAGTTAATAAATTTCATGATTCAAATTTTGTTACAAAAATAATAAGCCCCCTCGCAGACTGTAGACTTTCTATCGGCCGATAGTTGAGACGGGCTATCTCCATACAATTACGAGCCGAAGTATATTCCGTCTCAACTATCGGCCGATAGAAAGTCTGTATGCGAGGGGTCTAAAAGTGATGAAAGTTTGCATGAAGTCATACAATGCGGATGACGTCGCGGGAAACTACTAATTAGCTGATAAATAATAATTATAGTTGTTAGTATTATTATAATTAGAATTCTAGCTGCTATTATAGTATTGACATTAGGCATTGAAATTTTTTACTTCCCGTAGAGGCGCTGAAGGCCTAGGTCGTTTTAATTTAAGTATTTACTGAACGTAAAATTAAACGAACGCAAAATATAGTATTGATCCTAAACTAATTTTTTAAGTAGCTTTTCTGTAAATAAATTTATTAATAAATATGTAGTTAAAAATAATAAAAGATATCACAAAAACGGAAAGCATACCTAAGCATATTTAATTATTTTTTAATTGGCATTCCAGGAGTGCCAGTGAAAGCTTGAACGAGGTTTCGCAAGCGGTTCTAAACTAAAAAAAAAAAAGTGCAAAAGTGACTGCTCACCGACACCTACCAGTAGCGCCATCTAGTTCGGTACTGGGTAATCTTTTACAGCAATATTTTTACATTTCTAAAAGCTCATTTTTGACGTGACAACGTCTTATAATTCGATAGAGCCGGCTGCACGCACGAAAAAATGCGGCGTTACCTCGCTCTGAGGCGTTCCATGTAAGGCTTGAAGTGCAAGCGAGAGCGCGGAACGAGCGACAAAGAAGCACAAACGTTGTCACGTTCAACTATCGTCAGTAAACCGACTTTACAGACAACCAATTTTTTTTAACTAAACGGTCGATTTCCTGACGATTCAAAAATACCTACACTTTCCACTTCTCAGCACTGGGAGTGCCACGGTTTTAAGCGCGAGTCTACAAAATGCCGGATCAAAAGCTAGATTAGGCTATAATGCCCATGAAATACGTGATGTTTACGTCCACACCGGACGTAGGTGCTAGTCTTGAATATATTTAATATTTGAGACAAACAAAACTGTTTGCAGAGCAATCTATGACATCATGCGAGGGTTAACAGATTCCAAGTAGTTTAAACTTACCTAAGACACGACGAGCACGGATTATAGTAATTTTTAATCTTGCCCCAGAAATATTGGGGTCTGAATAAAAATAAAAATTGTGATATTTGTGTAAATTACAAAAAGCTCTAGAAAGTATCTGGATTTTTAATTCTGTATTCAGTGGTAAGTTATGTGTTTCGTCTAAACTTAAAAAAAATACTTATACAGAAAATACTTGTTAAAAATATCGTAATTTTCTTAAAAAATAATGTATTCCTTCTCAATTAGCGAATAGGGGAAATTATACAAAATACAAATAAAAATTTATTTATTACCGAAAACAAAATCCGTTAATGCTAAGCGCTCTCACGCACTAGCGGTTGAACCGTGGGACGGCTAGCCGCGTGGCGGGCCGCTTTCAAGTTTTAGTATGCAACCGTTTGTCATTGTACGCACCTACCCGCCACAAAATTGTACTAAAATTCATTGTACTATATTTCATCATCATCATCATCTGCAGCTTGTTGTCACCCACTGCTGGGCATAAGCCTCCCCGCTCAAACGCCACTTCACTCGGTCCTGTGCCTCTTTCATCCAGTTTTTTCCTTGAATGGTCACAATTTCTTACTATTATCTAACTACTCAGTGTTGGTTTTTTGCGTAAATAATAAAGGATTCCTCAGATATAATAAAAGTTTAGTCAGTTTTATTTCGTGTTCAAGTAGACAAAATACACCATGAGACCGGCTTACGTTCTTGACAAGTGACAGTTTATAAGTAATAATTGACAGTGACAACTTAAACTACACAATACACCAAAAATAGGTCAAGACATTAGCATAGAATTTACTATTAGCTATAGACCCTTATAATATTTTTGGTTTACTTTTTGAATTACATTTTTAACACTTAGGTAGATGAATTATAAAATAGCCTTACTAATGATATTTGACTAATCCTTACACAATTATTTAAAACCTTGAAGTCGTGGATAGAGCTAGTAGTAGCTTATTAATTATTATAAGTATTCACAATGCTAGAGCACATTTTGCAATCTTGGTCGTGTTTGGATTTTTCGCTGCGTAACATTTTGATAGTTCGCTAATATAGTTAGGGAAGGGCTCTAAGCAGTGAAGGAAAACATCGTAAGAAAAGTAGCTTAGTCATATTGAGTATAAGGATAAAAAACTGCGTTCTTTTAAAGATAAATAAAGCTGAGAGGATGGTTGAGGTGCTACAAGCCTCCATCTCAAACAATGTCCCTGCACTAGCCGAGTGTACGTGCCCTCGTGACGCTATTTACGTCTATATTGTACATCGTAGGTCGAAGATATGGATTTGGTGAATCATCATAATCATTCCCTTGCCCTTAACCCACGCGTGGGGTCGGCACAACATGTATTTTTCTTCCATTCACTCCTATCACTGCGCGTCTACTCCTTTCGCATTCATATCACCTCTCACACAATCCAACCACTTCTTTTCGGCCTTCCCTTACTTGCATAATCTCCAGCCTACAGCCAACCTACAGCCTAAAACATAAGTCCTAGAAACATGAAACTTTAGAGGACTCGTTCCTTTTATGATATAGGGGAGAATCAAGAAAGGATTTTTCAATTCTACCCCAAGTAGGGTGAAAAGGGGAAAACGTTTTTATCACGTGAGGGAACTCAAAAATCTAAATCAAAATTCATTTAGTCGGTAGGACCGCTGGGAGCACTTAAGGTGCATTTCCACGATGCGATTTCGTACGATTTACTAAGCCCATTGAACGTGTCGATAATCGTTGCGCTAACTATGACAAATCGTATACGATGAGCGTTTACACGTGAAAAATTGCCGTGTGATACGATATCGTATAGGTGGAAATCGCATCGTGTAAATGCATCTCTAAATAAATCTCAAAACTAGGTGATTTGACTCCTGTTCCTTCGTGACCATACCGGACAACAAACGATTTGAGGCCTAGCTTAGGTGATCCATCTTAAAACGAAATAGTCAAGCTCGACAAAGGTTCGTTACAAAGTCGGGGGCATTACCTAGTCATCGAGTAAACATGTAAAAGCCTCAAAGTGGTAAATCCCACTAAACTACTCTTATCACGGCCATTCTAGAAATATTTTGAAGTGAATGGCAAATATTTAGCGAAGTATTTCGCAATTGCTTACTACGACTCTGTTCTGACTAAAATTAAATACCAGTTGCAAAATATACGTCTATTATAGATTTTAAGAGCATAGTTTGGTACCATGTTGTAAATTTAGATTTTATCTCCGTTATTGAACAAAATTTACAGAAATTAAACTACTACTCGTAGAATATGTACTTACTTTACTTACAGACCTCTGTGGCACTGCGGGTGGAAGCCCGCTTGGGACGCAGAAGGTTGCGGGTTCGATCCCCGCCGCGGGATAAATGTTTCTATGATCTGCAAATATTCATCTCGGGTCTGGGTGTTTCTATGTATAATAAGCATGTATTTACAAAAACCAAAAAAAAGTATATAAGTAGTATATCAGTTAACTGGTTCCCATAGTACAAGCTATGCTTAGTTTGGGGCTAGATGATGCTGTGTGAAATGTCCAGCGTTATTTATTTATATTTCATAATATAACAAAATACAATAGAATCAGTCATATCTAAGGATCGTCGTAAAAATGATCTATAGATAGCTCAACTCAATGCAATGCTGAATTGCAATGCTGATTCTCTGTGCCGAAAAATCGCCAGCTCTCGGTTCACGCATCTTCTTTCTCGTCTTCCAATGCTATTTATGATTTTTTTTTTTTTATTTATTCAGTATACAGACTACATTAATTTATATTGATATTGTGCCTGAAAACCATATTAGGTTTGAGTAGGCACTCACATTCGTCTAAATTATGTTTTACAATCATTACAATAAATATATAATAATAATTATTTTATATCATTCTCCTAATTCTGTTCTGTAATATCCTTTTCTCCTCAACTCTTTCTCTCTCTACGTGGTGCCACAACATTACACCCAACTGATAACCAAAATCACTCATCTCTGCGTCGTAAAACCACATTTGAGTTTAAGCAAAATAACCTGTTTTACAATGTGATTAAACTCAAAGTCGTCTAAATACTCTCATACATTAATGCCCGAGGTGCTCAAGGCACACTTGGTTTTGTCACTAGCTTAGATATAGGAAAATCATGTGAACAGGCAGATCACGAAACATTGTGTCCCACAGCAAGAATTAAGAATCTTTGATTCAACAAAGGAACTTTGAATAGTCTTCTAACTCTTTCTCTTTTCTTTCTTTGCAGTATGACAGTGACAGAAATAAGCCCGCAGTTCAGGGAGACGAAGGAAGGAGGCGACATCACATATTTAGACATGAAGGACGAGATGGAATCGTTGGGAGAGTCCCAGATCCAGAAGTTCTATTCTGGATCTACTGTACTCCTGACTGGAGGGACTGGTTTCCTGGGGAAGCTCATGGTGGAGAAACTGATGAGGTAATGCAAAGATTGAATGTTTTGGCGATATTTTTACTAACACCGCGATGTACCTGCGTTCCCTCGGGAATAACACTTTTAGTTTTTGGAAAGAGTACATCCATAGGCTTTGCTTAGTTTGGGGCTAGATGATGCTCTGTGAAATGTCCAGCATTATTTATTTATTATCCATCAATCCTCACAAACTGACGCTCGTATAGATTTCTAGTGGCGCGCCCGCTTCGATCACGTGATAACGTTTTTCTGTTTTCGCCCCTAGGGGTAGAATTTATAAAAATTCTTTGTTTTCCCCTTTATCATAAGAGGAATGTACCCTCTAAGGTTCATATCTAGAACGCGTATAGGTTTTGGATATACGAACTATTATCTTACCTCGACGTTTCGATTGCACCGATTGTGGTCACGAGGGGACTCAAAAATGAGTTTAAATCGTGTGACTTTAAAAAGTGAATTCATATCTAGAACTTATTGTTTAGGCTGTGTAACGATCTCTCAGTCACAAAAGCCTTCTATGTTTTTATTTATACACCGCTATTTTATGACTACCAAAAAAAAATTAAGGACAGTTGCAGCAGATGCAGAAAATGATAATGGCATGGTCAGATTTTTTTTTTATTGAACTATCACAAAGTTATCGAGGATTGTAGTCAACCAAAACCGAACAAAATTTTATGAAAACTGTACAAATAAGTTCTATAGACAACAACCGTGTACAGACTCTCATTCGAACTATGCTTTCGTATTATCCCCAGTCAGTAAAACCGCAGCAGCTACCATAAATCCATGTCTGACTCGTCTCGTCTCCTTTTGAGGTTATAATTTTTTTTTCTCTTTTTTTGAGTTTTAACTACATAAATGTGATCAGTAACAGACACTGAGACCATGTTTAAAAATTTTTTGGTATTTAAAAAATAGGGGTGTATAATAGATAGGTAACTATATGATATTCTCTACTGTGATTCCGTTAGTATTCATATGATCTAAGCATCCAACGCAATCTAATTAGATAGTTATGTTGCGTACCGCCTTGATGTTTGCGCAAGGTGTGTGAATAGCATCACAATAAACCAGGTGTTGCCGAGGTTATTGTCCAGTACAAGAATAATCTTAAATAAAACTGTGAAAGTTAGTTTTTGTGTAAAAATAGAAGTATTGACTAGTGCGCGAGCCAGCGACTGGCAGACCTTCGTCAACCCACTCATATAATAAAGCTGAAAGTTTGTGAGTTTGTTTAGATGTTTGTGTTTCAATCACGCCTAAACCAGTGAACCGATTTGGATGAAACTTGAAATAAGCGTAGATAGGGACCTGGAATAGCATATAGGCTATTCAAAATGTTGGTACGCGAGCGAAGCCGCGCGCCGAAGCTAGTTTTATATAAACTGAAAGTTGGTCTGTGTATGCCCCAAGGTACTTAGGTATATAGGGTATTTCATTTTAAACTAACTTCAGGAATTGAGTTCAACAAATAAATTAAAAAATATGTAAATGTAAAAAATCAGCATCATTTGCCTGCCCTTATCCCGCTCATGCAGGGTCGGCACAACATGTTCTCCTCTTCCACTCTCCCCTATCACTCGTCATCTCTGTATCAACTCCTTTCTTTTCCATATCTACTTTCACACAATCCATCCATCTTTTCTTAGGTCTACCTCTACTCACATATCCATCCACATTCATTTCCATCACCCTTTTAGTTACATGACTTTCATCCCTCCGCATTACATGCCCATACCACGCTAACCTATTGCTCCTTAACTTTTCAGTCACCGGCGCTACTTTCAGACTTCCCCTAATATATTCATTCCTCACCTTATCCATTCGCGTCACTCCGCACATCCATCTCAACACACATGTAAATGTAAAAAACATTAGGTATGTAATTTTTTTTTTGTTTTGTTATGAAAATCCCGAGAAAATCGTCAGTTCGAACCTCAAATGATAGATACTATAGGTATTACAGTATTTTTCATGTAGGAACGTATCCCTGACACATAAAATTTTTACGTTGTACAACTATGAAACATTTTGAAATAAATAAAATCTAGTGAAAATACTAAGAGATACAACTTCAAAAAATTTTTTTGTCTATTTTTTTTAATAATTTCATTTTACATAAAGAGCCATGTCGCGGAACTGTTAAACCTATGTGAAAACGTATTTAATAAGATGAACAAATAATTACCTACATAGTTGTATTTGTCGAATAAATATTTGTTAGGTAAAAAAAACCTTCAACTCACGCTCAAAAACGTTGGTTAATTAATGTTTAAGTACCTAATAGTTTTAAAATACCTCGTTTTTTATTTTTAGCACTCGCAAAAAGGTGTGTTTCAAGTAGTCTGTGGCTTTGTACGGTCAGCAACAAAAATTCATAAAAATTTTTTTTGGGTAATTCTTCAAAGATCGAAGTATATTGAATACCATGTCTTGTGACAATTCTATTAAAAATATACTTACAATCATTTCAGCCATGATGAAAATGAGACTTTAAGCTGATCGCACATATGTCTGCGCCGTACGCGCCGCAGTTATTTTTATTATTATGAGCCGCTGCTGTCCCACTGCTGGGCAAAGGCCTCACACTCTCTCCAGACGTCGCGATCTTGTGTAAGGCTCTCCCAATCGACCATAAAGTCAAGGTCGTCCCGCCATTTTCTGCTCGGTCTGCCGCGTCGCATGCCCCCCAATTCCACATATGCGGCTATTTTTCTATAGAAAAAATACTGATGACATCAGAAAATGCGGCTAGCTTCTGACGTCTCAGCATTTCGTCTATTGAATAAAGGTTTTTAGTCGTTTACCTCGTTGTACCTCCCTAATTTGAAATCAGGATCGTGTAGTTACTTGTAGGATGCTTATCAAAGTCAAAGTCAATAAGCATTTATTCAGTAGGACCGCTGGAATCACTTAGAATAGTCTTAGAACTAATTTTACTCCTGTTCTTTCGCGACCAATAACGTGAAGAATCAGGGTTTGGGGCCTATCATTGTTTTACGTGATCAATCTTAAAACTAACAGTCAAGCTCCAGTGAAGAGCCCGTCAAAGAAAATTTATAATTATTTTACCTATTTGCGTACAACTGACGTAAATAACAAATACCTCAGACACATGCCTGAATAATTAAACGTGTACAAAACCGTGAATTTGCAGAATTTGTTCAGAATTAATCAAAGTAGGTATAATGAATTAATTACGTTGGGTATTAGCCTGACCGCAGCTAATGCTGCGGTCAGGCTTTTACCTCTAAGGAATACAATAAAAACTTTCCCCACAGTATGATACAATAGCTGAGTCGAGAGCCGGCATATTCATATTGTGTATACAATGTTGGTGAGTCCGAACATTTTTAATTCGACTAGAGCGCAAATAGATTTTACAGTTTAAAAGTACTAACGAAATTCATCAGTTTGAGCTACGTATATAAGAACTTAGTACTCATGTATCGTTAAACCACCTTTTTTATACATTTTAAATACAAAAAATAGTCGAACAGAACCTTTCCTGTTAAGTAGCAGTTTCAAAATAAACACAACAAAATACCCACAGGTGGTTTTATGACTTTTCTAGATACCAACTAGACCAGGAAAAAAAATTCCGTTGGTTTAACCACTTGGAATACCTTGATTTGCAAAGAGCGCTATTATGAAACATTGAGTACGTGATTGCAATTTTTAAAAGCGACAAAACCATAGAACATAATTTTTGTAGACACTCCAGATTATTATAATGATTAGGTATGATATGTGTATGAGGCGAGTGTGTATGGCACAGCTGGAAGGGGAAGGCCTAGGCGAACCTTCTTGGATCAAATTGGCGACATTTTGGAGAAGGGCCAGGTCAATACCCTAAACCGACGAGCATGTATGAGGAATGTAATGAGAGTGAATGAGGCGAAAGTTGTGTGTCAGGATCGTAGCGAGTGGAGATCCGTGGTCTCTGCCTACCTCACAGGGAAAGAGGCGTGACTTTATGTATGTATGTATGATATGTAATGCTACTGCTCCAACTGCGTCTTATCGCGTTATAAAGTGACATATTAGGGTGGTCGCACAGTCCAGCCGAGCCGAACGAGCCGAATTGTCAATAGAGAAAATGCTGAGAAGCGAGCCGCATTTTCTGACGTCATTAGCATTTTTTGCATAGAATAATTACTGCGGCGCGTACGCCGCGGCCCAGTTTTGACAGAAAATTTATGGATCTAATGTCAAATTGTCACTTTTCAATGACGCAGGTGAAGCAGTAGCATCAGTCCTACGAACTGTTAAATGATGTTTACTTTTGACTGGCAGTGAACTACGAGAAACTTAGGCGTTGTCCTAATAGAACGCGAATGCGCGATCATCGTAAGTTCGCGCGAATTTTACTCGTACGAACGCGCGATCAAACATATTGCACTCTAATAGGTGTCCTAACTGACAATCGCACGACGCGGTCGCGCGACTCAAATGTTTGATGTATTTTAGAGATGGTCGCATCGCTAGCTCGCGCGACTCACGGGAATTGCGTTCTATTAGGACAACGCCTCAAACATTTGAGTCGCGCGACCGCGTCGTGCGATTGTCAGTTAGGACACCTATTAGAGTTCAATGTTTGATCGCGCGTTCGTACGAGTAAATTCGCGCGAACTTACGTTGATCGCGCATTCATGAATCCATTAAAACTCATTAGATAAAGATTGATCTGTTTCATAAAAAGTTAGAAAAGAATAGTCTTAAAACTTATAGCCATAGTAGCCAGCATTATGTACTCGTATACTAAATCTTCTGTGTGTGGCACAAAATAAAAGTTTTTCTATTCTATTTCTATTCTAAAACTAGGTTTTTTTTTTTTTTTTTTTTTTTAATTAGTGTCTAACTATTATTATTAAACCCTAATAATATTACAATCTGGCCAAAGTAGGCCAATGAGCAATTTGTCTCTGACATAGTTTTATAAAGAAAAATATAACTAAGAATGTGTCCAATGGCACTTTTCTTACTGTCTCTAGTTAAGGGGAAGACACTTTGTTCTTGTGTTCTTTAAATGCACTTATCACTTTATTATTTTACACTACACTAACTCAAATGGTTTGGTTCGTTTGAGTCTTCTCACTAAGTCCGTGTTATCGAGGAGCTGGATAGCCTCGACGTTCACATGGTGATGAAGTCTGTATTCGTGAGCTTCTGCATATTTTTTAATAATTTTATCTACAAAGTCTATGTTAAGGTCCCGGTGAAGATCTTCGTTTCTTACGTACCAGGGAGCATTCACGATGTCTCTAAGCACTCTATTTTGGAAACGTTGTATGATTAAGATGTTACTTTTTTTGGTACAGCCCCACAGCTGTATTCCATAGGTCCATACTGGCATCAGGACTTGTTTGTACAGTATGATCTTGTTATGCACTGAGAGGGCAGATTGCCTTCCAAGGAGCCAGTACAACTGTCTGTAGCGTAGCTCCAACTCTTCTCTTTTTTTCTTGACGTGAGCTTTCCAGCGTAGCTTTGCGTCAAGCGTCATACCCAAATACTTCGCTGTATTTTCGTATGGTATACGATTGTGATTTATGAATATAGGATGATATTCTCCCTTTTTATTCGTGAAGTTTATATGGATCGACTTTGACTCATTGAGGTTGATCCTCCATTTCTTTGTCCAGTCATATACTTTATTGACAGCGTTTTGAACATTTTCTGCCGCTTCTGCATAAGTTCTGCCAACGGCCATAATGGCGGTGTCGTCAGCGAAGGTGGCGATGGTATTGTTTTTTAGTTCGGGGATGTCACTGGTATATAGAAGGTAAAGGACCGGACCTAATACGCTACCTTGTGGCACCCCAGCTTTTATTTCTTTAATTTCAGAATAGGCATCTTCTTGCCGTATTCGAAAAACTCTGTCCGATATGTATGATTCTAGGATATCTACATAAGGCTTTGGAAGAGTTTTTTTAAGTTTAAGTATAAGACCTTCATGCCACACTTTGTCTGTAAAACTAGGTGATTTCTCTCCTGTTCCTTCGCGACCAATACCGTGAACGGGTAACAAAAACCAGGGTAAGATTTGGGGCCTACTGCATTTTTAGGTGATCCATCTTATAATTAGTCAAGCTCCAGTTAAAACGGTCGAACAAAAGCCAGGCTCGTAAATAAACATCCGCATTCAATCCAGCGATACATTAGTACGCTCGATCCATAGTGATTAGTAGTCAGATCACGTACAGTCAGCTGCAATTGTTGTATTTGGATTAAGGACGTTAGCGGTAGTTTCTAGCTGTTCATCATCGTCATGTTCACCGAATCCTCTCCGAAATGTCCCAGTATTATCTAGTCGAAGAAAAAGCATTTGAATGAATGAAAAACTCTTTATTATACACAATAATTACAAAACATACACGAGTCAATAAAACCCAACGAGACAATGTACAATGGGCGGTCTTATCGCTTAGAAGCGATTTCTTCAGTTCAGTTTCTTCAGTGCAGCATTTATTCAGTAGGACCGCTGGAATCACTTAGAATAGTCTTAGAACAAGAACTAATTTTACTCCTGTTCTTTCGCGACCAATACCGTGAAGAGTCAGGGCAACAAACACGGTTTGGGGCCTATCATTCTTTTAGGTGATCTTAAAACTAAAAGTCACGCTCTAGTGGGGAGCCAGTCAAACGAATTTGAGACTAAGTTTAGATGCTCATAAAATACAAAAAACTAAAGCCTCAACAAAGTACTTTGCCTCGCATCACACGCTACACTTGACTAACTTATGGTACCTACCTAGCTTTTGCTTAAATAATACGAGAATTCATAATCAAGCAAGACAGAAGGCTGAGAAACTATTCGTTGATAGTCCCAAAGTAAGCAGAGCTTGTGTTGTAGGAACCAAAGTAACCTAAAAACGCGCTAGATCCCAAACTAAGTTTGTTGCTGTTCACGGTATTGGTCGCGGAGGAACAGGAGTAGATTTTTAAGACTATTCTAAGTGATCCCAGCGGTCCTACTGAATAAATGTTGTTTGAATTTGACTTAGAATATCGGAAAATGCGGAAGTTTGAGGATGAATGGATGTTTGTAACTTACGCCAAAACTACTGAATATATTTGTATGTTTTGCATAGAGGTAGATTATAATTTTTGTAATTGTTTTATAGTGCTGATCCACACTTGGTATTTCATTATGAAATGAAAAGTCTTATCAAAATTTTGGATTCCGACGGGATTCGAACCCGCATCGATCAGACGATCCTCCTAACGCCGGAGTGCCTAACCGCTCGGCCACGAAATCCTACTTGTCGGTGTCCAAATTTTCGATAAGTCTCATATTTTTCGGTTGAGCACCGATTAGCGCCATCTACACGTTCAGATTATAGTTTGAAATAGCACATAGGCTATACACGCAGTAATTTTTCTATAGAAAAAATACTGATGACGTCAGAAAATGCGGCTCGCTTGACGTGTCCGCATTTCCTCTATTGAATTGACAGTTTGAGCGAGGCCCCATTAGTGCGTTGCGCTGCGTTGCGCTGCGTTGCGTCGTCGCAGCGTCGTCGCTGCGTCGGTTTCCATATATTTTTTACGACATGACCCATTAGACCGTAGCGTCGTCGCGCGCGACGTTTCAACGGATCGACGGACGAGAGACGAAGCGAGAGGGAGGGTGATGCGCTGCGTTGTCGGAGCTCCGCTGCGACGACGGACAGTGATCCACTGCAGGCATACCCTCTTGCGCTGCGACATCGTGCGTCGTCGCAACGCAGGTGTGGCATACAATGCGCTGTTCCGTTGCGACGACGCGACGCAGCGCAACGCACTAATGGGGCCTCGCCCTTTGACGCGTTCGGCACGGATGGGTCGTGCAACCTTTTTACTGGATAAGTGTCCCCGAAAGACTGTAAGTAGCACCGTGAAGTGCAGCTGGTAACCTAATGTGAAAATTTTGTCATGCCCTAGAGTCTAGGGCATGACAGTCTATGGTGGTCTGCCTCGTGGTCTTTGTGCATCTCTGGGCTTTTTCAAACTAGCATTCACTTATTATTATTATTAGGAGCCTGTAGTGTCCCACTGCAGGGCAAAGGCCTCCCTTTCCTCTCTCCATTCATCTCTATTTTGGGCTACCGTGGACCAGTCCTTTACATTCACCTAGACCTAGAGAGCCTAGACATTTTTAAAGACTGATAGTCTCGCGTTTCGATAGATTTTTGTCTACTTTAGGTAGGATGACTCACAATTAGGTATGTTATGTAGAGTAGGTACGCTATAAAATTAAATAAGTAGATACAATTTAGACGACAATCAATAAGAATATGCTAAATTTAAGTATGCTCTGTGTATTGATAGAATATTAACTAGACCACACACAAAGATTTACACGATTTTTGTTTTTTTCGTTTATCGTGAGGAAACCCGCTTAGTCAGCTCCACACGTATTGACGTCGTCTTTCCTGTGGACTAGGCTGATTAAGCTGAGAGGATGGTTTAGGTGCTACAAGCCTCCCCGGGAGGGCGGCGGGCGTTCTGTGGCGAGCGCCGCCGTAAGCACCGCGAGGGTTCCGGGCGTGGCTGTGAGTGCCATTTCCGGGACTGTGCTTAGGCAAAATGCGAGAAGGGCACCGGTGTGTTCCGTGTGAGATCCCGGAGCCCAATGACATGCATGGAGGTCGGCCACACGTCAGTTTTAAGTCAGTGAGAGTCCGACATAATCCTCCGCTATCCCCACGGCGGTAGGGTATCCATATTGGATTTTCTGACGCAAAAAAAATAGGCTGCAAGGCTCCATCTCAAACAATGTCCCAGGCACAACAGCGTCCAGTTAAGTGATAAATAATATAATGTTATATACGTTTGTTTCAGATCATGCCCCGATATAAAGAAGCTTTATTTACTAGCGAGACCAAAAAAGAACAAAGAGATAGCTAAAAGACTACAGGAACAATTTGATGATGTGGTATGTACATGACTTGACATTTACACAGTATCTTAATTTACCTATGACGCCGAGACGATGTCATTCTATGATACCATTACGTAACACCCAACCCCATAACTGATATACAACCTTGTACGCACTACGTGTACCTCTTGTACCCGTGTACGCTCTTGTGAGTCGGTGTACCTAAAATGTCAAGATGTATATGCGTAGCCTGGAACGCGCAGTCCGCGCAGCTTTAGGAACTCCCGAACAAACTTGAAGAAACCGAACATCATTGGCCTGCCCTTATCCCGCTAATGGGTCGGCACAACATGTTCTCTTCCTCCACTCTCCTTTATCGTCCTCTCCGTAACCACTCCTTTCTTACCCATCTTCTTTCACACAATTCATCCTTTTTTTCTTGGCTACCTCTACTCGCATATCCATCCACATTTCCATCACCCTTTTAGTTACGTGAGTTTCATCCCTCCGCATTACGTGCCCATACCTCGCTAACCTATTGCTTCTCAACTTTTTAGTCACCAACGCTACTTTTTGAACGAAACCGAACATAACTTTTTGAAGTCAGTTAATACTCGTAAGAGCTCGTTTAAATCTTTTGCTTTCAAAGCTTTCAAAAGAGAAGTAGTTTTAGCAAAAGATTTGAACGCGCTCTTTAACCAACTTCGAAAATCAGTTATGTTGGGTGTACGTTATACAGGGTCTTTCATTTTAAACTGACAAGGCATCATTTTGTGGGTTGTAAATAGACGTTTGATCGTATCAATTTAATTCCTAAGCCAATTTTAATTTTCACTTCAAAAGTATATTTTATTGATTTTTGTGACATGTTGCATAACATTTTCAAGGAGAGCAGACGATGACTAATCATAGCGTCGCACGCTCAAATGGACTAAGTTATACAAGAAGCAACAATCAATGAAAAGTAGTCTTTATTGATTTTCTCGAGATTTACATATCAAAACAAAAAAAATCATTACATAAATATTTTTTAATATATTTGTTGAACCCAATTCCTGAATATAGTTAGTTTAAAATGAAAGACCCTTTATACTAGACTTATACCTACTCTGTTAATTTATCGGTGCGGATTTGAATTTTTTTTTATATGTAAGTTTCGGTTTCTCGCGATACAAGCCAGCCCTCGTGCGGGGTACCTATAGTTTATAACTTGTAATTAATTTTTCTGGTAAATTTTATTTGTATTTGTAAGTACCTATAATAATTTCGTAATAATGAGAAGATGAGGAGCAACCAGGTTTTCATGGTATGGGCTAATGAGAAGGGAAGAATGTCACGTGACCAGAAGAGTACTTGGTATGAATGTGGATGGATATACGAGTAGAGGTAGGCCGAAGAAGAGATGGATTGTGTGAAAGATGATATGAGTAAAGGAGTGAGTGCTGAGATGGCTGATAGAGGGAAATGGAAGAGGAATACATGCTGTGCCGACCCCACATAGAGTGGGACAAGGGCAGGAAGATGCTGAATATAATTTCGTAATAGTTTCGTAATATTGATTCCTGATGGATTAATACGTAAACCTAAGCTAAAATACCTTGCAATAACATAATAATTATTAAATTTCAGCTATACGAAAAACTGCGGAAGGTGAACCCGGATTTCATAGACAAGATAAAAATCATAGAAGGAGATGTCGGACAGCTGGACCTTGGGATCAGCCCTGAAGATAGGATCAAGGTCATCAATGAGGTAAAAATCACACAGTAGTTATATTAAGTAAGTTCGTTTGAGTCAGTGGCCAACTCTGGTGATGAAGTTGTTTATTTATTTTATTTTTATTTTCTTAAGCGTAAGGCCTCCGTCATGGCTTAACGAAAATTTGGATACCGGCAACTGGGATTCTGTGGCCGAGTGGTAAGGCACTCACGCTTTAGGAGGATCGTCTGATCGATGCGGGTTCGAATCCAGTCGGAATCCAAAATGTTGATAAGACTTTTCATGTAATGGCTTAACGATTTTAACCGGGAGCGACAATATAACGTGCCATAGCCGATGTAGATTCAGGGCTTAAGGTAGAGTTATTTATTATTTAATACTAGCTGCGCCCCGCGGTTTCACCCGCGTAAGTCCCGTTCCCGCGGGAATATCGGGATAAAAAGTAGCCTATGTGTTAATCCAGGGTATCACCTATCTACATACCAAATTTCAACCAAATCGGTCCAGCCGTTTTTGCGTGAAAGAGTAACAAACATCCATACATCCATACATCCATACTTACAAACTTTCGCCTTTATAATATTTATAGGATAATGGTAGAGTCACTTTATAATGCATTGGATATTAGGTCCATAATATGTTGTATATTATGGACATCACAAAAATAGACGATTCAAAGTGATCCCAGCGGTCCTACTCAATAAATGCTTTTTGATTTTGACAAACAGAGATCCTATCCCACTCATATAATAAAGCTGAAACTTTGGGGGATGTTTGTGTTTCAATCACGCCTAAACCAGTGAGCCGATTTGGATGAAACTTGGAATAGGCGTAGATAGTGACCTGGTTTAGTTCAGATGCTATGTTGGTACCACGCGGGTGAAGCTGCTCGCAGTAGCTAGTATAATATAAAGATACTTTCAGATAACCTAAAGCGAAATGTAATGGACGGTCTTTATCGGCGTAGATTAAGCGATTTCTTCCAGACTTGAAAATGTACTTGATTTAAAAATTGTTTTTTTCATTTCAGACAATATTATTATTATTATTATTTATTTATTTCAGATATTAAATCCATAGTTACACACAATTCAATTAAATATACATGTCAAGGATACAAAAATAAAAAGAAATACATGAATCAAAACATAAATACAATGAAAATGTCTAAATAATACTTATAAAAATAAAATAAAAATTGTACAGACCAAAGAGACTTAACTTATTGACCCATTACCACCTGCATCCACTTATGTTGTATTGGGCAATCCAGTCTAGAGACAATCATCTGTAGGATGCCGTTGCTGCTGGCTCGCGTACGCTGTATTATGGAAGCGACTTTCTTACGAATAATCGCATGAAAGCCGTCCGTGCGGGCTTCAGCAAACATGCCAGAAGCACTGCACCAGCGAGGCAGCCGCATCAGCATCCTGAAGATATTGTTGTATTGTATGCGTAAAGTGTTGGCGACTCGACGAGTGTGGTTTACCCACAGACTGCTCGAGTAGAAGGATTGACAGTACGCCTTGAAAAGGGTTATTTTGACTTCTACCGAACAGCGCGCAAACCTTCTTGCGATCATGTTTATATACAGTAGACTTTTTTATTGTTCTTTTCCTCATTAAGATAAATCTCTTACAGGTAGAAATAATCTTCCACGGAGCAGCGACAGTCCGATTTGACGAGCCCCTCAAAACGGCGGTGGAGATCAACGTGCGAGGCACCAGGGAGATGTGCAAGCTTGCACGAGCTTGCACCAAACTGAGGGCTCTGGTGCATATATCTACAGCTTATAGGTGAGTTAACCTGCTTGAAGAGATACAGGCTGTCGATTCAAATTGTCATTTTTTTTAGCTCACATTGTCCCACTGCAGGGCAAAGGCCTCCCTCCTCATTTTCCAGGCTTTTCTGTCCTTAGCTATAGTTGGCTAGTCTGGTAGATGCACATCCAAATCGTCCCGCCGTCTCCATGGTGGTCTACCGCGCGGACGGTTTCCATCGGGTACCTATTCAGTAACGGTTTTTGCCCAAAGTCGTCAGACATGCAGCAGACATGGTCTGCCCAGTCCCACTTGAGTTGGGAAGACTATTTGGTGACACTGATAACCTTAGTTCATTCGCGTATTGTCGAATTTCTGATCTTATCAATCAGTCGAACTCCTAGAAGACTGCTTTCTATGGCCATTGGTAGTAGATTAAATAAATTGACGGCTGACGATTCCAATCGACATTGGTAGTAGCAAATGGTGGAGGAAAACATCGTGAGGAAACCAGCTTAGTCAGCTTCACACGTATTGACGCTGTCTTTCCTGTGGACGGCTGAGAGCTGAGAGGATGGTTTAGGTGCTACAAGCCTCCATCTCCAACAATGTCCCAGGAACTGCGTCCCGTTCAGTGTAGGTTGCCTCCTGTGTAGTCCACAGCATAGGCGGATTCAGAGGAATCCAGGTCCAGGGGGGCCGGGGGCACGTGCCCCCTCCAGACGATGTTTTTGTGTACCTACTAACTACGAAAAATTTATAAATTGTGAAATTTTTGTCAGTTTTTGTTTCTTGTGCCCCCCCCAGAAAAATTCCTGGATCCGCCCATGGTCCACAGGAAAGACATTGTCAATACTGTGTGGAGCTGAGGGGTTCCTTTGAACTTAGTGACTTTTAACATGTATCTTTTGCTCTAAGTTAAAACAGAAGGGGTGTCATCATCTCTTTCATGTTTATTTGGAGTCAGCACAACGGCAATTTTTTTGTAATTTTGTATAGTTTTAATCTACACTTGGTATTTTATTAAACGGTGCTTAACCGATAAATATGGTTCTGTGGCCGAGCGGTTGAAGGTACTCCGGCTTTAGGAGGATCGTCTGATCGTCGCGGAAAATTCGAATCGAAAATGATACGACTTTTCATTTCTTAACTGGCTTTTCTTCCACTATGCTTTATCAGTCGTCATCTCAACACTTTTCTTACATACCTATGTCATTCACACAGCTAATCTTTTGAAGTGAAAGCTTTAGGCGCGTTGGACATTTTGAGATGGTAAAAATCTATTGAACACACTGACAGTGCTACCGACAACACCGTCGCCATCTGGTTTGAACTCCGTAACTTAACACGGTCATCATCCACAGCCCAATCTAGCCCACAGCTGTAGGCTTGTGTAGTTCTTGAACTAAGTACTAATAGGAATTCATTCCCACAAGTGTACTAGCTGAACTAGTTCACATAACTCGGTCCTAGTAGGACTATTAGTACACTAGTTCATTCGATCGTTTCGTTAAGGAAATTATCATAACTGCGCCTTCCTGCACTGTAATAGGGTTCAAATCGGCATGCGTATCTACCCTTGTACTAGGACGGAATGAAAAGAACAACACGATCCTATTAGGACTCTAGTTCATTCGATCGTTCGGAAAAAGAACTGTTAGCTAATGGAAATGTATTCACATGTCAGTGTCTGATTGGTTTGTCAAGCGCAGACACAGATAGACTCATTAGGCGAGTAAGCGGTAATAAAAGAAACATAGATATCACGGTGGCGGGCGTTTCATTCGATCTTTAGTTTAGTACGAACATCGTTCATGTCCTACAAAACACAAAGCTAGTACGTAGTTCAGGACCGACCGACCGACCGAGCGACTCATTATAGAACCGAAGATCTACTGTACTAGATGTACTAATAGTACTAGAAGTCCGATCTAGTTCTTCACAACGATCGTACTAGTACGGAGCGCTCTCTGTACTGACCGAGCAAGCACAAGCCTACACAGCTGGGCATAGGCCTCCCTTTGCTTGTGTCATCCAACACAATCTCGCGCCAATCCCATCCATCTACGCACGGCCTTGGTTATGTCATCTGCCCATCTCGCCTCCGGACGTCCAACGTTTCTATAGCCTTCTCTTGGCCACCACTAAGGCCCTACTCCAAACCAAACACGATAAATAACTTATGAAATGAAAAGTCTTATCAAAATTTTGGATTCCGACGGGATTCGAACCCGCATCGATCAGACGATCCTCCTAAAGCCGGAGTGCCTTACCGCTCGGCCACAGAATCCCTTGTTGCCTGTGTCCAAATTTTCGATAAGCTCATATTTTTCGGTTGAGCACCGATTAGCGCCATCTACACGTTCACTAGTGAACTCATGCTCATTGTCTGTTGTTGTCATTTGATTCTGAATGTAATTTCAGACAATGAGCATGATAAGACTTTTCATTTCATAATGAAATACCAAGTGTGGATCAGCACTATAAAACAATTACAGAAATTACGATAAATACCTTTCATCACGGTGGCGTTGCCCGCCGCGCGCCCGGAGACTATTCAAAAATACATACGTAATTTCAAGTATCATTTCTGTTGGCACTCCGTGCCACTGTTTTTCCTGGTCTGTCTATTCCACTACATTCCTCAACATTAAAACCTCACGGGCTATACTTGTAACATACTATAGGTAAATTGCGCGATAAATTTTCGTATTTATGAGATTCTGAATAGGTAAAACATATTTACATTCAAAGTTTATGTAATAAATAACCTTCTGTATTCTTGCTACATTGTTTCTAGATTGTACGTAGTTGTAAATTTTATGTATTTCTTGTACTGGGTGTAAAGTTACTTATTCCTAAATCTTTAAGTTCCTACCACATTCAAAAGACATACCAATCCATGGTTAGTTTATTACTGTAAATTACTTAGCGTCCCTTTTTATTCTCTGCTGTCATTGAAATGAGATAGCAACAAAAACAGCTGGTTGAGGAATTGGAAGCCTTCTTTTATAGGCCCCAAACCGTGTTTGTTGCCCTTATTATTCACGGTATTGGTCGTGCAAGAACAGGAGTAAAATTAGTTCTATAACTATTCTAAGTGATCCCAGCGGTCCCACTGAATAAATGCTTTTTTGACTGACTTTGACTTTGATGAGTGTTCAAAAAATAGTTGCGATATTTGATAGTAGTCTCATTACACCCTGTATGCATTTACACAAAATAGAATTACCTACAGAATTGTGGAATTCATTTTGTATAAATAAATAAATAATGCTGGACATTTCACACAGCATCATCTAGCCCCAAACTAAGCAAAGCTTGTACTATGGGAACCAGATAACTGATATACTACTTATATACTTTTTTGTTTGTAAATGCATACATATAATACATAGAAACACCCAGACCCGAGATAAATATTTGCAGATCATACAAACATTTATCCCGCGGCGGGGATCGAACCCGCAACCTTCTGCGTCCCAGGCGGGCTTTCACCCACTGCGCCACAGAGGTCGTAGGAGGTATAGGTTTACCATAAACCATAATGTTTTAAAATAACTTTAGAAGTTTCAATGGATGGAACAAATGCTTAGGTACTTCAAATGGTGGCTATGTGCCGAATATGTATAATTGGACTTACCTCAGACTGTCCCCAAAGAAATTAAACGGATCTTGATTGACTTATGATGATGATGATTACCGTGGCTGGGGATACAGTCGTGATCGATTGTCATAAAAATGAAAAAAACTGGCGCAGTCGGATTGGTTGTAATTTTTGTAGTGAAAACTTCTTAGCGCATTGGGCATTTTTGAGATGGGAGAAAAATATCAAACTCAGTCACGTGACTGTCACGACATCATCCTCATTTACCTATCTATTTCGTCACACATTGTATCGTCACAATGGTTGAGGTGTTTAAGTGCCTCTGGTGAGACAGCCCTGAGTTCGAATCCCAGTGGGACAGTAAATTTTTGTACTTCTTTTCTTTTTGTACTTTTTTTAAGTTTAGAACCGTTACCGAAACCTCGAGATTTCAATTCTGTTGGCACTCCAAGAATGCCACTGTTTTTTTTATTTAACATAAAATACCAATCTTGCCAAAGATTACCTAGTAGAGATCTCTTCTCAGTGATAAGGCCGCCCATTGTGCATTGTATAATGGTTCTCTTTTCCACTGTATTTTGTAGTTATAAGGTGCATTGTGCAATAAAGTATTTTCATTCATTCATTCATACCCGCTGCTATGCAAAAGTACCCTTTCCCGCCTTTAATTTCCACTACCTTGCTCCCAGGCCTCGGTTAAAATACTATTAAAATCTATTTTATTTCAGTAACTGCATCCAACAAGAGATTGGTGAGAAGTTCTACGAAAGTCCTCTGCCGGGAGACAAGCTGATCGACCTGGTGGAGACCATGGATGTCAAGGTTATCAATAACATTACACCTGGGTATGTACCAACTGATGCCCATTTAAAGTAAATTTATGCAACAAAGCAAAGTATGAAAAACTGTGTTAATCTGATCGCACACTGCCCGCGCCGTACGCGCCGCAGTCATTTTTCTATACAAAAAATGCTGATGACTTCAGATTTGACAGTTCACCGCGTTCGGCTCGGCTGGACTGTGCGAGCACCCTGAAATTCTTCTACATTCAGTTCAAACTTTTTTACGCGAAGAAAGTTGCGAGCAACAGCTAGTTGTAAAATAAAATGTATTCCTATAGCGTCTTACCATAGAACGTGACATAAAGTTATTCCGGAGTGTAAACTGTCAAAATGTATGGTTATTCTTGATTTATTCGGTGGAATAACTTTATGTCACGTTCTATGGTAAGACGCGTATTTTTTAGGGCATGTCTGAGACCCTTATCGTACAGTCATACATACCTACTTTAGGTACTAAAAAGTCATCTAGAAATTACGGAAAGGACCTATTATTGTATATTTTTTTAACCTGTCTTGCACATTTTCAGGTTATTAGGGGACTTCCCAAACACCTACGCTTACACCAAAGCAACCGCTGAAGATATTGTCCAGAAGTACTCCAAAGGTCTACCAGTGGCCCTCTTCAGACCATCCATAGGTAAGGAAGGGGTTTAAAGTAATTTATAAACGAATGTTTCTAGTGCTTTGTCTAAGTAAATTTTGTTGTTTTACTGACTCCATATCAGAAGATAGCCCCAATTAACTGCAATGAGGGAGTACTCGCCTCATCCAAGGTCGACCCATCTGGTCCACTTACCTTGGGGCCTTTCGGCCGACAGTTGATGTCAGATAGTTCTATATAGGAAAGATGTGCATGAAAACATCGTAAGCGCGATCTAGGATTCAGTACAAATCGTCATATGTGATGGGAATTCACTTATCTGTGATTCCAGCGCCATCTAGTGGTATAAGCCCCGAAGTAAATAATTTTATAGTTGGTGGCGATATCGGATAGAGGTCGCTACAGCTTCATACTGAAGCTTGACTGGCAGGAGGAATCATCTTAAATAAAGATAGGCCCCAAACGGTGTTTCTATTGTCCACCAATAGATTTTTACTATTGTTATTAACAGCATGTATCATGTATTACAGGGTAAAAGCCTTCCTTCACTTCAGTGGTATAAAAAGATGGTTATTAAATGTAAGTTTTTGTTTTCAGTAATCGGAACAGCTCACGAGCCTGTCGCTGGATGGATCGACAACGTTTATGGTCCTACTGGTGTAAGTATTTTCTTTTATATTGTCATCCATCTTAACCAAAAATTATCCTACAGGCTGCGGCATTTTTTGATGAAACAATGTCTATTGTAGATACCTACTTATAGTGCCACAAACTTATCTGAGGCGGTGAGGGAGGCGCTGTTATCGCATATCGCTAGTTCCTCTTTTGGCCACCGGTCCAGATAACTTTGTGGCACTAAACTACTTAGTTCTTCTAGGTCTATGTATAGATATTTCACTATAAAGAAAGCTAAGCCCAAACAATATTTTGAAGTGAAAACTTTTTTAGGCTCGTTCGGCAGTTTTGAGATGAGAAAAAATTCTCGGCTTCGCCTCAAAAAGGTCATGTGCGAGTCACATGACTGCTCACCAACCCCGGGTTATTACTACAGACCCCTCGCAGACTACAGACTTTCTATCGGCCGATAGTTGAGACGGGCTATACTTCTCCATACTCATTACGAGCCGAAGTATATTCCGTCTCAACTATCGGCCGATAGAAAGTCTGTAGTCTGCGAGGAGACTTAAAGTTTTGACGTGACTTGCTGTAACTAATCATTGTTCCAGGTGGTAGTGGGAGCAGCAGTTGGTCTGCTCCACGTGTTGAACTGCAACCCGAAAGCTTTAGCCGACCTGGTGCCTGGAGATATGGTCGTCAACGCCTGCATCGCGACAGCGTGGAAGACTGCCAAGGAGTACCCTGGGAACCATGAGGATGCTCCGCCATTGGACTTACCACCACCAGTTTATAATTATGTATCGTCTGAGCAGAGGCCGTTGACTTGGGGTGAGAAGAATACTTGATTTTATTTTGGTAATTTTCAGGGTTTAAAAATCATCACAAAAAATCACATGGGATTTGAACACACGACCTCGCGTCGATTGCACATTAGCTCAGTAGGAGCAACGGAACGGATCAAGCGAGGTCGTGACTTCAAATCCCGCATGGGTGCAATTTATAGGATACATTTTAAAATCTAAAATGATATATAATACGACCTCTGTAGCGCAGTGGGCGAAGGTCCGCTTGCGACGCAGAAGGTTGCGGGTTCGATCCCCGCCGCGGGACAAAATGTTTGTATAATCTACAAGTATTTGTCTCGGGTCTGGGTGTTTTCTATGTATAATATGTATGTTTTTACAAACAAAAAGTATATAAGTAGTTTAACAGTTATCTGGTTCCCATAGTACAAGCGTTGCTTAGTTTGGGGCTAGATGATGCTGTGTGAAGTGTCCAGCATTATTTATTTATTTATATAACCTATAAATGATATTATGGTTTTCTCGTAGAATTACAGAGCGATAGACGCGCACCGTATTTTCTAACGACGTAAGCGCCAAAGTTGGCCCGTAAGACCCCACCAGAGTTGGCCCATATGACCCCTTGTAGACTACAGACTTTCTATCGGCCGATAGTTGACACGGAACATACTTCGGCTCGTAATGAGTATGGAGAAGTATAGCCCGTCTCAACTATCGGCTGATAGAAAGTCTGTAGTCTGCGAGGGGTGTAAACTTACTTTTCAGGGAGATAAGGAATTAATTTTCAACTTTTTTTTTACAGAAATGTTCATGAAATACAACGAAGTCTATGGTTTCGACGTGCCGACTATGCAAGCTGTGTACTACTACCTATTTCACCTGACTCCGTCCAGATTCGTTTATACATTGTACTGTTTCTTTCTGCATTGGATACCGGCGTATATTGTGGATGGTGTAGCACTTGTTATTGGGAAAAAACCTATGTAAGTAATATTACTTACATACATACATAAAGTCACGCCTCTTTCCCAAAGGGGTAGGCAGAGACCACGGATCTCCAGTCGCTACGATCCTGACACACAACTTTCGCCTCATTCACTCTCATTACATTCTTCATACATGCTCGTCGGTTTAGGGTACTTTTGACCTGTAATATTACTTATATGTTCATATTCCACATTTATGATTTTTTTCAACATAGCTCAGTCTATTGCTAGGCAAAACTCTCCCCTACACCTAATACTAAAATAAAAAGAAGGCACTAGACCTTCTTTCTAGTATGTAGAGGGTAAAATAGTAAAGGTTGTAAAAGGATCACTTCTAAAACACACATAACACACAACATAATGCTGAGTCGCAAACCCATTTGCAGCAGCACAACACACTTAGACGATTGCGAGACACTCTTCACACATTTTTCTTTATATTTTATTTTGTTTTTGTTTCTATGTCGTCTTTAGTTTTTGTGTTTTTTTCTGGTTTTTTGGCACTTATTGCTGTTGCAAATAAATATTTTTTCTTTCTTTCTTTTTTAAAACTAAAACAAATGTTGGCACTGTTTAATTTTTGGGAAAGATGTTTTCAAGTAAATCATTCTTAATCGGTGTGACAGAGCGGTGTGAATGTTAGTCGGCCGCGGAATAAACATACATGTTTGCTACACAAAATACATTTTTCCAAGACGACAAAAGAACCCACGACTCTATAAACTGAGCTATGAGCTATTCAAACATGCCCTTAGTTTAACCACTCATCGATAATTCATCTTTTCTCAGGTTAAGAAAAGCGTACAGAAAAATAAACAAATTCTCGGAAGTCATCGGTTATTTCGCGACCCGACAATGGAAGTTCCACAACGAAAATACTCAGAATCTGTTTAAAGAATTGTGCGATGCAGACAAGCATATATTTGACTTCGATATGACTGGTATAGACTGGGCTGATTACTTCTACAGCTACGTACGTGGGATCAGAGTATATTTACTAAAAGATCCAGTTGATACTGTTCCCGCGGCGTTGAAAAAACACTACAAACTAAAGATTACACACTATATCTTCAGTATTGTGTTATGCTTTATAGTAACAAGGATTTTGTGGGTGCTTTTTAGAACTGTGTTTTGTTTTTAAGTAATGTAACTTAGTAAATTGGAACTAAAAGTCATACTTCAAGAATTTTCAAAGTAATTCTTGAATTTTATATGTAGGCCTCGGTAGTCCTATTGTATATTATATTAAAAATGAAAAAAATCCTTAGATTTTTTTCTTACATTTTTCCTTAGATTTTTTCTTGGTAGAGTTTTACACCCAGTTGAATTTACAATTGAATGTCGTTTGAAACATCACTAAATCTAAGGCCATATAATTTTGCGTGTACTTTTTGTACACCCTATATTTTTGTAAGTTGTACTAAGGATATTAATGTGATAGATAAATTATATGAAATAGTTCTAAGTTGTGCTCAGCTATTTTTGTAAGTATTTTAATTTTTATTATGTTTGCGTATGTACATGTACCTATAGATACCTAAGGGTGAATGATTGTAAATGATTTTAAGGTATTAATGTGGAATAAAACATTGAGACTATTTTATTATTTTCTTTTTTTACCTAAATAAATAATGCTGGACATTTCACACAGCATCATCTAGCCCCAAACTAAGCAAAGCTTGTACTATGGGAACCAGATAACTGATATACTACTTATATACTTTTTGTTTGTAAATACATACATATTATAAATAGAAACACCCAGACCCGAGATAAATATTTGCAGATCATACAAACATATAAGTTAGATCAAGTAAATTTTTAAATATGGTGACAGCAAGCTGATCTGATGATGGAGAACGGAACTCTTCAGATAATAGGTTGATTGAAATGAAATGTACCTACATCGGTGAGTTCAATCAGCTCACGGCAACCTTAAAAGTTTGTACTTGTTGAAAAACTTATTTCTTTACAAAAAATGCTGATGACGGCAGAAAATTCGGCACGCTTCTGACGTCAGCAGCAATTTCTCAATTTAATGACAGTTTGGCACGTTCGGCTCGTGGACCGTGCGTTACTGCACACCATGAAAAAAAAACAACAAATAAAACTGACTTAGTTTAAATAATATGTGTACCTAGCAATGGGCGACCTTATCGCTATACGATCTCTTCCGGGTAACTTTTGGATCCTCCTCCTTGCGTCGTTCCCCAATGCTGGGGGTCGTGACCCATCACGAAAGTATCCTTTCTCGGACGATGTTCCGCCATCTGTTCCGGTTTTCAGCCACATGCACAGCTTCCGGCATGCTGAGATCGAGTGTGCTGCGGATCTGGTCTGACCAACGCATCGGGCTTCTACCTCTTCGCCGCTTTCCCTCGACTTTACCCGTGACGATGAACTTTTGGATAGGCAGGATAAAAATGAACTGATGAAGTAGATTAGGTAGGTACCTATGTCAAAAACTTTTTGAAAATTGTAAGAAGGTGTTTATAAAAACCGAAGACGTGATAAATCTGTCATTGCATCAAATCTGTCAAATGATCATCAGTCAAAAATATGACACAACATATCTCAGATGAATTTTTACAAAAATACAGTATATTTTATAAGTATTTTACTTTTACCTACCGCATATCTCCATAACCAAGAGTTGAGGATTATCAGAAGTGGCTTAGCACCGGCGTCGATTTGCAAAATCGGTTTGGAGTTCTTCGCTGAGTTGAACAACACTTCGAATGAAGATTTGCATGTTGAGCTGATCCCTGATGAATGCTGTTTGAAGAGAGATGATGAAGAGGATTGTGATAGTCTTCAGATTATAGGAGAATGTGTAGAAGCTATACCTAGAGGTAGGAGGAGAATATTTAATACTAGCTACGCTCCTGCGGTGTGACTGCGGTTCCTTGAGATTTTTTTCGGAATATAAAGTAGCCTATGTCCTTCCCTGGGATACAACCTTTATCCATGCCAATTTTCAGTCTAATCTGTTTAGTGGTTTGGGCGTACAAAGGTAACAAACAGACAGACAGATAGACAGACTTAATATTACTGAGTATGGAAGCATGGAGCGCGCTATGCTCGGCAACTCCCTCCTCGATCACATACCCAATGTAGAAATACGACGTCAAACCAAGGTCGTAGACGTAGGTATGCGCATCGCAAGTCTCACGTGGAGATGGGCGGGACACCTGGCTAGACGGAAAGACGGAAGATGGACTACAACGATTACGAAATGGTGGCCCAGAGATGCACAACGACCACGAGGCAGACCACCCGCCCGATGGTCGGATGACATAGTTAATGTAGCTGGGAAAGCGTGGGAAAGGACTGCACAGGACCGAGAAGAGTGGCGATATAGAGAGGAGGCCTATACTCAGCAGTGGGTGCAACCGGGCTGATAAGAAAGATAGAAGTATGGATAATTGCTATAAATTTCACTAGATCCATGTTGGATCTGTACCTAGGATACAATGGATCTACTGAGATTGATCCTTCTCTGCGTCAAACATTTATGCATCGCAAACTGTCGCATTTTTAATTTTATGATGAGTACTTTAGAATATACGAGGTAAAGTTATTTTTAATGTTTCAGAAACTACAAAGACGCTTAACCTCGTGGCACCACTCTTGGATCCCTTCGAAAGAACAGGATATTGCGTCATTCACGTAGACTCTAGACCAATAGACAGAAGAACAAAAATCATGAGAGACACATTAAACATACAATTTGACACGAGACTCAAAGAAAACAACAGCTTTGAACTTAAACACTGTGAGAATATCGATGAAAACCCTCTAAATGATTGCAAACCAGTGAACTGTGAGACTTATTACAATGGCAGAAAGTCCTATTTCGATAAACATAACAAGAGTTGTAGAGAAGTACCTCTATGCTTTAGAAAGAGGAAGTCGAATCAAGTCTACGATCCGAAGAATAACAAATGTATCGATGAAGGTACTATAAGTGCTGATGATATAGATTTTATTAAATCTCTTGCTGGAAGAGAAAGACATCCAAAAGAAATTTTAATCATAAACACAGCTAAAAGACCTCAAGAAAACATCACAAGTGTACATGCTGTTAAGCAAATGAATGTAGTAAATGAAACTACGCCATATTTTGAAGGCACAGTGCTCTGCCAGTCAGCTATAGTCCAGTACCTTTTAAATAACAAATACACACTAATAGTCTTGATCTTAGTAGTGACTGTACAATGCTGTCTAATACTGACGATGATATACTGTTTATCCAACAGCTCTTCTTGTTGCAATAAAAAGAAAATTGTAAGGAAGTTTTTCAACTACAGACAAGATGCATCAGTTACAACGCCACTTATAGCTACTAGTAATATGGATACCGAAACAACAGAATTCGATTTTGTCAGTGAATCTTCGAATATAGTTCACAAGATTAAATGCTACAAAGCATGCCAGAAAGAAGAGACAGCTAACACGTGCATGTCAGATGATATACTTCTCAAATGTCTGAACAGAAGAGACTGGAGTGCTAAACCTAAATCAGCAATAATAATCAATGATTCTATATCTCCTGATTATTATTCAAAACCAAAAGACTTGGAAGTGGTAGAAATGAATAATGACAATGAAATTGAGAAAAGTGAGTCAGTAAAAACAGAAGAATACAGTCATAGAGAAAGTAATAGTGTTGTTTCTGAGAAAGAAATAAAATGCCATAGTTACAATATACCATCAAAGGCTGATTTCAAGGCTGAAAAAGAGGATTTAAAAGATGTTTCCGACACAACAGACAAAGGTGCTCAAGCATGTTTCTCCAACGATTCATTGGACGACTTTTTGTCTGAACGAGGTATTATGTTTTTTGGAGAAAACGCATCTAAATACTCATTTACTTCATCATCATCGAGAGACAAATCGTCATTAACAAATTTGACAAGCAAGACATCGAAAAATAACATCATAAAAAATGTCTTATCGTATTTGTCAAAGTCTAAAGTGGGTACTGCATCAGATCCTGGGGTGAAAAAGTCTAAGAGTAAGAATTTAGAATTGCTGCATATATCGCACGCTTCGATATACTCCTCTAGTTCAGATTTGAAGAATATTAAGAGTATTAAGTTAGTTAAAGAGTCTAGAAGTACGTTTTAGATTATTTTTTGAATAAATGTTTTAATTTTATTTGTTTTTATTTCATTTATCTCTTTTATCAAATTCTCTTTTATTCTTCTGCAAGATGTAGGCATGTATCAAAATATTTATTGGACATACCTCTGACATACCTTAGACATCTTCAAATGATCTGGAATACATAAAAGATCTCTGAGAATATCTACCGCGCCTTGGGGATACAGTTGTAGCCCTGTTTACGTTTTTTATCTCTTTTATCACACTCAAGTCGTCAGTGGCACTGAGTCGTCGGCAGGTTTTTCTCTTCCACTCCACTCTATCAGCCGTCATCATCATTTATTCCATTTTCACCGGTCAACTTCATCATCATTTTCCTGTTCTTGTCCCATTCATTGTGGGGTCGGCACAACGTATTCTTCTTCCATTCTTATCAATCAACCGTCATCTCAGCTCTCACTCCTTTCTCTCATATCATCTTTCACACAATCTATCACACAATTATCTCTTCGACCTACCTCTACTCGTTGGTAAATCCATTCTCATTCATACCAAGTACTCTTCTGGTCACATGAAATTCTTCCCTTCTCATCACATGCCCATACCATGATGACAAAGTCAACTTCCAATTTATAAAATATTCTTCATTTTGTACACGTTCTAGATAAGTAACCCACATTTTCAACCCCTTATCAGCATTTCCAACATTTCTTTTATAGTGCTCCCCGAGATCTTAACGTTTAGGCTGATGTTGGTTGACGTCAGTCAGCCTTAAAAATAATATGACAAGCACCTAAATCCATAGCGTCTTACCATAAAACGTGACATTTATTTATTTTATTTCTCATTACACTATCATAACAGGGTGCCCCCAATGCAATAGCGTAGTCATATCCTAAATTCTAAAGTTCATATTTAAAAAATTATAAGTGTAAACATAAAATAAGTCAATAAACCAAAACATAAATCTTAATACATTGTCAAAAATATTAAGTAATAATAATATTAATAATTAAAAAATAAATCAGTCACAAAATACAATTAATTCCTACAAGTAACATAAAACATACAGTGTAGCCCTTACGAAATCGGTCAGGGAACAGTGAAAAATATCAATCGTTTGGGCAACTCGATTGAGTGTGTGCAAGGTGCGCGTCAATGGCGCTTTGCCCAACAAATTTGTTCTTCCCCTGGACACCGCGAACAGCTCTGGCTTCCTTCTCCTATGCACGTATTCTTGAGGCACGTTCAGCCTCATTTCCGACAGCCTCATTTCCGAAAGTTATTCCACCGAATAAATCAAAAATAACCATACATTTTGACAGTTTACACTCAGGAATAACTTTATGTCACGTTTTATGGTAAGACGCATAGTCTATTTGTTACCGTTTCACGCCCAAACCACTGAACAGATTAGGCTGAAAGACAAGGATAAAGGTTGTATCCCAGGAAAGGACATAGACTACTTTTTATCCCGATAAAATGAAGTTATCCCGAGGGACCGCGGGAGTTTACATTTTCAGAGCGCGAGTTTTAAGAGTAGGTAGAGTTTCCATTTTTTACAAGCGATTGAAAAACAATCATTTTTATATGAAATAAAATTAGATTACTTACAATAAAACAGTTTCGATAAAACATTGGTAAGTTGATACGCTTTGTGTTTTCTTAAAAAAACATTTTTAACATCGGTGGCGTAGAGAGTGGTAGTGACAAGAGAAGTAGGTTCGATTTCTATACACCCCTATTTTTTAATTACCAAAAAAATTTTAAACATGGGTTCATAAAATTGGTAGTCATAAAATAGTGGTGTATAGTCAATAATAATTAGCCGCGTACCTACTGGCTGAGCGAACAGTCTCGCGAGGCAGCCATGCGCGGCAAATCCTCGGTCGGTCAGGACGTGCCTCGCCCGCTCTGCGATAAACGTCGCGAGGCAAACGCCTGAGGCAAATTCTTGAAGCTGTACGCTCAGTCAGTTTATGAACGAAAGCACTATCTTATTTGTTTTGTGTTTCTAGTATTGAATAAAATCAATTCAATTCAATTTATTTATTCAGATTACTTACAAGATCTTGTGTTAGTCAAATCTTAGAGCTAAGTTAGTCATAAAAATTACTTAGGTAAACTTATTAAAAACCTAAAAGTAAGTAGGTAAGTTCGTATGAGTCAGTAGCCAACTCTGGCAACGGAGTGTTTAGGCCGCCTTAAGGCCTCCGTCATGGCTTAACGACTTAAATAGTCGGGACCGATAATTTAACGCGCCCTCCGAAGCACGGAAGCGCTCAGATGATGGCGGTCACCCATCTACTTACAGACCGTTTAGAACTTTGCTTATCTTCGACGATTTATCAAGAACGACTAAGCAAGCACGACCACGAGCGCTTCAGTGACTCATACGAACTTACTTAACCTTATAATTACCCTTTTTTAAGTAGGTACCTAGGTATACCTACTTATAAATGAAATGAAATGATTTATTAAAAATAGATAGAAGCTTACAGAAAAATCCAAAGCGCTTAACTCTTAAATAAACATAACTTAAATATACCTACTCTTAAATTTTTATATAAGGAGCATAGACTGTCATTTTGAAATTATAAATTTTACTTTGAATTTTTGACTTTTGCAAATTATTATTTTTCAGTCCCGGATATCTAATCAGGATGTTATTCGTGATTTTGGTTATTCTCGCGACTTGCACAATGAATACTGAATCGAGCATACTGGTAAGTTCGTTTAACGATATAAGTAGGTATAGTCCCACAAGGATATCTGTTCCGGTGAGGGAGGCGCTGCTATCGTATTTGGCATAGAGAAAGTAAATGCCTATGGTCTTTGTTGCCAAAAAAACATTTCATAGTAAAGTGGGTAAGCAAGGGACCAAAGCACCCACAAAGCACCAAACGAAAAAAAAAACACACCGAGCAAACAAGCAATAGCGGATATGGCAACTGGAAACGAATGGCAGACAATTGACATTTCAAAATGGCGTCGTTAGTTCCTCTTTTGGCCACCGGTCCAGATATTTTTATAATAACAAACTTCATTAAATTATTTCGTAGCAGTAAAATAACAAACTTCATTAAATTATTTCGTAAAGGTAAGTGTAGAAGTAAAGTTATTGTAGGTAGGTATTAGGAAATTCGATAAATTCAATATACGTACGTCATTCTCAAACACTCAAAAAAATAAAATAAAAACATTATTTTAATCACCGCCATTTACCTCAGTCAGATAAAAGATCATTGACCTCAGTGTTTTGTGTTTTTCCCTGGTAGGGTACATCAAACAATACTCTTAAATCAGCGCAAGACAATTTTGGCCAATTCACTACGTCCGCCAACCAAATCATGCTCCCATGATTCCTATTGTTACGTAGATATTGATTTACAATTGTATTTGTAATTCTAGTAGAAAACGCTTTGATTTTATCAAAATCACCATTTTGAATGCTCTCTGGGCACCTAGATAAGAGCAATTTATAAAACAAAGTAAACGCGTCTGTTTTGTTCTCAAGTAAATCATAATCTCTTAGAAATTCAAATATACACCAATAATCACATATAACTTCATTTTTATATTTCTCTGTTATTCTGGAATTAGCGAATTTGTTTGTTTTGTAACGTTTTTCTATAGGATTAGCTTTTCTGGACGCAGCTTTCTGTTGTCCTTCTTTACGGAGTTTTGTCAGGTCGAAGGATTGAAATGTCGGCCATATTATTTTTTCCGCCAACCATGATTGGTTCTGATTCCGGAACGCGCGCAGCTCAAAGTTACATTTAGTTAGCACAGATTTGAATTCATTTGCAAGTGTGTTATTAAATTGAAATAGTTTGGATCTATCTTCACGTGAAATTTGTATTGTGTTTAAGCTGTCTGTTAATACTCTGTAGAGCGGCCTAGGGTTCTTAAAGGCTTCGTTTAAAGGTATTTTGTTTTCTTTAAAATATGTGTAAACGTCCAAATGAGTTTCGAATGTCGACATTGGATAAAAATCGTCGTGATCATCCATTTTGATAATCTAGAATCTTCTAGACAACTATTTTAAGCTACTTTAAAATAAACTATTTTCTAAACACCAACTTATTTGTTAGACAACTATTTCATAAAGAAATATTAACTAAGTTCTACTATTTATTAAGTAATTAAACAACTAAGCTAAATATATAATATCAGAGAACTCGTGTCAGGATTAACCTAACATAGGATTTAAGACACTACTAACCAGAACAATATGTAATTTCTTTCAATAATAAACACTATCTATCTATCTATCTAACTATTATATAACTACTTTAAACACACTCTACAAGGCATTCACCATACACTATGTTTTTGATAAAAAACTGTTTAACAACTAGGTATTTTTAACCACTACTGAATTCTACAAGATATTCACCATAAACTATTTTCCTGAAACCTATTTTCTTGGCCTCTGTTTTCTCCCTTCACTAATGTTTGAAATCTTCAGAGCTCGATAGGTTTGAGACGACAACGTCATAAAAGCTCCAGCAGGATTCCCAAAATATTCGTAGGGTTTTACCGATGTTGAATTAACGATGTCCAGACCAAAATCTGAAATAAAAATTGTAATCTTAGGAGGAGATACTTACAATTAAATCTACTGAAAATGACGCTGAAACCCATCAAATTATATAAAATTTTCACATCAAAATTAAGGTAAAATTAGGAGGTGTGGCCACGCTGGAATCGTATCCATTAGGTATTTGATATTTTTTTATATATAAATACCATTTAAGGGTATTCAAAGGCGCTTACCCAAATACTTTAGCGAATTTCTTACGAGAATAGTCAAAGGTAACGTATTTTTGTAAAATGCCCAAAATTTGCTGAAATTCATTGCTAATCCATACTACAAGCCTAGATAGATAGAAAGATAGAAAATACTTTATTGTACACCACACATTACAAAATACAAACAAAGATACAAGAAAATAATTAAAGACAAGAATTGGCGGTCTTATCGCTGTGAGCGATTTCTTCCAGACAACCTTAGGATAAACTGGATTAAAGGAAGTAAAAAAGGCGGTGTAAATAAATAAATAATGCTGGACATTTCACACAGCATCATCTAGCCCCAAACTAAGCAAAGCTTGTACTATGGGAACCAGATAACTGATATATACATATTATATATTCTTTGTGTTCGTAAATAGATACATATTATACATAGAAACAACCATAGTGTTTATAAAAACCAATAAATGAATTATTTTTTATTTTATTTTATTTATTGAACAAAATCCACAGCCCTTAGATATTAACAGTAGATTCATCTTATCTAAACTTACAGCCAATAAAGGATTTACATTATAAAAGTACATCTTATAAAAAAGACAGTAAAAGGTAAACAAATTAAACTTAAAAAGTGAGTAAAGTGCTTTTAGGTAAGTAGCTAAATTATTATTACTAAACATAGATGAAAAAGAAAAAGGTTAGGTTAGGTTATACAAACTTAAAAATATTGTAAAAAAATAAAAAAAATAAACAATGTATATGTAATGAACTACAATTGTTCCTCCTCCAACAGTTTCAATGTTTCTTTTTTAAAAGTTTCTTTACTGTTATAAAAAAGATCATTTGTGTAGAATTTCTTATTATAAACGCTTTGCATTCTATTTACTATAGAATTCTGTGCATAGTTTGTAAACGAAAAATTATATTAGGATAAAAACAGTTTTGTCCCAAATTTTTTCAACACTGTTGAGAGCTATTGTTGATAATAATGTGTTGATATAACCTAATAATAATACGTTCATCTAAATATTCTGAATCCCTGTTTGGGCCTCAGATAGCATGTGGAATAGTGGAGTAGGTACGATTAATGATTCAAGGGCATCCGTCGTCAACAAGTTGATTTCTTAATGTACAAAATGTGTTGGAAATACAATGATTTGTTTGAAAACAACATCAACTTTTATATTATAGTCAAAGTCAAAAAGCTTTTATTCAGTAGGACCGCTGGGATCACTTAGAATAGCCTTAGAGAATCAGGGCAGCAAACACGGTTTGGGGGCTAGCATTCTTTTTAGGTGATCCATCTTAAAACTAAAAGTCAAGCTCCAGTGGGGAGCCAGTATAGGTACCTACGTATTTTCTTTAAAAAAATACAAATTGCCGCTTTTAAGAGTAGGAAGTTTTTTCTTTCCGATGCCTCTGCCTACCCTTGGACATCTTCAAATAACCCCTTAGGTATAAATAGTAAATAGATAAATAATGCTGGACTATTCATCATCATCATCATCATCATCATCATCAGCCTATAATAGTCCACTGCTGGACATAGGCCTCCCCTAATGAGCGCCATTGCGCCCTGTCCTCGGCTCGACGCATCCAGATTCTGCCAGCAGCCTTTCGCAGATCGTCACTCCACCTGGCCGGAGGGCGTCCTACACTACGTTTGCCGAGTCGCGGTCTCCACTCAAGAACTCGTTTACTCCAGCGGTTATCGGTTCTTCGGCAGATATGGCCAGCCCACTGCCACTTCAGCTTGCTAATTCTCTGAGCTATGTCGACAACTTTGGTTCTATGTCGGATAGTCTCATTGCGGATTCTATCCTTCAGAGAAACTCCGAGCATAGCTCGTTCCATAGCTCGCTGAGCGACTTTAAACTGGTGGACTAGCCGTACTGTGAGTGTCCACGTTTCGGCACCGTAGGTCATGACAGGTAGGACGCACTGATTGAAAACTTTCGTTTTCAGACATTGCGGTATGGGTGACGAGAAGACTCGACGTAGTTTTCCAAACGCTGCCCAACCCAGCTGAATCCTCCTCCTGGCCTCCCTCTCAAAGTTGCTTTTACCTAACTGCAAAATCTGCCCGAGGTATGTGTATTGCGAAACAACTTCAAGAAGATGACCATTTACAGCGACAGGTCTCGGATCAACTTGGCCATTGACCATGACTTTGGTCTTGTCCAAATTCATGCCGAGACCTATCGCTCGCGAGGCTGATGCTAGGCCGTCCAGCATCCGTTGTAGCTCCTCAAGCGACTCCGCCAGTAAGACTATGTCATCTGCGAATCGTAAGTGTGAGATGTGCTCGCCGTTTATGTTTATGCCCATACCTTTCCAATCCAGAGTCTTAAACATATCCTCCAACGCGCTTGTGAACAGTTTCGGAGATATGACATCTCCCTGTCTCACTCCTCTGCGCAGTTGGATGGGCTTAGACTGCTGGTCCTGTACTCGGACACTCATGGTGGCGGCCTCGTACAGACATCTCATCACTTCGATATAACGATAGTCTACTTGGCATCGCTGCAAGGATTCCAGAACAGCCCAGGTTTCGACAGAGTCAAAGGCCTTCTCATAGTCCACAAAGGCCAGACACAGGGGCTGATTATACTCTTCGGACTTCTGTATAATCTGCCTCACTGTGTGAATGTGGTCTATGGTGCCATATCCTCCGCGAAACCCGGCCTGCTCAGGTGGCTGGAACTCGTCGAATCTTCTGGCGAGACGATTCGTAATAACCCGAGAGAACAGCTTATAAACGTGGCTCAGGAGCGATATAGGTCTGTAGTTTTTAAGAAGAGTCTTGTCTCCCTTCTTAAAAAACAGAACCACCAAGCTCTCGTTCCACGCCTTTGGAGTTCTCCCACAATTAATGACGGAGTTGAAGAGGCTCTGCAGCTCCTGCATAACAGGAGCTCCTCCAGCCTTCAGAAGTTCTGAAGTAACTCCGTCTTCACCGGGGGCTTTTCCATTTTTAAGCTGTCTCAGGGCCAACACGATCTCGTCTTGGCTGATTTCTGGCAGGTCGTCAGTGTAGTGACGGGTGAGGGTGGCTCTGGAATCGTGGTTGTTACGTGGGGGGCAAGGAGCATGTGCCGCGTACAGTCGGCCATAGAAGTCCTCGATCTCCAAGAGTATCTCCGGCTTTGACAATACGGTTCGGCCATTGTGTGTTGTTAACTTCGTCAGGTGGCTCCTGCCAAGCTGCTGAGTGAATACTTTGGACCCTCGGTTTCGCTCTATTGCCTCTTCAATGAGGCGTGTGTTGGAGCTCCGAAGGTCGCGCCGTATCATCTTCGCAATTTGCTTGTTCAGGTCTGACCTCTCTAACGAAGTGGCCTCGGTGGTTTCCCGTCTCTTTGTCATTAGCCGAAGAGTCTCATCAGAAAGTTTGGACTTTCTGCCTTTAGGCTGTATTTGGCAGAATTTGATGCCCTCGTCCCTCAACGTTCCAACCACGTTTTGTAGGGCCTCATCAACGTCATCGGTGGGTTCCGCAGCGGCGAATCTATCACCAAGAAGCTTCTGAAACTTCTCGGTGCCCGCCATGATCTGGAGCAGATTGGGTCGGAGCGTAGACTTCATCAGACGGTTCCTTTCAAGCTTAAGATTGATATTCAGGGAGCCTCGGACAAGTCTGTGATCAGATCCGGTATTGAACCTATTGATCACGGAGACATCCCTGAATATGTGCCTTTTATCCGTCATGATGAAGTCAATCTCATTTTTTGTCACAGCGTCGGGGCTTCGCCACGTCCACTTCCTGTGGGGCTTCTTCTTAAAGAACGAGTTCATTAAGAAGAGCTCCTCCTTCTCTAGGAAATTGACGAGCATTTGCCCCCTGTGATTTCTGCTTCCATAACCATGTGGGCCCACTCTGGATTCGTCGCCAACTCGGACTCCCACTTTGCCGTTAAAGTCCCCCATAACAACGTTGAAGTGAGCCTTTGTGGTGTTGTGTAAGGCTTTGGATATGTCCTCGTACATATCCTCCACTTCATCATCCAGATGTGCCGAGGTCGGTGCGTAAACCTGAATGATCTTCATACTATACCGCTTGGATAGTCGAAGGATCAGGTACGCTACCCTGGTCGACACACTAGAGATTTCTAGAACGTTGTTAGAGAGGGCCTTATTGACGAGAAACCCTACGCCACCCTGTGATGTTTGGTCCCCCTCGCGGAAGTACAGAAGATGGCCCGAGTCTAGGGTAATGGTGTCCTCTCCCTCTCTACGGACTTCACATAACCCCAGAACATGCCACCTAATGTTCTCCAGCTCCTCCTCCAACTGCGCTAGATGTTCGTCGAGCCTCAGAGTTCGTCCGTTAAACGTTGCTAGGGTCAGGTGATTTAGGTAGCCTACGGTAGCCCGGGGATTCCTAGCACCCCCTGCCCCGCCGTTACCATGGCCGCTACCATGACCAGGAATAGCGGGGCGACCGGGAACTGGGGGCCGTTTCCTTTTCGTGCACATCATAAAAGGGGTTTATGCCCATAATCCCCACGCTGGGCAAGCGGGTTGGGGATCGCAGGACACAGCTTCTCGCACCGCCGACGCTGCTGCCCGTCGGCGGCCAGAGGATTTAGCTGTGCCGATGTAGGCTGCGCTATGCCGCTGTCAGCCGGCCGCCAGAGCCTCGTTCGTTATTTGGCAGGGTGCACCACGTGCAGGTGAGGTTGGCTTGGGTACCGATGATGGATGTTAGCACCCCGTACACCCGCTGGACTATTCACACAGCATCATCTAGCCCCAAAGTAAGCAGAGCTTGTGTCATGGGTACTGCGTGACTGATATACTACTTATATACTTTTTGTTTGTAAATACATACATTATATAGAAAATACCCAGACCCGAGACAAAATATTTGTAGGTCAGACAAATATTAGTTCTGGCGCGGGGATCGATCCCGCAACCTTTGCGTCGCAGGCGGGTTTGCCTCTGGTGTCGTCATATTTTTAAAAAAAGGTAGGTAAGTATGAAAATGTAGGGCGCTTTCTCGTGGTCCCATTATTTTGTTCCATTAATCCACATGGATTCGAACCCACGAGAGATCGTATACATTTTCAATACCTTTATTTTTTTATTGTACCGTGAAAATAAACTCGTAATGCTTTACTTACATCTTAGAAACTTACAGACTAGGTACTTACATGTAAACTATGATTTTCAAAATTTACTATAAAGCCCGTTAAATAATATTAGTTGTAAATACAACACAATATATAAGAGTTATATAAATACATGTGCGTCTTTGGCGACGCCAAACACGATACTACTCGCGCGTGATGTCATAACAAAAAAATCTATTTATAAACTGTTTAATGTTTTAGCGGCCTTTTCCTAGTCGTGGGTTCGAATCCAGTCGTGCAGCATGAGTTTTCTGACCAAATGTTTTTGACAAAGCAAGTGTATGAGGCGAGTGTGTATGGGACAGCTGGAAGGGGAAGGCCTAGGCGAACCTTCTTGGATCAAATTGGCGACATTTTGGAGAAGGGCCAGGTCAAAAGTACCAAAACCGACGAGCATGTATGAGGAATGTAATGAGAGTGAATGAGGCGAAAGTTGTGTCAGGATCGTAGCGAGTGGAGATCCGTGGTCTCTGCCTACCCCTTTGGGAAAGAGGCGTAATTTTATGTATGTATGTATGTATGTTTTTGTGCACTATGCCAATATCTTCGCTCCAACGGTGTAGAAGAACATTGTTAAACCCGGCATGTCGTAAAACCTATGATTTTGAAAATTCTTTTAATAAGTAGGTACCTACATACCTATTATTTTATATTTTAATGATTTTTCGATATATTTTCAGAGAACTGAAGATAAGGTATGTATTTTTTATTCCTTTTTTGTAATTTTCGGTGGGCGAGTCCGACTTGCACTTGCCCAGTTTTTTTATGTTATGTATATGTAGGTATTTATAAAAAATATTATCTTTTATTATCATTAAAATTGTGGGATACGGGCAGAGGAAAGATAAAGATGATGAATATCGGATTAATAAAGAAAATACCTAATTTTAAAATAATTCATTTTTAGAAAACCGTAAGTATCACCAGCAAATAAGCAAGCACGAAAAAACTTAGAACCTTATTTTTCTACGAACTAACGTAGAAAAATAAGGCTCTAAGTTTTTTAACGAATAAATAGACATTTTTCAAAAATACCTACTTAACTCACTAAGTTCAATCTCACTTTTAAGGCAAAATCCGTAAGTAAAGTGTAAAAAACATTATTATAAGGTTTAAGTTTTCAATTAGGTATCTATACAGGGTGTAAAAAGACTGCTACCGATAACTGAGGGGTTGCAATCAGACCATGATTCTAAACATATTTAGCGAAAAAAAACACAAAAAAAAATTTCACTTAGCTTCGTCATGCTTAGTTATTTTCAGTTATTTACTACTAGTACGACATAATAAGACCATACCTACCTAATAATTTCATATAAAAAAGAAAAAAACAATTAAAACTCAAAATCCAGCAATCTACGTAATACAACGCGCCCACAACATACGCAAACAGTCATATTCAAAGGTTTTTTTCTCCGGATCTAATGTTTTTTTCGGAAAATCCTTTTGGATTTGGTCGTGTGTTGGGATGCTGTACCTACCCCTTTCGGCTTCGGTAGACGTCTTTTTACACCCTGTATAGTATTAATTCAAGTATTTATCAATGAAATAATAAATACTTCTTCTATAGGCGGCGATGGGCTTGCAACCTGTCACGTATGGAATACTAACTTCTGCAAGATGTGGGCATGTATCAAATATGTATTTGTACATGCCTCTGACTACCTTAGACATCTTCAAAGGATCTGGAATATAAAGATCTGAGAGAATGTCTACCGCGCCTTGGGGATACAGTCGGTGACCCTGTTTACGTTTACGTTAATAAATACTTTTTATTTTATTTTCAGAACTTTAAAGAAGCTGAGGTACGTTTTATTTGTTTTCTCATCATCATCTCCTACACTGTTAATATACAAAAATATAAATAAAATGTTTTAATTTGCAGCTAACGGTAGGAAAAACTAGCATTTTTTTTTTGTTGATAATATCAATATTGTTAAATTTTTTATATCTGTTTTGTCTCTGGTTTCAGATTGGGGTGTGTATAAAATAATAAATAATAAGTGCCCAACACTAACTTAGGTACCTACCTACCTACTTAGACCTGACCTCACACTAGGATGCCCTGTGTCATGGAAACTACGAGTACCATACACAACATCCAGACCCATATCTTAGACATATCAAAAATATATTACATCCCGAAAATCGTACGCGCACCTTAGTATGTCAGCCGAGCATTTGCTCACTACGCCACGAAACAATTTTAAAAATGTCACAATCGATGATATTAAAAATAAATAAATTTATTAAAATTTTAGCCGAATGACGTGAGTAAATTATTATTAAAAATTACTAAACGTTCGTTACATAAAATTATACGTAACTAAATTGTTAATTACTGACATTTTTAGGCAACTGTAAGTAAATTAAATATCTTCTAAATAATAAAAAATATCTGAATTATTACAACAGATAAGTAGTACCTATAAACTAGTGCTTTTTATAAAAATATTAATACAATTTGTATTTTAATATAACAGCCAGAGGTAAGTACCAAAAACCAAGAAATAGTTTATTTATATTACTTTATACTTAGCTTATATAACATTTTAGGCCAAGTTATGTAGACCAACGATTTAAGGACTTCAAGTTCCCACAGAAGTAAAATCACCTAGCTTTAAGACGATTCAAATTGATTTCAGCGGTTCTACTGAATAAATTACTTTTGACTTTGACTCTTGACTTTGAATTATGTAAACTTTATTTAACATTTTTATATAATTTTGTGTTTTACTTTCAGAACGTGGTAAGTTATTAATGCTGACCTATTTAATTTAGAACCAAAAAAAATAGTTCCAATGCCGGTAAAATTATACATAAGATTCAAAATTTGAATTATTTCAAAACATTTTCTTTTTCAGGTTACTGTAAGTTTACTTTTTAGTAATATTTTAAATTAATAAAATTAAAATTTAACTTTTACATTAATCAATGAATTTCACATTTAAATTCAAATTATAGATTTGTTGTTACAGGATAATGTCGTAAGTTAACACTAAAACTTAAACTTATTTAATTAAACTAAACTAAATAGTTCCTAATTTATAACTAAATGCTAACTTAATTTAACTAATGTTTTGTTTTCCTTGTTTTTAATGCGATGCTGCTGTAATACAAAATGGTAAATGTTATTTTAAATAATCCATTCGGGGGGGATCAATTCGTGTTTTTTATTAAAATTCTGAACAATTTTTTTTATTATTTAAGGTGCAGGGCGTAAGTGTATATTGAAATTATAATACAAGATAATAAGATTGAAATGTCTGTTGTATGTTCGAAATAACAGATTTTTTACTAAATGCATAATTGTGATTTTTTTATTTTATAAATATCAGTTACATACCAATCAACGATAATGATTAATATTTATTAAATTATTTCAGAATCCCGTAAGTGAAACCAATTTAACTTCTAATCAAATATTTGTAGATGATTCTCAAAACTATTATTAATTAAAAATAATATTATTTCCACAGATGGTGGTAAGAGCGAAATTATTTTCATAATCCTATTAAAACTATGAAATATGAATATCAATTTATTAATAAATAACATAAATATTACAATATTATAATTTTTTTTACCTTTACCACGAACCCCGCACTAGTCTAAGCCTGTATCGCTCAATTTAAAACGTAATATAATGTAAAAACGGTTTAAATAATAATTTCATAAAAATATTTTCAGACAAGCGTAAGTTCATTTTTTAATATTGCAGTATACTACAATGTTTAAAAGTAGACACATTTATCTAATTATTTTTCTATTATTTTTAGAAAATGGTAAGATATAATTATTATTTTTGAGCAAAAATTTGTTGACTCATTTTTTTTACTAATTTACCTATTTTGTTAATGATTACAGCTGAATGTAAGTCATAATCATTTATTTAAATTAATGACTTTAGAGATTATTAAAAAAAAATTAAAAAACTATAAATTGAATTACAGAATGGCCTGTTCGAAACAATGATGTAATTATTAATATTTAAACTAATGTTTCAGTTTACGGTATGTAAATATTATTATTACTGACTTGTTTATGTTTATATTATTGTAATATTGTTATTTTGTTATGTTAATAAAAACCTACATAATATTTTTTATGATTAATTTCAGTTTGAAGTAAGTTTCAACAACATTTTTTTGAGTAGTCTGATTTATTGACATGAGAACGAAATATGGGATTGCCTATAGGATTCAGTACCTATTACAACGAACCAATTTTATAGAAATAAACTTTTGTACTTATTAATAATAAATTATTAATTTTTAGGGTGGAGTAAGTACAAAACTAAAAAATATTATTAAAATTATTATTTAAAACCAATAACTTCTAAAAATTAATCAAATAATTTTTTTTTACAGGCAGTTGTGAGTTTCAAATATTTAAAAATAAAATATTCAATTAATTGGGTAGGTTACACATGTCATGAATTAAATTATTAATCTTTTTAATTTTTTTAACGCAGATGCTTAAAGTAAGTGAATATTTTCATTTGTTTTCATATTTATTTCAAGATAAATACAAAAAATATAACATACTTATGTTTTTTTAGACTGAGGTAAGTTTTTGATTTACCTACCTACGCCTAACTTTTAAAACTTCTAGAATCAGTTTAGCTATCTTAGAAACGTTAGAAACGATCTTTAAATAGATGATAAATAAATTATAATATTTATATTTATTTCAGTCGTATGTAAGTTCTGAAATTGTTTTTTATCAATTTATTTTAACAAAATTACCTTTAAAATCACGATAAATTACATTTTTTTGAAATTTACAGCAAACGGCAAGTATTTCTTTATCAACTCGCTAGATCACAATAAGAGTATGCCAAATATGACTTAATTTTTTAGTAACCACTGTCAACTGTTTTTATATATTTTTTTTTACTTTTTATATTACAGTTTCCTACAAAAGTAAGTTAGGAATCGATAGTTTAATACTATAATAAAAATACTTGGTTTTAATATACTAAATCCCACATTATAACTCATTTTGTAGGCTTCAACTGTAAGTACCTAATGTTTAAATAAAATGACATAATTATCTACAATATTTTCTAAACATTAAACAAATTAATTACTGACTACAAATGCAAAATAATTAAATAATAAATTTTTTATATTGCAGATCGTAAGTAACTTAATCTTTTTTTATATTTGAAAAAAAAAACCATAGGTAGGTAGGTAATGCTTTAGTAAACGTTCATCAAACTAATGTTAAAATATTTGTTTATAAACAGCCCGGGGTAAGTTTTTTTCACTTAAAAAAATGATTAGGACCTACTTATTTATAGACGTATTAATTAATTTTAATATAATTTTATTACTTAACTAAGATATAAGATAACTTATATTAAAAAAATATTGAGTCGGTAGTTACTCAGAGTCAATAACATCTACTTAAATCCTTTCCATAATTGATGTTTTATAAGAAAACCTTTATATGTTTAACACTTAGTAAAAGTGTAGGAAATTAGCCTATTTTTTGGTTTTCAGTGTCTATGCGTCACACGTGCTCCATTACCCCCTTTGAAGTTATATGGAAATATTCACTTTAAGTGGATAAAAGTAAGTGTTTTTACTAAATTCTTTAGTCTTTAGTGCCGCGACGCATTTTATGTAGCTAAAGTTTAAAGTTAGTTTAGTTATACAGGGTGTAAAAAGACGTCTACCGAAGCCGAAAGGGGTAGGTATAGCATCCCAACACAAAACCAAATCCAAAAGGATTTTCCGAAAAAATCATTATATCCAGAAAACAGCGTTTGAAGAGTACTATTTGCGTATGTCTTGCGGCGCGTTTTTTTACGTAGGTTGCTGGATTTTGAGTTTAAACTGTTTTTTTCTTTTATAAATGAAATTATTAGGTAGGTATGGTCTTATTATGTTGCACTGGTAGTAAATAACCAAAAATAACATAAAATGACAAAGCTAAGTCAAAATTTTTTTTGCGTTTTTTTTTCGCTAAATATGTTTAGAATCATGGTCTGATTGCAACCCCTCAGTTATCGGTAGTTGTCTTTTTACACCCTGTATACCGAAAATAATAAAACATTCTAACAAAACACGTAGGTATTCCGTCCGCCTAGGATAACATTTTACATACAAAAAGTTAGGCCACGCCCATATTTTGTTCGCTGTTAGGTGTTAGAAAACACAAAAACAGTGTCAGGAGACCCGGCTTTAGGTGATCAAATGCCACTGGCCGTCATCCATCCACTTACAGACCGTTTCGAACGTTGCTTAACGAACGATCTATCAAGAACGACTAAGCAAGCACGACCACGAGCGCTTCTGTTAAGTAATCTATTTTAACTTACATTTACGGCAATCCTCTTTCAGTCGAAACCTCCTGGCTACGTGACGAAGCCCACAGAGAGTACCTCCACACTCTGCCCTCCATGTGACTGCACCAACTGCAACACTCCAGCTCCAAATCTTGGATATGAACACTATCTTAGGATATAAAACATTTTAAAAGTATTATTGGTTTTTAACTGAAATGGAGTAATAGGTGCTGTTTATAAGTAAAAAATATTAATATAATAGCAGGCAGGTAGGAACTTAACTGGAAACTAAAAAGTGGGAATTAATCTTCAATAAGTTTGGTACTTACTTAAAGTTTGTTAAAAGAGGCAATGCTTTCACAAAAGGCATTGGTGTGTTATGTAAAAAATAATACCTTACTTAAAACTAAAATTAAACTAAAAAGTGGGAAATAAGTTAGCACACTTTATGTAAGTACGTAGGCACTTACTTAAAGTGTGTTAAATACAGGGTCATGTTTTTACGGACGGCACAGAATCGGTATAATTTATTATCTGTAATAAGCCGGGTGGAGATTTTACAAAGAAAAGATATCATCATCATCATCTCCCTGCCCTTTTCCCACATTATGTGGGGTCAGCACAACATGTGTTCTTCCATTCTCCTCTATCAGCCGTCATCTCAACACTCATTCCTTTCTTACTCATGTCATACAAATAAAAGATACATACATACATACATAAAGTCACGCCTCTTTCCCAAAGGGGTAGGCAGAGACCACGGATCTCCAGTCGCTACGATCCTGACACACAACTTTCGCCTCATTCACTCTCATTACATTCTTCATACATGCTCGTCGGTTTACTTGTACTTTTGACCTGGCCCTTCTCCAAAATGTCGCCAATTTGATCCAAGAAGGTTCGCCTAGGTCTTCCCCTTCCAGCTGTCCCATGCACACTCGCCTCATACACTTGCTTTGTCAAACGACTGTCATCCATCCTCTCTACATGCCCAAACCATCTAAACATACCTTTCTCGATCCTCAACACTACATCTTCTTTCACTCCACACTGTTCCCTTATCACACTATTTCTCACTCTATCATTCAAAGTTACCCCACACATACTACGCAACGCTCTCATTTCAACAGCATTCACTCTACTCTGATGTTTTTTCTGCCACACCCAACTTTCACTTCCATACATCAATGTCGGTACCAACACTCCTCTATGACCTCTATGAAATAAAAGATATTATTAAACAAATATAAATTTAATTAGATTTACATAATTATGTACATTGTACAAAGCGTAGTCAATTTATTTATTTTCTTCCGATTTCTCTTGATAAGTAATCACTCCTTTTTCTATGAGATCAGGAATTTCAACCGCTAGCCATGGTCCGAGCTGAAATTAAAAAAAAAATTAGGTAGGTAATTAGTAGGTCCTCTTTGCCATGGATTGGGGGAATACCACCTACCCCCAAACATGCCCTCCGAAGCACGGAAGCGCTCAGTTGATAATGCAATAACCAGTCACCCATCGACTTACTGGCCGGAATGTTGCTCAACTTTGCCGATATATCAAGAACAACTAAGCAACATGAGCGCTATATTATTAGGATAGTAGGACTCACCCCAAGTGCCATCGCATGGGCAATTCCGAATCTAGGTACATTTCTTGCCCACAAAGGTTTGAAGTGGTCTGTGAGGCAAATCTTGCCGCCTCGGTACATCTTGGCTGTCTTACCATCCAGACCGGGCAAGGCTAGTTCTGGGGCTGTTGTTGGGTATGTAATGGGAATCTGGAATAAAATATCATGTGAAAGACGGGTTAATTTATTTTACCCAAAGTACATAATTATGTACTTAAATAATAAAGTAAATTAAAAAAGACCCCCAACCATGACCAAGTGACATTGAAGTAACATGGTACCAAATTTAGAATCGATCGGACATAACGAAGTTAGTCAGATCCCCTCATTAACTAGAAAAGAGCTGATGATCTTCAAACGGCTGAACAGATTTTCATGAAACATGGCTAAGAACATTCGGGATAAAATTATCTATGTGCAAAAAAACGATACCACAGACAGATACCTACAGACACGTTAAACTTATAACACTGCATTGCATTAAAAATGTAACAAAGTGAACTCACGTCAAACTCCAAGTCAAACTCGTACTTCAGCAGGTTGTGGACGTACCAGCACTTGCCAAACCACTTGGTGCCGGTCTTGTCCGACTCCAGACGGAACCAGTCGTTGTCCGCTGTCTTATTGTTTTGTACATACTGAAAACAACAAAGGGGGCTTTGCATCAAGGATGAAACATAATAGATAGGTAGGTACTGAGAAAATGAAGTCGCGTAAATATGAGCTTATCGAAAATTTCGATATAGACGTCAGTGGATTCTGTGGCCGAGCAGTTGAAGCACAGACGAAGGGTTGAAGGCACTCCGGCTTTAGGAGGATTGTCTGATCGTAGCGGGTTCGAATCCCGTCTGAATTGAAAATTTTGATAAGACTTTTCATTTTCTCAATGAAATACCTTGTGTGGTTTAAAACTTGAAAGGTGTTTGTACCAAATATTCTATTCTATTATGTTCTATTAACCCAGGTGAAGTCACGGACAATAGTATTTTCATAGAGCCTTCAAAAGGGGTGAAAAGTGTCACCTTATGCTAGGCCTACTTGGAACAATGAAAACTGCGAGCACAATTCAACAAAAGATAACCCAGTTACAAAAAATTATATGTAGGTATGTAGGTACCTACTGTCTTTTTGCAAAAAGGTTCTGGCTGTAAGGTTGTTATGCCATGTTGGAGGCCTTAAACTCCGTCACTAGTGGTGGGTTCAATTCCTATTCAAAAAATCATGAACGAACTACATAATAAATTGATGAAACAGTGGATGGAGACTGTTCTGAGTCTAATAGAACGTAAAAATGGGTCACATAAAAGTTGACATTATAGACGAATTTTTCCTTTATTTTCAAAGTATTAAGGCAGCTATGACGATTCTTATGAACACTTAGAGGTCTAAAGATTGTTCACGTGTACCCGGAAGTGAAATTTACCTTGATCAGCGCCTGGTATTCCTCTTTTAGCCGAGAGGTCCATAATTCCTTATCTCGCGGTCCAGCTTTGGTCTGCAACAGCGGTATGCTACTCAGAGTCTTTCTTGTGCTCTCATCAACCATTTTAGCTGTTTTAAATAAATTTATTTCATTATATTTAGTCAGGATATGCGTAAATTAGCGAAACTTGTTTTTGTTGACGATTTGGACAGCTGCTTTTGAGGTTTTATGTCAACGTGTCAGTATACACAACAGATAATAAAATCCATCAAATTGAATGAATGTTAAGGTGCAGCCTCAATAAAAATCAAAATTCCTTTGATGATAGTACCGAGAATGGCTCTATAATGGATACTAAGCATTCATTTTGAATCTGTAGTTTCTTTTCTTGTAGTCAGTCACTGTCAATTAAATGTCAAAAAAACATTGTTTACGTGCTCTGCTCTGTGTTTCTGTGTTTTTTGATCGATAATCTGCTGAAATATACCTTATTTTTCCATTTTTATGAGAAAATAACATATAAATTCAGTTTAGAGTAGACACGTTTCATTTATGTTATTTTAGATCATTTGCTAAGTCAATAAACAGGAACGTAAGTCACCCAAGTATTTCTTTTGCATTCTATTTTCCCTGCCTATCTTTGCTAAAAGATAATACACCCAGATCCCCAGTGAACTTATTAAATAAATGCTGGTTGACTCTTGTACCTATAGAAAACGTTAGATCCCGGTACACCATCTGCTAAGGTTTTCCACCATCATCATCATCTTCTTGCCCTTGTCCCACTCTATGTGGGGTCGGCACCACATGTATTCCTCTCCATTAAGAAATGAAAAGTCTTATCAAAATTTTGGATTCCGACGGGATTCGAACCCGCATAGATCAGACGATCCTCCTAAAGCCGGAGTGCCTTACCGCTTGACCACAGAAGGGCCACAGGTCCTCTTCCATTTCCCATTATCAGCCGTCATCCCAGCACTCACTCCTTTCTTACTCATATCATCTTTTAAACAAAAGTGTTACACTAGTTCATGCAAAATACTTTATCTTATTTTAGATAAAAATGGGTTCGGAGCAGTCGTCCCAGCCTCCAAAGAGGCAAACTCAGAGGGCACCTCCAGTTAGAAGAGGACACACTATCGCAGTGTCCAATATACCTGGTAAATATCAATGTCAAAACTATAAATAAATAATAATAATTCACAAATAATGTTTGTCTATGAGGTCTCACAGTGCGCGGACGCACAGGGTTCCAAAAACCTACTCATTTTGGGACCATGTGCGCTCACTGTGAAACGTCATAATGTTTGTGAATACTGTTGTAAATGACTGGCTTACCATAAAAACTTATTCTATTCTATTCATGATCATGTTTGTATAGCTGTCAATATAATTATTTGTTGTGATCTAATACTTAAGTTTTTCATTTGCCATTACTCGAATGGTGAAAGAAAACCTAGGTACCTACTTACTTTCATAAACATGGCCGTCAAGTGCGTAAAGTGCATGAAAGAGCCACAAGGTGCACTTACATATGCAGTATTTATACTATTCATAGATTATTATATTACTTACTATTATAGTATTTTTTGGTACCTACTTATTTTTAAATCTTTATTATTATTATAAATTTTAATATACTTACTTAAGTATTGAAAATGAACATGCGTGTGCAGCTGTTGCCACACATGGACTCACCGGCGCCACAGACAATCAGCGCTGCAGCAGCTATAAGTTGCAGCAACTTATAGCTGCAGCACATGCTGAGTGGTGACCTATTTTGTGCTTAGTTAAGTTAGTTCCTAAATATTGTAAACCTTTTTTTGCACAAAATAAATGACTATTCTATTCTATTCTTAAACTCTTTGTCTGGTTCATAAGAACTAGTGACACAATAAGCAGAATGAATTAAATTTTCAATTTCAATTCAATTTGTTCATAAAAACTCAATACATAAAACACAACAATTTTTTTTTTTTTTTTTTTTTTTAACCTATATTTTCCCACTGCTGGGCAAAGGTCTCCCCCATATCCTTAAAACACAACAATTATTATAAATAATTAACATCGAACCTAAACTTGTGTTATTATGTTTCTAGAACCATCTAGAAGTTCAGAGCCCCCTCCGAGTGGTAACAACTCTCCGGGTGCCAGCGTTTGCTCGGATTCAGAACTGCCGTACATATCTTATACTGTGGACAGACCTATTGGAGGTAAGTCTTACTATATTCACTTTTGACTAGGTCCCCACTGGAGCTTGACCATTTAGTTTACATATCTCCCCGCCTTAAAACAATACAAGAAACCAGTGGATCGATGAAGCGCTCGTGGTCGTGCTTGCTTAGTCGTTCTTGATAGATCGTCGAAGTTAAGCAACATTCGAAACAGTCTGTAAGTGGATGGGTGACCGCCAGTGGCATTTTCATCTGAGCTCTTCCGTGCTTCGGAGGGCACGTTAAATTGTCGGTCTCGGCTATTTAAGTCGTTGATGACGGAGACCTTAAGGCGGCCTAAAAACTCCATCGCCATAGTTGGCCACTGAATCATACGAACTTACTTTTTTTTGTAACTTCCAGATTCTCCCAAGAACTCCCAAAAGACACAGCCGACTAAGAAGACTATTCTACAAAGAAGACAGCTCAGTCTTCAAGTGCGGAAGAACAAACGCACTAAAGATATTGTTGTGGTGAAGACAGCTACTACTGAGGCATTAGATGAAGATATACAACGATTGCAGGTATTTAAAACTATGACATCTAGGTACTGCCTGCAGTTATTTGCATGTTACATTATGACGCTTGGGACGCAGAAGGTTGCGGGTTCGATCCCCGCCGCGGGATAAATGTTTGTATGATTTGCAAATATTTATCTCTGGTAAATAAGAAACTATGTACTTATATTACTAATGTTATTTTATTTAGCTAAATGATTATTGTAGAGATAGGTAACTACGATTAAGTATCTACCTACTAACTTAACTTTAAAACGATTATTTTTTTACTTTAAAACTGACATGTAACCTGATTTTGTTACCAATAAATGAACTGAACTAAACTGAACTGGTCTGGGTGTTTCTATATTATGTACTAGCTGCGCTCCCGCGGTGTAACCCGCGATCCCTCGGGATTTTTTCGGGATAAAAAGTAGCCTATCTCCTTCCCTGGGATACATCTTCTATCCATGCTAATTTTCAGCCTAATCTGTTCAGTGGTTTGAGCGTGAAAAGATAACAAACAGACAGACAGACAGAGTTACTTTCACATTTATAATATTAGTATGGATGTATTTACACAAAAAAAAGTATATAAGTAGTATATCAGTTATCTGGTTCCCATAGTACTTTGCTTAGTTTGGGGCTAGATGATGCTGTGTGAAATGTCCAGCATTATTTATTTTGTTTAAAGTTCGTCTTATTCAATTGAGCTGCAAACATGACATCATCCTACTCCATTTTATACTCTTAAGTGTTGAAATCATCTTATTATAATTAAAAGCCCTCAAATTCCCACTGCTGAGCAAAGGCCTCCCCCCACTGTTTCTATTCATTTCTGAGGACTGTGGCTGAGAGCCTATTATCTCCGCTATGGAGGTGCTTTGTGCAGAGGGTGATCAATGAAGGGATCTTTGTCCCTGATTGATCATCTCCTGACTCTTTGCGGTCCATTTTTCGGTCCCAAAACGGCCTTAACGGAAGACCAGCGCTGGTTGTTTACAACCCAGCATATGCTGAGTTAAGGCCCGTTTTGCAACATTATATTTTTTTTGTTCCTTTTATCTATTATTTTGTTTGTACTTACTATTTGTTGCAAAATAAAAATATTTTTCTTTCTTTCTTTCTTTCTTTCCATAGTTTTAGTTTTTAATTTTATCTTTATTACGATACTGTGTACCAAAATATGGACCTCTTTCTGGTTGTCTGAAATAAAAAGATTTTATTTATTTATTTCTCTCGGCACGGAATTTGGCGAACCCGTCCTAGTATCTTTTGACTGGAAATCACTATAAGTGTAGTTATTTACAAAAAGTATATAAGTAGTATATCAGTCATCTGGTTCCCATAGTACAAGCTTTGCTTAGTTTGGGGCTAGATGATGCTGTGTGAAATGTCCAGCATTATTTAATTATTCATTTATTTTGCCTATCTTAAAATAGTTTTTGTTACAGGAAATACCAACATTCCTGCCAATTATGAGAGGAACTCTAGGGCTTCCTGGTGCCCGAGACCCTGAGGTCTTAGAAGGTAAACCCTCACATATTATGCATACATACATACATAAAATCACGCCTCTTTCCCAAAGGGGTAGGCAGAGACCACGGAGCTCCACTCGCTACGATCCTGACACACAACTTTCGCCTCATTCACTCTCATTACATTCTTCATACATGCTCGTCACATATTATGAAGTCGGTTTAAGTGCAAGCAAGACAAAAAATGGCGAGATCGCAAAATACTTAATAAAATTAATGATTTGCAGACAGAGACTCTCCATTTCACCTGTCTAACATAGATAGAAAGTAGGTACTTAATACATGACATTATTTTTAATAAAACTACCCTTACACATTTTCAAAGATAGATCTGAGAGAATGTCTACCGCGCCTTGAGGATACAGTCGTGATCTTGTTTAGTTTTTTTTACGTATTTTTATTCAAAATTATCTTATCTATTAGGTAAATCTATTTGAGTAGCTGTAGGTATATTGTACCAACTTGAGTAGCATTCGTTACCTTACCTATTTGAGTAGCATTACCTACATATTTGTGATGGCCTAAAAACTCAGTCACACTGTATTGTCAAGTAAGTAAGTTTTACTTACTGTATTGTCAAAGCGCGGTAGACATTCTCTCAGATCTTTTTGTATTTCAGTTAATCTGTTAGGTTTTGTTGTCAAGGAGGTCAGAGGCAAGTCCAAACTCATTCAAACTTTACTTTGTCGTAGGTCTAGACTACAGACCGTGGATAAGACTGACAAGTCGTCTGCAGGCGCATTTGGCTGCGTGTGCGCAGCCTTTAGCCGCGGATGAAATCAACTTAGCCACTAAGATAAAGGAGGTGAGGCTAGATTATACTTAATATTTTATCGAAGCTTCCGCAATGGTAGTGGTACTTAACAACATTTTAAATAGATTAATTCTATTCCAGGCCATAGTCTACATCTATTTCAAGTTTCATACAAATCGGTTCACTCGTAAGGCATTAGTGAAACACAAACATACAAACTTTCAGATTTACTTTTCTATTATATTATTAGTTAGATGCAGAATTTTGTGACGATCGATGAATGGATGTTTGTTACTCTTTCACGCAAAAACTACTGAATGGATATAGATAAAATTCGGCATAGAGATAGATTATAATTTGGAATAGCTCAGCTACTTTTTATAGTATTATTAAGGGACCGCGAGTAATACCGCAGAGCGCAGTTACAAAGTTTTATACCGTGTCGTTTCATAAGCTTGTTGACTCAAAACCGCGCAATTGTTGTAGAGCATTTTAATATTTGTCTACTTTCAGACTGACTCAGAAATAAGTAAGCTGTACTCTAGCATGGTGGAACGTCAAAGAAGTAACGCACGTCACGCTGAAAGACTAGCTCGTGTACACGACTTGGCTCACCAATTGTCTAGATGCAATTCAATACTCAACCAGGTAATACTTGAACATCAGTTAATTATGACTTTGTAACCTTATTTTTCTATAATATTCAATAATCAAAGTATATATGTTATAGTATATAACTATTTAAACTGATTCTACTCAAGTAGGTAAACTTACCTACATGAGTAGAATCACATTAAATAACTACTCAAATAGGTGAAGATATCTGAATTCTAAGAAATAACTAAACTGTTATCTAGTTCCGGTACATTAAAAACTTTGTAAACAAAATAAATACCTAGGACAGTAAACAACTCTTGAACTATTTTTGATGCTGTTTGAGTTTGAAATAAGTGAAGCTACAGAAAATATTCTATTCATCTAAGTAACGCTACTCAAATAGGTAATGATAATCGAGTGAGTAAGTAGAGCTTCTAAAACAAGTAATGCTACTCAAGTAGTGCTACTCAAATACGTAATGATACACAATTAAGAAATAAGTGCTACTCCGATAGGTTAGCATTACCTATCTGAGTAGCACTTATTTCTTAATTGAGTATCATTATACAATTGATAATCAAGTAATTCTACTCATATAGGTAAAGCTACTCAGATCAGATAGGTAAATACTACTCAAATTGGTCATGTTACTCAATTAGGTTCTGTACAATGTTTCTCTCAAGTATTTTTAATAGATATTTCTTTTCAACAGACACTTCAAGACATAGAAGAATTGAACACAATTTTACCAGAAAACAAGCGTTTAGCACCATTCGTATGGAACACAAAACAATGATATTAATCTTCCTCTATCACAATCATGAGTCAGAGGCGCGGTCGCAGCCTGAAATGGGGGGGGGGGATCACTACTGAAATTTGGGGGGGGGGGTCACTACACTAATATTAGACTTTATTGCACAATAAACAACTTTTTACTATTAGATGTGTACGATTTTGGGGAGGGTCATGTCCCCTGTGACCACCCCCCTCGGACCCTCTGTGTGCCCTCTGAAGAACGGACGCGTTTGGTAATACCACTAGCGGTCACCCATCAACAGAACAGAACGTTGCTTCACTTCGATCTAACAATTACGACTAAGCGAGCAACATCAGACGCGTTATCATACAAAATTGTTTACTGGGCATTGAAATATATTGACGACCTCTGTGGCGCAGTGGGTGAAAGCCCGCTTGGGACGCAGAAGGTTGCGGGTTCGATCCCCGCCGCGGGATAATTGTTTGTATGATCTGCATATATTTATCTCGGGTCTCGGTGTTTCTATGTATAATATGTATGTACAAACAAAAAGTATGTAAGTAGTATATCAGTTATCTGGTTCCCATAGTACAAGCTTTGCTTAGTTCGGTGCTAGATGATGCTGTGTGAAATGTCCAGCATTATTATTAATATTAAACTGTTAAAACATAACCTCTTTTGCTTTATTGTAGTCAGCTAAGTTACCACAACGAAATTACAAACTTATATTATTCTACCTTTATATTATTAGCTTTGTATAGTTTAATTACATAGTCATTAGATTAGTAAATGTATTACTTATTCATAAATAAACTTATATACAAAAATATGTCTTATTTTTATTTAAAACTGTGTATGTTTGATGAGCGTATTAAATACTCAAGGGGAAAAACGAATTGAGAACCTCCTTTTTTTTAAAGTCGGCTAATAGATAGATTACTTTTTCTAATAGATTGAGTTACATAAAGTGATTTAAAAAGTATTTCATTCATATAAATATTAAATAACCGTTTGTATATATTGTAGTATTCTGACTACCCCTTTAGACATCAAAGGATCTGGAATACATTAAGATCTGAGAAAATGTCTACCGCGCCCTAAGGATACAGTCGTGACCCTGTTTTTTACATATTTTTTGTAATTTTTATAGTGTTAATCCACACACTTGGTAAATCATTAAGAAACGAAGTCTTATTAAAATTTTTCGATTCCAACGGGATTCAAACCCGCGACGATCCTTCTAAAGCCGGAGTGAATTCAACCGCTCGGCCACGGAACCCTGATGTCAAACTTGAAATTCTTGATAAGCTCATATTTATCGGTTAAGCACCGGTTAGCGCCATCTACACGTGTCACTAGTGAACTCATGCTCATTGTCTGAAGTTACATTCAGAATCAAATGACTAAGAGATGTCGCTTTAGCTAAATCTATAAAAAATTATAGTATGTATTACATTAAGAAATGAAAAGTCTTATAAAAATTTTTCGATTCCGACGGGATTCGAACCCGCGACGATCAGACGATCCTCTATATTGTAGTAGCTTAGTTTCTGTAAATAACTGTTTATGTATATAATCTGTAGGTAGTTACTTATGTAACATGTGTGTACGATCCTAAAATTCATGTTTCGAAATTTAACGAAGCGTTTTATTTGCATTTATTATTTACCATCTTTCTATTTGCACTCCAATAGAAGGATATTTAACCGATAGGTATATAACGACTATGTCATTGAGTTATGTAATTTTGAATACTCAACTATGCAAATTGATGAACTCCGAATTTGTTTAAACTGTTGCGAAATCAAAATGATAATTATCCTAATTGACGACCTCTGTGGCGCAGTGGGTGAAAGCCCGCTTGGGACGCAGAAGGTTGCGGGTTCGATCCCCGCCGCGGGATAAATGTTTGGTATGATCTGCAAATATTTATCTCGGGGTGTTTCTATGTATAATATGTATGTATTTACAAACAAAAAGTGTATATCAGTTATCTGGTTCTCATAGTATTACAAGCTTTGCTTAGTTTGGGGCTAGATGATGCTGTGTGAAATGTCCGGCATAAATGGATTTTTCGTTTCGCAAAATACAAATTTCACGAAATCGTAGGTACGTATGTACAGGTGGCGAAATCAATAAAAATACCAGAACATTGTTGGACATCTTGACCTGTACATGGGTTGAAACATTATGGAGTGTATATATCTTATTGTCCGTGACTGTACCTACAAGTAGGTACATACAGATCATACAAATATTTATCCCGCGGCGGGGATCGAACCCGCAACCTGCGTCCCAAGCGGGCTTACACCCACTGCGCCACAGAGATCGTCTCTAAAAAAACTCTTCTTATACCTACCTAATAACTTTGGTATATGTAAGTAGGTAGTAAGTACTCTTTAGCCATCATCGGGATTCGAACTCCCATCCTGCGGATTTAAAGAAGTGGCCGAGAGCACGTCAAAGGTCAACACTTAGAAAATACTATTAGGTAAGTACGTACTTATCAAAAGCTACCATATAGGCTTAGTCCAAAAAAATCACTTTGCACAACTCAACTCGTTTCTCAATTCGTCTTACCAGACTAGACATTGCAATGTGTTTCATCATAACTGGTTCAGCCGTATCCGTTCAGTATATTTTAGCTGTTGTGTTCAGTGGACGTTATAAGGATATTTTTGTAAGTCTATTTTATTTTTATGTTGATTTTTAATGTGCCTAGTAAGTAGTACCTAAGCGTTTTGAGCCTACAATTTTCATAAACATTAATCGTTTCGTAAAATTTATATGCGCTTTAACACGAGCTCTGAACGGTGAAGGAAAACATCGTGAGGAAACCAGTTATTCTTATAGGCGGCGATGGGCTTGCAACCTGTCACGTATGGAATACTAACTGCAAGATGTGGGCGTATCAAATATGTATTTGTACACGCCTCTGACATTTAGACATCTTCAAAGGATCTGGAATATAAAAGATCTGAGAGAATGTCTACCGCGCCTTGGGGATACAGTCGTGACCCTGTTTACGTTTTTTTACGCGTTTAATTGTGGAACTCCGTATCTGGCTGATATTTCCCGAAAAGTAGCTACTTGCCTAGGTACATCTTCAAATCGATAATAGGTTCCTTCTCTAGACAAGACCTAGATATTTTATTTTAGACTCCCCTGGTTTCCTAACACCAGGCAGAGTGAGTTCAAATACTTTATTTACTTTAAAAAAAACCTCTTTGGAAATAGAGTGTTTTTATGTATTGTACCTACCTACTTCATTACCTATACCTATCATAGAATTTGCGGTCCGTGGTGTTACCCGTTGTCCCTCGGGATAACTTTTTTATTATGTTGAATGGGTCGACTCGTGATCTCGAAACTTGCACAGGCAAGAATGAGGTGTACGATGGAGCGAGCCTACCCAGAAGGTGCCTATTAACTCTGTTCTTAAAAACAACAGGGTAGCTCAGCGGAAATGCAGATGGTGGAAGCTGATTCCAAATTTTTACATCATTTTTCTGGATATTCAGGATATAAACTAAATCCATAATACTATTATTACTTATGTAGGTAGGTATTCATTCAGCCGTAATAACTTGAAGAACTATCAAACGTCCATTTAACTTAAGTAAATTACTCGTATTACACATAATATATTGTGTGTTAATAAAATTAATATGTTGTGGGGCAGATTACCTGAGGGTATGGTTTAGGTGCTACAAGCCTCCATCACAAACAATGTCCCGGCACTAGCCGAGTGTAGGCATAGCCCTCCTGACAACGTATACATCATCAAGTAAAGGCTTTAGAAAGTATAGGTATTAATAATGCTGGACATTTTCACACAGCATCATCTAGCCCCAAACTAAGCATAGATTGTAGGTACTATGGGAACCAGATAGTATTTTTGTTTGTTAATACATACATATACATACATACATAGTACATAGTAACACCCAGACCCGAGAAAAATATTTCCATACAAACATTTATCCCGCGGCGGGGATCGAACCCGCATCCTACTGCATCGCAAGCGAACCTTCGCCCACTGCGCAAACGAGGTCGTCTAAAGTATTTACGTAGAGACATATTTCTAAGTTAGTTATTACCTTTTTATATTTTAGTACCATTAGGCACTCGTAAATATTTAATTGATCTGCTACACGAGACGTACCTAAGCCAATTTTTTTTGCCGACCGTACAAGACTATTTGCAATGTAGTTTCATCATAACTGGCCGAGCCGTGATTTCATTCAGTTCAGTGCGGTGCGCAGTGAAGATCGTTCAAGGATATTTTTACTGTGAGTATATTTGTTATTAAAGTATTGTTGATAGTCTCACAACTTACTTATTTATAGGTTAATTAGATAGGTAGATAAGTAGGTACCTAGGATACAGGATCGCGATAATTTTGGTTCGAAAATTATCTATTGCAACGACAAGGATACCTTTGTTTTCACTGTTGCAATAACCCTAGGTATTCAGAATACAATTTTATTTCCGCCACAATACAAATTGCATGAGCTTTTTGATAATGCTTATAAATTATGAGGGCATATTTTATTAATAAACTTACTTTTTTTTTAATTAGTTAGGTTCTACGGTGTTACCCGTTGTCCCTCGGAAACACTTTACTTTTCCAGGATAATTACCTAATAGCCTATGTTCTATTTCAGACGTAATCTATCTGTGCCTGTTTCATTCCAATCCATTACTAATGCAGTTTTTGCGTAAACAAACATCCATACATCCTTCCACCTACCGATACCGAATAAGTGATAGGATAGTATGAAGTCGAAGTTTTTCTAGGACTGCTGGGATCAAAAATCGTCTTAAAACAAGGTGAACTCTTCCTTCGTTGCAAAACAGACATTTCACAACATGTGAGGTGTCTCATAATGAAGTGAAGCATAAAAACTTACCAAAGTCTAATTGTTTGCTAATTAGGTACCATGTCAACACAACACAAAGGTAGAAAGGGCATTATGGTACAGTCATCGATATACCTAAATGCGTTCTAATGAAGACATCAGGGAAAAAGACGAAATTGTCAAACAGAGATTTTGAGATTCATTTTTAAGGGTGCTCTTTACCTATTACCTGTTATTTTGTAAACATCAAAAACAGTGACTTATTCGTGTAGGTATTATAAGTACCCTGCTTGGTTTATTATCGTAGGTGAGTACATAATACCTAGTTCCCTCCAAAATCGCATTAACAGATTAAGTAGTTAAGTTCGCGAAGGAACAGGAGTTTAAAGGCTATTTTTAGTAGTTCCAGCTGTCATATTGAAATGATTTTCATAACTGAATAAATGCTACAAATCAAGACTAATTAAGAATCAACACTAATATTATAAAGAGGAAAGATTTGTTTGTTTGCATTGAATAGGATCCGAAACTACCTGGACCGATTTGAAAAATTTCACTATTAGAATCCTGCACTATCCCTCATAAACAAAGGCTATATTTTATACCGGGAAAGTGAAGTTTTCCCGAGGGATCGCGGGTGACACCGTGACGGAAAGCTATTAATTATAAAAAAAACATTTCTGTTGGGACTTACGTACTTATTATTGTATTAGCATATAAAAGTGACAAAACTATTCGTAAATAAACTTGTCGCTCACTGTATGTACTAAATAAGTTAAGTACATGATTGCATCCGTTTCAAACACTGATGTTGTTTTTATGACTAGTATTATTGTTTTATTTGCCAAGCCGTGCTAACCAAGTAGGAAAGTGCTTCGTTACCTAGATTACCTATGTCCTATGTACATATGTATGTAAAAATAATTGCATTAAGAAACTTCGCTCTTCCGCAAGACTTCATGTTTTTTATGTCAAAATATAAATCAGGAAACAGCATTAATGCATTAATTATGAAATGTTAATGGAGTATGCAACTAATAAATATTTCACAGTTATAATAACCGTAAAACTAATAACATAAAAACTGATGAATAGCCTACGGTATATTATTACTTACAAATAAAATATTATAGTAGCTACCTTACATATATATATTAAATGTGATTTCTGTATAACAAACGTGTTAGGTACTATACTTATATGACTTTCAATTAAATATCAAAATTTGTCGTAAACCTGTTGTAAAATGCGCGAGTTTCGTGATGGGTAGCTAAATAAGACAAACATTTATTTATTTACCACTCAAGAACACTAACAAAATGAGAAGAAAAATGAAAATACGACAAAAACAATAAGCCTGTCATGTATCTGTGCAAAAGCAAAAGGGCTTCGACTCAGTATAATTCCTTTCCACAATACGATAACAACCTCATCATCATCATCAAACTTAAGAGCTCAGCTCTTGTCGGTGCAATGATGCAACTTCCTCCACCTATCCCTTTCCAATGCGGATTCCTTTACTTCTTTATACGACATGACAGCGATCTTCTCCTTTATCTGACTCATGAAATTGATTCTAGGCCTGCCTCTTCCTCGTCTTCCTTGCACTTTTCCTTCTATGATGTTCTTAAAGCTGTCATGTCGTATAAGATGTCCAATCATTTTTCCTCTTCGATATAAACCTACTATACGATAATAATCATCAATAACAGTGAATGAAATACGAAAATCAAGACACTCACATCTTATATTCCACAACCAAAAAGTTACAAGAGAGTTTCGCAAAACAAACAAACGAACGGTTGTCTTTTCCTAGCGCATTCTTGGAACCAAGCGGAGGCCGATGTGTTGGCTACTTGCGGCATCTACAATTCATAAGTGTATGCGCATATACCTTGTAATTTGGGTGATGGCTATAATGGGATGGGGTGACCGGTATGGTCGCCTGATCGGGGATTACCCGCTTTTACCCTACTTATTCTCCCAAAATTGAGCTTAAATTAGATGTTTTGCATTGCATATTTACCTACTGACATTTTCTGAAAAAATATACTTAAGTATTATTATTATTATTATTATTTCAGCCTGTATCGTCCCACTGCAGGGCAAAGGCCTTAAGTACTTATACTTAAGTGCTGACCAAAAATTTTCCGAGATTTCGTTTTAAAAATATAATTTCAGAGTCTCCAATCATGAACATTTGTTGTGGACTGTAATACACTGTCTCATCTACTCGGTACGTGTAATACCGCCATTACGACATTCATAATTCGCAGTTACCTACCGTCGTAAATAAAGACCTTGACCGTCATTGTGTGATGAATGCTGTTTTTGTGTGTGTGAAGTAGGTACCTTCTAGAAATACTATGGCTCAATGCACATTGAATTGGCAAGCGACGCGTCAATAAGTTTTATAGCGCACCATTATAAACCTTATGAACAATGGTACAAGATATAGAAACGCATGTAGAATTAACGAGATCTGGCGAAGCCATCTATAATGAGTTGCAATAAAATTATTGACGCGTCGCTTGCCAATTCAATGTGGCTTAAGCCTTATACTTAATGATATTTCTATTGTTCACTGGATTAACAGAATATACAACATTACGACTGTACCAACGCGCGGTAGACATTCAGATCTGACTTACAACTCAATAAAACGAAAGTAGGTATAAACGTACAAAACTCTCTCAATTAACTTAATTTAAATTCATTTTTTTTAAGTATAAGATTTATTCACATTAAGTAAGGAAAAATGTATCAGTTCCATGATCCCTAATGAATTCAATTCAATTTATTCATAAAACTTAATACATAAATATTATAAATAATTTACATGAGTTCATGTAATTTTTATAACAATATAACTAAGTATATAAATTAAATTAATAAAGTAGGTATATTCAAAGTCAAAGTCAAAAAGCATTTATTCAGTAGGGCCGCTGGGATCAGTAAGAATAGTCTTATAATCAATATAAAATTAATGAGGAATAAGGCGTGGAAACTATAAATTTTCACAAAAAAAGAGTTAAAATAGTTTATTTATAATTACTAAATTGTTGAAAAAACTACCTATCTACATAATAACAGTCAACCTTGCTGACTGGCACGGGTCTTGATTTTCAAGACAAACGTAAAGGTTACCTAGGTAAAAACAAGAAACTGTACCGTAGCTACCTAGCTACATAATTACCTATATGTATATGCTAACTACCTATTTTCCTAAACTATTTTCTTAAGTAAAATTCCACAGCGTTACCCGAGGTCACTTGGGAATACTTCACTTTTCCAGCCCCCTTAGCAGTGTTTGTCTAGGTACCAGAGAATAGATAAAAATGACAGTAATGATATTAGAGTGTGGATAAAACGGGTAATGTCATTAAGACTGTCATTTAAGTATATCTAGACTTTTAGTTCTTCTATTGTTATTCTTTTTTCTATGTTTAAACTTTTTGTACACCGCCATTTTTCTGTTATATCTTTTCCAGTCCATGCAAAGGTTGTCTGGAAGAGATCGCTTTTAGCGATAAGGCCGCCCATTGTGCCTACTTGTTATTTTGTGTTCCTGTTATGTTTCTTCTGTGTACAATAAAGTGTTTATCTATCTATCTATCTATTCTAAAGGGCAGGCTATATAATCTATCACTCAGCCATATAATAACTACTGCAGATATAATCGTTATTTCTCAGTTATTCTACATTTTGTCCTTTGTTCCGAATAAATAAATAAACTTAAAACTTAATATCCAAATCTATTCAGTAGGTTTTGCGCGAACGCGTTACAAACATCCATCGTGAATTATATTTTTTGTCTGAAAAAAAACTGACTTTTTGCATGACCTAGGTATGTATTTTGTAGGAAAGGTTAGTTCTAGGAAAACTCTAGCTTGTTTGTGTCCGTAGGTATACTTAGGTTCATCTCACTATGTAATTAAATATTTTACTTTGGCACTTAATAGACAGAGGTAGTAGGTACATGCGTAGTGTTTGATTTGAAGAATAAACTTAGAAGCAAATATTGTTTTTTGTTTGAAAAAAGATCAAGATTCTGGTGCGCTAATTGAAATGAGCCCAAACATGCATATTTTATTGACATTACTCTTGAACAGCTCAAGAAATCTAAATCAGAATAAAATCATAATTGCATTGAAAACGAAGACTCATGCTTATGTTTGCAAAAATTCAACTCAATCGTACACCGGAAACTGGGTCAAATTGCTTGCAAGATTTTTTCACAAGACCTTTTGTGAAAATTATTTACCTATGGAATGTTTGTTACGCCTTCACATAAAAACTTGTATTACACACACATAGGCTACTTTTATCCCGGAAAAATAAAGTATTCCTAGGGACTACGGGTAACACCGTGGACGCATCTAGTCATCATCTTTCTGCCTTTGTCCCACTCTATGTGGGGTCGGCTCAACATGTACCTATCCATCTTCCATTTCCCGCGGAGAGTAGCTAGTTTTACAAAATAAAAGCACACAATCTTTTGGGTCGATTGAATAATCCAGTGATATATGCTTAGTACCTATAATTTTTACCAATTATACACCGCTATTTTATGACTGCCAAAAAAAATTTAAGGACAGTTGCAGCAGATGCAGAAAATGATAATGGCATGGTCAGAACTTTTTTTATTTAACTATCACAAAGTTATCGAGGATTGTAGTCAACCAAAACCGAACAAAATTTCAAGAAAACTGTACAAATAAGTAGGTACTATAGACAACAATCGCGTACAGACTCTCATTCGAACTATGTTCTCGTACCAACCCCAGTCAGTAAAACCGCAGTAGCTATTCATGTCTGACTCGTCTCGTCTCCTTTTGAGGTTATAATTTTTTTTTTCTCTTTTTTTGAGTTTTAACTACATAAATGTGATCAGTAACAGACATCGAGACCATGTTTAAAATTTTTTTGGTAACTTCAAAATACCGGTGTATAGGTAATATCTACCTAATTCATAGTTTTTTGTTCGATTCATAGAGATCATGCTAGAAGATGAGATACAATCTAGGTTTTTATTGAATGACCTAGGAGTGCGGAAACTGGAAATACCTATCGTTCTGACGTAGGTATTCAATGATAGATCATTATACTGTTTAAAAACCATAATAAATTATTCTTTAGGTACCTACTTACCTACATAAAACTAAAAGAAAAACCGACTTCAATGATCGACTGTATCAAAACCAAAACTGGGGCTCTAGCCAAACACCATTATGACGCGTTATTTTCATACATACTCTTTGTAATCTATGGCATAATCAAGTGCAAACTGAGTGCAAAGTCGCCAAATCAGCAGTAGAATGGAATCGAATCAATGTAATCTTGGCTAGCACCCCTGCATAGGTACATTAAGTCAAGTTTCGCGGCACGTGAGTTCCTGGCATTAGTAAATCGTCAGTTTGACATAATGCATAAAGAGTCTTAGACTTATCTGTCGATTCGATTTACAATGGCTAGGAGGGAAGGTTTTTAGAGTTTTACGGGAAAACTATCAAACCCTCAGGAACAAAATTAATATGGGACCACCTCTGGAGTAAACCCTTTCAAACAAAAAAATAATTTCGAAAATCGGTTCACAATGGCGGAGTAATCGCGTAACAAGATACAAAAAAATTATAAAAAAAAACATGCAGCCGAATTGAGAACCTCCTCCTTTTTGAAGTCGGTTAAAAGTAACCTCCCTCCACAATCGTTCCTTCACTACTGAAGATCGTGACTCCTTTTTATTTGGTCAACCAGTTGTCTCCATCGGTTGCGTTCCGTTGCTTGGTGTAGTGCGGCACTGACAGACATCTCTAGCTGGCGCAGGATGGATACATTTGTGCGAAAGGCTGTCCATGGTCTGCAGTCTTCTTACATTCCATGTTCCCATTCTCTGCTTGATACGCACTGACGGCTTCTTGGTGTCCTCAGTAGCATTAACTGCCTCGGTAGCCTGGTGAGTGGTGACACACTCGTTGACCTAAATAACAATAATTTATCTTATAGAAATTATATTTTTTCAACGCACCTTTGATTCTAAGTCATGTAGACAATTGTTTGCGTTGGAATAGGCTTTAATAATAATAATAATAAAAAGCTATAATCAAACCCTACAAAAATAGGCTTTACCTAGTCCTAACTTCGTCAAAATACATCAGGATGGCCGTAAGAGTTTAGATCTCTACTTCTGAGTGAGACAACAGCGAGTTCAAATTCTAGTAGGACACTATAGGGGAGAGTTGGCAAATACCGTGCCCCTAAGGGAATTATTCTATAACTCAGCTCAGGTTAGGTTAAAATAAATTCGAAATAGTTTAATAAGTGGAGAATTTATCTGGTTACAATTACAAAACTTCAAATTCATAAAAAACAAACACACAAAAATAATACAAGCAAAAAACTAAAATTTGGGAAAGCGCGGTATTATCAAACTGGTCTGGAAATATCGTGCCCCAGGTTGGTAATTTCGCGCTGTCAACGAGCCTGCACAAATGACAATGAAATCATCACTACGCAATAAGTCATTCAAAGAGTAGAAGCCTGGAGCCTGATACATACAGACTCCAGCATTCACAAATGTTTAGTATTAGCCAAAATTATTAACAAGTTTAAGACAAGAAAAGAAATCTTTTAGGATGGAAATAATAAAATATACTAAAGTACATTACTTATGTATTTATTATTATAAAATCAACTCAGTCTCAATATTATACTTCTCAGTTCTGTTTTTCCTTCGACAGTGACCTACCGTGTCAAGAAAGTCGTTCCTGTAAATAAACAACTTTGCCATAGATATTTTCATACTAGTTAATTTCGCGCGTGGTTTGATATTACCGCGCCCTACGCGCGAAATTATCAAACAAGGTAGTTTTATTTTGTAACCTTAAAAACTAAAACAAACTCAAAGGATTAATTTAAATTTATTTTACTACTAGCTGCGCCCCGCGGTTTCACCCGCGTAAGTCCCGTTCCCGCGGGAATATCGGGATAAAAAGTAGCCTATGTGTTAATCCAGGGTATCACCTATCTACATACCAAATTTCAACCAAATCGGTCCAGCCGTTTTTGCGTGAAAGAGTAACAAACATCCATACATCCATACATCCATACTTACAAACTTTCGCCTTTATAATATTTATAGGATTATTTTATCTACACAATTCCCCCTCTAAAATGGCGTATAATATATAACTGAATGTGAAATATTCATTGACTCACCTCTTATTCAAATCTCCCGAAAAAATAGATTGATTGCGCGGGAAAAATAAAAGAGCGCGGCCTTCCTCTCTGCTTGCTCGGTGGAAACTGACAGTGCTCGGGGGGGGGGGGGTTGGGGGGCGTAGAGCTATGATTTTACTAACATTGCGGGCGCGTATTGTTGATAGTTTTAGAGAAACCAAGGGGCGCGAAATTATCAACCGCGCGGTAATAGCATACTCTCCCCTAACTTTTTGCACTTTATTTTTTTTACCTACTTTTATTTTAATTTTAGTACCTCGTTCAAGTTTTCTCTTCTGTCAAGAATAATTTCTTGGATTCGCCTCGAAAAGGTCACGTGCGAGCCACGTGACTCACCGACACCTACCAGTAGCGCCATCTAGTTCTGTACTCGGTAAACTTTTACTGCAATATTTTTACATTTCTAAAAGCTCATTTTTTATCGAAACGGGAGAGGTCATTATCTTTCGATTTCTACGACACTAGGCACTTATTTCACCTAATTCACTAAATAAAAAAAAACAATTAAACGTCATCTCTGTAAAAAAGCCTATTATACTCGTAAGATATCTGATTATTTGGATGACAAAAAAGCTTGAGACTTGCTCCAACTCAATGGATCCATGGATCACTTAAAAGAATAATACGCCCCAGACCGTGTTTGTTGCCCTGATTCTTCACGGTATTGGTCGCGCAAGAACAGGAGTCAAATTAGTTTTAAGACTATTCTAAGTGATCCCAGCGGTCCTACTGAATAAATGATTTTTGACTTTGACTTTGAATTCTTCAAGTTTTCACTTCACTCGGCACTCCCGGAGTGTCACTTATTTATCTGTAACGCCATGGACAAGGCCGTTCTGGTGTCTAGCTGGATTTGTGTAATCTATAATAGGTTCGAAGCTTACGTATGTATTGGAAATCTTTCTAGTTTTTGCAACGATTCTGGGTCATGGGCGTTTGATATCGGTAGCGAAATTTTTTTACGTAATATATTTGGTAACTGACATAATACCTAATATAAAAGACGAATAAATATTTAATACAGAAATCTAAAAGTTAGAATACATAAGCATTTCGCTTATTTTACATAACAATCTTCGTGTCATGTTAGGTAGGTAGTTCTTTCAATACATGTGGTAACTAAGTTCGTAAGAGTCAGTGGTCAACTCCGGTGACGGAGTTTTAGGCCGCCTTATGGCCTCCGTCATGGCTTAACGACAATCATGCCTCTGAATGGAAGCGCTCAGATGAACTGCCACTGGCGGTCACCCACCGACTGTTCGTTGCTTAATTTCGACGGTCTATCAAGAACGACTCAGAAAGCACAACCACGAGCGCTATTCACACCATGTTTTCGAAAGTCAAAGTCAAAAAGCATTATTCAGTAGGACCGCTGGGATCACTTTGAATCGTTGATTTTGCTCCTGTTCCTTCGCGACCAATATTAGTCAGGGGAGCGGGGTTAGGGCGGCGGGGGCCGAAATGTGTTAGAACAATGTGTTAGATAGAACAACGAAATCTTGAAGGTTTGTTTTTTGTAAAACTTAATAAGTTTTGTAAAAAGTCATACTTAAAAAGAAATTGTTGTTAAAGTGATAGTAATACCTACAGTCCTGAGAGGTTACCGGTGTTTTAACAAATCATCATTATCATCATCCGCAGCCCGACTTCACCCACTGCTGGGTATAGCCCTCCCTCTGCTTTTGCCATTCTTCCCGGTCCTGTGCCAGCCTGAGCCACTGTCGACCTACGACGTTAATAATATCGTCCGCCCATCTCGCTGCCGGACGTCCGACGCTTCTCTTGCCAGTTCTAGGCCATCATTGTGTCATCCTTTTTTTTTCCTTTTTTTGTTTGTGTTTTTGTTTTTTTTTTTAACTAATAACCCTGTATTTTGTTGATTTGTTGAATGTTTAACTTGTTGACGACCTCTGTAGCGCAGTGGGCGAAGGCCCGCCTGCGACGCAAAAGGTTGCGGGTTCGATCCCCGTGGCGGGACCAATGTTTGTATGATCTACAAATATTTGTCTCGGGTCTGGGTGTTTCTATGTATAATATGTATGTATTTACAAACAAAAAGTATATAAGTAGTATATCAGTCATCTTAGTACCCATAACACAAGCTCTGCTTACTTTGGGGCTAGATGATGCTGTGTGAAAAGTCCAGCATTATTTATATTATTTATATGTATAATCATCTAAGTATCTAGTACCTAATCTTCTCTGTAATAGAGAAACCTAGTTTGGATTAACACATAGGTATTGCAATCTTAGGTGGGTCATGTTAATTAAGTGCTATGTACGTAGTTAGCTAGTTTTCTACTCGTGCCAATACCCTGGTATTTATTTTTCATGCAATACCGTCATAGGTACTTTGCAATCCTCGTGTTGCTATTGACTTGACCGAGCCTTGAACTGTCACGACATGCCCATACCATGCTTATTTATCTTATCCGTACTCAGAGACGCCAACGGTTACTTAAATCCGTTCCTTTGTAAGTGAAGGTTTTATATCAATAAATAATGCTGGACTTCAGCATCTAGCCCCAAAGTAAGCAGATATTGTGTTATGGGTACTACATGACCGATATTATACTACATTTTTTTTTAAATATCCAAGACCTAAAAATACTTGTAAATCATAGAAACATTTGTCCCGCGGCGGGGATCGAACCCGCAACCTTTTGCGTCGCAGGCGAGCCGGTCGCTCACTGCGCTGAAGAGGTGGACAAAATATGAAATACCTTTACAAATAACCTAAAGGCAACCGATGCAATGCCTACACTTCTGCAACATTGTTCGAGATAGATAATGGCTTGTAGCACCCAAATGAGATGAAACAGACTTGCAAAACCCATCCATTTTCTATATCTATACTAATAAGATAATAATAAGATGTGGAGACTAGAAAAGGTCTCCATCGTACCGGTAGTAATATCCTCAACAGGCGTTATCCCTAACCAACTCTTCCAGTCAATTGCTCTGCTCGATCTGCCTAAGCACACTTTTGTATTACTCCAAAAATGTAAAGTAAAGTAAAAGTTTATTTTGCTAAATTTGTGGTAGGTACAAGTTACATTCATGTTATTAGCAAAAAAGGTTACCACTCAGCATCGTGCAAGTCGTTTTAAACACATGTAGGATTGTACGCAAATTTTTGCAAAGTGACCTCTCTGGTGATGTGCAGACATCAAACTCTGGAACCCGTGATCAATTAGGTGTATCAAATGATGTGCACTTGGCTTAGGCCCGTGCTCATCATTAAATTACCGACTCAATTGAGTCGAGTGGATAAAAATCTAAAAATAATAATAATATAATATTATAAAGAAGAAAGATTTGTTTGTTTGTTTGAAATGAATAGGCTCCGAAACTACTGGACCGATTTGAAAAATTATTTCACCAATAGAATGCTACAGTATCCCCGATGAGCATAGGCTATTTTATCCCGGGGAAGTGAAGTTTTCCCGAGGGATCGCGGGTAACACCGTAGTGTTTAATATTTTTGAAGCACTTAAACACCGCCATTTTGTAACTACCAAAAAAAGTTAAGGGCAGTTGAAGCAGATGTAGAAAATGATAATGGCATGCTCAGATTTTTTTATATTGAACAGAGTTATCGAGGACTGTTGTCAACAAAAACCTAACAAATTTTATGAAAACTGTACAAATAAGTACTACAGACAACAATCGCGTACACACTCTCAGAAATAGGAAATAAAAAAAAATTATTGTTCAACTGTGTTTTACAAAGATGTAAAGATATTTATAAATAGGTATCAACAGTTTGCCCATTGTGGGCGTACTTATGCTATGCTTAACTATGCTCTATAATTAACTATGCTCTCGTACCTATACTGCAGTAGCTATCATAAACCCATGTCTGACTCGTCTCGTCTCCTTTTTAGGTTACTTAACTACTTAGTTTTATGTGATCAGTAACACACACCGAGTTTAAAATTGTTTTGGTAATAAAAAAATAGGGTTGTATTAAATTGTATAACTACCTACCATGTATTAATTATTAGATATTATAAAAAAGTTAGTAGATATGTGGACTATGTCGTCAAGCCTAAGGTATACGTGGTTTCGTCAACCAGTGTAGCAAGTTGTGGCGCAAACGAGCAACGAACGCCCTTGGCACAGTGAACTTAAGCAAGTGGGTAAGTAACTTGCCCATCGGTAGCTTAGCTTTTGTTCTATTTTTAATTCTATTATGTGAAAGTAGATCACATACCCAACATAGAAATACGACGTCGAACCAAGGTCGTAGCGTTGCATCGCAAGTCTCAAGTGGAGATGGGCAGGACACCTGGCTAGACGGAAGATGGACTACAGCGATTACGAAATGGTGGCCCAGAGATGCACAAAGACCACGAGGCAGACCACCCGATGGTCGGATGACATCGTTAATGTAGCTGGGAAAGCGTGGGAAAGGACTGCACAGGACCGAGAAGAGTGGCGATATAGAGAGGAGGCCTATACTCAGCAGTGGGGGCAACCAAGCTGAATATATAGATACCTACCTAGATTGATGTGAAAGTAACTTGATCTGTCTGTGTGTTACCTTTCCACGTCTAAACTGAACAGATTAGGCTGAAAGGCATGAATGCCAAATATTAGAACTTTTTCAAGTCGTCCGAATCTTTTTTTTTAAATGTATGTTGGCAAATGTAACACGGCTTTACTTTAAAACAAAAAATACTTTTCCCGTAATCCTGTAAAACAAAAAACCGCATCTCCATACATAATACATAAAGTCACGCCTCTTTCCCTGTGGGGTAGGCAGAGAGCACGGATCTCCACTCGCTACGATCCTGACACACAACTCGCCTCATTCACTCTCATTACATTCTTCATACATGCTCGTCGGTTTAGGGTACTTTTGACCTGGCAACAAAAAACCGCATCTCCGTTGTAATTTAAAAAAAAATCTGTCAGGATCTTAATCTTAGTGGAAAACCGTTGGCTCTACCTTAACCGCCCTTATAGACCATGTACCTACCTATTTTTATGTTACATAACTAAGTATCTAATTTAATTTGTTTATGTAATACGCGGACGACCAAGGAAGCGCTGGAGAGACGACCTCGACTCCTTCGATAGTGGGTGGTGGGAGCTATCGAAGGAGAGAGATGGTTGGAAAGAATTGGGGGAGACCTTTGCCCAGCAGTGGGATAGTATAGGTTGAATAAAAATGTATAATTAGCTTACTATTTCATTTCAAGCAACGAACAAGTTAATTACAATGTCAAGTTAAAATGGCATTTGTATGAAAGTTATATGCAAATTGGTTTAGCCGGTTCACCTATTGTTTGAATTATTTAAATATATTCAAACAAGTAATTAAGCGTTCAATGGTCATAGACAAGACATACTTAATTATTATTTGCAAAGGTAGGTACATACATATTTTTTTTACATACAGTAAAAATAAAAACAGCAGGTCGAACATGGGTCAGACTAGCGCAGGATAGGGAGGGTTGACAAGAGCGAAGAGAGGCCTATGCCCAGCAGTGGGATGAAAAAGGCTGCGGGTGATGATGATAATGAGTAAAAATAAAAGAAAAATATTATGGTTTATTGGCCTATAATTATTTCAATTTCAATTTCAAAGCCTTTTATTTTTACTGAGATTTTTTGCACACCAGTCCGGCTATTCCTCTGCGTGTCCTTTCGACACATGGCCTCCTTATAGGCCACTCTGATCTGCTCCTCGTCACTCGCAGCCGCAGTGGTCCTGACCATCTTTTTAGTTGTCTTCCTCTCTTTCTTTTGGTATTGTATCTCGGGGTCCACTCTGTCATGGTCCTTGTCTATTTCTGTGTATAATGAGAGAGAAGCTCTCTTATGTGACCAGTCCATCTCCATTTTTTTTATAATTTACCTGTATCATTTTATACGTGATATCAACAACTGAGCCAAGCCAATCCAAAGGTTACAGGTTCAAGCCTCCATAGCATCATAAAACTTTTTGCATGTTTTCACATTTTTTTTTGTTCGCAGAACAATGCCAGTGGACATGTCGGATATAGAGGCGCTGCCGGATCGTATAGCGGAGACCTTCACTGGCATGAAGGTTCTCATCACAGGAGGAACTGGTTTCATGGGGAAGGTGCTGGTTGAAAAGCTCTTACGGTATGTACTTATTTTTCAAATTTTCTTATCATTCCTACTGCATTTATTGTAGTGGGCGCGTTGGGTTTTGAGATGAGGATAAATTCTTGGGTTCGCCCCGAAAAGGTCACGTGCGAGTTACGTGACTGCACACCGATACCTACCAGTAGCGCCATCTAGTTCTGTACTCGGTAAATTACACCAACATTTTTAAAAGCTCAATTTATAACTAAACGGGTGAAGTCATTATCTTTCGATATTTTTCGATAATTGTTCAACTTTTCACTTCTCGGGAGTGCCACGGGTTTTTTTTTCTTGTGCAGGTATTTTGTTTATGTTTCATCATGTTAAAATACCTTTCCAGTAAATGTCCAGACATCAGCGAGATAATTCTTCTGGTGCGAGAGAAGAAAGGGAAGAACCCAAAGCAACGCTTGGAAGAGATCTTCAATGGAGACGTGAGTATCTATTTTTTTTAAACGATACCATTTTTACATCTTGCCACAGAATATTAGTTCTAACTCCGTTGGGTTTGAGAAAGCAAGGCATGAATGGTATGCCAGGATGGTCTCGTGTAAATTGCGTTCAACACTGGAGCATCAGCTAAATACAGTGATAAGGGAACAGTGTGCAGTGAAAGAAGATGTAGTGTTGAGGGTCGAGAAATGTATGTTAAGATGGTTTGGGCATGTAGAGAGGATGGATGACAGTCGTTTGACAAAGCAAGTGTATGAGGCGAGGGTGTATGGGACAGCTGGAAGGGGAATTCCTAGGCGAATCTTCTTGGATCAAATTGGCGACATTTTGGAGAAGGGCCAGGTCAAAAGTACCCTAAACCAACGAGCATGTATGAAGAATGTAATGAGAGTGAATTAGGCGAAAGTTGTGTGTCAGGATCGTAGCGAGTGGAGATCCGTGGTCTCTGCCTACCCCTTTGGGAAAGAGGCGTGATTTTATGTATGTATGAAACAAAAAGATCGCGGAAAAACCCAAATGCAAAAGTTAATGTATGGAAAAACGATTTAGCGAAAGCCGTCTAACAAATATTTTATTTATTTACTATCTTAATCGTTGCAATAATGCCTTTCTAAAAGTGCGTGAATGCAGCTGTGACCCACTGAGCTACATACATCCGTTGCTAAGCAATGCTTGCAACACAAGACATGCCTGTGACTAGCCACATACTTAGCATCATAGTCTCAAGTTCGTAACACGGAAGGAATAGCTTATAGGCTATTCAAAATGTTGGTACCACGCGAGTGGAGCCGCGCGCAGAAGCTAGTCATCTAATATACATGTAAAAAGCCTAAGTTATAGTATTTTTCACGTAGGAACGTATCCCTGACACATATAACTTTTACGTTTTACCCACGCTGTGCAACAATGAAAAATTTTGAAATCAATGAAATGAATAATACTTCGATAAAAAAAGATTTTGTCTATTTCCATTTTAATTGTTCCAGATATTAACATAAAAACGCCTTGTCCTATGTGAAAAGGACTATAGTTAGTTACTTATTAGTAGGCATGTAGAGATTACCTACTGTTCAAAAAGATCAGTCAAGCCGTCTGTAGGTCACTCAATAGGTACTCGCGGTACCTACTTTAAAAAGTAAAACAATGGCTTTGATGCAAAGATGTTACGCAAAGGTGTGTCATATTATAGAGAATTTACTTCATTTGCAACGAGAGTGGCCTTGGCACGGATACCTTTGAGTGACTCATGAAGAATGTTTCTTAAATTATCAAGAAGTTACATAATACCGGTACTAACACCCTAGTACACACTAGGGAAACCTTTAGTTATACCTACAGGGTGTAAAAAGACGTCTACCGAAGCCGAAAGGGGTAGGTTCAGCATCCCAACACACAACCAAATCCAAAAGGATTTTCCGAAAAAATCATTATATCCAGAGAAAACCGCGTTTGAAGATTACTATTTGCGTATTACTGGGTGCGTTTTTTTACGTAGATTGCTGGATTTTGAGTTTTAACTGTTTTTTTCTTTTATAAATGAAATTATTAGGTATGTCTGATCTTATTATGTTGTAATAGTAGTAAATAACCGAAAATAATATAAAATGACGTATAGCTTAGTCAATTTTTTTTAGTTTTTTTTTTCGCTACATTTGTTTAGAATCATGGTCTGATTACAACCCCTAAGTTTTCGGTAGTTGTCTTTTTACACCCTGCAAACATAAATATTTATGTATTATGGCAGAAAACCAGGTCAAAAGTACCCTAAACCGACGAGCATGTATGAAGAATGTAATCAGAGTGAATGGGGCGAAAGTTGTGTGTCAGGATCGTAGCGAGTGGAGATCCGTCTCTGCCTATCCCATTGGGAAAGAGGCGTGATTTTATGTATGTATGTAGTTAGCTATAAAATCTAAGATAATCGCTATGCTCTCCATCATCAGCTCTTCGAGAAGCTGCGCAAACTCCGCGGCGGGGTTCAGCCACTCCTGGAGAAGGTTTCCATAGTATCCGGAGACGTGGGGCATGAATCCCTGGCTCTGTCTGATGCAGACCGGACGAGGATTGTGGAGGAGGTGGATATTATTATACATGCAGCGGCTACCATCAGGTAAGCATCAAGTAGATTTTGATGATAATAAAAAAGTAGTAAATAATAAAAATGTTGGAGGGTTGTTGGATAAAGTTTACGCGTAAATATCGCCATGTTTTTAATATTTTTTACCGGTAAACCGTGGCTTTGGAGAGCAGGAATGGAACTTAACAGGGTCTCCCCCTTTGCCCAGAAGTGTGACATCATCTTTTTGCCCTTGTCCCATTCTATGACAACCAACATGTATTCCTCTTCCATTTCCCTCTATCAGCAGTCATTGCGGTACTGCTCAAACTTATGTCGTCTTCCACCCAATCCATCCATTTCTTCTTCAGATTAATGATGATTTCATTAATCTTAGCTTTTAAGAAGTAACTACATAAGTTCGCATGAGAGTGGCCATGGCCAACCCTTGGGCTGTGGGAATAAACACTCTCTTAACGGTGAAGGAAAACATCGCGAAGAAACCCGCAGCTGTCAGCTCCACACGTATTGACGTTGTCTTTCCTGTGGACAAGGCAGATTGATCTGAGAATGGTTTAGGTGGTACAAGCCTCCATCTCAAACAATGTCCCGGCACTACAGCGTCCCGTTAAGTGTAGGAGGTACCTTTAGGCCTCCAACAGCTGGATGCCTTGTAAGCCTGCCACTGATTTTACATTACACACACTAGGTACAAGAAGCTCACAATTTGACTCACACTAGCGCTGCCCTGTGTAACTCTGGCTCTCAAGAGACTGGTGTTACCGGGACATTACAGTAACAGCACACTATACACTGTCCTCCTTCCCCTCTCCCCTCCCTCTAAGGCGACACTGAAAAACAGCGCCTGATCCCTGGATCTAGGCAATTTGCTGTGTAGTTGCAGTTCAACAGTCATTTTTCATTTGTGTTAATTTTATTATTGTTTTATTTTCTTACCTACTTAGTTGATTTGTTGAATAAATGTATTTTCTTTCTTTCTTTCATTCATAAATCTAACTCAAATGTAACCCAATGCCTGAACTCTCCCCAGGTTCGATGAAGAGCTGAAGAAGGCTGTTCTTCTGAACGTGAGAGGCACCAAGCTGCTGGTGGAACTGGCTAAGGAGTGTAAGAAGCTGAAGGTGAGTCAAATTCCTCAACTCATTTTTCAAAGTTTAATTATTGTGTTAATTTTTATTTTACGGCCACTCTACACATTCGCCGAACTATTGTTTAATTAGAAGATGACAGGCGAATACAGGCGATGAGTGAGGCCCTCGACACTTTCGTGATCGTCGGCATTCGTCTACAGGAGCCGTATTCGCGGTCATTTTTTCGTTCGTTTGATGAATATTTGGATGTTTCTCACCACGGTTTCTGACTTCAAGGGCCTAATTTTTCGGTTTGGTATATTTGGTCCTAGGTTAGGACCGTGTTTTGACGTAAGAGAAATTGGCCCTTGAAGTCAGAAATCGTGGTGGGAAGCATCCAAATATTCATCAAACGTACGAAAAAAGGAACGCAAATACGGCCACAGGCGTCGGCAGAAAAGTGGCATGACATATGTGGGACTGGGTGGGTCATGTACTAAGCCGGATCTGCATTACCATCAATAGCCCTGATTTGCTTGGTAAAGTAGTTTTGAATGTTCCACCTAGACTTCTAAGATTGAATCCCCCTATTTACATTCCTTTAGTTAGTACAAACTACAGGCAAAACTCATTTATGGTGCGGGTGAGCAATGACTTCAATGAGTTGTGTAAGCGTTTGGATCTTGATCTATTCTGTACGAGTGTTAACTCGGCTAGGCAGCAGTTGAGCAGAGACTTTTTTGGCGTTGGTGATGTTTTAGATTAGTGGTTTGTGTTAGTTACTTTTCTGTTTTTAGTTTACAAAATGTATTGTTACTTAGTGGTTTTTGTTAGCGTCCACGACCTTACTGTATCCTAAATTGTTTCTTATACGTGAAAACCTGTTATTGTCTTTCTGCTTCTATCTAAGTGATCTATCAGTTATTGTAGCTGTTGGTTTTCCTATAAATAAATAAATCTCGATAAATGGGCCAATGCCTCAACATCTTGGCAGCCTGAAGGAAGACGGGGTCGTAGTTGAAGCGTTGGCGGGACGAACTTGACGCCTTCGAGAGAGAATGGTGGGAGATCTCGAAGGAGAGAGATGGTTGGAGAGATATGGAAGAGTTTGCCCAGCGGGACGAACTAGGTTGAATAAAAGAAATATTGTCAAGTATCTCTTAAGTTCGTATGATCTACGAGTGTCTCGAGTATTTGTCTCGGGTCTGGGTGTTTTCTATGTATAATAAGTATGTATTTACAAAACAAAAAGTATATAAGTAGTATATCAGTCATGTAGTACCCATAACACAAGTTCTGCTTACTTTGGGGCTAGATGATGCTGTGTGAAAAGTCCAGCATTATTTATTTATTTATTATTTATTTATTTATGTGTAATAAGTATGTATTTACAAAACAAAAAGTATATAAGTAGTATATCAGTCATGTAGTACCCATAACAGAAGCTCTGCTTCCTTTGGGGCTAGATGATGCTGTGTGAAAAAGTCCAGCGTTATTTATTTATCTTGATGGTGGAGCAGAGTGATTACCGAGTGACCACGTGAGTAGGTTCTCCAGCAGCTAGATGGGTTAAAGACATAATAGTGTAGTATCAAGTGTGTGTTTTGTTTAGTTTTTGATTCTTTAAGTGGTTGTGTTATTATTAGTTTATTTTTCTTTTCTTTTGTATTTCTCTGTTGTATGTACCTATTCCAAAAATTTTAGTGAACTTTCATTCTGTTCTCACCTTTCTTTCACTAATCTGCCTCTAAACGTGAAAACCTGTAATTGGCTTTCTGTTTATATAAATTCACCCAATTAAGTTATTTTAAGCTGTTGGTTTTCCTCATAAATAAATAAATAGCAGGTCGTACATAGGCCAGACTGGAAGAGAAGGAAGAGAGTCCTATGCCCAGTGGGATGAAAAGGCTGTGTGTGGATGATGATGATCTTTAAATCATATTTCTCTTAATTTCCAGCTATTCGTCCACATATCGACAGCATACTGTCATTTACACGAGAAGCTGCTAGAAGAGAAGGCGTACCCACCTCCAGCGAACCCTCATCAGATCATACAGGCTATGGAGTGGATGGATGAGGAAACTGTCACTGCTGTCACTCCCAAGTAAGCCTCAGTAACAACGTAAATAGGAACAAGGCGCGATAGACACAAAAAGGTTCAACAAATAAATTAAAAAATATTTATGGTAATGATTTTTTTTGTTTCGTTATGAAAATCCCGAGAAAATTGATAAAGACTATCCTTTCAATTCATTGTTGCTTCCTGTATAACTTAGTCCATTCGAGCGTGTATGTGTGCGCTCGGATGTACCCGGGCTGCGAATGGTGGAATGTCTGTCCTCCTTGAAAATCATTATGCAACATGTCCTAAAAAATCTATAAAATATTTTTGAAGTGAAAACTTATATCGGCTTTGGAGTTAAATTGATACGGTCAAACGTCTATTTACAACCCAAAAATGAAGCCCTGTCAGTTTGTGTAGTTTAAAATGAAAGACACTGTATCTATCAAAATACAACCTACTAGCTGTCCGCCGCGGTGTTACCCGCGATCCCTCGGGAAAACTTCACTTTCCCGGGATAAAATATAGCCTATGTTCATCAGGGATAATGCAGGATTCTATTGGTGAAAGAATTTTTCAAATCGGTTCAGTAGTTTTGGAGCCTATTCATTTCAAACAAACAAACAAATCTTTCCTCTTTATAATATTAGTATAGATTTGGTCATGCCTTTGACTACCCGCATAGACATCTTCAGAGGATCCGGAATACCTTAAAAGATCTGAGAGAATGTCTACCGCGCCTCGGGGAAACATTCATGATCATTGTGTTTGTTGAATTAGCTTTTGTATTGATCCGGCACTCATCTGATCCATTGTCAGCAGGATCGTAGTGGATGGCACAAGTTTGGCCCAGCAGAGGTCGGGATGTGGATGATGATAATAATTTTGTATTGAAACGATAGATAGACGATAGCGAAAGGTGGGCAGGGATTTTGCCTGCAGATGGGCGACGAAGCCGGGTCAGGCCAAGGAAACCTTGGCGTGACAACCTGGATGCCTTTCAAGAGGTGGGAGGACGTGGCAGAGGACCCTGATAGATGGAAACAATTGGGAACAAAACTTATTTGTTACAGGTTGTTAGACAAGTTGCCCAACTCGTACGCTTTTACGAAGGCGTTGGGAGAGGCGCTGGTGGTGGAAGCTATGGAGCACATCCCTGCTGTCATCCTCAGACCTTCTATTGGTAAGCTCTTTTTCTAGTAATTTTTGTCACAATGCTGGGCAAAGACCTCACATTATTCCACACATCTTACATACAGGGTGCTACAAAATAAATAAATATCTAATGCTGGACAATTTCACATAGCATCATCTAGCCCCAAACTAAGCAAAGCTTGTACAATATACCTTTTGTTAGTAAATACATACATTTTATACATAGAAAAACCCAGACCCGAGATAAATATTTGCAGATGCAAACATTTATCCCGCGGCGGGGATCGAACCCGCAACCTTCTGCGTCCCAAGCGGGCTTTCACCCACTGCGCCACAGAGGTCGTCATATGACTTGGGTGTGCCCTTTCACTAACAATTGATTGTATTCAGGTGCTGGCAAAGGAGTTATTCGGTCAGATGTTAGATGATGCTATGTCTCGCCCATACTTACATACACACACTCTTTATGCACTTACACCACTTGCATCACACTACACGAAACACAGAAATCTCCTCACATTAAAATATTAGTAATATTAGTTTAGACTCTAGGTATCGCTCCCCTTCTGTCCTTTTCCCTTTCCCTCCAGTTCCCTTCTCCTTCCTACTCCTTATGGGTAAGGCTGAAAAACAGCGTCTGGTTACAAAACCAGACAAATGCTGAGTCCTCACCTATTCAGCAAGCGGACGAACAAAGTAATATACATATATTGTTCAAGATGTATTATTGCTCAAGATGTATATTTAGAGCCGTGTTGGCCGAATGGGGTTGTACCTCGACTTTCAATCCGAAGGTCGTGGGATCGAATCCCGGCCGTGCATCAATGGATTTTGCGTTTCGTAAAATTTATATGCGCTTTAACACGAGCTCTGAACGGTGAAGGAAAACATCGTGAGGAAACCAGTTAGTATTCTTATAGGCGGCGATGGGCTTGCAACCTGTCACGTATGGAATACTAACTTCTGCAAGATGTGGGCATGTATCAAATATGTATTTGTACATGCCTCTGACTACCCCCTTAGACATCTTCAAAGGATCTGGAATATAAAGATCTGAGAGAATGTCTACCGCGCCTTGGGGATACAGTCGTGACCCTGTTTACGTTTTTTATGTATTATTTTAGTTTTAGTACCTAGGTACCCTACCTTACCTAAATGTACTCTGTTTTATCTTTGTGTCGTTTCGTTCGTGCTGAATAAATGTATTTTCTTTCTTCTTCTTTCTTTCTATGTGAAATTGTCCAGCATTTTTCGTTTGGGGCTAGATTCTAGCCCTAAACGAAACAAACACATACGTGTCCAGCCGAGCCGAACGCGCCGAAATGCTGAGAAGCGAGCCGCATTTTCTGACGTTATCAGCATTTTTGACGTGACAACGTCTTATAATTCGATAGAGTCGGCTGCACGCACGAAAAAATGCGGCGTTACCTCGCTCTGAGGCGTTCCATGTAAGGCTTGAAGTGCAAGCGAGAGCGCGGAACGAGCGACAAAGAAGCACAAACGTTGTCACGTTCAACTATCGTCAGTAAACCGACTTTACAGACAACCAATTTTTTGTATAGATAAATGACTGCGGCGCGTACGGCGATCAGGTGCGATCAGATAACAGTCGTCTGTTTCATCTTAACTCATGTCTTGTATTTGTGTTACAGTGATACCAATTTGGCAAGAGCCGGTACCTGGATGGACTGACAACATTAATGGACCCACTGGACTTCTGATTGGTAATTACAAACAGTCCCTCGAGAATACTTCACTTTTTCGGGATAAAAGTTTTTTTTAATTAAATAAATAAATAATGCTGGACTTTTCACACAGCATCATCTAGCCCCAACGTAAGCAGAGCTTGTGTTATGGGTACTAAGACGACTGATATATACTTTTTTTGTAAATACATACATATTATACATAGAAACACCCAGACCCTAAATAGTCCAGCATTTGAGCTCACTCTGCCTGATCTTAAGCAGTAGTGAGGTCTAAGATGGAGCATGCTTACCTAGGAACCTATTATCTATAAGAACGACTAAACAAGTCTGGCGATGAGCATTGAAGATAAGGTATTGAATTGATTCAGGCGTGACTTTGCGGAAGTCCATTGTAAGATATTAAAAATAGTAAGGAAATATAGTACCAATGTAATGTAATGTAGTATCTATATACTACATTACATTACATTGGTAAAGTAGTCAAGTTTATGCCTGAGGATGCCCCGTGGAGGGGCGAAACACGTGTCGAAATCAAATGAAGGTGTTCTTTTGCTTGCGCCCCGGTGCTGCTCACGGTTCCAGATTGCCGAGCCTAAGTTGTAGGAGGCTTGGCAGAGGTTAGTGGGTGGTTGGGTGGCTTTGGGGTGAGTACTAGTTTTAAGAAACCTTTGTTTGAGAATAGATTAGCGGATTGGTACTATAAATTTCCTTACTATTTTTAATATCTTATAAGATAATATATTTTCAAAGAAAGATTTGACTAAACAATAATACCTAACAAATATCCATACAGCCATGCATTAGGCTTTACACATTATTGCATTTCTCTTGTGACCAGTAGGTCACACTACGAAAGTAGCTTCCTCAACTCCTTTCCATGGACATTTCACACAGCATCATCTAGCCCCAAACTAAGCAAAGCTTGTACAATATACCTTTTGTTAGTAAATACATAGAATATACATAGCAAAACCCAGACCACCCGCTTACCTCTGACAACCCCCTTAGAAATCTTCAAAGGATCTGGAATATAAAGATCTGAGAGAATGTCTACCGCGCCTTGGGGATACAGTCGTGACCCTGTTTTTTGTTAAAAACCCAGACCCGAGATAAATATTTGCAGATGCAAACATTTACCCCGCAACCTTCTGCGTCCCAAGCGGGCTTTCACCCACTGCGCCACAGAGGTCGTCATTTAACTTGGGTGTGCCCTTTCACTAACAATTGATAGTCTACCTCTACACTAACAAGTGATTGGTGGCAAGTAATGCGCCAACATTGCGGGCATTAAACCTATTGAATAATTTGAGTTCCAGCATATCGATATTTTCAGTGACAGTCTATGCTCCATATATAAAAATTTAAGAGTATATTTATTTATTTATTTTTTATTTATTTATTTATCGATGATAGACGAGCAGCTGTTGCTGATATGTCTATATCACAGTGTTGAAATAGTCCGATTGTTCAGGATTGGTTAATCTTTTTAAGCACTGATTTATTATTTCGTAGCCAGTTGTCGAGCTTGTTCTTAAATGAATTGACCGAAGTGGCAGTAACAACGTCATTTGGTAGTGCATTCCAATTGTGAACCACTCTGTTGCCGAAGAAGTGATAGGCGGTAAGTAAGCGGGCGGGGTCACGAATGAGTTTAAGCTGATGGCCACGTGAAGGTCTTTGTTCATTCTTTCTTCTCAAGATGTCACGAATGTTAGGCAGATTGTACTGGTTGGTCATAATCTTGTAAGTTTCAATAAGATCTCCTCGAAGGCGCCTATCCTCTAGAGTAGTGAGGCGCAGTGAGAGTAGTCTATCCTCATATGTTTTGCGACGTAGAGCCTGTGGAATCTTGGTGGCCTTCCTCTGTACACTTTCAAGAAGGTTAATGTCTTTTTGGAAGTAGGGATGCCATATTTGGAATCCGTACTCCAACAGTGGTCTTATGTAGGTTTTATATATCTTTCGAAAAGTGTCAATTGTTATTGTTTGAAAGGACCTCCTAATGACATACAGAAATGAGTTCGCCCTCTTGACTATCGCAGAGATGTGCTCTTCCCATTTTAGATCAGATGTTATATTAACTCCCAGATCTCTCTGAACACTGATTGGGGCTAAAACACTTCCATCTAAGGAGTATGATACTCTAGGGTTATTGTTGCCTAAGTGAAGAGTGTTACACTTTGATGCATTCAGTTTGATTATCCAATCCTTTGTCCATTCCTGTATACGATTTAGGTCTTCTTGTAGTTGTCCTGCTTTAATAAGTGGATTTGCAAAGAACTTTGCATCATCAGCGAAAAACGCACATTCAGACTCTATTAGTTCAGCTAAATCTGTTATGAATATTCCAAAGAGGTGAGGAGCAAGCACGGAGCCTTGTGGCACACCACTTACAACTGGTTTTCTCTGCGACAGTGAATTGCCAACTCGAACTTGAAATGTTCTACCCAATAGGTAGTTTTCTATCCACTTGAGTAGTTGTCCCCGTATTCCAAAGTGTTCTAGCTTCATTAAAAGACGTTGATGTGGAACCTTATCAAAAGCGCGTTCAAAGTCAAGGTATACTATGTCAATAGGGTTATTGTTGTCAAGTTCTTTGCTCCACCGATGAACACATGTTAATAGGTTTGTGATAGTTGATCGTTTCCGAACAAAACCATGCTGCTTCACTGATATGATACATTCTTTATTCAAAAATAGTGTCAGCTTATCACAAATAATTCTTTCCATTATTTTTACTACCACACTAGTGAGACTTATGGGTCGAAAATTCTGGGGTTGAGTTTTATCCCCTTTTTTGTAGATTGGAGTGACTATTGCATGTTTCCAGTCCTGAGGAAGGTATCCTGATTCAAAGGATTTATTTAGCAGTTCGGCCAAGGCTGGAGCTAGAATCTTTGCAGATTTAATAAGAACACAGCATGGTAGTTCGTCTGGCCCTGGAGATGATTGGATCTTTAGTTTGGAGATAGCCTTTTCCACATCCTTTACTGTAAAAGATATATCGCTTAAATCATTCTCTATATAAGCTGAAGAGGTTATTTTAGTTTTTTGGTTGATAGTAGGTTCCTCAGAGTATGCTTTAAGAAACTCTTCTGCAAAAGCATCTGCTATTTGTTTAGGGTCTGTAACCAGGTCTCCGTTGCAGGTTCTGATAGCCGGAGGGGTACTCACTTTTGAAGTTGTGCAGCGACGAATGTATGCATAGAAGGCTTTATCTCCATAATCAAGTAGTTTAGATTCGTAAATGCTTCTTTGTTTCCTCGTAAAAGCGACGCATTTGTTGTTTACTTCGCGAAAACTAGCGTAGTCATTATCCAAGCCGGATAATCTATATTTGTCCCAATGAACCTTTTTATCCGCAATCAATTCCAAGGCACACTTAGTAATCCATGGCTTGTTTTTAACTTGAGTTTTAATTACTTTTAGTGGGGCATGCTTATCAGTAGTGGTATTAATTGCTTTCAAGATTCCTGTCCACAATTCCTCCACATCGCCGGATGAGTTCAGTGATCGTACTAGATTCTCTTCCAAATCCACATTATAGTTATCAAAGTCAATTGATTCAAAGAATCTCCTAGTTTTTGTTTGAATTTTTGATGTTTGTACATAACATTGTAGGCTAAACTCGAGTGTAATATGATCACTTTTACCAATTGGTGGTCTATATAATATTTCTTTGATTAAGGATTCCTCATTTGTCATAACTAGGTCTAGGAGTGAAGGTACGTTGCCCTGCCGAAACCTGGTAGGCTGGCATACCAATTGTATAAGATTACTATTGATGAAAGCTTCTTTAAACAGATCTGCTGAATCTGACTGTGCTTGGTCTATATCGATCGGCCATTTTATTGATGGGTAGTTGAAGTCACCAGTGATTATTAGTGTATTATTTTCTGATGCTGATACAAGATTGGCCAGCAATTTAGTATCTCTAGGTCTCCACAATGCATCATCTGTGTCATCCGGTCGATATACCCCCACCACCAGAAAGTGATAAGTACCATATTGAATGTCAAGGTAAAGTGCCTCCGCTTCCTCACACATATAGTTTGGATTGCGTCTGGCTACTATTGGGATGCCTTGCAGACTGTCCCTCACATAAATGGCTACACCTCCACCTCTAGTTTTACCTTCAGTTTTATTCTTCTTATGATTACGGTCGAGTCTGTGTATGGTATAGCTGGGTATATTGAATGTACTATTCCGATCTTTAGCGGTAAGCCAGGTTTCGGTAACAACAACAATGGAAGGTTTTCTTGCAATAACTTCAGCAATGAATAAATCAAATTTAGGCGGTAAGGATGACAGGTTTGTATACATAAAAGTAAGGTCAATATATGGATTTCCATTGTCATATACTAGTTTTTTTGGGAGGCTACAATTCTAGGCACACCCTTCACATATCTTATTGTAATGTTTGTTTCACCTTTTTCAAGTCTAGTTTTCAGACTTTCTCTGAGCTGGTTAAGCTCCTCACGCTGTTTAGGTGTCTTATCATCAAAGATTCTTACCTCCTTACTGGCCTTTTTTTTGTTTTTAAGGACCCGGACGGCGTCCTGACGCGAAGAAAGTACTACCTTTATTGGTCTTACTTTTCCATCGTCTCGGCGTCCCAGGCGTTGCACTGTTACTACCTTCTCTGAGAAGTCCTCACCGTTGTTTACTTCTTGTAAAATCTTCATTACCTTTGAGTCATCGTGTCGCTTTCTTTCTGATCCAATATCAGAATCACACTCTTTTACACCAACCAAGATAACATTAGAGGCCCTACGTTCGCGTTCTAGTACTTCTTCCATGATGGCATTGGTATCCGGCGGGGGTAGAGTCGCAACTGTCGCCGGTGGTGGCGAGGGGTTGGAAGCAGGCTGCGATAGGATTTTTTTGACATCATCCAGTTCCTCACGTAGCCCTTCATAGGATTTGATTAGCTTGGGCACTTGAAATAAGGCCTCTCGGCATGCAGGGCATAAGTACAACAGCGTGCGCTTGCCCTTCAATCCCATGACGCGCGCCTCACTAGTGGTCAGATTACTGCACTGCAAGCAGATGTTTCTCTTGCAACCATCACACTGTATTGTATTTTCGTCATTGTGGTCATCCTCACATTGAAAGCACTTCATTATAGCTCAAAATACGACTCTGGCACGAAAAAAGTCGTTACAATTTTTACACTGATTTTGCACTTCACATTCACTGTTTTCAACTTTGTTTATTATTTGTACACCTTTGTGTGGCTCAAATTCACAAGTTTATCGATTTTAACACATAAATTTCCAAGATTAACTAATTTTACTGAGTTTTCAAGATATGACGCAAATTCCAACACTGTTTATCTTTCTGGGGGTAGATTCGAAAAAAAAAACTCATTATTAAGTCATGCATCATGCATACATACTCATATTTAAGTCATGTTCATTCAAAATAGTTATATAAGCGTTTGGATTTTTCTGTAAGCTTCTATCTATTTTTAATAAATCATTTCATTTCATTGCATACAGGTGCTGGCAAAGGAGTTATCCGGTCTATGTACTGCAAGAGCAACAGTTACGCCGACTACCTGCCCGTGGATGTATTCATCAACGGCATCATGATCGTAGCCTGGAACTATTTGAAGAATGGGTAAGTTTTTGAGGTGAAAACTTCAGGCGCGTTATGCATTTTTGACATGGGCAAAATCTATTGAACTCCTGACAGTGCTACAGACACCCCCGTCAGCGCCATCTTGTTTTGAACTCCGTAACTAAACACGGTAAAGAACCTTTATCACGTTTCCCGCCGCGCGCCCGGTGACAATTCACAATTTTTTTCTGAAGATTAAAAAAAAACACGTACCGACCCCCCCCCCATATTTCAGTAGAGACCCCCCCCCCCCAAAATTGCGATTTCTTGTTCCTCTGTATTTTTGTACTTATTCTTTCTTTGATAGTGTTTGATTTATGTTTTACAATAGATTTTTTAATTACCAAAAAAATTTTAAACATGGTCTCGGTGTCTGTTACTGATCACATTTATGTAGTTAAAACTCAAAAAAAGAGAAAAAAAAATTATAACCTCAAAAGGAGACGAGACGAGTCAGACATGGATTTATGATAGCTACTGCGGTTTTACTGACTGGGAAAGATACGAGAACATAATTCGAATGAGAGTTTATGCGCGATTGTTGTCTATAGTAGGTACTTATTTGTACAGTTTTTATAAAATTTTGTGCGGTTTTGGTTGACTACAATCCTCGATAACTTTGTGATACTTAGTTAAATAAAAAAAAGTTCTGACCATGCCATTATCATTTTCTGCATCTGCTGCAACTGTCCTTAATTTTTTTTTGGTAGTCATAAAATAGCGGTGTATATTGTGTTGTATTTTGTTATGGTTGAAAATTAGACAATTTCAACGGTTGAATAAATATTTGTTTTCAGTGACGTGCAGAGTAACATCATTAACTTCACATCATCAGCGGAGATCAAGGTTTCCTGGTCGGAGCTGATTGATGCTGGGCGGGACATCATCATGCATCGCGTGCCCTTGAACGGAGTGGTGTGGTGAGTGGATTAGAAATACACATTGAAACGTAGGTTTAAAAATAAAGTAATCAAGTGTTTTAAAATTCATAGCTTCATTCATTCATTCAACACACAACAAAACGACGACGATGTGACGAAGTTAGCTCATATGAGGTAATGCCCAACTCTTTAGGTACTGTTTTTTATTTATAAGGTATTTCATGCATAAGTAAAATTAATTAGTTATGAAATTTAGTAGGAACATAATACCTACGACATCATTGCAACGTTAAAAAAACCCACGACCTCGCTCTCCCAACTGAGCTAATGGGCAATCAACGCAATGATTGTAATTTTCAATTGTAGGAGTAGGTACTATAGTCTTTTTCACGCCGGAACGTATGCAAGACACTTCGAGATAATGTCAAAATCAGTCTAATAGTACGTAATGTCCTAAAGTTTAATCGAGATTATCAAAATCGATTTTTGTTTCACTACTATCAATTCATCTCAATCGATTACAAGGTTCATTCATAGACCAAATTACTAAACCAACGATTATTTCTTTACTTATCGATTCATCAATTGTTTCGATTTTCATTTTTGCACTCTCTGATTATTGATCGATAATTCGAGCAGGTGGTGTGGTGAACACATTATATATTTAAAATTCTTTATTTTTAGGTATCCAGGAGGATCTATGAAGCACTCCCGCCTGTACCACAACTACTGCGCATTCATGTACCACTGGGTTCCAGCCTTCTTTGTCGATATACTTCTCTTCTGTCTTGGTTACAAGCCTGTGTAAGTTTCTATATGACTTGAATCCTATATTCCAATTTACATATTTCCATTTACCAACCTTTATAAATAACAACAGACAATTTTTATTAAAAAGTTAAAATAAAAAAACTGCTCTGACGATGGGTAAATAAGAGCATACAAGTTTAATACATAATAAGGAAAAAACGCAACTCTCCAACGTAAAGATTCCCGATGTCGTGGATGTCACTATCATGGTAGCATGCAAACGAATGTCTATGTCTATGTCTAGCATTGCACTCAATCCCAGAACAATCTGCTAAACATGAACAAAATTATTCTATCGCGAGAATCGAACTCGCCTTCTCTCGCATCTCAGCCAAGCATTCGTCTACTGCACCAAGAAAGGATTGTTTATAAAATGTTGTCTTGTATACCTAATGCAGTTTTTTCTTCTGATCAGACTGATGAGAGTTCATCGCCGTATTGCCAAAGGCTTCGAAGTATTCGAATATTACACAAACAACCAGTGGGACTTCAAATCTGACATTGCGCAGACCTTGAGGAAACGACTCAACGATAAAGAAAGAAGAGATTATAAAGTCGATGCTGTCGGTAAGTCCAAACAAAATCTAACAATTCTCATGTATTTCAATCTTGTGAATATTGAAAAGTCACGGCCCTAAAGTAGAGCCCTGCGGTACTCCTGCATAAAATGTAAATTGAAAACTATTTTTTTTGTTCTCAATTTAATTACTAGCTGATAAATTGACTGAATTTAAATTATCATGACAGTATTTTCTAAAAGAATCCTTTTTAATAAAGTAAAGAAAGTAACTCAATGACAAAGCATTACTTAATTCCAGGTCTTGATATCTCCGATTATTTCGAGGACTGCATCAGGGCGGCTCGTATCTTCATCTTGAAAGAATATGATGATACCTTACCAGCAGCTAGACGACACATGAATATGTAAGTATAGTTATTCTATTTCAGGAAGGCGGTTTGTGTAAATTTTGTTTTGTAAACATGTCTTTGTCACTAGAATTAAATATGACTTAATTTATTTGTTTACTTCTAGCATGTGGTGCGTAGACATAATCACAAGGATCCTCTTCTGGGGTCTGATGATGTACTGGTTCAGCGGCTGGATCTCTTCCTTCTATTCCTTCATCATGGGCTCCAATGAGATGCCTGTTGTCACCGCCATGGACTCTTAGATTTTCTTATATCGGTTCATTACAGAATTACAGATAATGATGCTCTCTCGCTCGTACACTGGCTGTCACTAGTGTGCAAGCGAGAGAGCATGATCATCGCCGTCATTTACTTTCCGTACTCTTATAAACTGTAAATACTAAAATACACTTCAATCTATGTCTAGTTTTTTTAATATAATTCTTCTTTGTACAAAAGCTATTAAAGTTGATTAACTATTTTGTTTTTAAATGTTGACATCAAGTATTAGGTAAATTCCGAACTTGTCTGTATTATTTACCCTATTAGGTACTAATGTTTCTAAGATTTAAAAACGAAATAGTAGTCATCTTTTACCATTGTACCTAGTTTCAAGACTGTTTTATGATTAATCATTAATTTTAATAGCTTTCTTTATAATGATCAGAAGGCTACACTGACAGTAGATCTTGGCATTCTTGAAGTTGTCCGTTTCAATTTTTACTTCACGAATGCTTAGATCCGTTAATCGTAGTAGGTAAAAGTATATGCAGGAATATATATTAATATAATTTTATATAATATCATTGACATTTTATCAAGCGGATTAAAAATTTGTATAAAAAGTAATTTGTATTGTATTGTAAGTTTATTTTTGACATGCCTCGTGGGTTCTTAGGTAGGTGTTTGTCTGTTGTTTTCAGGGATAAGTCTGTTTTGTACAAAAAGCATGTAAGTACTACCTAAATAGTTTTAAAATTGATTTGTAAATGATTTATTGGGTATCAAAAATTTATAAAATCTAATGAATTTAATCGTATGTAATATATTATATTAAAAATGGTTAAAAGATTGTTAAAGTAAGAACTCTGTGGTGGTAGTTTTCTCATAGAATAATGTTTTGGATTAAGTTTTTACAGTATTTTGATACTTTTATGATGTGATATTAAAAAATTATAACTTGATTTTTGTCTTTTATAATTTTTTTTCATATATACCTACGCCTTCGAGAGAGAATGGTGAGAGATCTCGAAGGAGAGAGATGGTCAGAGGGATATGGGGGAGACCTTTAGCAGAAGAACGAAATAGGGTAATAAAAAAATACGTAATGTACAGTCAGCGTCATCAATTGATAGCCCCCTTAGTAAGGTGGTTTATACTGCAGGAGGGTTACCAGTTCCAGGGTTATCCTATTGATGACCAGGATTCCTGCTTGCAACATTTTGATTTAAAGTCTATCAGAGTTCTAAAATACCAAATGATGACCTCAGTGACATGGTGAGCGAAAATTTGGCTGACGCAAGACTTCTGGCCACGGGACAATAAAACTAAAACGATGTGAACTCTGATTTATAAATATATTTGAGATCTGTGTGCTGTGCTATGTACCTACCATGGGACTCATAATTGAGGTATCTTACTGATACCTCAATTATTAGGTCATAATAATAACAATTATTATTATTAGGTCAATTAGGTCATAGAAATCTTAGTAATATGTGTAAGTGCACCTATGTGTACATCCACCTATGTGTCTTGAAGAAAAAGCTCAATGCGATAAGACCGCCCATTGTACTTCGCTTTTAATATTTCTTGTATCTTTGTTTGTATTTTGTAATGTCCATGTGGTGTGGTCTTTCTTGTCGACAAGGCCGATTATACTGAGAGGGTGGTTTAAGTGCTACAAGCCTCCATCTCAAACAATGTCCCAGGCACTACAGCGACCCGTTCAGTGTAGGCATAGATTGTCTCCTGACACTGTATAAATCAACTAATATAGATAGATAGATAGATAAACGCTTTATTTAAGTAGATGTAAAGGCTTATGTGGTGTACATTAAAGTATTTTCTATCTATATTCTATCTATCTATCTATGACAGATAGGTATATAATAAAAAAGGTAGTCATTTCAAAATATTTAATTTCAAAACATTTTTTAACAAAATTGATTATTTTTACATTATTGCTTAAAAAAATTATGATCACCTAATCTCTTATCATCTTATGTTCACAAAACTGTTTCAGTGCTTTGGAATTATTAATAATACTTTTAATAACACAATTAATTAAGCCTCTTTCAATTATAATTTCATAAAAGTTTAGACGAAATAACGTATTTTGTTTTAAAGTTGTAAGTTATATTGTTCCACGAAAGCGGGTTGGTCTACATTGTGTGATTACATGCACGTTGTGTCTGTGTGCGTACGGGAACGCTCCATGGACGAATAAGAGCTCAGTATCACACACACACACAAACAAATCTTCAGACACAAGGCCAACCAACCCGCTTCCGTTAACAACCTGTACTAAGGCCATCTCGCCAATTGAGCTACTTATAAGTTTGCTGGTTAAAAAAACCCGTGGCACTCCCAAGAGTGCCGAGAGAAGTGAAAACTTGAACAATTAGGTGCTGAATATGAATATAAGTTTACCGAATACAGAACTAGATGGCGCTACTGGTAGGTGTCGGTGAGCAGTCACTCGCACGTGACCTTTTCGAGGGGAATCCAAGAATTTATTCTCATCTCGAAAATGCCCAACGCGCCTAAATAAGTTTTCACTTCAAAAACAAATACTACGTATTAAAAACGATTCAATAATTTTGACTATTTTCATACACAAAAAATCTTTTAAATTCTATTCTTATGAAAAACTGTTAAAAACTTAATCCAATAAGTTTTAACATCTTTCCTTTGTGGATAAAAATTACAAAAAATTACAAATGGGTTCCTTCTAGGTAAGCATACTCCATCTTAGACCTCACTACTGCTTAACATCAGGCAGAGTGAGCTCAAATGCTGGACTATTAAATTTAAAAAAAAGGAGTGTTTTAAGTTTAACGTGTGTTTCTGACGGATAAACCAATTTTGATTTAGGTTCCTTTAAAAAATGATGACGATATTTGTTGGTACAGTCAGCGTCACAACTGGTAACCCCCCTGCAGTACAAACTGCTTAGGGGGCTACCAATTGGTGACGCTAACTGTACATACATGATACAACAAATTATATTCAGGACAATGAATAGTCGTTTTTAATTTTAATTTTACATAAAGAAGCTTCTAATTTCCCTAAATTATGATATTAATTGAAAATTTATGATTATTTACAATATAAAACAATGGCAAGAAGTTTTAAGATCTATAAAACAGAACTAGAACTATGTGAAGAATATCCTATTGGTACAATCAACCACAAGCGTCCATGAATAATAGGCTATTTTACACCATGTAAGAAAACACATAAAAATGCATGTATACCATAGGTTTCGTTACAAGTAAAATAACGTCGATATTTATTCATAAAAATGCAATAAACATTTTATAATTCAATTTTCAAAATCGTAATTTTTCTTCTATCTTCAAGCCACCAAAATCGCCGTCTGCCATTTTGTGACGTCACTGTGATAGGTTAGGAACAAAAAGTTTATCTTTTACAGTCGTATTGTTCACAAAACAAACCATATGACGTCACAACATGGCGGCTCGCGTTTTCGGGGGGCAACTAAACATCATAAATTAAAATGCATTTTTAAAGCAACGGTTTTAAAAATTCTACTGATGACCTCAGGATTGATTTAAAACAGTTTTCAAAAAAGTGTAAAATAGCCTATTGGCGACCTGCCTAGTGACTCAGACTTCAGCAGGATGCATTCGGGTCGGAATAGATCAGCTGTTCATGCCAATGGAAGGCGTGTACGGTAGACAAAAGCAACACTGTAAAGGAAAATGTCTACCGAAAACGTCCGGCCACGAGTCTGAAGATGTAGTATCCAGTAGCAGCTTGGAACATACGATGGACCCAGTAAAGCCTGAAACAAAAGAAAATTGAATTAGTTTTGTTGGCAAAATATTTTTCTTTTAGAAATGAAAAGTCTTATCAAAATTTTCGATTGCGACGACAAGGGTTCCGTGGCCGAGCGGTAAGGCACTCCGGCTTTTGGAAAGATCGTTGCAGGTTCAAATCCCGTCGGAATCGAAAATTTAGATGTATGTATTTACGAAAAAAAAGTTATATGTAGTGTATCAGTTATCTGATTCCCATAGTACACAAGCTTTGCTTAGTTTGGGGCTAGATGATGCTGTGTGAAATGTCCAGCATTATTTATTATATTTTATTAGATTCTAACACTTAAACACCAACAAAACTTCCACAACACTTTCTTTTGGCTTGTGTCAAGTAGGTACCTATTTGGTTTTATTATTTTGTTTTCTTTCTTATTGTGTTATTTCCGTCGTCTAATGTACTTATTTTCACATAAACAAACAGTTGCCTATCTGTGGGAACTTGTAATTGGCCATCAGCACACAATATATGCTTTGCATGTATTTTTAAACAGTAACCCATATATGTACCTAGCTGTAAGTTCTCCTAAAACTCTTAAAATAAAATAAAATAAAATAAAATAAAATAAAAAACCTTTGGTTTTTTTTTGAACCTTCCTTGATCAAATTGGCGACATTTTGGAGAAGGGCCAGGTCAAAAGTACCCTAAACCGACGAGCATGTATGAAGAATGTAATGAGAGTGAATGAGGCGAAAGTTGTGCGTCAGGATCATAGCGAGTGGAGATCCGTGGCCTACCCCTTTGGGAAAGAGGCGTGATTTTATGTATGTATGTAAACACCAAAATGCACTCACCTATTCAACTTATTCCTAGCTGTAGGCAGCGAGTCCACACTATCCTTCAATATGAACCTCCGTATACCCAGCATATACGCTCCAATATACGCATCCCAGTCAAACTCAGGCCAATGAAAGAACGTGCCGCCATCACAAGTGGTCGAAACGTCATCTCTTAGTGCTGTCAGTTCTGACACCCCGAACTGCCACTCGTGGTTCGCGAAGTATTCGCCGGTGGCCGCCGCCATTTTGAATCGGCGAGCCAGTTTCATCATTCTGAAAAAATTTACAGTAAATTATCTTCCTGCGCTTGTCCCATTCTTAGAGTCGGCACAACATGTATTCCTCTTCCATTTCCCTCTATCAGCCTCACTCACTCCTTTCTTACTCATTATCTTTCACACAATCCATCCATCTCTTCTTCGGCCTACCTCTACTCGTGTGTACATCCACATTCATACCAAGTACTCTTCATGACATGACATTCTTCTTAGCCCATACCATGCTAGCCTGTTGCTTCTCATCTTTTGATTTACTGACGCCACTTTCACATTTCCTCTTATGTACTCATTCCTTACTCTGTCCATTCGCGTCCCTCCACACATCCATCTCAGCATTCTCATTTCAGCCACGTGCACCATTGTTCATCAAAAGATGGATTCAAATATGGAAGAAATTAGAGGTAAAGTTAAATGCGCAATGGGCTTTGGGCTGTGGCTGATAATAAAATAAAGATGCCAAAACATTTGGTAATCTTCACCAATTTGTGACTGGTATGGCCCTTTTCGTGGGTTTACCAGTCACAAATTGGTTACCTTAAAAAGGGGATTAGCAGCTGGAAACGCTGACTGTAGATAGCAATTGTATGGAAAATCGTTTTTGGTAAATCTTAGTGTTTGATTTGGTTGACTTTAGGAAAGTGTTTCCTATGGAAATACCCCTTTACATTTTGCAGATTAGAATCCCAGACCATCCGGGCGTGGGTGCCATTCCCAGGACAGTGCTTAGGCAAAATGCGAGAGGGGCACCGTTGTGTTTCGTAGAAGATCCCGGAGCCCCTGGACATGCATGGAGGCCGGCCACACGTCAGCTTTTAGTCGGTGAGAGTCCGACATAACCCACCCCACGGCGGTAGGGTATCCATAATGGATTTTCTGACGCAATAAAAAAAAGGATACCTGGATAATAAGGCGGAGCCGATACTTAGCGATTATTCTAGCCTGTGGACTTACATAGCCTTTCTCCCCTGAGCTTTAAGCAGCATATCATAGAGGAAGGCGGGCAAGAAGTGGCAAGTCAGCTCCCAGAATGTATTTATAAATCTTGATTCGGTGAACGCGAAGTTTGGATACCACATCACGTATCTGCAAGTAAAAAGAAATTTAATATTAAAAGAAATATCATCACGACCTCAAACAATGGTAGATATTATGCATACTCATATTAAAATTAAAGATTGCGATAAAATTTGGCATGAATACCGATGATAACCAGACACATCTATATACTTAAAAAAAATGGTGAGGTTGCAAAAAGTCATGAAAGTCTGAATGGGAAAGCCGCCATTTTGAATCAGCGTAGCTCGCCGATTCAAAATGGCGGCTTCAGAATTCAACAAAAACTTTTAATATCCTTGATCTAAAACTAGATGTTTCTTGCGACTTGCTTTGCAATGATATTGCAAAGCAAGTCTAAAGATATTGCTTTGCAAAGATATTGCCATTGACCACCCAGTCAAAGATATCTTGTAGAAGTCCGCATATCATCATTATCTTCCGACCCTTGGCCCACTCTATGTGGAGGCACAACATGTATTCCTCTTCCATTTCCCTCTATCAGTCGTCATCTCAGCACTTCTCCTTCTTCTTGTCATGTCACTAGTTCTCTCGAGCTAGTGCAGCACACTGCACTAGCTCGAGAGAACTATTAAACCTACTAGTGCTAGTTTTACCACAGTAAAAGAAGTAGTATCTCAGTTCTCAGCACTCCTTCCCTTCTGGGGTGATGGAAATCAATGTGGATGGATATGTGAGTGGAGGTAGACCTAAGAAAAGATGGATGGATTGTGTGACAGAAGATATGGGTAAGAAGTGGATACGGAGATGACGAGTGATAGAGGAGAGTGGAGGAAGAGAACATGTTGTGCCGACCCCGCATGAGCGGGATAAGGACAGGCAAATGATGACTCTTCTTACTGCAGAAGTGCGCACATTTTCCAATTACTAGAGGTAGAAAGAGATAGAATACTCACTTAGTAGGGTTCTCCCTCGCCCATTTGACGCATAGCTTCGTAAACTGACCCCATTGAAGTGGGTTTATGGTGCCTGACGTCACGTTATATACTGGGCATCTACCTGGTCTGAAAGAATAATAAAAACGTTTTAAAAAGAAAAAAAATCAAACCGACTTCAATGTTCGACTATGAAATTAAAGTCGGATGAGGTTTTTGAGTTTTTTGGGCAAAGTAGCAAAAAATTTATATGGAACTACTTCGAGAGTAAACACTTTTAAGCAAAAGAAGAAATTTGGAAATCGGCCTACAATTTACAGCAAAATGTGGGCTGTGGTTAGGCTCAATGCACATTGAATTGGCAAGCGACGCGTCAATTAGTTTTATAGCATTGTTCATAAGGTTTATAATGGTGCACTATAAAACTAATTGACGCGTCGCTTGCCAATTCAATGTGGATTGAACCGTAGTATGGTGTACAAGTCCCAAATTCCTTACTTCTTCACCCCCTGCCTCCAAGCAGCGAGGATGCAGGAGCTGACCACCATATCGACCGGCACCAGGTCTACCACGTAACGTTCCCGACAGTAGCCGGAGCGGTAGGTGCCTCGGGATATCTCCATTACGATGCCTGGAAACAAAAATTAGTCTAGAACTTTGGCTTCTTCGATGGATCCTTTAGATATCTTCAAAAGATCTGGAATATACACTGCTATTTTGTAACTACCAAAGAAAATAATATATTCCGCAGATCAGCTCTCTACGAACCGACAATTGGCAGGAAACTGCGTGGGACAGGAACAAGTGGCGAGTTCTCGTATCGGAGGCCAAGACTCACTTTGGGTCACTTACAAAGTAATCGAGGATTGTTGTCAACAAAAACCTATATTTTTATGAAAACTGCACAAATAATTACTACAGACAACAATCGCGTACGCACTCTCATTGTAACTATGTTCTCGTATCATCCCCAGTCAGTAAAACCGCAGTAGCTATCATCCATGTCTGACTCGTCTCGTCTCCTGTTTTGGATTATAATTTTTTTTATCTTTTTTGAGTTTTAACTACATACATATGGTCAGACACCGAGATCATGTTTACAATTTTTTGGTAATAAAAAATAGGGGTGTATAAAAATCTGAGATAATGTCTACCGCACTTCAGGGTTACAGTCGTAACCCTGTTTTTATTTCTCCTATTTAGATCATCGCAAAAATCTCAGAAATCACTCCATTGATCAAACAACTCGCCAAAGTCAAAATGCATTTATTCAGTAGGACCGCTGGGATCACTTAGAATAGTCTTGAAACTATTTGATTCTACTCCTTCGCGACCAATACTAGAACCAGGGGAACACGGTTTGGGGCCTAGCGCTTTAGGTGATCCATCATAAAACTAAATAGTCAAGCTCCAGTGGGGAGCCAGTGGAAACCCAGGTTATCCAACCGCCATGTTGGAAGTTATTAGTACTTTCTTACCAGTAACTCCGTAGACGTTGTCAATCCACCCCGGGAAAGGTTCATGTAGAGCGGCTGTCACTGTAAAAAAAACTCTGTAAAACTTACAACTTATTTCTCATGCTTGCTCTTAAGTCTACTAAATTTCCAAGCGAAGGCGCTGGGAAAGAAAGAAAAGAAAAATGTTAAGTCATCCAAAGTTAAGCATTTGAACATGGCTCTGAATACCTTAGACATCTTCTAAAGATCTGGTATACCTACAGACAGAGTATGTCTTCCGCGTTTTGGGGATCGAATAGTGATGTTTTTTTTAGTTTAAAAATGCCTTTTCCCACATTATTAGGGGTCGGCACAACATGTATTCCGTCATCTCAACACACTCCTTTCTTACTCATGTCATCCTTCACACAATCCATCCATCTTTTCTTTAGCCTACCTCTACTAGTAACTCCATCAACATTTATACCTAGTACTCTCCTAGTTACATGACATTCTTCCCTTCTCATTACATTACATGCCTCAGTAAATACTTTTTCTCCGGATAAGCCAGTGACGGATAAGTTGAGGAGTAGGTAGTCGTGGTATGGCCATGTTATGAGTGAAGATGGTCATGTAACGAGAAGAATGTTAGGTTGGAATGTGGAGGGATGTAGCAGAAGAGGCAGACCAAAGAAAAGATGGATGGACTGTGTGAAGGATGATATGGGTAAGAAAGTGAGTGTTGAGATAACAGATAGAGCGGAGTGGAAGAGGACCTGTTGGGCAGGGAAATGATGAATAATGAAATACTTTTTCTAATATCTTTCAATTACAGACATCGATCGTTACAGTTACCTTTCGTCGATAGTTACCTTTGATAAATAATTCACGTGAACGTAATTGAATCCAGGTGCGTCTTTCAAAACCACTCCCATACCATTATTCTATTATTCAAAGAAAATATCGATTCGACAACACATTTCCAATTCTCATGGCGTAGATATCGATTTAATAAACCCGTCGTGTCTAGTTCTTACGAACCAGAATGACAAAAGGATTTTGGTTTTTTTTTATGATGAATGGGTCGGATCTTGACCTAGAATCTTACACAGGCAAGAGTGAGGTCTACGATGGAGCGAGCCTACCCAGAAGGTGCCTATCAACTCTCTTCTTGAATACAACAGGGTAGCTCAGTGGAAATACAGGGTCTTTTATTTTAAACTACACATACTGACAGGGCTTCATTTTTGAGTTGTAAATAGACGTTTGGCCGTATCAATTTAATTCCTAAGCCGATATTAGTTTTCATTTCAAAAAGTATATAACAGACGTTGACCAATCACAGCGCAGCAACATCACGTCGCACGCTCGAATGGACTAAGTTATACAAGAAGCAACAATCAATTTAAAGGATAGTCTTTATCGATTTTCTCGTCATTTTCAAACAAAATAAAATCATTACTTACATAAATATTTTGTAATTTATTTGTTGAACCCAATTCCTGAATACATATGTAGTCAGTTTAAAATGAAAGACCCTTTGAACTGGAAGCTGATTCCAAATTAAGTCTTACCAAAGTACTTATAGTCATTACACAACTTACCAATTGAAGGTCTAACGATGCAGACAGGCAGATCCGTGTGACTGTAAACTATAGATTCGGCAAGCGCCTTCGTCAGAGTGTATGGGTTGGGGTGCTCACCCTGAAAGTCAATCGATATAATAGCTGTTATATCTCATGAAGGCGGGTCAGCTTTAATTGTGTGTAGATATGTTTCTGTAAGCAATACTGAGCGCTCATTCCATGGAGCGTACCCGCACGCACACAGACACAACGTGCATGTACTGTACATGTACACACACAAAGCATCCGAATAACTCCGTAGAACCAACAATTTAAGTTTAGAAATGTGATTCTGAAGGGAGGGATTAGAACCCGCGACGATCAGACGATCCTCCTAAAGCCGGAGTGCCTTGCCGCTCGGCCACGGAATCCTTAACGTCACAATCGAAATTTATCAGTTTATAATGCCAATAAGAGCAGTCACCACTTGTTGACAGTTCAGGAATTTGCTCAAGACAAAGTTTATCAGCAACATTTCCATATTCAGTAGGACCGCTGGGATCACTTAGAATAGTCTTAAAATTGGGTGCTTCTACTCCTGTTCCTTCGAGGACAATTCATGATGAATCACGGTTTTGGTAGCTTTTAGGTGATCCATCTTATAACGAAATAGCCAAGCTCCAGGCCTAACTTCGATCTATCAAGAAAGACTAAGCAAACCACGCTTCTTACCTGTAAAGTCTCGGAGATGAGCTCCACAGTCTCTGGTGGTAGCATCTTCGTGCATCTCAAGATGCCTTCAGGGTCGTAGGGCGGTGGGTAGACGCGCTCATCAATGTTGAAGCGTGGAGCGTTGCTGTATGCTGTTGATACGTGGACCAGGGCCTGTGGAAGACAGTGTCATTGAGGATGGCGGATATTTGAGAGGATCCGTGGCGGAAATCTGTCGGGAATGTGACTCAAGCGTCCGAATTTGTCGCAAAGTCAGGAACCTGGTATAAGCCCAACAGTCAGTTGGGCTGTTACCAGGTTCCTACAAAATGATGGATGGAATGTGTGAAAGATCATGGGTAAGAAAGAGTAATAGAGATAACGACTTATAGCAAAAGAGAGCTGAATAAGTGGTCTGCTAACTCAACATTTGAACCAAAAAGAAAATGGATCACTCAACTGGACCCCAAGAAACGGAAGACATTCCTTATGATCAAGTCACTATCGTCCTTCTGATGTCCCTATTGCTGATCCCAGACACAGCAAACAAGTTGTATACCTTGGAAAACTACTCGTAATATAATCAGATATCTGTTTGTTACAAGCATACTTCCATAGGCCTATTATAGTACATTTCACAAGCAGTAGGCTACACCAATAAAATAGTTTATTGAAACCGGGACAGCAATAAAGTGCTGAATCCGTTTTTGTATACTTACACTTAGTTACCAATAAGTAAGAACTCAAACATAAGAACTTTCTGTCAGTGCAAATGTGTAAAATAGATTTTTAATTATTTTTAACTACTTTACATTATTATTCCTATGTAATTGGCTTTGGTATCTAGATTATTCTAAATCAATAATAACCTTGCAACCTGAATAGCAAGTACATTCTCCTTTCACATATTTCCATTTCATTTACTGACTATTGTATCAATTTTTTTTTTTTTTTATTTCTAAAAATCTCCCTTTTCTACCTAAACTGTCTTAGTCTGTCTTCATTGTATTCACTGTCTAAGATCACTTCCTCAATTTCTCCTTGTACCATTCTAACTTGCTGGACGTGCGTTTCAGGTACCAATCAAGATGACCATGACTCGGAGGGCATGTGACTTAGAAGCTAAACTGAAGTTGGCTACGTCGGAACTCAAAGAATCTAATAAGATTCAAAAACAGCTGCTTCAAGAGCAGGAGGAGAGTGAGGCTGAAATGCTGATGATCCTTGGCCAAAACCAGAGCTTGAAGAGACAACTCGCCGAGCTTCATACTAAATATGAAGATGTGCTGGAACAGATGGAGCGCCTGCAGTCATCGCTGCAGTCAGTGGACCACTGCCATGAAACTTATGAGGCGGCTCTGCGGCTGAACAAGGACCTACAGCAAGAATTATCTGAGTGTAGATTGAGAATAGACAATTTAGAACTTAAACAAAAAGTGCCATTAGATAACAATTGTAATAATAGTCTGGATTTGCAGACTGAGCTTCTGAGCAGTTTGCCCAATAGTTTAACGATTGACCTTTCTACCCCAAATTGTAAAGGCCCGTTGCCTGCAATAAAAGGGAGCAACAAGATAAAAAAGTATATAAAATTGAACAATTTTATTAAAAAATCTGAAAAAAAACTTAAAATGCACAAAAAAAATTTTGAGAATGCAAAACTTTGTAAAGATAAATGTAATTTGAAAGAGGAATTAAGCGCATGTTATAATCTGATAGGCCGCAATTCTTTAGAGTTAGACCATATGGCGGAAAAAATTATAGGTCTTGAACGATCACTACATGAAATGACATGTAAACTCAAAAAATCAGAACAAGAGGTTTTAGATAACCTCAAAAAATTTGATAATATTGTAAATGTAGTGAGTAATGATAGTTTATACGTGCAAGTTTGTAACAGTAGCTCCCAAACTGATATACCTATATATGAAAACCTGTCTTTAAATGAGGCGTCTCTATCTGAACAAACCTCATCTTGTGCTCCGACTGAAGCACAAGAAGCAAATGTCTCACAGTCTTCGGTTAGACAGCAACAAGTCTGTCAGCAGACCCGGAAGACTGTCATTTTCTCAGACCAAATAGGCGAGGGTTTAGGGCGGCTACTTGGTGGTCAACTGAGGCAAAATGTAATTAATAATTGTTTCCCGAATGCCCCCATTGACCACTTCACTAAAATCATCAAGAGAGATTCATCACTTGACAGCAATACCACTTTGATATTGCACTTAGGCGAAAGTAGTAGTGTCAAGCGCTTGGACATAATCAACCTTGTTGAGACTTTATTGGAGAAGCTAGATCTAGGGTTAGGAAAATTAATTTTGTGTGCTTTTCCTTACTCTCAGTTCTCAACTGAAAAGGAGAACCAGAGAGTTCATAAAGCTAATTTATTATTTTATAATTTGACATGTCGTCATAGTGACGTTTTATATTTAGATACTAATAATTTTATTAGTGATTTTATTTTGACAAAAGGTACAATGTACCATAGTAGGAATAGTAAATTGATAATTGCTAAATTGTTAGCATATAATATTTTTGATGGTGTTATAAGTAGTATAACACAATTAACTGACGAGCCGGGGGTTAGTAATATTACTAATCAGGGTATTCAAAAAATAGGGACTGTGGGTCAACATTTAAACTGACCACTTCGACAATGGGTAAGACAGGCACCTTTCATGTTGTACATCAGAACATGCAAGGTCTCCCCAGCAAAAAATTAGAATTAGAGTTGTTTTTAAATAAATTCAATGTAGATGTTATGTGTGTCACAGAACACTGGATTATAGAAAATGAGTTGCTCCCTTATCTTAACCATTACAATGTAATAAGTTCATATAAACGCAAGAGCGCCATAAGAGGCGGCTCTCTAATTATTATTAAAAATAACTTGAAATGCAAGGAACGTAAAGATATTGTTAACCTCTCTATCGAGAGGACTATTGAGCTGTCGTGCGTTGAGCTAGAGCGACATATCGTTGTAAGTATCTACCGTCCCCCCAGTGCTGATCATAGGATATATGAGTCCACTATGGAAGAAGTTTTACTTAAAATTTTTGAATGTAACAAAAACCTAATAATCTGCGGCGATTTTAATATTGATATATTGGTAGACACTGACAGGTTAACTAATTTATTTAAATGTTTTAATTTAAAACATCTCTTTTATGAGCCAACTAGGGTGACATCAGAAACGGCCACATGTCTGGACAATGTCTTCTGTAACTGTTTACCGATTAGTAAATCTTTAGTAAAAAATTTTGAGTCCGATCACTATGGTCAAAGTGTCGTTTTTCCTAATTTCACATTAAATGAACCTGTAAAGTTCTCATATCGGCCCATCACAGTGAGTCGTATTATAAAGTTTCAAAGAAATATAGAACTCAAAATGTCACTTTTACCTTGTGTAGAAAACCCAAATGACCTATTTGCCAGTTTGTCAAATCTTATTATTGAGGAGCATACGGAAATATTTAAATTAAAGACCTGCTTAACTAAAGCTTGTGTGAGCTTTGTAGACTGGGCAACGCCAGGTATTTATCGAAGTAGGAATAGACTGTATGATCTTTATGCTACTAGAGAACTAATGCTTCACAACCCATCACATATCTTATACATTAAGAACTATTCTAAAATATTTAAAAAAGTATGTCAAGCAGCTAAATCAATGCATTTGAGAAATAAAATAGAATCTTCTTCGAATAAAATTAAAGCCACTTGGAAATTAATAAATAATGAATCAGGTAAATCAAAACATGGTTTTAAACAGATAAATTTAAAAGTTAATGATACTCTTTTAACCAATAACACTGAAATAGCTAACGCGTTTGATAGTTTTTTTTCTAATGTAGCCCAGGTTGCGACCCGGTCACTCAATTCCTCAGCTTCTAGCGCACTCGCCTATCTAGAAACTGGTGTTACTCAGATTAACAGTGAGTTTGAGTTCAGTTATGTGAGCGCAGATCATATTGTCAAAACATTTAAGACTTTGAATATCAAAAATACTGAGGATTTATGGGGAATATCAACGAAGATACTAGCTACTATTGTCATTGATATTGCACCATGTCTAGCTTATGTCTTTAACAGATGTGTTGACGAGGGTGTTTTTCCTGACCTTATGAAGTTTAGCAAACTTATTCCTTTATTCAAATCTGGCAATGAAAGCGACCCTGCTAACTATAGACCAATTTCGATTCTGCCTGCATTAAGTAAAATATTTGAAAAAGTTATTTTGAATCAATTGCTAGCTCATTTTAATCTCCATGGACTACTGCATAATTATCAATTTGGATTCACCAAAGGTCGTTCAACAACTGACGCGGGTACTTTGCTTCTAAAGCACATCTATGAAGCCTTTGAAAACTCACAAGACGTGATCGGAGTATTCTGTGATCTGTCCAAAGCATTCGATTGTGTATGTCACGAGACTCTGATTTCTAAGTTAAAATATTATGGCGTTCAAAATAAAGCTATAGACCTTGTCCAATCATATCTCTCCAATAGAGTCCTTAAGGTCGATGTAGGTGGCGAAAGGTCTTCAGGGTCAATTATTGACATGGGTGTACCACAAGGCTCGATATTGGGCCCGTTCTTGTTTCTAGTGTATATAAATGACCTCCCTTCTTTTGTAAAAGACATGTGTGACATTGTTCTGTTTGCTGATGATACCTCTTTGGTTTTTAAAGTTGATAGATATAAAGAAGAGTACGATGATGTTAATGCGTCTCTGTCTCTAATTTTAAACTGGTTTACGGCTAATAATCTCTTACTTAATGCCAAGAAAACTAAATGTATTAAATTTACTTTGCCTAACGTGGTTCACAAAGCAACAAAAATTGAATTAAATGGGGAAGCACTCAATCTGGTCGATACCGCTATTTTCTTGGGGCTAACTGTTGATTCCAACTTGCAGTGGGGGGCTCACATTGAAAGACTTGCAGGTAGACTGAGCTCCGCCGCATATGCAGTTCGTACGATTAGGAGATTGGCTGACGAAGAGACAGCTAAGATAGTATATTATAGTTACTTCCATAGTGTGATGTCATACGGTATATTTCTCTGGGGTAAAGCAGCCGATATTCAAGATATATTTGTTTTGCAAAAGCGAGCTGTCCGTGCGATTTACAAATTGAAACCACGGGACTCACTGAGACAACGTTTTAAAGAAATAAATATTCTAACAGTTTTTTCCCAGTACATTTATGAAAACATTTTGTATACTCATAAAAATATCAATAACTTTAGGAAAAAAAGTGATGTGCATAGCATTAACACAAGAAATAAGAATAAACTTTATTTGCCTAAATTTAGATTAGAAAAAGTAAAAGGTTCTTTTATGGGAAATACGATACTTTTTTATAATAAACTTCCTGAAAACGCGACTAAACTGCCTATTCGAAGATTTAAAACTTACATAAAAAATACTCTTATAAAAAAAGCTTATTATTCACTTAAGGATTATATTAATGATAAATTCGCGTGGCCTGATGTCGCTCTGCCCCTCGACGGCTGATGTGTCCTCAATGTCTGCTATCTTGTATTATATAATTTAAGCAATTGGTAGGTAGGTACCACCTAAGTTATCATAAGTTTAGATTTAAGATGGATCACCTAAAAGAAAGCTAGGCCCCAAACCGTGTTTGTTGCCCTGATTCTTCACGGTATTGGTCGCGAAGGAACAGGAGTAAAATCACCTAGTTTTAAGACGTTTCAAAGTGATCCCAGCGGTCCTACTGAATAAATGCTTTTTGACTTTGACTTTGACTTTGAAATATTTTTGTCAAGTTTTCTACAAGACTAGTATAGAACCTATTCTTATCAGTCCCCGCTTTACGTAGAATAGAATAGAAAAGAATAGAATATGTTTTATTTGCAACAATAAGTAAGTTCATAGCACAACAGACACAAGAAAAACTTAATTAAAAGTTGCTGCAAAATGGAGCCTAAGGGTCGATTCACATCTGACCGAAGATCCGTCGCGGATTATCGGTCGCGGAACGCCAGAACTGACAAATGTATAGAAAAACACTCCGACGGATGATACGTTAGTCCGTCGAGTGTGAACGGTTGAGTGTTCCGCGACCGATAATACGCGACCGATATTCCGTTAGATATGAACCGACCCTAACTCAGCAATAAGCGGATTACGGATAACGTGTGAGCAAAGACCAAAAAACGTGTTACTTATACATGTTTTGTAGCTTCTTATGGTGTTTTCTATGGAGATTCCTGTTAGAAATACACGTCAGATATAATGTTGTCTTTGGTTACATCTAATAAACAATCGTTTATTAGATGTAACCAAAGACAACATTGATTAATCTAATCATGATTTAATCTAAATAGCTTGTTTTATTAGGACAAGACTCGGAGACACGTTGATTAAAAAGCTTACCCTCAAATGAGGCATATCCCCAGCCAGATTGAGCAGCGAGGCAGTTCCCTGCACATTCAGCGCTGCAGCTGCTGCAAGCGGCTCCGTGAACCTCACGGTAGCCGCTGAATGGAACAGCGTGGTGACCCTCCGTAGTAAGACTCGTTGGTCTGCGTTCACGCCAAGGTTCGGCACGGAGACGTCGCCGGTGATTGGGTGGAGTTTGGAGAGGCGGTCTGGCCAGCGGGAGCGGATTCGGTCGAAGACCTGGTGGTTGTTGTTGCTTCAATGAATTGGGTCAACTTATGCGTCATGTGGACCAAGACAACAAAAGCATTTCATTTTATATAGACCAGTTGAGTATTGAGCAGTTCATAAAGAAATACATTCGCAAAAAAAAATTGGTCTCTTAAGACGCCACTTCATTTAGGCTGCTTACCTGATTCTTGAGCAGTTCCTTATACCTCTGGTCCACACTGAGTCCTCGCTTCGGTCGCATCAGCACGTAAATCGTCTCTATCCCGGGACAACTCCTCAGGAGTTTCTCCAAAAGTGCTGATAAGAAGACATGAATGAAAGGTACAGAAATCAAAATAAGGTGTTTTTCGATGTCGTTATCCCTGAATGAACGCTCTTGGCTTGTGTGTGTAGCGTTTGATTCTATTTTGTCTGCTACTTTGACAAGCCTCACTAAGTTCGATATGCATCCCACTAAAACTTGGCCACTGCCTTTAATATCTATTCTTATCTTTAACCAGCTGGTCTTGACCAGCTTCTGCTGGTTCAATTTTCATTATGTGCAAAAAGATGCTGTCACAGACATTACTTCTTTCCTATAACTTCGTCATCCATGTATATTGTCCACGCCTTGTGTTGCTTCATCTATTTCCCTAACAACCCTTATTGTCATCACCTCCGTGATAATATGAAAAAAGTTGCCTATGTCTTTGTTTGGGATACAACCTTTATCTGTGTCAAATACTAGCCTAATCTGTTCAGCGATTTGCACGTGAAAAGGGAACAGACATGGCAGAATTGTGACAACAAGTCGCAGAAGCCATAAACCAAGAAGTAAAGACTGATAGAGTTACCTACTATCATATTTACAACATCAAAGATGGATTGTGTGAAAGAAGATATGGGTAAGAAAGGAATGGATATGGAGATGGCGAGTGATGGAGGAGAGTGGAGAAAGAGAACATGTTGTGCCGACCCCGCATAAGCGGGAAAAGAGCAGGCTGATGATGATGATACTTACAACATCAGATTAACTGTCAATATGAAACATCGTAAGACGCAGTTCTTCAACCTACCTTTCCCAACAAAACCAGTTCCTCCCGTCACCATGACAACGGAGCCATCATAAAAATCAGCGATGGCTTCACTCGCGTCAGGGTTCTCCATGTTCACTTGGTTCAGGTTCACGGCATCAGGATCGTTCCCATTGAGGAGTTCCATGTTCTTTCTGGTGGTGAACAGTCTATTCAATATCTCTACATAGTTATAATTACGTAAGTATTATAACTAAAAATTAAACCGATTTCAATGTGAGGCTCAGATCGAAGATTCCAAGCTAGGACGAGGGTTCCCAAACCATCCTCTCAGCTTGATTGGCCTTGTCCACAGGAGAGACAAGGTTAATGTGTAGACCTGACTAAGCAGCGGGTTTCCTCACGATGTTTTCCTGTATATCACATTGGAATCTGCATTTAAATACGAAACGAGGAATAGGTAATTTATTATAGCGTTAATCTACACTTGGTATTTCATTAAGAAATGAAAAGTCTTAACTCAAAATTTTCGATTCCGACGGGATTTGAACCCGCGACGATCAGACGATCCTCCTAAAGCCGGAGTGCCTTCAACCGCTCGGCCACGGAACCCTGACGTCAGACTCGAAATTCTTGTTAAGCTCATATTTATTGAAAATAAGACTTTTCATTTCTTATTGAGGGATAGGTAGTCGATACTTAATTAGGTATAAATGTAAATGTATCATCATCATTATCATCATCCACAGCCCAATCTAGCCCACAGCTGGGCATAGGCCTCTTTGCTTGTTGCAACACGGTCCCGTGCCAATCCCAACCATACGGCCCAGGGCCTTGGTTATCTCATCTGCCCATCTCGCCGCCGGACGTCCATGTTTCAATAGCCGATAGTAAACTGATAGTAAATGTATGTATCTATCTATTCACCCCAGCACCCACTGCTGAGTATAGGCCTCCTCTCTATAACGCCACTCTGGTCCTGTGCAGTCCTTTCCCACGCTTTCCCAGCTACATTAACGATGTCATCCGACCATCGGGTGGTCTGCCTCGTGGTCTTTGTGCATCTGGGTCACCACTCCGTAATCGTTGTAATCTATCTTACAATTCAGTAGAAAAATAATAAATTCTGTGCTTCGGATGGCACGTTAAATTGTCGATCCCGGCTACAAGTAGTTAAAACCATGACAGATACCTCAAGGCGGCCTAAAAACTCCGCCACCAGTTGGCCAGTTATACCTACAAACTTACTTTAGGTAGTACTTACTGATAATCCGTCAAGATTTCATTGATGACTTTGTTTCCCTTCTCCATAATGAATTTTGATGTTTTGCTTCCTCGATATTATGCTGCAACAGAGAAATCGTTGAAGGTAAACACCAGAAAATTGAGAAAATCTTATCCCAAACATTTCCAGCTTTCAACTTGACACCACAGATTACAAATACTTTGACTTTGATATTGTTGGCCATACATCAATTTAAGATAGGGTGTATAAGGTAAACTAAGGACTTCTTTCGCCATTTTTGATATTTTATCGATAGTATTCAACTTTCATGTTTGTTAAATTTAACGATTAACTTTTAGGTTCCCAAAATGCCCAGAAATAAAACCGAGTGGATCAAAGCTGTTAGACGTGATAACTGGGAGCCTGCAAAACATTCCAAGCTTTGTTCAAAACACTTTGATGAATCCTGTTTTATCAACGGCTTATCAATTAAAAAACTCAAGAGTGAAGCAGTACCAACCATTTTTGAAGGACATCCAGTATACTATCAACCGGTAAGTTTTTCAAATGTAAAAATAAACTACATTCAGGGAACTAAAACAGGGAAACGCTCTTAGGAGACCTGCAAAAACATAAATATTTTTATTTATGTTTTTGCAGAATGAAAACACATTATACTTAGCGGGTTTCTACTTTAAAAAAAGTAAAAAACTCACATCTTGTGTTACCCTGTGTTGATTTTTTGTTTTTATAAGGTAAACTAAGGTTGTTTTTCGCCATTTTAGGAAGATCACTGCTCTGCTATTTTATTTTATTTTTCATATGTTTTACTCGGTTTTATTATGTAATTTCGGTGGCATTTTACTAATGAAGCCTTGGATTCGTAACAGGAGATCTGGCAAATGGAATGGGGGAGTATTGAAGAAGATTTCTCATTTGACGAAAAATTTCCGTTGGAGTTTTGAAGAAAACAAGCCGCCATGTTTTGTTCTAAGCCAGTGACAGGACTGACTGACTGACTGACTGACAAATGAATTTATACAATTATTCTTACTTGACATTGGCAGAATTATACTGATACTATAGTTAGTTGCCATTTAATAATAATAATAATAAAAGAAGAAGAAGGTAAACTAACCTTCAAAATATTAATTTTTTAAATACATACATATTATACCTACATAGAAAACACCCAGACCCGAAACAAATATATGTAGATAATACAAACATTGGTCCCGCCGTGGGGATCGAACCCGAAACCTTTTGCGCAGGCGGGACTTCGCCCACTGCGCCACAGAGGTCGTCATAATACGTTTCAAGAGTAATTATTTACACCCTATGAATACGATAGACTAAAAAGTCTTATAAAGTAGGTAGTATAGGTCTCATATTCTTGTAGGTAGGTACCAAAGAGGTTGAAAATCCTCCATTTAGCTCAAATAAAAAATTTTGAAAAAAAAATTGAACCGACTTCACATATCACATACAGACACTAAGAACCTTCTATGTACTTACACTAAAAAGAGAAAAATATGAATATACACATGCAATTATTATTTACAGTATTCAATTAATAAATTATTATGTTATATTATATTTGAAGTCGGTGCCAACTATGCATTTACATCTAAGAAGAAATTACGAGTACAATAGAACTTGGGTGCAAAATTGTATCGAGTAGTTAGAGTAGAATAGTTGGCACCGACTTCAAATACCTATAATATAACATAATAATTTATTAATTGAATACTGTAAATAATAATTGTATGTGTATATTCTTATTTTTCTCTTTTTAGTGTAGGTACATAGAAGGTTCTTAGTGTCTGTATGTGTTATGTGAAGTCGGTTCAATTTTTTTTTCAAATTTTTTTATTTTTCAATTTTTAGTGTAAATAAACACTGAGTAAATAAAGTGTAAGTGTAAATAATATAGTAGGTTAGGTTAGATATTGGAATAGTCAAGATTAAAGAAGTTAGAGTAAGAATGAGGTTTTTTGAGTTTTACGGGAAAACTATCAATCCCTCAGGAATAAAATTTATATGGGACCACCTCGAGAGTATAAACATGTCAAACTATTCAACGTTTGACTCAGATTGTGTAGTGAGAATGAGGTTTTTTGAGTTTTACAGGAAAACTATCAATCCCTCAGGAAAAAAAAGTATGAGGACCACCTCGAGATGGATACACTTTCAAGCAAAAAAAAATTTTGGAAATCGGTCCACATTTTTCGGAAAGTTCGGTGATTTTTTTGATTTACGGGAAAACTATCAATCCCTTAGGAGTAACATTTTTATGGGACCACTATGGTAACATACCCTTTCAAACAAAAAAAAAATTTTTGAAATCGGTTCACAACTGATGGAGATATCGGTGAACATACATAAAAAAAAAAAAAAAAAAAAAAAACATACATACACCCGAACATAGAACCTCCTCCTTTTTTTGAAGTCGGTTAAAAACAGGGGTAAGCTTGCAATTATTCGCATAAAGCTGAAAATTTGTACGAACGTTGGGAACACCTTTACGAATGAAATGTCAAAAGTCCCCAATTATCCGACCTCTGCTAAAAAAGTTATTGAAATCACATTTCAGGACACATTCAGGTCACAAAAATTGTTTTTTTTGCATTTTTTAGCTAAACTATAAGTTTTATCAAAAAAATGTGTATGACGAAATTGTAGATCATGCAATTATCTAGAAATATGGTTTTGACACTTTTTCCCTAATAATCATCATTTCTGAGATATGCGAAATAAAGCTGAATAAAGTTGCGTCAAAAGAGTTAATCTCCAAGGCATACAACTTATTTTGACGACCTCTGTGGCGCAGTGGGTGAAAGCCCGCTTTGGATGCAGAAGGTTGCGGGTTTGATCCCCGCCGGGATAAATGCTTGCAATCTGCACATATTTATCTCGGGTCTGAGTGTTTCTATACTATGTTTGTATTTACAAACAAAAAAAAGTATTTAGTATATCAGTTATCTGGTTCCCATAGTACAAGCTTTAGATTGGGGCTAGATGACGCTCTGTGAAATGTCTAGCATCATTTATTATTTGTCGTCATCAATTTTTTATTTTATTTTGGAACCATTCGATACCGGGTCACTATCAACAGGCCAGTACCTTACTCAACCGAGAACCGGCAAAATGTGTTATGTAATACAAATTCTTTGTGTTGCTCAATGTCAGTGATTATATCGTATTTGCGTAAGAAAACACAAACAGGCTCTCTGTCCTAAAGGATACTACGCGATAGTGGTCTCCAGCACCACCTGATTTCATCACAGGATCAACTGCCCGGGACGTGATCTGCCCTGGCCGGTTTGGAGGTCTATCAACCGATTGCGGACCCAAGTCGGTCGATGTAGGGAGAGTATAAATAAATAATAAATAATGCTGGACATTTTTACACAGCATCATCTAGCCCCAAACTAAGCATAGCTTGTACTATGGGAACCAGATAACTGATATACTTCTTATATACTTTTTGTTTGTAAATACATACATATTATACATAGAAACACCCAGACCCGAGATAAATATTTGCAGATTATACAAACATTTATCCCGCGGCGGGGATCGAACCCGCAACCTTCTGCGTCTTAAGCGGGCTTTCACCCACTGCGCCACAGAGCTCGTATGTGCTGGGCTATCGCGATCCCTCCCAGAGTGCGGGGTCCCTATCCAAACGATGTCCCTGATCGTTTGCCCTTTGTGCCCTACCTCCACAAGGATCCTCATTGACGCCACGGACGCTGGAGTGATGGTAGCGGGGTTCTACTGAACCCATATCTAAATATCAATAGTTATAATAGTTAGTTAGTTCGTATGAGTCAGTGGCCAACTCTGATGACGGAGTTTTTAGGCCGCCTTAAGGCCTCCGTCATGGCTTGACGACTTAAATAGCCGGGACCGACAATTTAACGTGCCCGAAGCACGGAAGCGCTCAGATGAAAATGCCACTGGCGGTCACCCATCCACTTACAGACCGTTAAGAACGTTGCTTAACTTCGACGATCTATCAAGAACGACTGAGCAAGCACGACCACGAACGCTTCGAACACACGAAAGAAGTGGTCTATCTTACAAAAAGTTACAACAAATTTCTCTGTCCAATTCTCGCCTGCGTTTTCTTCGTCTAAACTAAGGAAAACTGACCAGTTAACTTACTTATTAGATAAGAAACGTGCGTGAGTTTCCTGACGTAAGATAATAACGCAACTTGTGCGCGTTTTAAGCATTAAAAACGTGTGCTAAATGTGTGACTTCAAACGGGCGTAGCACCTAAACAATCCTCTCAGCTTAATCGACCTTATCCAGAGAAAACGGTATTTTCTTCACGATATTACTCGCGAAGGAACAGGAGTAAAATCGTTAACATTCGTTTTAAATTGACATATTTGACATTTGAATTTTGTACATTTTGGAGAAGGGCCAGGTCAAAAGTACCCTAAGGGTCGATTCACATCTGACGGAAGATCCGTCGCGGATTATCGGTCGCGGAACGCCAGAACTGACAAATGTATAGAAAAACACTCGACCGTTCACACTCGACGGACTAACGTATCATCCGTCGAGTGTGAACGGTCGAGTGTTTTTCTATACATTTGTCAGTTCTGGCGTTCCGCGACCGATAATCCGCGACGGATCTTCCGTCAGATGTGAATCGACCCTAAACCGACGAGCATGTATGAAGAATGCAATGAGAGTGAATGAGGCGAAAGTTGTGTGTCAGGATTGTAGCGACTGGAGATCCGTGGTCTCTGCCTACCCCGCAGGGAAAGAGGCGTGACTTTATGTATGTATGAATTTTGTAAGTAGGTATAGTAATATAGTAGAGTTTTTTTGTATTTCAATTTTAATGATGTGTTTGAATTTGGCCACACTATTTTATTAGGGAATTGCCTGTAAAAATAGTGAATAAATAAATGCGATGGGCTTGCAACCTGTCACGTATGGAATACTAACTTCTGCAAGATGTGGGCATGTATCAAATATGTTTTGTACTTGCCTCTGACTACCTTAGACATCTTCAAAGGATCTGGAATATTAAGATCTGAGAGAATGTCTACCGCGCCTTAGGGATACAGTTTTTTTTTAATAAGTAAATAAATAAATAAACATCAGAAACCTGTGGCCGAGCACGTAGAGTCCTGCCCCCTAGCCATGATACAAATGGAAATGGAATAAAAATTGAATCGACAGATAACGCTGAGACTAGCGTCAAATGGCACTTTATCAAAACTGCATACATTTTATGTCGTATCGCGGCACGTGAGTTCCTGGTATTATGTCAAACTGACGATTTACATGGATTTCTATTGCGATTTGTGTCATGGCTAGGGAGGCTGGATGCTATCCTAATGTCTAGTGACTCGTAGGTGACGCAGCATGGTGTGCTTTTATTGTAACGGTCTGGTTGCAGAGATATTCACTAAAATATGGCAACAGGGTTCTGATGTTAAAGTAAAATCACTTAACTTTAACTATTCAAAGTAATCCCAGCGATCCTACTACGTACGTACGTTCGTATGAGTCAGTGGCCAACTCTGGTGACGGAGTTTTTAGGCCGCCTTGAGGCCTCCGTTATGGCTTAGCGACTTAAATAGCCGGGACCGACAATTTAACGTGCCCTCCGAAGCACGGAAGCGCTCAGATGAAAATGCCACTGGCGGTCACCCTTGCTTGCAGACCGTTTCGAACGTTGCTTAACTTCGACGATCTATCAAGAACGACTAAGCAAGCACGACCACGAGCGCTTCCTACTGAATAAATGCTTTTGACTTTGACTTTGAAAGACGTCATACGTGAGGAGATAACTAAGGCCTAATACTAGATGATTTATACAGCGTCAGGGGCGGTATTCGCGTTCCTTTTTTCTTTCGTTTGATGATTGTTCGGATGCTTCCCACCACGATTTCTGACTTCAAGATTCAATTTTTCAAACGTTAAACGGTCCTAATCAAGGATCAAATATTCCAAACCAAAAAATTGGCACTTGAAGTCAGAAATCGTTGTGGGAAGCATCTGACGATCGGCACTCGGACTAGTGCCTGAGACATTGTTTGAGATGGAGGCTTGTACCACCTAAACCATCCTCTCAGCTTAATCATATCCACGGGAAAGTCAATACGTTGCTGACTAAGCTGCGGGTTTCCACAAGTTTTTTAAAAGCTTGTGTTAAAGCGCATATAATATTTTTTATGATGAATGGGTCGACTCTTGACCACGAAACTTACACAGGCAAGAATGAGGTCTACGATGGAGCGAGCCTACACAGAAGGTGCCTATTAACTCTCTTCTTAAAAACAACTACGTAGCTCAACGGAAATACACGCGGGAAGCTGATTCCAAATTTTTGCAGTGCGCATAATAAAAGAGCTTTGAAGGAGCTAATAAATGGAATAAGGGAACAGTGTGATAAGGGAACAGTGTGGAGTGAAAGAAGATGTAGTGTTGAGGATCGAAAAAGGTATGTTAAGATGGTTTGGGCATGTAGAGAGGATGGATGACAGTCGTTTGACAAAGCAAGTGTATGAGGCGAGTGTGTATGGGACAGCTGGAAGGGGAAGGCCTAGGCGAACCTTCTTGGATCAAATTGGCGACATTTTGGAGAAGGGCCAGGTAAAAGGACCCTAAACCGACGAGCATGTATGAAGAATGTAATGAGAGTGAATGAGGCGAAAGTTGTGTGTCAGGATCGTAGCGACTGGAGATCCGTGGTCTCTGCCTACCCCACAGGGAAAGAGGCGTGATTTTATGTATGTATGTAATAAATGGAATATCAACCAGATGTGGATGATAATTAGCTGTGAAATCGGCTTAGATGGAGTTGGATTCTCGCAACGGAATAAAAATTGTGGTCCACTTTTGTTGTTCCGGCTCTGGGTATTGCACAATGACACTTGTTTTATCAACGACAGTAAAAATGCACAAGAATATTCAACTTTTATATGCCGTTTACATGATATCATTCTTGCAGAAAATAAGCTCTTGCTTCCAGTGGCGTAGCTAATTAGTCAAGGGCCCTGGTGCAAAATAAACTGGTGCTTTATCTGAACGGTTTAGGTTTTATCAAGTCAAAAATGCAAAATGTAAACGTATATTTAATTTTTCGTAAAAACTCACGACTTAATTCGTAATTTTCTGGGATGACTGTAGTTATAGTCATACTTAAGTACATTTTTGACGTGACAACGTCTTATAATTCGATAGAGCCGGCTGCACGCACGAAAAAATGCGGCGTTACCTCGCTCTGAGGCGTTCCATGTAAGGCTTGAAGTGCAAGCGAGAGCGCGGAACGAGCGACAAAGAAGCACAAACGTTGTCACGTTCAACTATCGTCAGTAAACCGACTTTACAGACAACCAATTTTTTACCAAAAAAAAATATCTCACATCTCATAAGAAGAAACAACATCATTTAATTTACAAAAAAAAATTACTCAGAAACTAAGCTAGTACCTACACTAATATTATAAAGAGGAAAGATTTGTTTGTTTGAATTGAATAGTCTCCGAAACTACTGGACCGATTTGCAAAATTCTTTCACCATTAGAATCCTACATTATCCCCGATGAACATAATTATAGGCTTTATTTTATCCCGGGAAAGTGAAGTTTTCCCGAGGGACCGCGGGTAACACCGCAACGGACAGCTACTTTTTATAAAATTTACAAAATACGTAATAGAAATATAGCCTATTTATCCTTGCATTTACCAAAATTTTATCAAAATCTATTTTAGGGCAGTTTCACCCTTTTATGGAACCAAAATTTCTCATACACTTATAAATATAAATTAATACTCACAGAAAATAAAGGGAAACTCCTCAATCACTATAATAAGACATTGCGCACGTCCACCTACCAACACTACTGAACTCCTTTCACTGTGTGGGCTGTGTGCCTCCCCTACGGAGGTATGGAAACATACGGTGTAACAACACGGACGATGACGCGAATCATTCAATAAATTGAGGACACCATTTTACATTCACTAAGACTTAGGTGCTAGGTTTAGATAAAGTAATGTCCTACAATCGGTGGTCTTATCGCTCGAGGCCATGTCTTCCAGACAATGGTATGGTAAACTAAAACTAGGTAAAATGTCAAAATCAAAATCAAAATCAAAATTCATTTATTCAGTAGGACCGCAAGGATCACTTAGAATAGTCTTAAAACTAATTTTACTCCTGTTCTTTCGCGACCAATACCGTGAAGAATCAGAGCAACAAACACGGTCTGGGGCCTATCATTTTTTTAGGTGACAACAGACAACGGAGTTCCGCGCTTTGGGCATTAACTAGCCCCTGAACTATTTAAGAACCTGTATCTCAGGGGTCAGTTCTTTTTATGTATGCCTGCGTCCTCATCAGTTAATTTTTATCCTGTCCATCCAAAGGTTACCTGGAAGAGATCGCTTTTAGCGATAGTCGCCCATTGCTGCACATAATATAAACTAAGTCTGTTTTATTTGTTGTTTTTTTTCATGGTGTGCGATAAAGTAGTATTCTATTCTATCAACGACAGCTATCGTGCTGTGTTTGCCTTTCATTGGCAAATGTGTATGACGTCCCAACACACATTTTTTATACATTTCTTTTCAACAGTTTGCGTTCCTGAAAAAGAAAAACAATAAATAAATACCGTTTAATTATTATTTTTTAAGTGATTCAAGCAGTCCTATGACTAAGTGATTTTGACTTTGACTAGCGGTATTGGTCGCAGAGAGGAACAAGATTATAATCACTCTCGTATGACTGTTTAAATGCCAATTAATAATCTACAAGTTTTTTTTAATACAGCATTGACATTGAATTGAAAATCTCAATCAAACATTGATCAACAAAACGCTCAAACTTTCCTTCCGTATATTCCAAAAGCTTTCGTTCGTGCGTTAGCGCGTCTTCAGCATTTCATCACTCACCGATTGCCGATTAGAGGTCACCGTTTATTGCTATGTCATCGTTCATTGAGAGATTCGCGTGATAAATGTTAGGCCTTTATCTATTCTTGATGATACGTTGTCAGGAGGGCTATGCCTACACTCGGCTAGTGCCGGGACATTGTTTGTGATGGAGGCTTGTGGCACCTACACCATCCTCTCAGCTTAATCATGTCCACAGGAAAGACAAGAATACATGTGGAGATGACTAAGCTGTGTGTTTCCTCATGATGTTTTCCTACATCGTTCGATAGGTACAAATCGATATAATAAGCTCTACCACAGATCCTACACATTACTATCAATATTAGCTTGTCCAATTTAAAAGGGGAGTCTCATATCTTTTATATTTTGTGGGCTTAAGCTTATTTATTCCTACCATAAAATAAATATATAATGCTGGACATTTCACACATCATCTAGCCCCAAACTAAGCAAAGCTTGTACTATGGGAACTAGATAGCTGATATACTACTTATATACTTTTTTCTTTGTAAATAGGTACTATTAGAAACCCCACTAGATGGAAAGACGATCTGGTAAAGGTTGCTGGGAGCCTTTGGGTGCTAGCACAAGATCGGTCGCTGTGGAAATCGATGGGGGAGGCCTATGTTCAGCAGTGGACGCTCGATGAGATGATGATGATACATAGAAACACCCAGACCCGAGATAAATATTTGCAGATCATATACAAACATTTATCCCACAGCTGGGTTCGAAACCCCAACCTTCTGCGTGCCAAGCGGGCTTTCACCCACTGCGCCAGAGATCGTCAAAAATTGCTTTCGATGTCAGAGTGTTGGGCAACCAAAGAGACGGATGAAAGAAGAGTGCATGTTGCGGAAATGCGAATGTTGAGATGGATGTGTGGAGTTACAAGAATGGTCAAAATCAGGAACGAGTATATTAGAGGAAGTTTGAAAGTTGCGCCAATGACGGATAAGTTGAGGAGTAATAGGTTGTCGTGGTATGGGCATGTTATGAGGAGGGAAGAGAGTCATGTAACGAGAAGAATGTTAGGTTTGAATGTGGAGGGATGTAGCAGAAGAGGCAGACCAAAGAAAAGATGGATGGACTGTGCGAAGGATGCTATGGGTAAGAGAGGAGTGAGTGTTGAGATGACGGCTGATAGAGCGGAGTGGAAGAGGAAAACCTGTTGTGCCGACCCCACATGTGGGATAAAAGTAAGTAAGTTCGTATGAGTCAGTGGTCAACTCTGGTGACGGAGTTTGTAGGCCGCCTTAAGGCCTCCGTCATTGCTTAACGACTTAAATTAACGTGCCCTCCGAAGCACGGAAGCGCTCAGATGAAAATGCCACTGGCGGTCACCCATCCACTTACAGACCGTTTCGAAGGATGCTTAACTTCGACGATCAAGAACGACTAAGCAAGCACGACGAAAGTGGGATAAGGGCAGGGAAATTAATGATGATCATCTATCAAGAACGACTCCACAACCGGTTCAGGTTCAGTAATTCGAAGCGGATCCTTCATTACTATGTATATATACCAGTTGGTCAGTGTGTTCGGCTAGTTATTACATAACTGATAGGTCGTTCTCATACATAAGTGGGTTCCGTATAAATGACATTAAAATTATGTGACTTTTTTTATGATGAATGGGTCGGCTCTTGAACTCAAAACACCAGGAATGAGGTCGATGGAGCGAGCCTACAGAAGGAGCCTATTTATGTGAAGTGAACTCTGGTGTGATGAGGTCTGCGTGAGGTGTGCTGGCCGGCCCGCGCCCTATTCACTGAAAGTTATTTATAAATGTATTTTTTGCAATAAAATAATTCCATAATCCTCTACCGTTTTTATTAGGGAACACTCTACGTGTTCCCTAATAAAAACGACTGACTCATACGAAATTTCATTAAAAAAATTTAAACAACCAGCAAATGAAACTTTATGATGAAGATTAAGAGGTAACTTTGTGATTTGTTTCTATCGAGTCAAATTAAGTCAATCGTGTTTCGATTCCCATAACTAATAAACTAATATCCTAAACTATTTATTGTCATCAAAAAAATATAAGAAAATTGGTGTTTTTATCTTAGATGATCGAACGCGGCCGCTCCGGTTTTTATGCCATAAAAATGACTTGACGTCTTATGTATACAACATCATTGCTTGACGTACAGTCAAAACGTGAGTTTTGCGACCTACATCACCTTTACTCTCTTAAAAACAACTGCTATGGATATTATAATAAAAGTTAGTTTTGTACGGACTATGCGTTCCAGCGTAGGTACAGTTTTGACATTTTTACATCGACTCGCGCGAGATGGGCTTACAACTTGTCACGTATGGAATACTTACTTCTGCAAGATGTGGGCATGTATCTAATGTATTTGTACATGCCTCTGACTACCTTAGACATCTTCAAAGGATCTGGAATATAAAAGATCTGAGAGAATGTCTAGCGCGCCTCGGGGATACAGTTGTGACCCTCTTACGTCTTTTACGACTACGCGTGGACGCGTAGTCGTAGCCTGAAACGCGTAGTCCGTACTATTTTTTTTTATTACACCAATCTTTTAAAGACGTGGTTATGTACTGATTCCTGAATTTTAAATTCTTGTTCATCTGATGTTCAAACAAAAATAATAATATTCAAATTGAACGCTCTAAATGTTAAAGTCTATGCAAAGCAAAAGAAAGCGAAAGTACAATAAGAGAGCGGGGTTAGGGCGGCGGGGGTCGGAATGTGTTAGATAGGACAACGAAATCTTGAAGGTTTGTTTTTGGTAAATGTAAAAGTCATAAAACAAAAGTTGTTGTTTATGATGATAGTAATACAGTACTGAGAGTTTACCGGTGTTTTACAAATAACCCTGTATACTTATTGTTTTTAAATACATACTTATTATAGAAACACCGAGACTAGAGATAAATATAAGTATTTGCAGATCATACAAACATTTATCCCGCGGCGGGGATCTAACCCGAAACCTTCTGCGTCCCAAGCGGGCTTTCACTCACTACCCCACAGACGTCTTCTAATATATACCTACATGAAATTACCTAATCCTTGGGACCAAGAAATAGATGCTAATATAGCAGTTGTAGGAAACGCATAAACAGAGCCGGTGAAAGTGGTTAATGCTTCATTACACTAGTGATGGGACACGTGGGGCATCGATATCGATGATTTCATAAACTGGCAGAATCTACGGTCTGTAATTTAATTATTACCCACATGATTTTTCAGCATCAAGAGGCAAGTTATTGACAAACGCAACGGGAATTTAGCAGGCCTATTCTGTGACGCAAGGCCGAGAACAACGGAATAGAATAGAGGTCGTCCGAGAACACGTTGGGTCGACGACATAGTGAAGGTCGTAGGGAATATTTGGACGCGAGAGGCGCAAGATAGAGGAGGCTTGCATGAAAGAATGGAGGCCTATACCCAGCAGTGGGTGATACCAGGCTGAGATGATGATGAACCAATATGAATGGTGTAGATAGATACAAAGAAATAAACTGATGGAGTCACTAGAACCATAAATCCATTAATCATCTATCTACCCTAATTGTTTAAGGTAGGATTGTTGGTATTTACCTACGCGATGAATTCCCGTTAAACTTATTATACTTATTTCGCGAAAGTTTAAGAAAGGCGTAGGAGAATTGAATAGGCTCCGAAACTACTGGACCGATTTGAAAAATTCTTTCACCAAATCCTACATTATCCCTAATGAACATAGGCTATATTTTATCCCGGGAAAGTGATGTTTTCCCGAGGGACCGCGGATAACACCGCGACGGACAGCTAGTTATGTTTATAAACTGGGACTGCATTTACTCTGCGTGATAAAAAGTCCTTATCGACTATCGATAAAAATTTCATCGACAGTGCCCCGTCACTATGAAGACCGGTCTAAGTTGCGTATAAGTAGGTAACCGTTACGTCAGGCACCGTACCATCGTGACCCATACTACTACAATTTTCTAAGTCGGCTAAATTAGGAAATTCAAACCGGTTGGGTAAATATTAAAACAATGCAATCGGTAGGTACTTAGTGCTGATTAATGTTATATAGAAATAGTTTGAAGATGAAAAAAAAATTGATTACTCAGTACAAAAACAGAAATAGTAGATTATTCACCAAGGGGATAAAGCAGTGTATTAGGTATGTCACGGGCGCCATATTGAATCCCAAGCGCATCGAAGGATTCTTTAGTTAACTCCCGAGCGATAGCGAGGGTGTTTATAGTTAACTCCCGAGTGCAACGAGGGAGTTAATGACTAGAATCCTGAGACAGCGAGGGATTCAAGAGCGCCCAAGACTAAGACAGCTTTAACCCCGAGGTGAATACTCTACTTTTCACACATACCTAGGTACTGCGAGAAAACTAGTAAATACTTACACCCAGAAAAAAGCAAGTAATGAACAGGTTTTATAGGTACAATAATAATAATCTATTCGTATATTATCAAAAAATATTTTAACATTATTATGCAACAACATTAGATCGCTAAATAGTTTGGAGGCATTATCCACACTTTATTCTTTTATTTGAATAAATTCTACTTGAGGTCTCTATGGTAGACATTTTCATAGAAACATCAAAATTCAATTCGGAAGAAAAAGATTAGTTGCCACATTTTTTCTTTTTCGTATAAGTTCTATTTGGTGTGGACTCAATAGTAAAAATTTTAATAGAAATGTTGAAGTTCGAAATTCAAACCTCATTACTTATCTGTTCACATGACGTTCACAGGGAGAAATGAGACAACTTTATTCCCGCCGGCCATTTTGTTTTTTAGGAGGGAGAAATGACTTACTTTGTCTTAAGACTGTGAGACGAAAAATGTAAGCTTTCGAGCGCTTGGTGTGAAAAACGATTTTATGTGTGGTCCATCAAAGAAGGTCGTTTTAGTTTAAACAACAGCAGTCAAATAAATGCAGTCAATGAAATAGAAACCAACTCATTATGTATGGCAGATCGATATAGGTACTTACTTACAAAGAAATAATTGAACTTCTATGAATAATAAAATTACTAAGTAGGTAATACGTATTTTACCGACCTTACCTACTTAGCTTGTGGCTAACTTTTGTGGCTAGCTTAGGCTGCTTGAAAGCCTCCGACATATAACTTATTAGGAAAAACAACACCTCGACCGTTATAATTATAACTATTCATCATTGGCCTGCCCTTATCCCGCTCATGCGGGGTCGGCACAACATGTTCTCTTTCTCCACTCTCCTCTATCACTCGTCATCTCCATATCCACTCCTTTCTTACCCATATCTTCTTTCACACAATCCATCCATCTTAGGTCTACCTCTACTCATGTTAGGTTAGCTACTTAGGTCTACCTCGACCGTTATAACTATAATATTTTGTATATTTAGTGTACCTAGGTACACTAATATAATAACAATAAAAAAAAATTGGAAACTAGAATGACTTCAAATTCCCGCTAAAACTTCGGTATTTTATTTTCAAAGAACTTCTACTGTAACAATTACGCCATCTAGCGAGTTTTTCTAAAAACAAAATGTTCTTATAACTTATATCAGTAATCACTAGGCAGCAAAAAGCGCAATTAAATTTTCCGCGAGAGCATCAAAATTTTCCATGTAGTTATGCTATTTACCGCTAGATGGCAGAATGTAGTGTGAATTGGGTTTCTAATTACGCAATCGTTTCCGTGATTTTATAACTAGTATTTTACTGTTTATTAAACAAAAAATGCACTTGACTCGATACAATTACGACTACACGCAGAACAAAGACAAAATTTTCAATGTAGTTCCACTACTGCCCGCTAGATGGCAGAACAATAGTTGGACCGACTGAGAAATTCGTCTATATGAATTTCGTGAAATAATTAGCATTTGGCAGCCTATGCCTACACTCAACGGGATATCTATATGACCATTATTTATTTATTATCGACGTCCCTTTTCCTGGATAAAAAGTAGCCTGGACACGAGGGCAGGACAGTGAGGGCAGCAGCAAACTGCATGCAACATGTTTTCTGCTGCCCTATTGGTGCTGCCCTCACTGGCTGCCCTCGTGCCCAGGCTACGTATGAGCTATTCCAGAAAAGTTAAGGTATACAGGGTTATTTGTAAAACACCGGTAACCTCTCAGGGCTGTATTACTATCATCCTAAGGAACAACTTTTGTTCTATGAGTTTAAAAAATTCATCATAATTTTTTTTTATCAGATTGTCATACAAAAATAAAAATATTTAAATTGAACGCTCTAAATGCTACGAAGTCCATGCGAAACAAAAGAAAGCGATAGTACAAAGCGAAGGAAGCGGGGGTTAGAGCGGCGGGGGCCAAAATGTGTTCGATAAGACAATTTTTTGATAATAAAACGAAATCTTGAATGTTTGTTTTTGGTATATGTATTAATTTACAGAAACTAAGCTACTACGATATGAACATAAAATTACAAAATACAATAGAATCAGTCAAGCTATCTAAGGATCGTCGTAGAAACGATCTATAGATAGCTCAACTGATCCAGGTCACTGCCAGTCGGAAGCGTGCCCAAAACACTGGCGGCATTGCCACGCTGAATGGCAATGCTGATTCTTTGTGCCAAAAAGTCGCCAGCTAAATCACGCGACGCTTCGACCAGACGCCCTGAAAGATATGTATTATGTTTTGTAAAAAGTCATAGAACAAAAGTTGTTGTTTATGATGATAGTAATACAGTCCTGAGAGGTTACCGGTGTTTTACAAATAACCCTGTATAATCAGTACCGATTTTCATTCAAATCCATTACCAACTTTTTGCTTGAAGGAGTAAAAATATCTGCACATGCTAACAAACAATTTTTTTATTACGTATTAATAATAGGACAAATCTATGGTCAAGCCTGGTTAAGCTGCGGTTTTCCTCGCGATGTTTTCCGTCACCGACTTCCATGAATTGCATAAAGTTTAGTCAACACAAATCCATGTATTGTATAGTATTGCGCAACACCATTTATTTATGTGATGGAGCAACTTTCATTGTATTTATTGAAGAGTCATGTATTTTTTACGATACATAAAAACGGTCAAGTTCGAAGCAAACTCGTCATTTAGTCATTTATTTATTTATTTATTAAAAACTTAGGCTAACATTACAGATAATCTAATAGCTAAGGCGTTATCCTAGTGAGATCTTTAATTAAATCTTAAACTTAACTTAATAAAGAAAGGCACAAGTGGTACAAAAATAAACAAAACTAAAAACTCTTAATAAAAAATAAAAATAACATTCTCTTAAAATAAAATAACATTGCACAGATAAAAAATTCTCAGTAATGTCACTACTTTTCAACATTTATTATATTTATGTACCTACCACCTACTGATCAAATACTACCACGGCATTAAAGAGCTAGGCTCCTCACTATAGCTCAGACACGCTCTCTCAAGCATTGGCCATCTGTCGGCGAAGATATCAACTTCTGCATTAGATGCAGACAGAGCGTTGAGGTGGCGTTGTACGCGGCATACCGGTGACTGCTGGCGAGCCACTGTGCGTGCTGGCCTCGGAGCAAACAGCGGCACTCGCCCAGGGCGGAATCTAGCGCGATGCTCCGGCACGCACAACCTACTTACCTCAGCCAGCAAGTCAGGACAATTAAGCATTCCGCGTAAAATTCTGATAATGGTGATAATCTGGTCACAGAGCCTTCGTGACTCGAGCGAGTTAAAATTCAATGTACCCTGCAGAAACTTGGTGGGGTACATGAAGGGGTAGTAGCCATATACCTTTCGGTACAGAAAGCGCAGAAACCGTTTCTGAACTTTCTCCACCATCAACGTATATGACACTTCATGTGGGTTCCATACACAGGCACTAAATTCCAGCTTGGATCTAATAAGAGAACTATAGAGTATTTTGATTGCATCAACATTTGAAAACTCTCTGCAATTCCTAACAACAAAACCTAATAGCTTGAGGTTCCGTAGGTACCTAACACTCGCTAGCTTTGCGAGAACCGACAGAGTAAGGAACTCTTCTTTTCGGGATTGCAGACGTTGGAGAAAAAACTGCAAACTTATAATTACGTTTTAAAACTAAAAGAAAAACTGACTTCAATGTTCGACTCTACACACGGCGTGACTCAGGGAATCAATAAGCCATCCATAAAAATCTAAATAAGAAAAAGAAATCAAATCGACAGATAATGCTTAGGCTCCACCGGCGTCTGAGGGCATTATTTACCAAAACTGCATACATTTTATATGAAGTTTCGCGGCACGTGAGTTCCTGGCATTAGTAAAGCGTCAATTTGACATAATGCATATAGAGTCTTAGACTTATCTGTCGATTCGATTTACAATGGCTAGGAGGGAAGGTTTTTAGAGTTTTACGGGCCAACTATCAAACCCTCAGGAATAAAATTTATATGGGACCACCTCTGGAGTATAATACCCTTTCAAACAAAAAAAGAATTTTGAAAATCGGTCCACAATTGGCGGAGTAATCGCGTAACAAGATACAAAAAAAACATAGACGAATTGAGAACCTCCTCCTTTTTTTGAAGTCGGTTAAAAATGGAGCTGGGCGGGGTACGTGAGTTGTATGGATGGCGAGTGAGCAAAGCGAGTCACGCTCGCTTTGCTCGCTCGTCTCGCGCATATTTTTTTCACTAACCTAACATAACCTGACTAATGATAATGTTATTACATTACATTAAGGGTGTGAGCAATCAGATAGCTCGAACAGAAATCAAAATTTTGAAATCTCAATATAGCCGAGGTAGTTTTTTGGGAATTTCTTGCTACAATTGTATAGCCGCCAAGTTGCCGCTAATATCTCGCAACACAGTGCAATAATTGCAGTATAGCCCGGCGATATTGTCTTTGTCAAGATATTCCTTTGCAATTCAAATTGCAATATTCAATGTCTAGCCGGCTAGATTGCAAATGATTTATCCCGAGTTGCAATTTTACTATGTGTCAACCAAAATTGCCAGCAAGATGCAATTTTTGTAGCCCGTTTACAGGCCTCGAACAGGAAGAGGAACTCAAAAGTAAATCGATAATTAATATGTTTAATATGTTTACCGATTTAGATGATTAGGTATTTTCGAAGTTGAAGGTCAAAAAAGATTACTAGGTAACTTAATAATACTAGGTATTACCTAGTAAGTAATTTATTAAGGCCCCCCGCGCACTAGGCAGCCTGGCTGCGCAGCCAGGTTGCGGCAGCAAGTAAAACATATGACATTGTATAGGAGCCCGCGCACTAGGCAACCACGAATTCCCGGCTGCCGCAGCCAATACAACGCGCTTGTTTGCACGGCAGCCGGCTGGCTGCGCGCAGCCAGAACGTGTGTAGGCGAATTTATGTGGCTGCGGTCAGTCTCCGCGCACTAGTTGTAGCAGCCAGACGTTTTTTGCGTTCCGAACTTTGATTAAGATGACTTTCGATACAGAGAAATTTAATTCGGCTAATTTATTGGCTGCGCAAATATTTTGTCTGCCGCAGCTTGGCTGCGCAGCCAGGCTGCCTAGTGCGCGGGGGGCCTAATACTACTAGCTGTCCGTCGCGGTGTTACCCGCGGTCCCTCGGGAAAAGTTCACTTATCCGGGGTAAAATATAGATGGAAGGATCTAGACTAGTCGTTGATTGGCTGCTATAACTGGCTGCGCAAATATTCTGGCTGCGCAGCCTGGCTGCCTAGCGTTTTATTTCCATGCATTTAGTATGACTTTTGAACGGAATAGGAAGACGCCAGACGCCAGATAAGTGGGGCTTGTGCCTTAGGTAACCCGTAACTAAATACTCTAGATAACGTGGTCATGCTAAGTGGACTTTGACTTTGAACTCAATATATAATTTGTAACAATTCTTCAGTAACGACATGCCCTTGGAACAAGACAATGTTACTAACTATATGGTATTAACTTTGTATATCCCTTCGTTTACACAAGCTGTGAACATGTTTTATACAATACATACAGCTTTCATTTTGTTCGCACTTAAAGCAAGTATCTGGATTAACGTCTGCCCCCACAAACCGCAACGTGGTAGCAGACGGTAACACTGGCTATCCCACGTATTAAAATCATAAAAAGTTACACTAAAAATCTCAAACAAAATACTTACAAATATATAAGTAATTTTAAGTTGCATAAAAATGTTCAACCATTGCATTGATAAATCTAAAAATATTAAATTACATCCATATTCGCTAAGCGAAAAGAAATAAATGAATTATAAGAAAAAAAAGCCGAAAGGCCGAGGAAGCGTTGGCGGGACGATCACGACGCCTTCGGACGCCTTAGGAGAGAGATGGATGGAGGGATTTGGGGATGACCTTTGCCCAGCAGTGGGACGAACTACGCTAATTAAAAAGCAGGAGGTTCTATGCTCGGCTAATGTATTTTTTTATGTATGAGCCGATATCTCCGTCAATTCGATCCCCGCGGCGGGATAAATGTTTGTATGATCTGCAAATATTTATCTCGGGTCTGGGTGTTACTATGTATATTATGTATGTATTTACAAAACAAAAAGTATATAAGTAGTATATCAGTTATCTGGTTCCCATAGTACAAGCATTGCTTAGTTTGGGGCTAGATGATGCTGTGTGAAATGTCCAGCATTATTTATTTATTTATATTTAATTATGTATCGATTTCCAAAATTATTTTTTTGTTTGATAGAACCTCCCGAGGTGGTACCATAATTTTTTTATTCCTGAGGAGTTGATAGTTTTCCCGTAAAACTAAAAAAAACCTCTGCCTCAGAAACGCCACGCCCTATCAAACATAGACTGATCATCTAAGACATAGACCGACTTCAAAAAAAGATAGATAGATAGAACTTTTTTTGACAACACACAGACACAGAGACACAACACACATTACATCAACAGAGAACTGGTACAAAAAAACAAAAGTAGGTATGAGGTAAGTAGATGACAGAGTTATTTAGATAAAAAAGGGTTCTATGTTCGGCTGTATGTATTTTTTTAGTTCATCATCATCATCTCCCTGCCCTTTTCCCACATTATGTGGGGTCGGCACAACATCTTCTATTCTCCTCCATCAGCCGTCATCTCAACACTCACCCCTTTCTTACTCATGTCATCCTTCACACAATCCATGCATCTTTTCTTTGGCCTACCTCTACTCGTAAATCCACCAACATTCATACCAAGTACTCTTCTAGTTTTTTTTTTTTTTTTTTTTTTTTTTTTTGACATGTGAGTTTTTTTTGAACATTTGAGTTACATGACATTAATGTATTTTTTTAGTTATTCTTAAAATGGATCTAACTAGCACCAAAATCAGGACAACGCTTACGCCATCACTTAACTAATTGTTTATATTATTTAAATACGCAATAAATGAATTGTAATTACCAAAAAAGCACTTTCACTAAAAATGCGTAATATAATTATCGTTAGCTGGCCTTGTACCTAATTGGAGTTACGTCAGAATTTTCGGAATTAAACATATTTTAATCACCGCGAAATTTGAATTAATCCGGATTTATTTGCGAAGATTTTCATCACATACCATCATCTGTTATTTGTTTACGTACGCCGCGGGATAAATGTATGATCTGCAAGTATACAGGGTGTCCCAGGAACGACTGTCGAGCGGAAGTCCAGTGATGCAGCACCCCAAGGGCTACCCGAATCACCTCCATGTATGTTCAGCGATTTTTTGTAGTTTAGAAGTTATTCACGTTTTTGTGACATTTTATTTATTAAGCAGTTGCAAGACCATTTTGTTTATTTTGAGGTGAATAATTAAGATAAGCTCATAAAATCGCTGAACATACATGGGGGCAGCACCCCAAGGTGCTGCATCACTGGACTTCCGCTCAACAGTCGTTCCTGGGACACCCTGTATATCTCGGGTCTGGGTGTTTCTATGTATAATATGTATGTATTTACAAACAAAAACTATGTAAGTAGTATATCAGTCATGTAGTACCCATAACACAAGCTCTGCTTACTTTGGGGCTAGATGATGCTGTGTGAAAAGTCCAGCATTATTTATTTATTATTATACTTGCCGATATAAAAATGAATCCTTATTTCCCTTGGTATGGCGATTTCGCTAATCCTTTATTTTTATGTTGGTTATTGTCAAGAGAAGGTTCTTATGACAGACAGAAAGACAAAAAAAATCCTTTTTTAAAACCTTTTTTGTTGGATCACCTAACAGAATGCTAGCCCCCAAACCGTGTTTGTTGCCCTGATTCTTCACGGTATTGGTCGCGCAAGAACAGGAGTAACATTAGTTTTAACTGTCGATCCCGGCTTGACGTCGTTCTTGACGGAGGCCTAAAAACTCCGTCAGCAGAGTTGGCCACTGACTCATAGGTATAAGAAATTACCTACTTGAGTCCATCAACTTCAAGACTTTTCCACTACCTTCTAACATCATTCTAGTCACAATGTTTGTTATTCTTTTTTATTCAAATATTTTTTGTACAAAAACTTATTAATTTCGATGATTCAAATATAAAATCAATAGGAAATCCTAAAGCTGCGCATTCCAAGGTTCGCGCGAGTCGATGTAGTCTAACCCCCGGTTTCTATATTCAACGGACAGTCGTAGGTAAGAGCTACGACTCGTTTCCACATACAAAAGTTTGACAGCTAGAAACTGGCGGTAAGTTAGCTGTCAAACTTTTATATGTAGAAACGAGTCGTAGCTCTTACCTACGCATGTCCGTTGTATTCAACGGACATTCGTAGGTAAGAGCTACGGTAATATAGAAACCGGGCATAAATGTACAATTTTGACGACTCCCGCGAGACAGGGGCCGTTTTTGCGTTACATTTTTCGTTTTTTGATGAATATTCGAGTGCCTCCCACCACGATTTCTACCTTCAAGTGCCAATTTTTCGGTTTGAAATATCCTAGGCTCGGACTGTGTTTAAAGTGGGAAGCACCACCACAGAATACAGATAGGCACCACGCTGTTTCATGCAACATTTTTCCCAAAGTAACTTACCCAATCAAATCATATAAGTTTTTGCAAAAAAATAAAAATTGTTAACCTCTTTGTGGAACATACTAAAACCATCACAATTAACTTGTCTGCCTATGAGCAAAAAAAATAAAAAAATTTTTTTGGATCACAACCATTTTACCACATCGATGAATATATGAACTGTTCAAAGTCAAAGTCAAAGTCAAAAAGCATTTATTCAGTAGGACCGCTGGGATCACTTTGAATAGTCTTAGAACTAGGTGATTTTACTCCTGTTCATTTTCTAATTTGTACTCTGAGTCCTATGTCTAATAATATGTATTGTACCTTTACCTACCACCTATCTAATGTTACCTACTATACAATAATTGTTAAGTGTATCAATGTAAATTGACGTGCCAATGTTATATTATGTAACTTCATGGTCAATAAATAAAATCTGAAAATCTGAAATCTGAACCATTTTTTTTTTTATTTATTTAAGGGTTTTGAAATCTGAACCATTAATGGGAAAACTGTAGTGTGCTACCAAACCGATTTTCATGAAATTTTAAACTTTAATAGTGTATTTCTGGAATAACACAGATAGAATATTGATCTGTTTGTTCCCAACTGACCCTCTACAGAGCAGGGCAGATAGTAATCATACATTTCGATGTAAACTAGCCCTAAGGTCTTGTACGTGCGTATATAGTTTTTTGTCCAAATTAAATATTTTTTATACTTGAGAATATAGTTAATTTATTGAATAAATAAAATATATTAAGCACAAGTCATTGCATTTTTTTTAATTTGACATTTGGCTTTTCCGAATGTTTAATCAACAACTGAGTGTGCAAACGAATTTCAACCTTAAGTTCACATCAAATAAGGTAGCTTTTGTAGATTGGGTTTAGTTGGGGTTTATGAAAGGAGTAAGAATGTTTTTAAAAACTGGTCTAAAATGTTGACGGTTCCTGAACAGGTACAGGGTACCGGGGTTTAACAGTAATACTAGCTATTGCGCGGCTTCACTCGTGGTACCAACATTTTGAATAGCATTTGCTATTCCAGGTCACTATCTACGCCTATTCCAAGTTTGTATGATTCCTATCTGCCCTGCTCTGTAGAGGGTCAGTTGGGAATAAACAGTTCAATATTCTATGTGTGTTATTCCAGAAATACACTATTAAAGTTTAAAATTTCATGAAAATCGGTTTGGTAGCACACTACAACTTTCCCATTAATGGTTCAGATATCAGATTCACTGGTTTAGGCTCAAAGTCAAGCTTTGCTTACTTTGGGGCTAGATGATGCTGTGTGAAAAGTCCAGCATTATTTATTTATGCATGTATTCAGTAGGACCGCTGGGATCACTTTAAATCATCTTAAACTAGGTAATTTACTCTTCCTTTGCGAAAAATTGAGGTGTGACACACAATATAACATACCTACTCACAAACTTTCAGCTTTTTTTAGGATAATGGGATTTTATTTTGGGTATTATTGTTTTAAAAAAAATCCATGACAACGGAAAAAAAAAACCACGGAGAAACAGGTAGTAACTTTTTTTGTTGACGTATTTTTCCATTACGGTTTAATTTTAACTCAGTTTTGATCAGCTTATAATCCAGTAAATGACAAAACCATATTTTTAGAGATCAATATTCTTAAGTAAAAACGGATCCCTTTTAGCCTCCTCGCAGACTGTGCAGACTTTCTATCGGCCGATAGTTGAGACGAAACATACTTCGGCTCGTAATGAGTATGGAGAAGTAAGCCGAAGTATGTTCCGTCTCAACTATCGGCCGATAGAAAGTCTGCAGTCTGCGAGGGGTCTTAGTTTGAGACAGGCCAAAAAAGAGTAATTTAAGTCAAAGCCAAATGCTAACACGATTTTAAATAGCAATATTAACTAGGTGATGTAAAACCTAGTTTTTAAGGCGATTTTAAATATCAAAAAAATGAATCCTCCGATGAAAATGCCAATGGCGGTCACCCATCACAGACCGTTTCGAACGTCTTCGAAAATCTATTAAGAACGACTAAGCAAGCACGGCCACAAACGCCCGACTGTATTAGATAGATAGATAATTATTTATTGAATACACAAACACACAGCGAAAAAGATTAGGAAAAAAATACACTTTACATTTTTCAAAAAAAAACACTTTTAATTTAAAAAAAAAATACACTATTCATTTTTCACTTTACATGTATTCATACCACTCTACGCACAACTGGAACCCATAATGCAATCCGAACTAGCACTTGGCCATAAAATATTATTTTTAAATGACAATGAATGACGTAAGAATTGACAGATCCATCGACAATCGACTTAGCATACCGCATTCAGTCATCACCACGCGTCGGACGCACACGTTAAAAACTTTTTAAAGTTGCAAATGAAAAGTGAAGTGAAGTGAAGGTTTTTGAGTTTTGCAAGAGGGTAAGTTTATTGATTATTTTATTGGTTACTAGCTGACCCGCGGCAAACGTTGTTTTGCCATAGTATAAGTATTAATATCGCTATTAAAAAATAAGGGTGGTAGGGTGATTTTTTTTTTATTTCTAAAACAAAACAGACCAAAGAGCATTTCAGAGCTAGGAAGGAAAAGACAAAAGTGATCAAACCTCATTTCACAGCTAGAAACATTTTGTATTGGAAAACTAAATTGTCGTTTTTAGTATTCTCTCTTACTTATTATTTATGTTTCTCACCGTTTAAACCTTCCCTGGACTTTCATGAATATTTCAAGACCAAAACTATCCAAATCGGTTCAGCCGTTCTCGAGTTTTAAGCGGACTAACGAACAGCAATTCATTTTTATTCATATAGATAGATTATAATGGCGTGATTTTGTTTTATTGAACGAAAGCTTTATTTTTATTGTCAGTTATAGAATTATCACTGCAGCGTCCCGTTGGGTGTAGGCATAGGCTTCCTGACGGTGTATAGATCATCTAGTATAGATGTAAAGTCCTAAGTTTTTTTTAAATGCGTAGTACTTATGTGCCTAGATAATGCATTATTAATTTGACGTTTGAATAGCTAAAAGCTTAGATTATTCGTGTCTCTAAAAAAATCCAAGTGTCTGGGAGAAATAGCTTCAAAGCGATAAGACCGCCTATTGTGCATTTATTAATAAGGTTTATTAGTCATAATTTATTTTAAAGATTTTTACGTGTACCTACGATAAAGAATTTTCATTCATTCATTCGCTCTAAATAAAATATGTGGGTAAAACTCATAAAAAGTTGGAGAAATTCATTTTAGTTATTTCCCCATTGATAAATGTGAAAAACATCAATGATCTTCTCAAATAAAAAGGTAAAGTTTGTTTGTATGTAGGACATAATACCTATCAGAAACAACTCGCCCGATTTAAAAAAAAAATCTTTGACGACCTCTGTGGCGCAGTGGGTGAAAGCCTGCTTATTCGCAGAAGGTTGCGGGTTCGATCCGCAGCAGGATAAATGTTGGTATGATCTGCAAATATTTATCTCGGGTCTGGGTGTTTCTATGTATAATAATGAATATACCTATTTACAAACAAAAAGTATATAAGTAGTATATCAGTTATCTAGTTCCCATAGTACAAGCTTTGCTTAGTTTGGGGCTAGATGATGCTGTGTGAAATGTCCAGCATTATTTATTTACTTATAATCATAAAAAGTACTTATTTAGAATTTATAATAGCGCTCCCGCGGTGTGACCCGCGGTCCCTCGGGATTTTTTCGGGATAAAAAGTAGCCTATGTCCTTCCCTGGGATACAACTTTATCCATGCCAAGTTCTAGTCACATGACTTTCTTCCCTTCTCTTTACATGCCCATACAGTAGCCTGTTGATCCTTATCTTCTCATTCACTGGCGCCACTTTCACACTTCCTCTCATTTCTTACTCTGTCCATTCGCGTCACTCCACACATCCATCTCAGGACTGTTTAGATGAATCACCCAATATTTTTTTTCCCCAATCATTATATTCCTATTCGCCTTTTTCCCCATATTGTTTAATTTCCAGACGTCATTATCACCAGCATAAAATTTCTCACGCTTTTTTATTTCCTATCATATTTTTCGCTTATAAATTTATGGTGTTGCCATAACAGGCTGACAGACCTGTAGAATAGGTTGCGAGCATGGTATCAATAGTGACCAAACCATGAACCAGAACCAGCCAGAACCGACTTCTTCCTACCGTATAAATTTATAAGCGAAAAATATGATAGGAAATAAAAAAGCGTGAGAAATTTTATGCTGGTAATAATGACGTCTGGAAATTAAACAATATGGGGAAAAAGGCGAATAGGAATATAATGATTGGGGAAAAAAAATATTGGGTGATTCATCTATACAGTCCATCTCAGCATTCTCATCTCAGCCACGAGCACGTTTGCGTGCGACAGGTATACGGCTAAAAACTAAAATACCAAAGAGCACACCACCTTTTTCGAAACTGCCATGTTGCTATCATGATTGCCCCATTGCAATTTGATCTAACATTGACACAAAATGATAAAAGGTTCACTAAAAAATTAATATTCAATGACACGCACAGTAAATCTTTGATCCAAAGAATTTGTGACTATCTGTTTGGTACCTTTTCACGCTCAAACCACTGAACAGATAAGGCTAAAAATTAGGATGGATAAAGGTTGTATCCCAGGGACATAGGCTACTTTTTATCCCGAAAATATGATAAAATCACGAGGGAAATCGCATTTCGGGAGTTTCTGTCAAAATGTAAACCGCAGGCGAGACTCGAATGGCGAGTTTTGCCGAGGGATAATCGCATACGATTTTTCGCCGCTCGCGTGCGAGAAACTCTTCTTGTGTAACAGCCACGTTTCAAGGAGTGATCCAAGGTTGATCTATAGTGTCAATCCACACTTGGTATTTCATTAAGAAACAAAAAGTCTTATCAAAATTTTCGATGCTGACGGGATTCGAACCCGTGATGATCAGACGATCCTCCTAAAGCCGGAGTGCCTTCGACCGCTCGGCCACAGAACCACTGACGTCAGATTCAGGATGATCTACCTATATTAATTTTGTTCCTCAGGGATTGTCAATTTTCTCGTAAAAGTAAAAAAAAACATTTTCAGTGGATGCTACGACAAGTGTTGAAGTCGTTTTTTTTAAGTTAGCTCCCGTGGTGTGACCCGCGGTCCCTCGGGATTTTTTCGGGATAAAAAGTAGCCTGTGCTGTGTCCCAGGGATACAACCTTTATCCATGACAATTTTCAGCCTAATCTGTTCAGCGGTTTGGGCGTGAAAAGGTAACAAACAGACAGACATAGTTACTTTCACATTTATAATATTAGTATGGATTTTTTTATAGGCAAAATAGCTGTCATTTGATGTCTAACAATCTTTTTTTTTCTTTTTTTTCGTTTTAACCAAATGTTTTTTTTAAATTTCAAAAAGATTAAAGAAGGGTAGTTGCTCTTTTGTTTAGCCTACCCACAATAGGCAATTGGCGTTCCATACGTGACAGGTTGCAAGCCCATCACTTTTAACCTGTACTTATTGCTCTATATCTTTCATATATTGATCTTGTTTGAAAATCTTTAGTTTAGAATTCGTTTATTCTATAGTGTTAAATGATACCCACATAAAGTTTCCTTCAGAACTATGTTGTCAAGGTCGGGTTGACAGTTTATTAAACTTTTGCAGTTCTCATCGTTCTATTGTAATCAGTTTTTCTGTGTACTTTGTTCTAAATAAAATGATTTTGATTTTTGATTAGAATAACCGGTTTCTTCACGATGCGAGACATTTTATTTTGTGGTTTATAGATTTTTTTCAATTGCAAATACCAATATTAACATAAATGCGTAATTAACAAATTTAAATAGAATTGAACTTTCAATAACCTTTCGTGCGTAACGCTTTTTTTTACATAATTCCCGAATATGTCGCGCCACTTCCGGGTAGTCGCGAAAATTCGCGGAATAGCAACAAAGTCAAAGTCAAAAAGCATTATTTCAATTCAATTCAATTCAATTCAATTTATTCATAAAACTTAATACTGCATAAAATTACAATTATAATAAATAATTTACATCGAACCCCGCACTAGGCTAGGCCTGTATCGCGGCAGTTCGAGTGTAATTATTAAATAAAATATTTACATATAATAAATACCTTAAGATACATATAAAATATATTATATAGATTATAATAAACTAAAATTATCACTACCTACGTACGAACTGTACGCACAAACGGGGTGTCTCGCAGACGCCCACGGAACCGTCGGAACACAACACCCTTCGGCCAAAATGCTGCATCCATGTAGGTTGATAGACTGGCAGTCGGCACTCTCACCATGTATGAGTTGAAGCTCATATTACGGTGAGATGCCAACTGCACAACCCTCACATTTATTCAGTAGGACCGCTGGGATCACTAAGAATAGTCTTAGAATGAATTTTACTCCTGTTCTTTCGCGACCAATACCGTGAAGAATCAGGGCAACAAACACGGTTACGGTCCATCTTAAAACTAAAATTCAAGATCCGGTGAGCCAGTCAACAAAAATCAAAATTAAAATAATATTTCTTCGAGGACTATAGTATGACATAATTATATCGTTGGAATCGTTATTAATTAAACTAAAACATACAAAAATGTAGTACTGTATTATTAATTAATTATCCTAAATTGAATTCAGGGTCAATAAATTTTTCCAGTTACTGTACAAAAATCGTTATAATGAATAGATAGATAGATAGATATTTATCACGTGCCCCCCCCCCCTGGATCCGCCTATGTTTCTAAGCCTATATTAGGTTTGTCTGTACTGTCTAATAAAAACCCCTTTTTTTTTGTTAGCAAATAAATACAAATATTATACATAAAATAATATAGTATGAGGCTTTGGTGACTCACATATCAACCTACAGCTTATGATGTAGGGGAGGACTAAGAAAGGAATCCCTGAAATTCTACCCCTAAGGGGCTGAAAACAAGAAATATTATTAAACTTGATTTTTAGGGTTAATAAAAAGCTCTTATATAAATAAAATATTCTGGACTTTTCACACAGCATCATCTAGCCCCAAAGTAAGCAGAGCTTGTGTTATGGGTACTTCATCACTGATATTTAAATACTTTTTGTTTGTAAATACATATTATACATAGAAAACATCCAAACCGCAGACAAATACTTGTAGATCATAAAAACATCTGTCCCGGGGCGGGGATGGAACCCGCAACCTTCTGCGTCGCAAGCGTTCGCCCACTGCGCTACAGAGGTCGTCAAATAATATTTCCTATCTGTTTTCCTGTTTGTCACATGACTGACACTTGGTAAGTAAAGTTTAACTCATTTGCACTATGTGCCGTAAGTAAGTATATACAGGGTGTCCCAGGAACGACTGTCAAGCGAAAGTCCAGTGATGCACCCCAAGTGCTACCGGAATCTGAGAAGATAGGTCTTGGCGTTGTTTTCACACAAAAACCATACAAATCGGGTTCACCGCATCATGTTTTAAGCAAGGGAATTAATCTGGCTCAATACCGCTATTTTCTTTAAAGAAATGCGACATTTTAACTATTCAAAAATTTTTGGTTTTCAAGAGGTACACTTTGTGTTCAAATTTAAGTAGGATGTCATAAAGATATCTTGACGAAATTCACAGGGTAAATAGCTGTTGAAATGGCGATGTTTTTAAAATACATTCGGTAAAAAAGTTCCATGACTTTTTCTCAGAAAATGCCCTAGAAAGTATTGGTATTGTTTTCAGTTTTTCATTTTACGCAACATCGTTTTATTTTATGGCGCAGTCGAGTAGGTTTTGGAGTCAATAGTCATTGGATTGGAGAGACCCAATTTTTAGCTAATTACCAGAGAAAAAATTACGAGCTTATCTTAATCATAATGACCAAAATTGTCTTGCAACAGCTCAATAAATAAAATGTCACAAAAACATGAATAACTTCTAAACTACAAAAAATCGCTAAACATACATGGGGGTGATTCCGGTAGCCCTTAGGGTGCTGCATCACTGGACTGTCGCTTGACAGTCGTTCCTGGGACACCCTGTATAAAGGTACTTTAAATATTTGCCAAGTCGCTTGACTTGAACTTGTTAACTCTTATGTTTGTATTTGTGCTTATGCTGTATAATAAGTAAGTAATCAGTAATGCTGGACACACAGCATCATCTAGCCCCAAACTAAGCAAAGCTTGTACTATGGGAACCAGATAACTGATATACTACTATACAGGGTGTAAAAAAGCAGTTAAAACTAAAGAACCACAATTCTACGTAAATCAACACGCCCAGAACATACGCAAACAGAATATTTCGGAAAATCCTTTTGGATTTGGTTGTGTGTTGGGATGCTGTACCTACCCCTTTCGGCTTCGGTAGACGTCTTTTTACACCCTGTATACTTTTTTAATCCTTAAATTAGACACTACAATGTAGTACGACTAATTAGAAGCTATTCGTTAAGTTAGGTTCGATGTGCAGTGTCTACTGCGCATATTTTTTTTAGAAAAAATACTGATGACGTCAGAAAATGTCGCAGCATTTCTTCAATAGAAGAATTTATTTATTAATGATGAATTTGTGCTCTTTTATTAACATTTTAAAATTTTAACAATTTTAAAATGTTAATTTAAGAAATTATTATGGATCATGTTGTCTGAAATAAATTTATAAATAAATAAATAAAAATGAAGATTGACAGCTGCGGCGCGGATGGATACTGCGATTAGCTTATTCCTACTTCGATGGGCTTGCAATCTGTCACATATGGAATACTAACTTCTGCAAAATGTGGGCATGTGTACCTTAGACATCTTCAAAGGATCTGGAATTTAAAAGATCTGAATCCTAATGCTAATAACCCTAAAGCTGTAATATAATAAATATGATAGTTGATAGATGATAAATATGATATGTTCTAAAGTGTTCAAGACCAAAAAGGGTGTACGACAGGGTTGCATTCTCTCGCCGATTCTCTTTAATATCTATGGGGAATACATCATCCGCAAGGCATTGGATAATTGGGACAGAGGATTTGTTGTAGGCGGGAAAAAGATCTCCAATCTCCGTTACGCAGATGACACAACTCTTGTAACTACTAGCATGGAAGATATGGAAGCGCTTTTACATCGGCTGGACGTTGAGAGCGAGAGTATGGGACTTACCATTAATAAAAGCAAGACCAAGCTCATGGTAGTGGACAGATCCGGAACTCTATCAGGCCCCTCAACCTACCCGGGTGTCGAAAGAGTAGACAGTTTCATATATCTCGGATCCATCATTAGCAACGATGGAAGCTGTGTGGCGGAGATTAAACGTCGGATTGCCATGGGCAGAGATGCAATGTGTCGATTGGAAAAGATCTGGAAGGATCGAGGAATAACTTGGAAAACAAAGATCCGCCTCGTTAGAGCCCTAGTATTCCCGATTTTCCAATATGGAGTGGAGACGTGGACCATCTTGGCCAGAGAGAGAAAGAGGATTGACGCATTCGAGATGTGGTGCTGGAGGCGAATGATGCGAATACCGTGGACGGCCAAACGCACAAATGCGTCAATCCTCACAAAACTCAACATCAAAGAGCGGCTATCCACAATATGTCATCGCCGCATACTCTCATATTTCGGCCACATTGTGAGACGTGGAGCCGACAATCTGGAAAAGTTGGTCATCGTTGGCCACGTGGAGGGAAAACGATCCCGTGGGAGATCACCGACCAGATGGACTGACCAACTTAGAGACCGGGAGACGTCGTTCTACAGTGTGGTACAGATGGCGACAAACCGGAGTCGCTGGAGACAAGCCGTCCATACTTGCAGAACGACGCATGGTGATCACGACCTTCAGAAATGAAGTACCGACCATAGAGAGAGAATAAATATGAAAGTTTCTGAGCATGTTTGGATGTTTGTATATTTTTGTATAAACCACGCCTAAACCAGTGAACGATTTTGTACGTATAGGTATCTACTCGTATAAATATATAAATAAATAAATAATGCTGGACTTTTTCACACAGCATCATCTAGCCCCAAAGTAAGCAGAGCTTGTGTTAAGGGTACTATGATGACTGATATACTACTTATATACTTTTTGTTTGTAAATACATACATATTATACATAGAAACACCCAGACCCGAGATAAATATTTGCAGATCATACAAACATTTATCCCGCCGCGGGGATCGAACCCGCAACCTTCTGCGTCCCAAGCGGGCTTTCACCCAATGCGCCACAGAGGTAGTCAAGAATATAATTGAACTTAAAACTGTTTTATCACGCGAACAGAATTTACCTTTGATTTTGTACACGACGTATATCTAATAATATTCTTGATCGAAGATGATTGGCCAATAGCAAAGATTATATTTTGTGGTCAAAATCATAGTTTATTTAATAGCCGAAGGGCGATTACTTAATAATGTAGATACCTAACTGTTATGATACTTAAAAGTTAATGTACCTACTCGTATTTAGGTGCATGACGGATCAGAATGGAATCTTAATGAATAATTTCGTAATTTGGTAGGTATTTTTTATGCTGGACATTTTTAACAGCACTTCAATGTGACAGAACTTCAAGAGCCTTGTTGGCCGAATGAGGTTGTACCTGACTTTCAATCCGATAGTCGTGGGTTCGAATCCCGGCCGTCAATGGATTTTGCGTGACATAAAATGTACATGCGCTTTAACACGAGCTCTAAACGGTGAAGGAAAACATCGTGAGGAAATCGGTTAGTATTCTTACAGGCGGCGATGGGCTTGCAACCTGTCACGTATGGAATACTAACTTCTGCAAAATGTGGGCATATATCTAATATGTATTTGTACATGCCTCTGACTACCTTAGACATCTTCAAAGGATCTGGAATATAAAAGATCTGAGAGAATGTCTACCGCGCCTTGGGGATACAGTCGTGACCCTGTTTATATTTTATTCTATGCTAATTTATATTTTCATTTTCCAGATCGTACGTTTTTTTTACTAGGAATATCTCACGTTAGCCTTGGTACATCACCAGTTTGCAAGCTTAAAACCGCTTTCCACAATTAACCTTGACATAGAATTCCAATACCTTACCTTAACCTTAATTCAAACCAAAAATCTGTCAAAAATTCCTTCTTCTTCTTCTTTTATTTAGTGGCAATCTACACAACTAGGTGTAATTCTGCCAATGTCAAGTTTTAAATATTGATTTAGTCATGTCAGTCAGTCATGTCGATGGTTTGAACAAAACATGGCGGCTTGTTTTCTTCAAAACTAACGGAAATTTTTCGACTCAAGGTGATCGCACAACCCATCCACGTCAAACGTGTTGAACTGTCAATTCAATAGACGAAATGCTGGGACGTCAGAGCCGCATTTTCTGACGCCATCAGTAGAAAAATTACTGCGGCGCGAACGGCGCGGAAATAATGTGCGGTCAGCTCTATATCCTACTAGTACAGTCACGGACAATAAGATGTATACACTCCATAATCTTTCAACCCATATACAGGTCAACATGTCCAACAATGACGACCTCTTGACTTGACGACCTCTGTGGCGCAGTGGGTGAAAGCCCGCTTGAGACGCAGCAGGTTGCGGGTTCGATCCCCGCCGCGGGATAAATGTTTGTATGATCTGCAAATATTTATCTCGAGTCTGGGTGTTTCTATGTATAATATGTATGTATTTACAAAACAAAAAGTATATAAGTAGTGTATCAGTTATCTGGTTCCCATAGTACAAGCTATGCTTAGTTTGGGGCTAGATGATGCTGTGTGAAATTGTCCAGCATTATTTATTTATTTATTTATAATGTTCTGGTATCATTATAATGTTCTGGTTTTCATTGATTTCGCCACTAGTTCAATGTGAAATCAATTTCCGCTTTTTGTTTTTAACCTACATCTATTAGTTTTAGTGTGATATTAATTTTAAAAGTATGGAGTGTATACATCTTATTGTCCGTGACTGTACCTTTCATACCGCTAGGGAAACATTTTTTGAGTAACTCACGCGAAAAAAGTCACACAGCACAGCTAGTGTCGTATTAGTCTATACGAACGGCTGAAAAAAATTTAATATGTTTTTTTTGTTTTGACTTAGGTACGACCCGAATAGCAAATATCAAGAATATAATACGAGTAGAATGTACATTTATTTAGCACAAATACACACAAGAAAATCCATACTAATATTATAAATGTGAAAGTAACTCTGTCTGTCTGTCTATCTGTCTGTCTGTCTGTCTGTCTGTCTGTCTGTTTGTTACCTTTTCACGCCCAAACCACTGAACAGATTAAGCTGAAAATTGGCATGGATAAAGGTTGTATCCCAGGGACGGACATAGGCTACTTTTTATCCCGAAAAAATCCCAAAGGAACCGCGGGTTACACCGCGAGAGCACAGCTAGTATAAAATATGTAGAAAAACAAAACTACTTAAAACAAGAAAAAATCTCTTTTTTTTAACAATTAAAATTATCGGACAAATTCACGGAAAAGAGACAAGAAATTTCCTGATATTCAACGCGTTCTAAAGTTCAAACAAGTTTATAATTAATCAAGTACTTATTACATAAAAAAAATCATAAAACCCGACTGCAATAATGTGAATTATCCTGTTGGTTTTACCTTCTCCAAATTTTTTTTCTTAATTTTTTTTTTGTTTATTTTATGTTAAGAATAGAAAAGTCTTATCAAAATTTTGGAACCCGCGATGATTAGACGATCGTCCTAAAGCCGGAGTGCCTTCAACCGTTCGGCCACGGAACCCCTGATGTTAGATTCGAAATTCTTGATAAGCTCATATAGTCGGCCGATAGTCTGTAGTCTGCGAGGGGTATAAATCAACATGTCAATTGATCTAGACTAAAATTAGGTCGTCGTTTCCTATTTGACATAACAGCAAAAGAATAAACAGGGTCACGACTGTATCCCCAAGGCGCGGTAGACATTCTCTCAGATCCTTATATTCCAGATCCTTTGAAGATGTCTAAGGGGGTAGTCCGAGGCATGTACAAATAAATATTAGATACATGCCCACATCTTGCAGAAGTTAGTATTCCATTCGACAGGTTGCAAGCCCATCGCCGTCTATAAGAATACTAACTGGTTTCCTCGCGATGTTTTCCTTCACCGTTCAGAGCTCGTGTTAATGCGCATATAAATTTTACGAAACGCAAAATCCATTGATGCACGGCCGGGATTCAATCCCACGACCTGCGGATTGAAAGTCGAGGTACAACCCCATTCGGCCAACACGGCTCTTGCTTGACACATGCCCACATCTTGCAGAAGTTAGTATTCCATACGTGACAGGTTGCAAGCCCATCGCCGCCTAAGAATAAATTGTAAAATATATCAAAATTAAAATTTCGTAGCATTACGTAGTTTAGAAATAATTTTACCACTAATTTTAAGCAAATGTAAACCTTAGACAGTACAAAATATGAGCGTTTTTTAGATATTTTCAATCGACGCCATAATATAATTATTATTTATTGACATTTCGAAGGCAATGATCAAAAGATCATTGTTTGAAGGCTATTTATAGACGCTGATTTCGAGTCAAGGTCTTAAAGGCAATTTTACACGGTCAATATAAACCTTAGCTGAGAGTATGGTTTAGGTGCTACATGCCTCCATCTCAAACAATGTCCCGGCACTAGCCGAGTGTAGGCATAGTCCTCCTGATAACGTACCAATCATCTACTATATAAAATTAAGTCGGGTTTTCCTTCCTGACGCTATAACTCCAGAACGCACGAACCGATCTCCACGGTTTTGCATTCGTTGGAAACGTCTCGGGCTCCGTGAGGTTTATAGCAAGGGAAAATTTCAACAAAAAAGCAGGAAAATCTTTTTTCACATACAGCCCCAAAAAAAATGATACTAAAGCCATCTGGTGGCGAAACGGAGTTCGCCGGGTTTGCTATTCTAGTATAGATATAGGTGATGACATGATACTTGGAGGGTACATTCCTTTTATGATGTAGGGGAACACTAAGAAAGGAATTTTGGAAATTCTGCCCCTAAGGGGGTGAAAAGGGGTAAAACGTTGGTACCACGTGAGCGTAGCGAGCATGTTGCTAGCATTAAATAATATCGCCTATGAATAAATAATTCGGGACAGTTCACACAGCGATTATAGCCCCAAACATGATTGCATCTAAACTTATTTAACGAGCCTCAATTTTGTTTGACTGGCCACTGGAGCTTGACTTAGTTTTAAGATGGATCGCCTAAAGTAATGCCCCCAAACCGTGTTTGTTGCCCTGATTCTTCACGGTATTGGTCGCGCGAGAACAGGAGTAAAATTAGTTTTAAGACTATTCTAAGTGATCCCAGCGGTCCTACTGAATAAATGATTTTTGATTTTGATTTTGACTTTGAAACCAAGCAAAGCTTGTACTATGTGAAATAGGTAACTGGCTGATATACCTATTACTGTTTTTTGTTTGTATGCATTAAATCATAGGCTGATCCAGGGGGGGGCACGGGGGCACCTGCCCCCCCCCCCCCCCCAGACGATATTTTTGTGTACCTACTAACTACGAAAAATTAATAAATTGTGAAATTTTTGTCAGTTTTTGTTTCTTGTGCCCCCCCCGGAAAAAAATCCTCGATCCGCCCATGCATTAAATATTATACATAGAAACGCCATTATCTGACTTGTGTATAACAGACTTTAAGATATTTCAACGTTTGTTTGTTTAAATTAAAGGGAACTTGAACTTTGCCTAATTCATAACCAGTTTTATCAAGGTTTTAAGTGCTCATTAATTTTACTTTTCCATGTTAAATCGATTGTAATGATCTTTTATTTCGTTATTTTATACACCGCTATTTTATGACTACCAAAAAAAATTTAAGGACAGTTACAGCAGATGCAGAAAATGATAATGGCATGGTCAGAACTTTTTTTTATTTAACTATCACAAAGTTATCGAGGATTGTAGTCGACCAAAACCGAACAAAATTTTATGAAAACTGTACAAATAAAAAAAAAAAATTTTAAACATGGCCTCGGTGTCTGTTACTGGTCACATTTATGTAGTTAAAACTCAAAAAAAGAGAAAATAAAATTATAACCTCAAAAGGAGACGAGACGAGTCAGACATGGATTTATGATAGCTACTGCGGTTTTACTGACTGGAGATGATACGAGAGCATAGTAACAATGAGAGTCTGTACGCGATTGTTGTCTGTAGTACTTATTTGTACAGTTTTCATAAAATTTTGTTAGGTTTTTGTTGACAGCCTCGATAAAGTGATAGGTCAATATAAAGAAATCTGATTGCAGGCTGCACATGATCGATCGTTCTGGAAATCGATGTGGGTGGCCTATGTTCAGTGGACGCTATATGTCTGAAATGATGATGATGATCATAACCTTTTGTTGTGGCGGATATCCTAGGGATCTTCAAGGGTTGTAGAAATGATGGAAGGCCAAGATTGATGAAAACTTGCGTGTAATGATAGAAAATTTGAAATTAGAAAGTACCGAGCTGTGTTCGCGGTAAGTGACGAGTAGCGAGTCTACTGTCAAAAATTTGAATGCATTTTGACACTTTTGACGTTTGATTTGGCGTTTGACGTTTCTTCGTTTAGATACGCGACACCTTTAGGTACTTACGATAAGATATCATATCATTTGAAATTCTTCCGCGTAAATTTTCCTACTTACTGTGTCATTATAATGTGTCATTGCATCCTATTAAATGTTTACGTCATGGAAATCCCTATAATAAATAGATCTATAATCATAAGCGTTTCGCAGAAATGTTATCCGTCATCTTGCATTAACTCACGTGGTTCAACTAAGCCTACAGGATCACGACTGTATCCCCAAGGCGCGGTAGACATTCTCTCAGATCTTGTATGTATTCCAGAGCCTTTGAAGATGTCTAAGGTAGTCAGAGGCATGTCCAAATACATTTTTGATTCATGCCCACATCTTGCAGAAGTTAAAATTCCAACACCGTATATAATTGACGACCTCTGTGGCGCAGTGGTCAGCCCGCTTGGGACGCAGAAGGTTGCGGATTCGATCCTCACCGCGGGATACATTTTTGTATGATCTGCAAATATTTATCTCGATCTCGGTGCTTCTATGTATATCATGTATGTATTTACAAATAAAAAGTATATAAGTAGTATATCAGTTATCTGGTTCCCATAGTACAAGCTTTGCTTAGTTTGGGGCTAGATGATGCTGTGTGAAATGTCCAGCATTATTTATTTATAAAATAATCTTGAACAACAAAAGATCTGAGAAAACCTACCATGCACTGGGGATTCATACGTAATTTTCGAAAAATATACTGTACTATTTTTTATACCTACTTCAATTTACTATTTTCAGAATTTTTATTCTTCCATAAGCATAGGTATCACATAAATCACACTATCTCTCTCTTACATAACAAAATAATTCACCGTCTCGTTCTAAAATGCTCATAATCATATTCATTTATTGATTTTGCTATACATGAAATGACCATTGATTTGCTGATCAAATATTTTCAGTACAAGAGATTTCAACGCGCACATTTATCTACACTCATATTATAACGAGGAAAGATTTGTTTGGTTGGTTGAATAGGCTCCGAAACTACTGGACCGATTTGAAAAATTCTTTCACCATTAGAATCCTACATTATCCCTGATGAACATAGGCTATATTTTATCCCGGGGAAGTGAAGTTTTCCCGAGGGACCATGGGTAACATGACAGCTAGTTCAAAAATATAGCGATACACACACACACACACACACACACACAGGACGACTGTATCCCCAACGCACGGTAGACATTCTCTCATGTCTTTTTATATGACAGATCCTTTGAAGATGTCTAAGAGGCATGTACAAATACATATTTGATACATGCCCACATCTTGCAGAAGTTAGTATTCCATACCTGTCAGGAAAATATAGCGATATTTACGTATTTATGTACTAAGTAGATGATTTTAGTATACATATTACTTTTTTACTAGATAATTTTATTACATAGTATAAAGATTATGATTTATACCTTATTTATATACATAGATTGATACGTTGTCAGGAGGGCTATGCCTACACTCGGCTAGTGCCGGGACATTGTTTGTGATGCAGGCATGTAGCACCTAAACCATACCCTCAGCTTAATCATGTCCACAGGAAAGACGACGTCAATACGTGTGGATGTTTTCCTCAATCAATTAAAAACAATCTCAATCTAGTTCATAAAGACACCTTATCTTCTTAATTAGAACGTGAGAATCCCATCACAATTGGCTTAGCATTTTCCCATTATTTTTATAACACACATAACTGTTTAATTGTGAGAATTTTATAATCATAGAACTTGGATCTGTATGATGTAACTTTGTGCTTGATCGATTGAAGTTGGTACCTAATGCCTGTCCTCAATGGATATCAGTCAGGTCCTATACTGGTTTAGAACAGAACACGGCGGCTTGTATTCTTCAAAACTCCAACGGAAATCTTTTGTCAAATGAGAAATCTTCTTGAATACTCCCCCATTCCATTTGCCAGATCTCCTGTTACGTATCCGAGTAAAGTGCCACCGAAATTACATAATTAAACTTATTATAGTAAAACACAAGAAAAAGACGACTTTTAATCCAAAGGTCGAGGGATCGAATCCCGGCCGTGCATCAATGGATTTTGCGTTTTGTAAAATTTATATGCGCCTTAAAACGAGCTATGAACGGTGAAGGAAAACATCGTGAGGAAACCAGTTAGTAGTCTTATAGGTGGCGATGGGCTTGCAACCTGTCACGTATGGAATACTAACTTCTGCAAGATGTGGGCATGTACCTTATATGTATTTGTATATGCCTCTGACTACCCCCTTAGACATCTTCAAAGAATCTGGAATATAAAAGATCTGAGAGAATGTCTACCGCGCCTTACATTCGTGATCTTGTTTTTTTTACAAGAAAAAGAAAATAAAATGGCAGAGCTTCTTCCTAAAATGGCGAAAAAAAACCATAAACTCTCAAATTATTAATGGATTTATGACGTTGACTGTTTTAAAAAAAAAACATAAAACTCAAATATACTTTAAAAAAGATCAAAAATGTATTCATCAAAATTGTATGATTTTGTACGATCAATGATGAGAGCTACACACATAGGTACCTGCGTAACATACAGACTGCAAAAATCATAACCTTTCCTTTAGCTTGCTGCAGTTGGGTAAAATAACTTTCCCTATTCAAAAAGTAAGTGAAACAATGAATGGTTGTTTTTCAATTAGTCTACATAAGGCGTTCCTAGAACCATTAAAACTGTACCAACTCTATTAATTGGAGTTCCCTAAATAATAGCAAAACCCTTAATAATAACGCTGGACATTTCACACAGCATCATCTAGCCCCAAACTAGCAAAGCTTGTACTATGGGAACCAGATAACTGATATACTACTATATATACTTTTTGTTTGTAAATACATACATATTATACACTAGCTGTCTGCCGCGGTGTTACCCGCGATCCCTTTGGAAAACTTCGCTTCCCCGGGATAAAATGTAGCCTACGTTCATCAGGGATAATGTAGGATTCTATGGGTGAAAGAATTTTTCAAATCGGCCCAGTAGTTTCGGGTCTATTCATTTCAAACAAACAAACAAATCTTTCCTCTTTATAATATAAGTATAGATAGAAACACCCAGACCCGAGATAAATATTTGCAGATCATACAAACATTTATCCCGCGGCGGGGATCGAACCTGCAACCTTCTGCGTCTCAAGCAGGCTTTCACCCACTGCGCCACAGAGGTCGTCAAACCTTACCAATATCACTTAATTTGTAGGTACTTTTATTCCTGCGCGCGGCTTCACTCGCGTGGTACCTACACTTTGAATAGCCTATATGCTATTCCAGGTCACTATCTACGCCTATTCCAAGTTTCATCCAAATCGGTTCACTGGTTTAGGTGTGATTGAAACACAAACATACAAACATCTAGGTAAACAAACTCACAAACTTTCAGCTTTATTATATTAGTGGAATTTTATACCTACTTTGCTCCTGGAACCCATCGACGCGTACACGACTCGTGCTTGGCCATTCTCAAAACCATTATTATTCATCCACCGTAGAGCACAATAGCAATAAAAATGAACACCAATATTACAATTATTTCGTAACTACCTCAATGTCATAAGACCATAGATTATAAACTACCTACTTAATTAATGATAGATATAAATTAATTTGTGTATACATTTTACAAGGATGCACATTAATTACATAATTACATTTAAAAAGAAAAAAGCGTTAATAATGATGTAAACACTAGAAATAAGGATAAACTCGCTGTTCCCACTACTAGATTAGATAAAATTATGAAATCATTTAAAGGGCAATGTGTAAGCTTCTATAACAAAGTCCCAAGCGAATTGCAAACTTTATCAATCACTAAAAATACAATTAAACGTCATCTCTGTAAAAAAGCCTATTATAAGATATCTGATTATTTGGATGACAAAAAAGCTTGGGACTTGCTCCAACTCAATGGATCCATGGATCACCTAAATGAATGCTAGCCCCCAAACCGTGTTTGTTGCCCTGATTCTTCACGGTATTGGTCGCGCAAGAACAGGAGTAACTAAAATTAGTTCTAAGACCTAAGTGATCCCAGCGGTCCTACTGAATAAATGCTTTTTGACTTTGACTTTGAATTAATTATAATTATGTACCTAAGTAGGTATGTATGTAATATTGTGAATATGGTATACAGACCTAAGAATAACCATGTCTAATTTTTAATTTACACCTGTTAAACATTGTACCTACCTGTCTGGAGGGAGTGGGGGGAGGCCTTTGCCCAGCAGTGGGACACTAACGGATGAAAATAATAATATATAACTATATTCTGAATTTATTAATAAGGCCGTGTGTGTTAATCCAAGGTATAGTGAAATATTATTTTAACATGCCTCTGACTACCTCCATTCAATCCCAAACAATCCGAATCACGGAAGTGCTGAAACATTCACGGTCAACCATCCAATTTGTAACCATAAAACGTCGCTTAACTTTGACGATCTATCAAGAACGAAGCAGACCATAGCATCACCTTATCACGGAAGTAGGTATATAGGTATATACATCTAGTATTTATACATAGAGATCTATAATGTATGTTTGTTTTTACGCAGTAGGTATTGTTATATTATCCATGTGTAGCATATAAATGTATAATTAAGAATAAACTAAGTACATAAAAGGTTTGCTAAGATGAAAACATCAAATCAGATTTCTTTAAAACAAATAACATAAGATTATTCCGTACGTGACAGTTTGCAAGCCCATTGCCACCTTTTACCTCAAAATAAAAAAAAATTAAAAAAAATTTCTTACAGTAAAAATCAAAACTTTATCAAAACAACTTATTATGAAACAAACCCACTAAAACATAATTTTAATTTTAAGTTATTTTATAATTTTAATTTTTAGTTACTCTTTGTTTACAGAAAACGACAATGGCGCCACCTATAAGCGTAGCGGAGTACTACGCCAACAAATCGATTTTCATCACTGGCGCCACAGGGTTCATGGGCAAAGTCCTGGTGGAGAAACTCCTGAGGACATGCCCTGATATCAAGAATATCTACGTTCTGATGAGGTCGAAGAAAGGGCATAACAGCAAGGAGCGTTTGGACGAATACTTCAATGTCAAGGTTAGTTCCGCCATCTATTGGCGAGTAGCAAAACTATATTTGATAACGCCATCTATTAATAATTAAACTTTTTAAACTTTCGTGATTTGGTGACATAATTACGAACGTCATTTGAAACGTCGGAACAAACAAATAATAAAAATAGGTACGTGATAAATACCCCCGGTTTTAAAATAATAATTATCTATTAATAAGTTGAAAAATTAATTAAGTACAGCTAAAAACTATTTATAAATACTTATCTTTCGACTTCAAAAAATTATAAAATTAAATGTTCCTTTGAATTTACTTATTGATTGTTTTGAATTAAATAAAAATCAAAATAATTTAAATGTCAGTACGAATAATGCAGAAGGAAAATGCTTTCTATAGCCAAATATTTACTTGCTTTAAAATGCTTACTATAGTTTAATTATTGAAAAGAAAGGTCAAATTGAAAATCATGTAGAAACATGCTAACAACAGACGCCATAATCATACTAAACTACCCACCACTAACGCCACTAACGCCATCCTGTGTTTTTTTTACGAAATTAAAAGGAGGTTTACTAGTCCGGGGTTCGTGGTAAATTATTTATTGTAATAACTAATGTATTAAGTTTTTTTATGAAATTTGAATTGAATTAAATTGAATTGAATTAAATGTAATTTATCAACTTATGCAGGTTTTCGATAAGCTTCAAAAGGAACACCCTCATCAGCTGAAGAAACTTCGTGTGGTGCCCGGCGATATCCTTGTTGATGATTTGGGAATATCCTCAGAGGACAGAGAGGAACTGCAAAGGGAATGTCATATTATATTCCATTGTGCGGCTTGTGTAAGGTATGGTCTCTTGTTTTCACACACTTGATAAGGGAGGGAGTTTCAACTAAATCTGCCTATTTTCTAAGGAGTTCCGTTGAACAGCTCCTAACTCCTTTATCACATCAGCTAACTGTCACCATAATGTGCATTGACACCGAAGACTCGTAACTTCATAAGTGTACCAAAATTCAGCTCAATCGGACACCGGGAAGTGGGTCAAATTCAGCTTGCAAGATTTGACCCGGGCAAACATACAAACATTGCAGGTCTCTAGGTAATGCTGTGACGAAAAAGAAACAACTTCACTTCTGTCGGCACTCCTTTAATGCCACTGTATTTTAATCATACAATCTTGATCCCCCCTACAGATTCGACATGCCACTCCGCGACGCAGTGCAAATGAACACAGCTGGTACACTCAAAGTCCTCCAACTAGCGGAGGGTATGAAACACCTGGAAGTGTTCACTCACGTGAGCACCGCGTACTGCCGCTGCGAACTGGCCGTGCTGGAGGAGCAGCTGTACCCGGCGAGGCATCGTCCGCAGCATGTGCTGCATTGTACGGAGTGGATGGATGATGAACTGCTGGAGCATTTGCAGCCTAAGTGAGTGACATCTGTTGTTAATAGATGGTGCTAGTGATCAGCAGTGAGTAGTGACATCTATTGGTGGATAGTTGGTACTAGATGTGAAGCATTTGCAGCGAATAACGTCATCTGCTGGTTGTGAGATGGTATTAGCTAATAGTGGGAGTGGGTCGTCGATCTACTTACAGTAGCGACTGTAGTAGGTACCTACGTACCAGAGGCAGGTCTTAGGTATACAACCTATATGGGCCTAAGACCTGCCTCTGACTACCCCGTTAGACATCTTCAAAGGATTTTAATTTCCCAATAGATCTGAGAGTCTACCGTGCGAAACAGTCGTGATCTTGTTGTTAATACGGTTTTCTTTATTTTTCTTTCAGGATAATTGAACCCCAACCCAACACATACGCGTACACTAAAAACTTGACAGAAGACCTCGTCTCTCAGTACAAAGGAAAGTTTCCTATAGCGATTGGACGGCCATCTATTGGTGAGTAGACGAACTTTGTTTAATTCAAATTCAAATTCGTAGTGTTTATTTGCATTCATTTTGTGTTTGTACATAATTGTAATTGTGGTTATAACATGAGTCCTGGAAGGATATCGCAAAAAATAAGATAAAACTGGGTTGTTATACCCAGAGAAAAAAGTCTTAAATTAAAACTATGAGATCTTTAACGGTAGGTAAAATCTTACCTATTGTTTTCAATAGATGGCGTGTGTTGTATATCTGATTTTAATGTTAATTTATGTTACAGTGACAGCGGCCTTGAAAGAACCAATGCCTGGATGGGTCGATAACCTCAATGGGCCCACTGGTCTTTTAGTTGGCGCAGGAAAAGGTACTACACTCCTATACACTTTAAAATACTGAAAAAACTTCATTTTATTGAGGAACTAAGCTACTAGCTATGGTAGCGATTCTGTTGATACCAAAACTGACCTAATTAAAAATAACTAAGTTTAGTTAACCAAACTATTCCGAAGCGCGCAACTAAAGCTAAAATTAGGCTGACAGCTCTTAAAACTTCGTAAATAATAATAAGATGTATCAATATTTATAAAATACCTACACTAGAATCATTTGAGCCGCATCGTTTAAAACAAAAGGCCGATCGTTATAATAATCAAGAGATCTTCAATTCCCTAAATACAGATGTCTACCGTGCAAAGAATACAGCTATGATCCTGTTTCTTTCCAGGTGTAATCCGTACGATGCACTGCAATGAAGACTACCTTGCTGACGTGATTCCAGTGGACATGGCCGTCAATGGATGCATCCTGCTAGCTTACACAACTGCTTTGGATAAGTAAGTCTATAGTTATCGAAATCTACTCAATAAAGTTTTTTTTTTTTTGTTATTTTTATACCGGCTTACCATAGAACGTGACATAAAGTTATTCCACCGAATAAATCAAGAATAACCATACATTTTGACAGTTTACACTCCGGAATAACTTTATGTCACGTTCTATGGTAAGCCGGATAGTGTTAATCCACACTTAATCAAAATCTAGTCAATAACGTACATATTAATAAAATTGAAGTCTGTATGTGATTTCAAAATAACTGTGTTTTCTCAAGTGCATATTATAGTTAATTTTTTTCTTTGTTTAATTTGTGGCTAGGTGATGCTGTGTGAAATGTCCAGCATTATTTATTTATTTACACGATGCTAATAAGCTTTTTGAAATTTTTGGTCTTCTGTCTGTTTTTTTGTTTGTCTGGACAAATCTCTGGAATAGATGAACCGATTTAAATGGGACTTTCACTGGAAAATAGAGCCGGTTGTAGGGCAATATCCCAAAAGTCGCGGGCACAGCTAGTTTTGAATATTACTACCACGTTGTATATGATGGTTAGGTGATGAGCCTAAACCATCTCAAACAATGTGAAATGAAACTTTAGAAAATCATGTTTTTTAATTTCTTTTAAGGCCTGAAGAGATCAGAATCTGCAATATAACACAATCAGACAACAATCCGATCACTTGGGGACAAGCTTTGGATATGGGTGAGTCTTCATTCAACTATATGCATTACTTTTGTTCGACTAGCTCCCCACTGGAGTTTGACTTAGTTTTAAGATGAAATTAATGAAAATGAAAAATAATTTATTTCCTTAGCAAAAAGCACAAAACATATACAATACATACGGAACTTAAAAATGTAAAATATAATGTTTTAATTATGCTTAGCTAAGTGTTGGTAGCACAGCTTGCCTGTGGTACCCACACTAGACAGTCTGTATCGTGGGAACCCATACGATTTCCAGAAGATTTAAAGAAGATGGATTACCTAATAGCTCCCCAAACTGTGTTGGCCTGGTTCCTGGTCACGAAGAAACAGGAGTAGAATCACCCAGTTTCAAGTCTATTTTAAGTGATCCCAGCGGTCCTACTGAATAAATGCTTTTTGACTTCAAAAGTAATCTGTTTCCAGGTCGTATCCACGTCCAGGAGTTCCCATTCTCCGTCTGCCTGTGGTACCCTGGCGGCTCTCCAAAGAGCTCCTGGCTGCAGCATCAGATCGCGCTGTTCTTCACGCATCTCCTGCCGGCGTATTTTGTGGACCTCTTGCTGTTTTTGATGGGAAAGAAGACTTTGTAAGTACCTACAATATAGTACCTACTAGTTCGTATGAGTCAGTGGTCAACTCTGGTGACGGAGTTTTAAGGCCGCCCTAAGGCCTCCGTCATGGCTTAACGACTTAATAGCCAGGACTGAGAATTTGACATTTTCAAATTATTTTTCTCGTGATGAAACTTTTGTGTACTACCGTCCTATTTCTGCTTCTTTAGTTTATTTTCCACCCAGAGGTTGCCTGGAAGAAATCGTTTTAGCGATAATCCCACCCATTTTACTAAGAACTTGTTATTGGTTTAAATGTTTTTTTATTGATTTCTTGGTGTACAATAGTTATTTTTATATATTTATTTATTTATTTCATACATAAATAATTTACAACGGACCCCGCACTAGGCCAAGCCTGTATCGCGGGACCGATACATAATACATAATAGTGTTCATTCATTCATTCACATGCCCTCTGATGCACGAAAGCGCTCAGTTTATAATACCACTGTGGTCACCCATCCACTTACAGACCGTTTGCCGTTCCCTAAGCAAACACGACCACGAGCGCTTCAGAAATTCCTTTTATAAGTAGAATCATCATCATCATCAGCCTATATTCATCAGCCTAGTCATCGGCCTATATAAAGCAGTCCACTGCTGGACATAGGCCTCCCCTAATGAGTGCTATTGCGCCCTGTCCTCAGCTCGACGCATCCAGCTTCTGCCAGCAATCTAATAATAAGTAGACTAATTGAAAATGATTACTTTGATTAGTGAAATTGTTGTATACCTACCTTCGTACACTTACCTACATACAAGATACTGTACCTACCTACTCTGTACCTACTGTGTACACACCGAACGAATCTATTATCTACCTATATTGTATAAACAGATCGACGATTACTTACTACTCTGTATAGGTAGATAGATAGATAGAAAATACTTTATTGCACACCACATAATAAAAATAAACATAAATGGAAAACTAAACAAAAAAAAACACAATGACATACAATTGGCGGTCTTATCGCTTAATCTCTCTCTTAATCTCTACCAGACAACCTGTGGATGGATAAATGGACAAATTGAAATATATAAGATATATATTTCAATTTGTCTACGTTATTGGTTGATGTAATTTTAGGGTAAATCCAGAAAAATGTATGGAATAAAAAAAAAACAGGGTCACGACTGTATCCCCAAGGCGCGGTAGACATTCTCTCAGATCTTTATATTCCAGATCCTTTGAAGATGTCTAAGGGGGTAGTCAGAGGCATGTACAAATACATATTTGATACATGCCCACATCTTGCAGAAGTTAGTATTCCATACGTGACAGGTTGCAAGCCCATCGCCGCCTGTAAGAATACTAACTGGTTTCCTCACGATGTTTTCCTTCACCGTTCAGAGCTCGTGTTAAAGCGCATATAAATTTTACGAAACGCAAAATCCATTGATGCACGGCCGGGATTCGATCCCACGACCTTCGGATTGAAAGTCGAGGTACAACCCCATTCGGCCAACACGGCTCTAAAATGTATGGAATTATAGGTAAATAATGACCTTGTGCCAATTACGCAAATATTACTGTAATTAAAAATTTACTTATTTACAGGTTTATTTATAATTACATAAATAAATTATTTGTTTACGTCAATTTTATGCTATCAGCAGTTTATGTGAACCATTGTGTGAGACAAAGAAACGTTATTATGAATATTACGATAAAAAAGTCATAATGTTTAAACTTTTTTTGAATAGCAGGTTGCGGTTAATGTATGCAAATTGTTTTATTCATAGTTTAGGTGTTACCCTACCTATGCATTGCAAAGACTCAAAGGTTGACTTTCTTGCGGTCAGGTTTTTCTATTTTTAGGGTTCCGTACCTTAAAAGGAAAAAACGGAACCCTTACAGGATCACTTTGTAGTCCGTCTGTCCGTCTGTCAAAACCCATTGTCTCAGGAACGCGTGGAGTTATCGAGTTGAAATTAAAACCGTATAGTCTACGGTCCCTCGAAGCTGTTTAAAAATCAAACTTCTACTATTTGTTTATTATTTTATTAAAACGTATATTTCAACACTCAAGGAAATCAAAATTCGTAGGGTACCTACCTACTTTCCGTCGACCTAGAACTATGAAATTTGGCAAGTAGTAGCGTCTTAGACTACAAGTACATTGAAAAATCTGAAAACTGTATAATTTTACGATAAATCACAAAAAAAACAGAGCCAGAGAAATTTTAATGGGAGCTAACCGTGTCATATGAGGTATCGTATGAAAGGACTTCGTTGGTACAAACTTAAACAGATTTTTATTATTTTTAGGGTTTTTAGGATGGTATAGTTTTCGATCTAAGACGAAAAATGAAAAAAAATGTTTTGCCTTCTCAAGTAGATCAAAGTTATAAGGTACTTATCGTGATCTAACAGTTTGCACTGCTATACGTACCTACTTAGGCCTTTGTACGGAACCCTTAATACTTGTTGATACTAATGCTCAAATTAATGTAACTAACAACAAGTTGAAACTTCGTTCAGAGCAATTGGTGTAACGTCAATGGATGAAACAATTATGGTTCTCATTTTGGTGTAAATGTTGTTTTAATTTTTGGTTCAATTATTGTAAGAGATTGCTCTTACAATAATTGAGCCAAATAACTTCTAATCTACAAAAAATTGCTGAACATACATGGGGGTGATTCGGGTAACCCTTGGGGTGCTGCATCACTGGGCTTCCGCTTGACAGTCGTTCCTGGGACACCCTGTATACACTTACTAACAACGACTTATAAACTTACATACTAATAAATATATAATTATAAATATAATATACCCTAACTTTGAGAATAAATTCTTTAAACCTAATGATTAATTAATTTCAGCATGATCAAGATGCAGAAAAGAATTAACTACGGTCTTGAAGTCCTACAATACTACACCACCAACGAATGGCACTTCAAGAATGACAACTTCGTTGCGCTGCAGACTGCCGTCTCGAAGGAAGACAACGAAACGTTCTATACAGACGTATTTGTAAGTGAATTAACTACCCCCATAACTTCAAAATTATTTATGACTAGCGCGTTGCGGTGTTACCCGCGGTCCCTCAGGAAAACTTCACTTTTCCGGGATAATATAGCCTATATTCATCAGGGATAATGTGGGATTCTAACGGTGAAAGAATTTTTCAAATCGGTCCAGTGATTTCAGAGCCTATTCAATTTAAACAAACATACATACAAACAAACAAATCTTTCCTCTTTATAATATTAGTGTAGATATTAGTAATTAGCGGCCTTCACACGCTCAATCGCGAGTGATACCTACAGCCAATCGCGCGCGAAAGAACGCGTAGCTTCAATCTTCAAGAAAATAATCGCGCGCGATTGCGCGTACAGGCTTTCCCGCACGCTCAATCCGCGCGATAGATTGTGCGTGTGAAGGCCGCTAAGAGTAGTAATGTAAGGCGATAGATCAGCCCTCACCCTTTCTTTCATACTAGAATAGGTAGGTGCTATACTTTTGTTGTACTTAGCATTTTTATTGATGAGATAAAAAAAAATACAAAAAACCCTAATAATATTTTATTTTTCTCGAAAATTAGAAAAAAAATTTATAAACATAGCCGTTTAGATTGTCTCCTTATGATGTTTAAATATATATAGGGATAGTTAGTATATACAGGGTGTATTACATACAGGTGAGTATTTATTATCTAGGTACTAACTTAACAAATTTTTCAGCAAATCCAATGGAGTGAGTACATCCGTAACTACATAAAGGGAGCCCGGGAATACTGCTGCAAAGAAGACCCATCCACACTGCCCCAAGCTAGGAAACTGCAGAAACAGTGAGTCACCCTTTACCCACCTAAATCTATTTAATGTTTCCGAGTCATCATCACACCGTAACCAGAGCACAGATTTCGATGAAACTTTAAATAAATGTAGATTGTTGATTGGAATAGCATAGATTATGTAAAATGCTGATACATTCAGCAAAAAATGTGGTCTACCACAGAGGTCAGTAACCTACGGTTGAGGTTCATTTGAACGTCATGAAACAACATGGTTGATTTTCCCTTGTAAATACTATTGCAAATAATAAAGGCTCATTCATGCGTGCAACTATTTTTCTCAAATACTCACAGCTGTACGCGTCCGCTCATAATTACGTTTTAGTTAACTACCTACATTATTGTGTTCGATGTCTTTGTAACTAATCAAACTCAAACTTTGTACCTACATAATAATTTTGTTACTGTAAACGAGAACGTAGTGTTTAGACAAACCTAATATAGGCTTAGAAACACTACTAACTAAAAATTGTTAACTTTTGAAAAATAAATATTTCTATCTATCTATCATATATACTACTATATTATATATGAGACTTTATTTCAGAAATACTTAAATAACAATGCTTTTTCTAGAATCTAAGTTAAGTTTTAGTAGTACTAAATAAGATCTCTTATTTCTGTGTGCCTATTGGCAAAGGCCTCCTCTAACTCCTTCCAGTGTTCTCTGTCTAATGCAGCTCTTCTCCAATAGGGTCCGGCTGTCAGCCTTTTTTTCATCTTTCCGTCTTTTAGCCGGTCTTCCCTTCTTTCTCTTCCCATAGCAATACTATTATGATGACAGTAATCATTGCCATCATAAGCTGATTGCCACAGTCATTTTTCTATAGAAAAAATACTGATGACGTCAGAAAATGCGGCTCGCTTCTGACGTCTAAGCATTTCCTTTATTGATTTGACAGGTACGTCATGAATCAAGTACCTAAAAGTAAACCTTGGCGATAGTTATCATTCATCATTTGCCTGCCCTTATCCCGCTTGCGGGGTCGGCACAACATGTTCTCCTCTTCCACTCTCCCCTATCACTCGCCATCTCTACATCAACTCCTTTCTTTTCCATATCTTCTTTCACACAATCCATCCATCTTTTCTTAGGTCTACCTCTACTCACATATCCATTCACATTCATTTCCATCACCCTTTTAGTTACTTTCATCCCTCCGCATTACATGCCTTAGCGATAGTTAGTTCTTAGTAAATAATCGAAAACCGACTAAGCTAAGTCAAAAAAAAATTCGCGTTTTTTTTCGCTTAATATGTTAAGAATCATGGTCTGATTGCAACCCCTCAGTTTTCGGTAGTTGTCTTTTTACACCCTGTATTCTGAGTAGCGATTTTTTTATGTATTTTTTTATGTTTAAGAACTAATTATCAATTTGTTTTTCAGATTATACTACTTGGACAAGGTCGCTACAGTCATGCTGTGTGCTTTGGTAGCCTACTTCGTGTATTATTACGCTAGGATAATATTTACCATTGTCCTTTGAGAAATGTCGTAATTTTTGACAGTAGCAAATATTTCCTTTAAAAACAAAATGGCGTCAAATATTTTGTCTCTAAACAATTACGTCAAATTGAAAAATATTTCACTTGGAAAACAAGATGGCGAATCATGGAATCAATTTGTCAATATATTTATCTTTCTTCAATTATTGCATTGAACATGTTTTGTAAAAACTTCTTAAAGTACCTTACGAAATGTGTGTTTTTAAATATAATAGGTACTTATATTTAAAAAAAGTGAGGCAAAGATATAAAAAATATAGAGCAAACATAATTGATACATTTAAATAGATAAAACAATTTAAAATAATGTCGCAAACATTTATACTTATAAAAAAATACTTAAAATAATATCATAATTGAATAAAGTTTTTTTGAGAAAGCTTTTATAAGTTTTGTGATAAGTTTGTTACCACTAAGTTAATGAAATATTTTTTTACTAACGCCATCTATTTTTGTGTTCTAGCAACTTTTTAATATCAAGTTCTCTTACAATTCTTCAAGCTTAATATAAATAATTATTTTTAAGTAGCATGCATCTTTATTATTAGTTACTCAAAATAAACAATATTTACTTATCCTACTAAATAACTTTTGTTTTTCATGTAGTAAAAAAAAAATCCATCTTTTTTCTTATTATCCATACAAAAATGTTTTCTCGTATTATTTTCTTGTTACGCCAAAGATTTTAGTTTTAACACGTTTTTGTTTTCCTTTTATAAAAAACAATAAACTTAAATAAATGTTTTTTTTATATAATTTTCCGAACGCTATTTAATTTTTTGTATTTTTTGTGATCTAAAAATTTTCAACTAATATTAAAATTTAAGTTATTTAAATAAGTTTGATGTACAGATCTGATGGAAAAATATAACTGTATTGTATCTTAGATTATTTAAAAATAGACTAAAATTCAATAAACGCTTATTTAAGATATATTTGAGTTGTTTTTTGTGAAAATACTGAAAATCTTTTTTTATAATCCATTAGCTGTCCGTCGCGTTGCTACCCGCATTCCCTCAGGAAAACTTCACTTTCCCGGGATAAATATAGCCAATGTTCATCAGTGATAATGCAGGATTCTATTGGTGAAAGAATTTTTCAAATCGGTCCAGTAGTTTCAGAGCCTATTCAATTCAAACAAACAAACAAATCTTTCCTCTTTATAATATTAGTGTAGATGTAGAAGATGAGAAGTGGAAGGTTGTGTGTATGGGCATGTCATGAGGAGGGTTATGAGTCATATAACACGAGGAGTGATGAGTATGAATGAGGATGGTTAAACCGGTAGACCTAAAAAAATATGGACTGTGTGAATTCGAATATGTTTGGGAAAGGAGTGAGTTCTGATACGAGTGATAGAGGGAAATGGAAGAGAGAAACATGTTGTGCCGACCCCACTTAGTGGGATAAGAGTAGGAAAAAGAGATGTAGAAGATTAAGCATTATTTCTGGGATATTAACTTACGTTATTCGGATTGAACGTACTCAAAATTTATTCAGTAGGACCGCTGGGATCACTTAGAATAATAAATAAATAAGTAATGCTGGATTTTTTTCAAACAGCATCATCTAGCCCCAAAGTAAGCAGAGCTAGTGTTATGGGTACTAAGATGACTGCATATACTACTTCTTTACTTTTTGTTTGTATATACATATTATACATAGAAACACCCAGACCCGAGACAAATATTTGTAGATCATACAAACATTGGTCCCGCCGCGGGGATCGAACCCGCAACCTTTTGCGTCGCAGGCGGGCCTTCGCTCACTGCGCTACAGCTGTCGTCAATAGTCTTAGAACTAATTTTACTCCTGTTCTTTCGCGACCAATACCGTGAAGAGTCAGGGCAACAAACACGGTTTGGGGCCTAGCATTCTTTTAGGTGATCCATCTTAGAACTAAAAAGTCAAGCTCCAGTGGGGAGCCAAATTTTCGTAACTATCCATTATATTATTTAATCAGTTACACTTCAATCAATCCAATGTAACATCACTCATAACTGAACGTGTTAAACTGGTTATGATTGAGTAAACAAGTACCTATTATGAGAACCTATTTATGATGAAGTTATTTTTAACTTGAAAAAAAAAATCACTCAGTGTCGACAGAAATGAAAACATGAACAATCGATTTAGCCCCCTATATTACAAATACGGAAGCGCTCGTGGTCGTGCTTAGTCGTTCTTGATAGATCGTCGAAGTTAAGCAACGTTCGAAACGGTCTGTGAGTGGATGGGTGACCGCCAGTGGCATTTTCATCTGAGCGCTTCCGTGCTTCGGAGGGCACGTTAAATTGTCGGTCCCGGCTATTTAAGTCGTTAACCCATGACGGAGGCCTTAAGGCGGCCTAAAAACTCCGTCACCAGAGTTGGCCACTGACTCATACGAACTTACTTATTACAAATCGCAATAGAATAGAAATGGAATCGACAGATAACGCTGAGACTCCAGCTGCGTCTTACGGCATTTAATTGACAAAAGTGCATACATTTTATAAAAGTTATGGCGATTGGCGGCATGTGAGTTCCTGGCTGGTAAATCGTCAGTTTGACATTATGCCAAGAACTCACGTGCCGCGACACTTGACATAAAATGTATGCAGTTTTTGCAATTAATGCCATTAGGCGCAGGTATAGTCTCAGCGATAACTATCGATTCGGTTTCTATTCCATTTCTTTTGTAACATTGCTAGGGGAGCAGTTTCATTTATTTTGACGACCTCTGTAGCGCAGTGGGCGAAGGCCCGCCTGCGAAGCAAAAGGTTGCGGGTTCGATCCCCGCGGCGGGACCAATGTTTGCATGATCTACAAATATTTGTCTCGGGTCTGGGTGTTTCTATGTATAATATGTATGTATTTACAAAAAAAAAAAAAAGTATATAAGTAGTATATTAGTCATCTTAGTACCCATAACACAAGCTCTGCTTACTTTGGGGCTAGATGATGCTGTGTGAAAAGTCCAGCATTATTTATTTATTTATTTATTTATTATTTTATTTATTTCCTTTAGGAAGACCATCGTCACAAAAAAATACAATAGAAACTATTTATTAGGTTACTACGACGCCATTTAAAGGTCTCCACTTCTAGTGACATACTTGATAACAAAAAGACAATGTAGGGATCAAAAGACTCTATCGGACCATTTAAGTACTAGAAATTCAGAAATTGACAGATGACTTTTCTCATAGATTTTGTACTAAAAATCGATGAATGAACTTGATTATTTTTTTGGCGCTTTTTTAGTACACAAACCTCAAATGGTCGCCTAGAGTTTTTTAATCCCTAGGTACATGTAATAGTATCGTTTGGCACCAAAAATAATAGTAAGTAGGCTTGTGCTTGCTCGGTCAGTACAGAGAGCGCTCCGTACTAGTACGATCGTTGTGAAGAAATAGATCGGACTTCTAGTACTATTAGTACATCTAGTACAGAAGATCTTCAGTACAATAATGAGTCGCTCGGTCGGTCGGTCGGTCCTGAACTACGTACTAGCTTTGTGTTTTGTAGGACATGAACGATGTTCGTACTAAACTAAAGATCGAATAAAACGCCCGCCACCGTGTTATGTCTGTCTCTTTTATTTATTACCGCTTACTCGCCTAATGAGTCTATCTCTGTCTGCGCTTGACAAACCAATCAGACACTGACATGTGAATACATTTCCATTAGCTAACAGTTCTTTTTCCGAACGATCGAATGAACTAGAGTCCTAATAGGATCGTGTAGTTCTTTTCATTCCGTCCTAGTACAAGGGTAGATACGCATGCCGATTTGAACCCTATTACAGTGCAGGAAGGCGCAGTTATGATAATTTCCTTAACGAAACGATCGAATGAACTAGTGTACTAATAGTCCTATTAGGACCGAGTTATGTGAACTAGTTCAACTAGTACACTTGTGGGAATGAATTCCTATTAGTACTTAGTTCAGGAACTACACAAGCCTAATAGTAAGTAGTATATCAGTTATCTGGTTCCCATAGTACAAGCTTTGCTTAGTTTGGGGCTAGATGATGCTGTGTGAAATGTCCAGCATTATTTATTCGTCTTCGTTTTGATAACGCAATTAGGTATTTGTAAACTAGATTAAGCTATCAGTCCCAGTTTAAGCCATGATGACCTCTGTACAGGAAGAACTCATTAAACAAATACAAATATTATTGTAGTCTAATGATGATAAGAGGTCATTGTGACACTTTCTATAGCTTGTTAAAAGTATAATGAGCTACTGCGCGCGGCTTCGCCCGCGTGGTACCAATATTTTGAATTGAAACACAAACATACAAACATCTAACACAGTGGGATAGTGGGATTTATTTCGATCTATGTAACGTGAAAAAATTACAAACAAAAAATAACAATAAAAGCAATCATTTTCGGTTTGTTTATCTGTCCGGCTGTCTGTTTGTCCAGACTAATTTCTTGAACGGCTGAATCGATTTTAATGAGACTTACACTAGATAATGAAGCGCTCGTGGTCGTGCTTGCTTAGTCGTTCTTGATAGTTCGTCGAAGTTAAGCAACGTTCGAAACGGTCTGTAAGTGGATGGGTGACCGCCAGTGGCATTTTCATCTGAGCGCTTCCGTGCTTCGGAGGGCACGTTATGTCGGTCCCGGCTATTTAAGTCGTTAAGCCATGACGGAGGCCTTAAGACGGCCTAAAAACTCCGTCACCAGAGTTGGCCACTGACTCATACGAACTTACTTACTTTTACTAGATGATAGAGATTGTCGGACAGCCTAGCTACTTTTTATCTCGGAATTCCGGAATCGGGATTATCCACAAATCCACGCGTACGAAGTCGCGGGCACATCTAGTTTAATATTAGAAGGCTATAAGTATTTTGAAAAAAAAAATTTTGCAAAATTTGCAAAATTTGTTTGCTCATTCAATTCACGTCTAGCTTAGGTACAGTCGGCAACAAAATACAATAGCCACAACGAATCTTTAGCTTTCTGAAGTTAGGTAAACGATTGCGCAGATTTGCGCTGTAGTAGGCACATGCGTGTGTAGAGTAAGCGAGATAGAAAGATGCAACAAACATACCTAAGTCGAGTCACATACAACGCTTATTTCGTCTTATATAGGGTCTTTCATTTTTTAAGTAACTTAATTCAGGAATTAAAAAGTAAGTTCGTATGAGTCAGTGGCCAACTCTGGTGACGGAGTTTTTAGGCCGTCTTAAGGCCTCCGTCATGGCTTAACGACTTAAATAGCCGGGACCGACAAATTAACGTGCCCTCCGAAGCACGGAAGCGCTCAGATGAAAATGCCACTGGCCACCCATCCACTTACAGACCGTTTCGAACGATGCTTAACTTCGACGATCTATCAAGAACGACTAAGCAAGCACGACCACGAGCGCTTCAAAGAGCGCGAGAAAATCGATAAAGACTACCCTTTCAATTGATTGTTGCTTCTTGTATAACTTAGTCCATTCGAGCGTGCGACGTGATGTTGCTACGCTGTGATTGGTCAAGCGTCTGTTCTCCTTGAAAATATTATGCAACATGTCCTAAAAAATCAATATGATAAATGAAGTGAAAACTTAAATCGGCTTAGGAATTAAATCGATACGGTCAAACGTCTATTTGCACCCAAAAATGAGGCCCTGTCAGTTTGTGTAGTTTAAAATGAAAGACCCTGTATGAGTTATCAAAAATGGGTTCTGCGCAGCTACTCAGAAAGCCAAAGATCCGTTGCGACTACTGTACGTGACCTTTGACTTCATTAGTACCTAGATTGTTTAGTAACTACATAACTAAGTGACGTACGTGTTAGTTACCTACCGAAACCCCAAGGTTTCACTTTGTCGGCACTCCGGGAGAGCTACTGTTTTTTTTTACTTAATTAAATTAATAATGCTGGACATTTCACACAGCATCATCTAGCCCCAAACTAAGCAAAGCTTGTTGGGAACCTGATAACTGATACTATTATCAGTCACACTCTTTGTTTGTAAATACATTATACATAGAAACACCCAGACCCGAGATAAATATTTGCATATACAAACATTTATCTCGTGGCGAGGTTCGAACCCGCAACCTTTTGTGTCACATTCGGGCTTTCACCCACAGCGCCATAGAGGTCGTCGAAATTTAAATCGTAATTTTGCAAGAAACATACTTATGATCAACTCGTGTCGACTGTACACATTGAGTTATAATGTACTACGTAGTACATTATAACTCAATGACTGTACATTGAAATTAATTTTCTTCTTCTTCTTTTATTTAGTGGCAATCTACACAACTAGGTGTAATTCTGCCAATGTCAAGTTTTAAATATTGATTTATAGTCATGTCAGTCAGTCAAGTCCTGTGTTCTGTATATTTCCGGGCAGACAAACCAAATGTCAATTTCGAATGACACGGTTCATTACGTCGCAACATTATCGTGTTCTCTCGCTTGCACAGTACAGTCACTAATGTGCGAGCGAGAGATAGCGCCACCGTTTCAGATGTGTTTTATGTCAAAATGCTAAGCAATGGAGTTCATGCTTCTAGCAAATAAACGATTTCATTCATTCATGCTAAAATAAAACCAGCAACCTTATTGTCTAACTTGATATCCATTCCCAGTTGTAATCCCAATAGAGCTCAACCAATCACAATACGAAAATGACAATTGAAGTCCAAGCTTGGTTTCAAATGGAAAAATGAAGCCGATATCCATTGCCAGCTGGGGCAGCTGGGTTACAGAATAGGGTTGCTGGCCCCCTATTGTACATCTCAACTGGCAATGGACCCTGTTGTTTACAAGAAGAGAGTTAATAGGCACCTTCTGGTAGGCTCGCTCCATCGTAGACCTCATTCTTGCCTAGATTCGAGGTCAAGAGTCGACCAATTCATCATCATTCATCATTTGCCTGCCCTTATCCCGCTTATGCAGGGTCGGCACAACATGTTCTCTTCTTCCACTCTCCCCTATCACTCGTCATCTTCGTATCCACTCCCTTCTTACCCATATCTTCTTTCACACAATCCATCCATATTTTCTTTGGTCTACCTCTACTCACATATCCATCCACATTCATTTCCATCACCCTTTTAGTTACGTGACTTTCATCCCTCCGCATTACATGCCCATACCACGCTAACCTATTGCTCCTCAATTTTTCAGTCACCGGCGCTACTTTCAGACTTCCCCTAATATATTCATTCCTCACCTTATCCATTCGCGTCACTCCGCACATCCATCTCAACATTCGCATCTCTGTCGCATGCACTCTTCTTTCATCCGTAACTTTCGTAGCCCAGCACTCAGATCCATACAGCACGACAGGTCCGTCTTGTAGATTTTCCCCTTAAGTTTAAGGGGCATACAAGGGTCACAAGTTGTTCCCGAGACCTGTCGCCATTTCATCCATCCCGCATTCATTCTAAGAGTCGACCAATTCATCACAAAAAAAACATCGGCTTCATTTTATCATTTGAAACCCATTCAGGACTTCAATCGTCATTTTCGTATTGTGTGGTTGAGCTCTATTGGGATTACAACTGGGAATGAATTTCAAGTATGACAAAGCTGCCGATCTAGATAAAAAGTAAGTTCGTATGAGTCAGTGGCCAACTCTGGTGACGGAGTTTTTAGGCCGCCTTAAGGAGGCCATGGCTTAACGACTTAAATAGCCGGGACCGACAATTTGACGTGCCCTCCGAAGCACGGAAGCGCTCAGATGAAAATGCCACTGGCGGTCACCCATCCACTTACAGACCGTTTCGAACGTTGCTTAACTTCGACGATCTATCAAGAACGACTAAGCAAACACGACCACGAGCGCTTCATAGCATCTAGATTTAATAGGTAGTTGTAAAGGTCCATTCACACTTTTTGTACGAGTTTTGTGAATGAAAATGTACGAAATGATGGATTACGACTGCTTCGCTGTTGGAGATTCTCTTAGATCTTTTAAATTGGCCTAAGAAATGAGGTTTTATGTTCAGCATCAATAATGTATTTTTAAAGGTATGTTAACCAATTTTTCCGGAAATCGGGTTTGAAAAAAATAAAAAAAAGTAAACAGGGTCACGACTGTATCCCCAAGGCGCGGTAGACATTATCTCAGATCTTTATATTCCAGATCCTTTGAAGATGTCTAAGGGGGTGGTCAGAGGCATGCACAAATACATATTTGATACATGCCCACATCTTGCAGAAGTTAGTATTGAAAAAAAACAGTACCACTCCAGTAGTGCCGGCAGAAGACGGTTCTAAACTTGACAAATAACCCGGTGTCGGTAAGCAGTCACGTGACTCGCACGTGACCTTTCCGAGACGAATCCCATCAGGTTAGGGGTTAAAAATTCGGCGCTTAAAGCGCGTACAAATCTGCGCAAACCGCTGAACAGATTAGACTGAAAATTGGCAAGGATAAAAGTTGTATCCCAGGGAAGGACATAGGCTACTTTTTATCCCGAAAAAATGAAAAAATCCCGTGGGTCACACCGCGGGTACAGTAGCTAGTATTTACTAGTCCGATACCAACAATGTACACGGTAATCGTACCCATTGTAAAATCATTTTTACATACATAATCATTGCAGTCGCACGGTATCATCATTCACACAGTGTCTGTGTATAGAGGTGTATGTCACTCGTCAATTTAAAAAGTAAGTGGGGACGTTTGTGCTATTTTTAGAATCATTTCTTGACTGGTACATTTTCGTGCGTAATTTTAAATATATTTTTGATTTCGTGTGCATCGGATTGATTTATTGTGTGAAATTGTATTGCTGATAAAAAGTAAGTAGAAATAATTTATTATTATAATTATTGTGTCGCACAGTGAACAAAAAAAAATTAGCAGGATTAGGATTGGTAGAGATCGCTATTTAGCGAAAAGACCGCTGATTGTATGTCATTGTTTTTTTAGTTTAGTTTTCTATATTTGTTTATTATTATTTTGTAAAACACGTAACTTGTTTACGTGTTTTACAAAATAAACGACTGTATCCCCAAGGCGCGGTAGACATTCTCTCAGATCTTTATATTCCAGATCCTTTGAAGATGTCTGGGGGTAGTCAGAGGCATGTACAAATACATATTTGATACATGCCCACATCTTGCAGAAGAATCTTTTATTTTGTGGTGTGCAATAAAGAATTTTCTATCTATCTATTACCTAGTTGAGCTACCTAGAGATTGTTTTAATCTATAAATAATAATAAATAATATCGATAAATGGTTTATCTATACTAATATTACAAAGAGGAAAGATTTGTTTGTTGTTTTGTTTGAATTGAATAGGCTCCGAAACTACTGGACCGATTTGAAAAATTCTTTCACCATTAGAATCCTGCATTATCCTCGATGAACATAGGCTATATTTTATCCCGGGAAAGTGAAATTTTCCTGAGGGAACGCGGGTAACACCGCCACGGACACGTTCTAATTTGGACCCACCCTATATAACCAAAAAAACTTTTTTTAAAGATAAATTATAGTAGAAATAAGATGGTAGAAATAGATTTCAACTGTTTCAGGTCACAGCCTATCAATATAAAATTATTGTTTACGAGTAAAACTGGTACACTGGTAGGTACTTACTTAATAATCCATCCATACTATTATTTTATTTAATATAGCTGTCCGTCGCGGTTGTAACCGCGGTCCCTCGGGAAAACTTCAGTTTTCCGGGATAAAATATAGCCTATGTTCATCAGGGATAATGTAGTGTTCTAATGGTGAAAGAATTTTTCAAATCGGTCCAGTAGTTTCGGAGCCTATTCAATTCAAACAAACAAACAGATATTTCCTCTTTATAATATTAAGTGTAGATGTAGATTATAAATTTGAAAGTAACTCTGTCTGTCTGTCTGTTTGTTACCTTTTCACGCCCAAACCACTAAACAGATTAGGCTTAAAATTGGCATGGATAAAGGTTGTATCCCAGGGAAGGACATAGGCTACTTTTTATCCTGAAAAAATGCCAGTTACTTATGAGTACCTATAATTAAAATTTTATTTTATAAGGTAAGCTCTATCCTTCGATCAACAATATTATTGATTTAGGGTCAGCGCAGCAAAGCCGTCTTCGGTAAATAACAGCTCGCACCGTTATTTTGTTTAGCATTTTGACGTTTTTCGTGATGAATGATCGTAAGTTTAAGATAATGTTTTTTTTTTATTTATTTATTCACACACATATTCATATTGTAGTAGCTTAGTTTCACACACAACAACACATTACAACCACAAAACTAGGTAGGTACATATCAGATCTTGATTGTGACGTTGTGCGTACTTAAATACCAAGTTAATTAAAATGTTTTGAGGATTTGTGACTTTATTACTAGTTACAAAGGGTGTAATTCGGTTAAACTTAAACCTGATTTGACGCGCGGACAGAATTTAGCTTTGATTTTGTACGTCAATATCTATAATATTGTTGATCGAAGGCTCAATCAATATGTTTTTCAATAAGGTTTCAATTACGCTATTAAGAATAACTATTAATAACGTCAGTATATCAACTAATGGTGTGATGACAACCATCATGCTATTAATAATAATTATTATTAATGACGTCAGTATATCAAGTAATGGTATGATGACAAATCACTATTGCATTTATGATGATGTAAAAGTACAGTCGGCTATGTCCAGCAGTGGACTGCTATAGGCTGATGATGAACGGATGTAACCATAATGAAGTTAGCGTTCTCCGCAACAAACGACTAACTTCACGAATGTGTTTTTACCCGATTGTCAAAGGAAGGGTTATATTTTTCGCGCGTATCTTGTATGTATGTAATGCGATAAATTTCTTTGTTCCCTCGTATCTTCCAAACGACTAGATGGATTTCGACATTTAGGGTATCGTTAGATTCGTCTTAATAACCCAAGTGTCATAGGATAAGTAAAAAAAACAAAATGGCCGATCCTATGCGCGAAATAGTAACACGTTGTGAAATAAATATTTGCCAATCATATCGAGTGGGGTATCAAAATCAAGGAAATTAAAAGCAGATTACAAAAATATATAAACATAGATAAGATAATTTATTTCATAAACAGTATAATTATAGGAACAAATTACAATGGACCCCACACTAGGCAAAGCCTGTGTCGTGGGCGTCTATGTGAATTTTTTATAATAAAAAAAATATATGTAAGTCATATGTTTAAACTTAGTTTTGAATAACAAATTGGTAGGTAATGAAAGCATGCAAATTTTGACGACCTATGTGGCGTAGTGGGTGAAAGCCCGCTTGGGACGCAGAAGTTTGCGGGTGCGATCCCCGCGGCGGGATAAATGTTTGTATGATCTGCAAATATTTATCTCGGGTCTGGGTGTTTTTATGTATAATATTTATTTACATAAAAAGTATATAAGTAGTATATCAGTTATCTGGTTCCCATAGTACAAGCTTTGCTTAGTTTGGGGCTAGATGATGCTGTGTGAAATGTCCAGCATTATTTATTTATTTAAATGGTTTTCTATGTGCCCTACCGCATTGCAAAATCTCAAAGTGGACTTTCTTGCAGTCGGGTTTTTTTATTGTAATACTTGTTTACTTTTTACTTTGTTTGGTCTATATGTTTGTGTAAATGCACATTATGCACATGCTTGTTGTTTCTGTGTGCGTAAGCTCGGGAATGCTTCAAGGTTGAATGAGTTACCCAGTAAGTATCTTTTTTAATCAGATTTTTTTATTGTAGTCTGTCCAAAGGTCGTAGTTTCGAATCCCGGCCGTGCATCAATGGATTTTGTTTCGTAAAATTTATATGCGCTTTAACACGCTCTAAACGGTGAAGGAAAACATCGTGAGGAAACCAGTTATTCTTATAGGCGGCGATGGGCTTGCAACCTGTCGCGTATGGAATACTAACTTCTGCAAGATGTGGGATGTATCGAATATGTATTTGGACATGCCTCTGACTACCTTAGACATCTTCAAAGTACTGTACGTAGTAAGTATTATAATGAATAATAATTATTGACTTGTAAACATACAATTTACCAATAAATAGATTATTACTGATAAGTATCTGGAATTCATAAAAGATCTGTGAGAATGTCTACCGCGCCTTGGGGATACAGTCGTGACCCTGTTTACATGTAGTACGTATAACTTATAAGTACCTATCTACTCTCGAAGTGGTCCCATATACATTTTATTCCTGAGGGATTGATAGTTTTCCCGTAAAATTCAAAAACCTTATCCTCACTTGACGCCCTGAGTGACGCCCTGAGTCAAACATTGAAGATTTCATTTTAGCCTTTACATCTATACTAGATGATGTATACGTTGTCAGGAGGGCTATGCCTACACTCGGCTAGTGCCGGGACATTGTTTGTGATGGAGGCTTGTAGCACCTAAACCATACCCTCAGCTTAATCATATCCACAGGAAAGACCACAATACGTGGTGGAGCTGACTAGGCTGTGGGTTTCCTCACGGTGTTTTCATTCACTGTTATGAGCACGAACCTAAGATATCGAAGAAGTAGTTTAGTAAGTTTTTTTCACAGCTTAAAGGGACCGTAGATCTGAATTTACGGTTTTAATTTCAAATCGATACCTCCACGCGTTCCCGAGATAAAGGGTCTTGACAGACAGACGGACAACAAAGTGATCCTATAAGGGTTCCGTTTTTCTCTTACGGAACCCTAAAAACGTCAGCATCATCTCATCAACTTCCTGCTCTTGTCCCACTCTATGTGGGATCAGCACAACATGTATTCCTCTTCCATTTCCCTCTATCAGCCGTCATCTCAGCACTCCCTTACTCATATCATCTTTCACACAATCCATCCATCTCTTCTTCGGCCTACCTCTACTCGTATATCCATCCACATTCATACCAAGTACTCTTCTGGTCACATGACATTCTTCCCTTCTCATTACATGTCCATACTATGACAACCTGTTGCTCCTCATCTCCTCATTCACTTAAAAACATATAATCATTTATAAATCAGTCTAATTGTTCTAGACTGACTGTATTATGATAGTATGCAAAGATTATAGAGTATTTCTTGCATGCAATCAACTGATTGTTACCTATCAACTATCAGGAAGCTACTAGCTTTGTCGTTCTTGATAGATCGTTGAAGTTAAAGGTGGGTCTACAATCTACAAGGTGGGTTGACATTCCGCCGAACAAAATAGCGTAACCGTAAAAGCCGCGTTCACATTTGGCTGACGTGTCGTGTCGTGTCGTCTCTGACGTGACGGCTACTGTTCACATTTGCGTGACGCGCTCTGTCGCATTTTTGAATCAGAAAAGTCTCGGCTCAGAGAGTTCACATTCGCAATGTTTTTTCAGGAATCATCCGATTCAGACTCAAAATTATGAAGAAGATATGCAATTATATCATGGCAACACTTCTAATTAAACAAAGAAAGATAAAAAGTTATGGAATTCATCCAGTTAATAGAAAAAGAGATGGCTCAGACGCGTCACAACACAACACTGGCGCGTGCACACTAGACTGACGTGCCGTGTCGAGTCGTTGCCCCGGCCTGTCCAAGTGTCCACCTCACCCAGCCTGACGTGGACCGGGATCGCCGCTGACGCGTCAGCGACCATCACGACACGACACGTCAGTCTAGTGTACACGCAACCATATAAAATGTAAATATGAAACCGATAGCTCTCTGATGCATCCCGACATGATACTTTTATATCCGTTTCATACTTCCATACAAAATATCAATCTATGAAAGTACGCCGAACATTGTTCGTACTGCCAGTTACAATGGACCGAATGAATGTTGACGGCGTTTTGGTTTTATTACGGCCAAATGACACGGGCTACGGGCCGATCCATGGTTCGATGTGTTCCTCGACCTATACCTACCAATCCTACCATCATAAGTAATTTTGACTATTGCTCGGTACTTACTTACCTAGTCATAAGTGTGCATGGGACAGCTGGAAGGGGAAGGCCTAGGCGAACCTTCTTGGATCAAATTGGCGACATTTTGGAGAAGGGCCAGGTCAATACCCTAAACCGACGAGCGTGTATGAAGAATGTAATGAGAGTGAATGAGGCGAAAGTTGTGTGTCAGGATCGTAGCGACTGGAGATCCGTGGTCTCTGCCTACCCCTTTGGGAAAGAGGCGTGACTTTATGGATGTATGTATGTATGTCATAAATGTTTATGTTACTTACGTTTATTATATTCATATGTATTAGTTGTTACTCTTTTTTTTGTACTTTAGTTTTTCCATTCTTAATTTTCTATAAAGTCCACAAGTCCTCTGTAATGATGACTTAGTTTTTAAAGGTAATCCTGGTTGTACAACTCGGTTTCCTGCAATACACGGACACCTCGTGCGTAACTGAATGTAATTAGTATAGTTTTTCGCTGGTAAAATAAAGTTATTTGTATTTAATAGAAGTCTGGTGCAATGCTGCAAAAACCAAATTAGCTCAACTCTAAATAAAACTAAACAATAAGTAATAAAATGCATTTATCCACAGAAACTAAGCTACTACAATATCTACATAAAACAATAAGTAATTAAATTGCTTTTTCATTATCCCTACTGGCAGCAAAGCAAAAAATTAACAATGAAACTAATTTGATGAATGTTAAACAATTATATATTTTTAACACCTGCATCCTGGTCCACAATATCGTAATAATAATAAATAAATAATGCTGGACTTTTTAAAACAGCATCATCTAGCCCCAAAGTAAGCAGAGCTTGTGTTAGTGTCGCCGCACACGGGCCACCGGCCACAGCCACAAACGCCGCCACTGGCATATTTCTTGCAGTTTTCATACATGTTAAACTAGCTGACCCGCGCAACTTCGTCTGCGCATTATTAGGAACAAAGTGGAGGAGTTTTGAGTGAATCGAGAGTACAAAATATAAAACTCCGTCGCATGATATAATATTTTTTTTTATATATGTTTCTCTCAAGAATCATCCATACTAATATTATAAATGTGAAAGTAACTCTGTCTGTCTGTCTGTCTGTCTGTCTGTCTGTCTGTCTGTTTGTTACCTTTTCACGCCCAAACCGCTGAACCGATTAAGCTGAAATTTGGCATGGATAAAGAGTATACCCCAGGGATGGACATAGGCTACTTTTTTTTGTCAATTACCATAAGGGGGCGGGAAAATAAGGGTTGGAAGTTTGTATGGGGAAAAAAGTTAAGCAACCCTGGGCGCGGTCATAATAAGGATGGGTGACCGCCCCGAAGCCACTTTTTGCACTCTAAATTTTTTCGTTTTTTTTTGTATTTTGCATAATTAATTATTTTAAAATTAATGATAAACATGTAACATGTGTGTTCCCACCCATCAATATATCCGAACTCCGAAGTTATGATTTTTTGATATTAAAATATTTTTCTTGGCTATAACGCCATCTATCGGTCTAGAGGTCAAAACTACTTTACACTTTTTTCCTAGGTGGCGTTTTTACTATGGCGGAGATCGAGTATAATTTTCTTTGATTTTGAGTTTTGAAAAGTTAATGGAGATTTTTGCTAAGAGTTTTCGATATTTTTATATTGCTGACGAAGTCGCGGGTAGGTATTGCCGCTCGCTTCGGCAAATCTGACACCAGTTGCCGCTATCGTGTTGTTCTTAACATTGCAAGATCTGGGTAAGATTTTCCCTACCTCTATCTAATAAGGGATTCTTGAGAGAAACATAACGCAATATTAGTTAATAATTTTATTTCGAAATTTTAAATCTTCGTTCTTGCTATAAAAAAAATACGTTTCGAGTTAATTTCTTCAACAACTCTCTCTCTCTTCAAAAACTCGCTGCGCTCGCTTCAGCGATTCTGTACCAATTACCGTATTCGTTTTGTTCTTAGCATTGCAAGATCTGGGTAAGATTTTTCCTACCTTTATCTATTAAATGATTCTTGAGAGAAACATATATAAAAAAAAATATTATATCATGCGATGGAGTTTTATATTTTGTACTCTCGATTCACTCAAAACTCCTCCACTTTGTTCCTAATAATGCGCAGACGAAGTTGCGCGGGTCAGCTAGTTTAATAGATAAAGGTAGGAAAAATCTTACCCAGATCTTGCAATGCTAAGAACAAAACGAATACGGTAATTGGTACAGAATCGCTGAAGCGAGCGCAGCGAGTTTTTGAAGAGAGAGAGAGTTTTTGAAGAAATTAACTCGAAACGTATTTTTTTTATAGCAAGAACGAAGATTTAAAATTTCGAAATAAAATTATTAACTAATATTGCGTTATGTTTCTCTCAAGAATCCCTTATTAGATAGAGGTAGGGAAAATCTTACCCAGATCTTGCAATGTTAAGAACAACACGATAGCGGCAACTGGTGTCAGATTTGCCGAAGCGAGCGGCAATACCTACCCGCGACTTCGTCAGCAATATAAAAATATCGAAAACTCTTAGCAAAAATCTCCATTAACTTTTCAAAACTCAAAATCAAAGAAAATTATACTCGATCTCCGCCATAGTAAAAACGCCACCTAGGAAAAAAGTGTAAAGTAGTTTTGACCTCTAGACCGATAGATGGCGTTATAGCCAAGAAAAATATTTTAATATCAAAAAATCATAACTTCGGAGTTCGGATATATTGATGGGTGGGAACACACATGTTACATGTTTATCATTAATTTTAAAATAATTAATTATGCAAAATACAAAAAAAAACGAAAAAATTTAGAGTGCAAAAAGTGGCTTCGGGGCGGTCACCCATCCTTATTATGACCGCGCCCAGGGTTGCTTAACTTTTTTCCCCATACAAACTTCCAACCCTTATTTTCCCGCCCCCTTATGGTAATTGACAAAAAAAAGTAGCCTATGTCCATCCCTGGGGTATACTCTTTATCCATGCCAAATTTCAGCTTAATCGGTTCAGCGGTTTGGGCGTGAAAAGGTAACAAACAGACAGACAGACAGACAGACAGACAGACAGACAGAGTTACTTTCACATTTATAATATTAGTATGGATTGTAGCGTGTGGTGGCCACCGGCGTCAACCGTGTGCGGCGAGTCCATAATGTACGAAAATTACAGGAAATATGCCAGTGGCGGCGTTTTGTGGTTGTGGCCGGTGGCCCGTGTGCGGGAGCCCTTACGGGTACTACATGACTGCTATACTCCGTATATACTTTTTTTGTATATACATATTAAACATAGAAACACCCAGACCTGAGACATATATCTGTAGATCATACAAACATTTGTCCGGCGGTGATCGAACCCGCAACCTTTTGCGTCGCAGGCGCAGCAGTAGCCAATGATGTTAAGTCGTCTAGTCTAATAGACGATAGTCTAGTGCAGTAGATAATTAATACCTACACTGTCAATGTCTCTTCAGAGAAGGAAAACATCGTGAGGAACCCCGCAGCTTAGTCAGCTCCACATGTATTGTTGTCTTTCCTGTGGATATGATTAAGCTGAGGGTATGGTTTAGGTGCTACATGCCTCCATCTCAAACAATGTCCCGGCACTAGCCGAGTGTAGGCATAGCTCTCCTGACAACGTATACATCATCTAGTATTGTTTTTTTACTTTCCAATAAATAAATTTCGTTTCAATCTTGGGGTTTCTACAGTAAGTCCGGGATTATCCGAGAATATCTCGAGAACAGCTGAACCGATTCTAATGAAACTTTCACTGAAAGATAGAGGAGGTTATTGAGCAGGACATGGGGTGCATTTTATCCCGGAATTTCCACGGAATCGGGAATCACGCGGGAAAAATGGACAAACGAATACTATATTTCCCTATCCAAATCCCGTATTTCCGAGATAAAAAGTATTTTATGTCCTAATCCACCACCTCCTTTATCATCCAGTGAAAGTTTCATTAAAAGAGGTTCAGCCGTTGCCGATAATAGCCCGGACATCCAAAAACACAGTTTATTCAGTGTTTATCCGGGAAAATATCGAGAAAGTCTGAACCGATTCTAATGAAACTTTCACTGAAAGATAGAGGAGGTTATTTAGGACATAGGGTGCATTTTATCCCGGAATTCCCGCGCAATCGGGAACTACACGGGAAAAACGAACATTCGAACAATGTCGCGGGCACAGCTGGTATAGATAAAGGCCTGTTTTTTACTATCCAATAATTAATTGGTTTCAACAGACAGTTATGTCCAAATAAAGGATGTTTCAGTCATTTTGATGTTTCATCAAATATTACCATTTCAAATTGGCAATGCATATACACCTCACCGATAATTGACTTAATTACTACGTATCGTATGTAGCTTGCGTTGTATCTTGCTGTTTGACATTTACACAAGGGGTTTTTCTCGCATGCGACTCTTCATTTCTTCTAGGCAATATTATAAATAAATAATAAACAAGCTACTACAATAATGTACATAAAATTACAAAATACAATAGAATCAGTCAAGCTATCTAAGGATCGTCGTAAAAATGATCTATAGATAGCTCAATTGATCCAGGTCACTGCCAGTCGGAAGCGTGCCCAATAATAATAAATAAATATCTTGCGCAAAAGGTTGCGGGTTCGATCCCCGCGGCGGGAACAATGTTTGTATGATCTACAAATAATTGTCTCGGGTCTGGGTGTTTCTATGTATAATATGTATGTATTTACAAACAAAAAGTATACCTATAAGAAGTATATCAGTTATCTGGTTCCCATAGTACAAGCTGTGCTTAGTTTGGGGCTAGATGATGCTGTGTGAAATGTCCAGCATTATTCACCTATTTATTTTCTAAAACTTTCAGGGACTATAATATTATACTTGGTATCTTTTTTTTAAAGGTTATTCGTAAACCGTTCTAATTATTACCAATAAATAAATTAATACATTAATTAATTAGGGCTATTATTAAGGTATTGAAAATATTATAATAAACCTAAATGTCAAAGGCCAACATTGTAAGCACATCGACACTGACGCCAATAATAATAGGTTTTGGTAAATGTTGTAAAATTATTCATTTCAATCTACATTTTGACCTCTGCCATGCACTATTCAGTTAATTTACCGAAAAGGCAAATGCACAAAGTGTACTTTGATGTCTAAAGTTTTCAACACTGAGTACCTAGTACCCGTGATTGATCGAAAATAGCCTCAGTCTATGAATTTTTGACCAACTTCAAAAATTTAAGACGACTTTTTGTGTATGTGTTGCCAGATCTGAAAATGTGAGCTGGAGGGATAGGTATCCATAAGTATAAAGGGTTATTTGTAAAACACCGGTAACCTCTCAGGACTGTATTACTATCATCATAAGGAGCAACTTTTGTTCTATGACTTTAAAAAATTCATCATTATTTTAGTTCATCAGATTTTCATACAAAAATTAAAATATTTAAATCGAACACTCTAAGTGTTACGAAGTCTTTGCATACAAATTAAAGCGATAGTACAAAGCTAGGGGGGCAGGGTTAGGGCAGCGGGGGCCGAAATGTGTTAGGATAACGAAATCTTGAAGGTTAATAGAATAGAAACTTTTTTATTTTATGCCACAGACAGAAGAATTAGTATACATAATGCAGGTACATTGTAATATTATGGAACTAAATCAAGTTAGACACTTAATCAATTAGGTTTGTTAATGTGTTGTTTTGTAAAGTCATAGAACAAAAGTTGTTGTTTATGATGATAGTAATACATTCCTGAGAGGTTACCGGTGTTTTACAAATAACCCTGTATAGATAAAACGACGATTCTAAAAAAATTATATGTATGTGTAATTTTGAATTTGTTGCGGTGCACTAGACTACTAGTTTGTGAAGTGTCGCCATCTACATAGTATTTTTAATCTAACTTTTGTTTCCCAGGTCCTACCATCATGACTCCTTCGGTGTCAGACTTCTACACCGGGAAGAATATCTTCATAACTGGAGGAACTGGCTTCGTTGGAAAGGTATCTATGGAAAAGGAGCAATTTTCCTTGTATTTAGAAATGGGAAAATGTCCCAATGCTAGATCGCGCTGACGAAAACGCGCGACGATTAGAGTAGTCAAACTATTCACGCTACCCGCTTGAAATGCTTACTTTTTTTGTCTCACAGTCTTAAGACAAAGTAAGTCATTTCTGCCTCCTAAAAACAAAATGGCCGTCGGGATCACCTAAAAGTGATAGGCTCTAAACCGTTGTTGCCCTGGTTCACGTTAATCGCGAAGGAACACGAGTAGAATCAGACTATTCTAGTGATCCCAGCGGCCCAAAATCTGAGGGTCCTACCGAATAAATGATTGTTGACTTTGACTTTGAGGCAATGATGTTAGAGATTGCTTTGAGGCCTGTCAAATGCTTAATCTAAATTTCAATATTCTAGTCTATAGTAGAAAAGCTACTCAGGAGCTGTTCTGGCGTGAAGACCATATACCTGTTGATGAGGACCAAGAAGGGAGTCAGCAGTGAGGACAGATTGAAAGAATTGTGTGCTAATAAGGTAAGATTAATTCTAGCTTCCTACATAGGTAATCATTGTTCCAACAGCTAGGAAAATAGTACGTAAGCTCCACAGTAGACGTTGTCTTTTTGAGCTTGGTGAAGGAAAATATCGTGAAAATAGCGCTTAAAGTGAGCACCACTATATTATATTGAACTATTACAAAGTTATCGAGGATTGTTGTCAACAAAAACCTAACAAAATTTTATGAAAACTTTACAAATAAGTAGGTACTACAGACAACAATCGCGTACGAACTCTCATTATAACTATGCTCTGGTAGCATCCCCAGTCAGTAAAACCGCAGTAGCTATCATAAATCCATGTCTGTTGTCATCCTTTTCAGGTTATAGTTTTTTTTATCTCTTTTTTTTTTGTTTTAACTACATAAATGTGATCAGTAACAGACACCGAGACCATGTTTACAATTTTTTGGTAATTAAAAATAGGGGTGTATAAAATAGGGACTGCATCTTGACGTCGGGGTCACCAATCCCTAGAATTGGTGACCCCGACGTGATGTGTACACGCAATATAAAGTAGGGACTGCATCATCACTCCCACACATTTTTCAGGTATTTGATCTAGTCAGAAGTCAGAACCCAGATGTTTTCAAAAAACTGAAACTCATAGCCGGTGACGTCACAGAAGAGGAACTAGGACTATCAGCTGATGATAAGGAGGAACTGAGGAGAGAGACGCATATAGTGTTCCACAGTGCAGCTTGTGTGAGGTGAAAATATGCAAAAAGTTTTTTGGTTCTACAGGAGTTAGATGTAGCGTTCATAGGAACGATGAATGAAATTGGTTATGGTCCAGAAGTTTTCTCACAATATCTTTTTTTTGATGCTACGGTGAAGGAAAACATTGTTCGGAAACCATTTTGTCATGAAATCTAAACAACAATGTTACTTATTGCACTTAATAAGTGAATCAGAATAAAATAGATGTCGTTTCGTGCTAAGCTGATTCAGCTTTAACAAGAACTAAGAATTTTCAGATTCGATCAGAAACTAAAGGACGCCGTTCATATGAACACCAAAGGAACGTTAAAGATGTTGACCTTAGCAGAGACTATGAAGAATTTAGAGGTAAATATTACCAAGCCACACAGACTTTCTATAGGACGATAGTTGAGACAGGCTATACTTCTCCATACTAATTACGTTACGAGCCGAAGTATATTTCGTCTCAACTGTCGGCCGATAGGAAGTCAGTGCTGCGAGGAGGCTAACGTTCATTCATTCATTCGTCGTGTCTTTTTTGTGACACAAAATAAAACTTCATTTAGATTTTTTATTTAATCATCCATTCGTTCTTTCGTTTATTCTTTTCGATAATTCGGTCGTTCGTACATTCGTTCACAAAATCCACAGATCTTAAAAGTAATATGGTCCAAGTAAAGTAATTGTTGTAAAGAAAAAAGTAAAATATTTTCTTTGCAGGCATTCGTCCACCTATCAACAGCATACTGCCGCTGCGAGCTGGATGTCTTGGAGGAGAAGGTGTATAAGGCTGTTCATAGTCCACGGAAGGTCATGGCCATGACAGAATGGATGGATGATGACCTACTGGCACATATAGAACCTAAGTAAAACAGTTATAAGTTTAACGTGTCTGTGTATCTGTCTGTGGTATCGTAGCTCCCAAACGAATGAACCGATTTTCTTTTAGATTTTTTGTGTCATAGATAATTTTATCCCGAGTGTTCTTAGCCATGTTTCATGAAAATCTGTTCAGCCGTTTGAAGATCATCAGCTCTTTTCTAGTTGATGAGGGGATCTGACTAACTTCCTTATGTCCGATCGATTCGAAATTTGGTACCGAGCTACTTCAATGATATTGAAAGTATATTGAAAGGTAACCATGATCTGATCAGTCGTTTGAAGATCATCAGCTCTTTAATGGTTGGTGAGGGGATCTGACTACCTTCCAATGTCCTATCGATTCGTAATTTGGTATTGTGTTACTTCAATATGTCAGGGGTTTTTTAAATGTATACGTTGTCAGGAGGGCTATGCCTACACTCGGCTAGTGCCTGGCACATTGTTTGAGATGGAGGCTTGTAGCACGTAAACCATCCTCTAAGCTTAATCAGCCGTCCACAGGAAAGACATCAATACGTGTGGAGCTGACTAAGCTGCGGGTTTCCTCACGATGTTTTCCTTCACTGTTAAGAGCTCTAACCTAAGTATGATTATCTTGATAGAGAGGAAAGCCGAAGAAGTGGTTGGATTGGAGGCTTGCCCGACTTGTCTTCTGGGTTGTCGAGTTGACTTCGTTCTATATGGCGCTGTGTGGCTTACTTTCAATATTGATTGATTACAAAGCCTTACCTCACGAACTTCACCTTAGTTCGATTGGTTCCCCACTGCTTGACTAGTTTTAAAATGGATGGTACTTTAAATCGCGCCCCAAACCGTGTGTTGTCCTGGTTCTAGTATTGGTCGCGAAGAACAGGAGTAGAAGCACTTAGTTTTAAGACTATTCTAAGTGATGCCAGGTCTTAGACTTCATGCAGAACAAGACATTATAAACCTTAAAAACAATGTAACAAGATATAGAAACGCTTGATAGCTCGCGAATGCGCGAGACTGCTTGAGCTGGCGCGAGGCTTTGCCACACCTCTTGCTCCTCCTCCTCCTTGCGTTCCTCCTCGTTTCCCCAATGCTGGGGGTCGTGACCCATCACGGAAGTATCTTCTCTCGGACGATGTTCCGCCATCTGTTCCGGTTTTCAGCCACATGCACAGCTTCCGGCATGCTGAGATCGAGTGTGCTGCGGATCTGGTCTGACCAACCCATCTTCTACCTCTTGGCCGCTTTCCCTCGACTTTACCCGTGACGATGAGTTTCTGGAGATTGTCTCCACCCGGCTATATGGCCAAAGAACTCATGGATCCTGCGAAGGCACACGGATGATAGGCGTGGCTTTTTATCCAACTTGAGTTCCTTGAGCACCGATAGGTTGGTTCTGTGCGCAGTCCAAGGGATGCGCAACATTTTTCTCCAGCACCACATCTCGAAAGCATCCACACATCATTGCTCTAAGGTTTACAATGTCTTGTTACGCGTCGCTGCCAATATGATTTTTGACTTTGATTTCTCAGGATCCTCTCTTCAGAGCCGAATACCTACTCCTACACGAAAGCAATAACAGAAGACCTCGTAGCAGAGTATGGATCCAAATTTCCTATCGCCATAGCCAGGCCGTCTATTGGTGAGCAAGTCTTAAAGTTAAACTAGATGGCGACACAGGACAATATTAAATCACGTTATGAGCAAGTCTTCAAAAGTTTTCAAAAATTCTTACTCAATGCTGGAATCAGTTATACAGGGTCTTTCATTTTAAACTACACAAACTGACAGGGCTTCATTTTTGGGTTGTAAATAGACGTTTGACCGTATCAATTTAATTCCTAAGCTGATTTCAGTTTTCACTTCAAAAAGCATCTTTTATTGATTTTTTATGACATGTTGCATAACATTTTCAAGGAGAACAGACGTTGACCAATCACAGCGCAGCAACAACACGTCGCACGCTCGAATGGACTAAGTTATACAAGAAGCAACAATCAATTAAAAGGATAGTCTTTATCGATTTTCTTCTTCTTCTTTCGAGATTTTCATAACAAAACAAATAGAATCATTACATAAATATTTTTTAATTTATTTGCTGTACCCGATTCCTGAATATAGTTTAAAATAAAAGACCCTTTATAGTGATCTCTTAATCATTTAGGTACTACAATCTATGGATAGATCGATCGATCCAGAAACAGTCACAAATGGAATTTAAACTCAAAAGCTAGAATTAATTTAGGTATTGATCTCGATCCATTACAACGATCTATAAATAGCACAACTGATCCTGGTCATTGTTGGAAGTGTGCTAAATGGATTGTGATTTAACTTAAGAGCTAAAATTATAAATAATAATGCTGGACTTTTCACACAGCATCATCTAGCCCCAAAGTAAGCAGAGCTACCTACTACATGACTGATATACCTACTACTTAGATTTTTTTGTAAATACATAGTTGATACATAATAATACCTAAGTACACAAAAACAACAAGACCCGGGACAAATAGGTATTTGTAGATCATTCAAACATTCGTACCCGCAACCTTTTGAGTCGCAGGCGGGCCTTTACCCATTGCGCTACAGAGGTCCTCAAATAAGTTGATTTGCAATCGGGTAGGTACAACGATCTTTAGAAAGCTTAACCTGTTCCCAGTCACTGTAGGAAGCGCTTAATATTGTAACCTTGGTTTTCCAATTACCAACGGAAAATTTCAATGTCCAGACCAAAATCTACGCATTGCAGTTTACATTCATATCACGCAAGCCATAAGTACACTGGAATACTGAAGGAGAATGGGGTAAAATGGGTTTGTACGAAAAAAATGCCTGTAACCAACCTCAAACGGTGCCATAGTCTTTTGATCCTTAGGTACATGAAACTGAATCGATGGGCATCAAAATTTTTTTTTGACTTTTAATTTTTTTTTAATCTGTGAATGCAGTTCAAAATATCTCGAAAAGTTAGGGAAGGTCTCCTGAGAGCGTTTTCCTCAACGGTTATGGTACCTGCCCTCCGTGACGCATCTCAGAAATCCACCAATGAGGAAAGATTTTTTTTATTAATAGAATAGGCTCCGAAACTACAGGACCGATTTAAAAAATTCTTTCACCGTTATAATCCTACATTATCCCTGATGAACATAGGCTATATTTATCCCGGGAAAGTGAAGTTTTCCCGAGAGACCGCGGGTAACAACGCTACGGACAGCTAGAAGCAAATACATACAAAACACCGAAACCCGAGACAAATACAAATTGTAAATATTATTTATTTAAGTAGTTTTGTTGTATACCTATGAAGTACTTAATGAAGTTTTGTTTTGTACCCTACAACTTTTATTGGAATGCATTCGATAAAAAAAATATAGTTTGTAACGCTCTATCGAATAAACTGTCAACCGGTTGGGCCTATAGAATGTCGTTACCCGTGGTCCGAATTTCCCCATTCTCCTTTGCTTTAGTTGATGACCTTGAAGGTCGGTTGCTCAGAGTTGCTTCGATTTCAATTGAGTACCTATGTACCTATTCAATTAGACGGGATAAAAATGTATAAGATTTTAAAATAGCACTCATGCGGGATTGAACCTGCGACGCTCTGCTAACTTAGCTAAAGGCAATCGCAGCTACAGTTCAATTATGATGTTTTTGCGATTTTTGCAATTCCTGGGATGCAATAATCGAACTTCTAAAGCTTTACTCAAAGGCTCAACATTGAATTGGCAAGCGACGCGTCAATTCGTTTTATAGCAAGCCATTAAAAATCTTATGAAGATTGGTACAAGATATAGAAACGCTTGTAAAATAAACCGCACGAAAGTGCTCGAGCCAGCGTGGCCCGCTGATGGCTTCGCCAGACCTCGTTCATTCTACAAGCGTTTCTATATCTTGTACCATTATTCATAAGGTTTATAGGCTTGCTATAAAACTAACTGACGCGCGCTTGCCAATTCAATGTGTCTTGAGCCAAAATGTTTCTAACAATGAGAGACTTTCTGATTGTGATTTTTTTATAGTGACTGCCGCTTGGAAGGAGCCAATACCTGGATGGGTGGACAACTTAAATGGACCTACAGGACTCATTATTGGCAGTGGAAAAGGTATATAAATGGATTTATAAATGCGAAGCAACGCCATCTTTTGACCGTGACTGACTTATTTAGTCTGAAAAGCAGCGCCATCTAGCGATCATGCCTAATAAAAATAGTCATGGACTTTATAGATGGCGCTGCTGTTTTTCAATAATTATGGCCAATAGGGTTACATACCTATGTTTTTGTACAAAATTGAAGCTTTCGTAACGCAGTAAGGTAATTTAATTTTTTTTATGTCCAGGTGTGATTAGAACAATGCACTGCGAGCCTTCCTACAGAGCCGATGCCATTTCAGTAGACGTGGTTGCCAATGGTTGTATCCTTATAGCTTACGTCACGGCACTAGACAAGTGAGCTTAATATGTTTAAGTTACTATTAAGCGGGAATTTATTCAATGAACTTGACCGTACTGTGTACAACAATCTTTAAACTTTGTACTTTTAAATCGATGCTACCGCCATCTATCAACGAATAGCAGTAAATAACATACAATCACAAGTCCACTTTATAATTGCGCAAGTTTCTACGGTGTGCAAAGGTGCTTAATATTGCCATCGAAATAAATTATTTAAAATTTTCGTTCTGCTTAATTTCACAATACTTCAGTGGTGGCTCGATCGAAGTTCAATTAATAAAAACGACGCTACTGCCATCTATCGTTGAGTAGTAAAACGTAGTTGTGTTTTATTTTCAGGTTAAAAGAAACACAGGTGTATAATCTCACGCTGTCTGGGTTAATCAATATTACGTGGAGAGAAGTAATTGAATTAGGTAAGTTGGATTTTGTTATTTTAATTAATTAATCTTGATTTTGCTGCATGACATCTATCGGCGAGTAGCAAAAGGTAATGAAATAAGCCAGAAGTTGGCGACACAATAAAATCCGAAAACTTTTCTTGAGATATAGTTTTAGTACATTTTAAAAACTATCAATAACATTCAAACAATTGCTTTTGCTAATATTTTTATTCTTACTACTTTTCAGGAGAGAAATGGGTGAACGAATATCCTTACACAGTCGCATTGTGGTACCCAGGCGGTACGATAAAATCTTATTGGATCACACATCAGATATGCGTCATCCTTTTCCACATAATACCAGCTTATTTTGTGGATATGCTTCTGTTTCTGCTAGGAATGAAAACTTTGTAAGTAAACCAAAATAAAACAAACATTCAAAAATAGTGGCGGGATTGACCTTCCGGAAACGGAAACACAAAACATAGACGCGGCAGCTAAAATTGGGGTCGAGATGTTGGTATGAACTGTATTATTTTTATCTGTGGTACCAGTGAAAAAAAGTAAGGGTTGATACACACTTGTCTAAAAGTATGGCATGTGAGAAAAAGTCTATTTTACACTTTTTTTAAAACTGTTTTAAATCAATCCTGAGGTCTTATTAAACCAGTAGAATTTTTATAAAAAAAAATTACAACCATAAAATGCCCTTATAATGCATTTTGATTTATGATTTTTAGTTGTCGCTCGAAAACGCGAGCCGCCATGTTGTGACGTCATAAGGTTTGGTTTGCGAGCATTAGGACTGTAAAAGAGAAACATTTTGTTCGTAACTGAACACAGTGACGTCACAAAATGGCAGAAGGCGTTTTTGGTGGCTTGAAGATAGAAGAAAAATTACGATTTTTAAAATTGAATTATAAAATGTTTATTGCATTTTTATTAATAAATATCGACGTTTATCGTTTACTTGTAACGAAACCTATGGTATACAGGCATTTTTATGTGTTTTCTTACATGGTTTAAAATAGCCTATTGCCTGCCAATTTCAATTTTTTTAAAAGGTACGGACACCATAGCCGTTGTGATGGTTATTGTTATTGGTGTTTGTTTTTTTATCTCTACTATATAAAAATAAGTCGGGTTTTCCTTCCTGACGCTATAACTCCAGAACGCACAAACAGATTTCCACGGTTTTGCATTCGTTGGAAAGGTCTCGGGCTCCGTGAGGTTTATAGCAAAGAAAATTCAGGAAAAATCTGGTGGCTTCTGGTGGCGAAACGGAGTTCGCTGGGTTTGCTAGTATAATTATATATTTTTTATTTTCAGCATGGTCAATGTCCAAAAACGTATCAGCCACGGCCTAGGCGTCCTTCAACACTACACAGTCAAAGAATGGCACTTCACAAACAAAAACTTTACGAATCTTCGCAACCGTATTTCAAAGAAAGAGAATGAGGTGTTTTTCACTGACTTTTCTACTTTGAATCCAGAGGACTATCTGAAGGATTATGTGAAGGGAACACGACAGTTTTGCTGTAAAGAGGACCCTTCAACTTTGCCACGTGCCAGAAGACTTCATAAGATGTACGTAATATCTACCTAGGTACTTTATTATTTTTTTAATTACTTGAAACGTTAGCATTTTAGAATCTCTTACAATATTATTAGGAAGTAGTGATAAAGTTTGTTTGTATTTTTGGCTACCTAAGTAGTCGCCTACATGAAATGAGCTAAATATAATAGGCTGATTTTTTTTTTCAGACGCTACATCGTCGACAGATTTGTGAAGATAGCTTTTATCGGGCTCATGATATACTTTTTATATTCGAATTTTAACGTATTCGTATCGTTATTCGAATATTTGGACAACACGCTGATGAGTTTAGTTTCTCTGGGTAAAGTCAAAGCTGAGGAAATTGTGGATGGAATCGATGGAATATTGTGAAATAAATACGTTAGGTAATGGATAGATTAAAGTTATATAAACCCTACCAATAACTGTAAACAGATTTTAAATAAATGCATGTTTGGTGTTTTTGACTACCCTCCTAGATTTATTAAGGGATCTCCATCTCAGGTGTTTCAAGGTCAGACAAAATGTATACCTTAGAATTTTGGTTGTAAGTAACTTACCTACTACCAAAATATCAAGATAAATAATAGTTACCAATTATTTAAGAAATTAGGTACGTAGGTAACCTTCCTAATTTCATAAATCAAATAATAATAAATTGAAAAAAAAAGTTTTATATTTTCTTAGCTATTTCTTGTTCATCCCATTTTAGTGTCTAATAGAATTTCACGTTAGTATAAGCCCAGATACAGATATACCAAAATGATAACTAAGTAGGCTAGTTATAGACTTAAACGCAATAAATATCTTGAGTGTATTCCCAAATTTTTATTGCATTTTGTACCTATATAATATGAATTTATGCACAGATCCTAAATTTTAGACATAGACATTCATTTATTTACTGCATGAGAAGATAGGCACACATACACATCAATACACAGAAAAAACAATACAGCAATCAATAAAAAGGAAGACACGTTTTAGGTCCATGTAAAAAATAAATATAGGTAAAGTAAAAACAATACGGGGAAAGTTTCCTAACAGTGCTGTGTGCTACAGCAGCAAAAAGATCTCGACTCAGCGTTACGCTGCCCTATCCGATGACAGGTCAGCGCTGTTATTCTGCCGAGACCTTTGATCCAGTCACTCCTCCTTACGAAGCGCATAATATTTGAAAGTATAATAAATAATAATATGTAATAAATAAACAAACTTAGGACAAGAATAAAAGACCTGTATAGAATAGCCAAAGAAAGAGAAAAGAATGCAAGGGATATTGTGCATGTAAAATGTATTAAAGACGAAGCGGGAAAGATTTTGACGAATGACGAGGACATAAAAGAAAGATGGAAAAGGTATTTTGAAAAGCTGATGAATGAAGAAAATATGTGGAGTGGAGTGTTAGAAGATGTGCCAGTAAATACTGGTGTCGTGAAAGATATTTGTATGAATGAAGTTAAGAAAGCCGTGCAAGATATGAAGAATGGTAAAGCAGTTGGCCCTGATGGAATTCCAGTGGAAGTATGGAAGTTTTTGAAAGCGGATGGATGGAAGTGGCTGACCTTATTCTTTAATAAGTTGCTGCAAGAAGAGGCGATCCCGGACGAATGGTGCAACAGTTCTCTGGTGCCCATCTTTAAAAACAAGGGTGATGTACAGGACTGCAACAACTATCGAGGAATTAAGCTCATGTCGCATAGTATGAAAGTTTGGGAAAAAGTGATAGCGAGAAGAATGAGAGAAGAGAGTGAGGTATCACAGAACCAATTTGGATTTATGCCTGGAAGAGGAACAACAGACGCCATATTTGCCATCCGCCAACTGTGCGAGAAGTACCGGCGTGTGCACAGGAACTTGCACATGGTGTTTATAGACCTCGAGAAGGCATATGATAGGGTTCCCCGAAAGGTTCTGTGGTGGGCAATGAAAGAGAAAGGAGTGCCTGTGAAGTACCTGCAGCTTGTAAGGGCCATGTACAGTCGACCTTGTACCCGTGTTCGGTCCGAAGCTGGCGTCACTGGTGAGTTCAATGTGGCTGTAGGTTTGCACCAGGGGTCGGCTTTAAGCCCCTATTTGTTCCTCCTGATAATGGATGCTCTGACATCGGACATACAGGAGGAAGCACCCTGGTGCATGCTTTTTGCCGACGACATTGTTCTCATCGGAGAAGACGCAACCGAGGTCCAGAACAGACTGGGAAAATGGCAGGGCAAACTGGAGAGTGTCGGACTGAAGATAAGCAGGACAAAAACCGAGCACATGTTCTGCGACTTTGGTGGTCCATCCAGTTTTGCCCATATTGCCTTAGATGGTGTATACCTACCAGTCTGTTCCGATTTTCGGTATCTCGGTTCAGTTGTACAGAATGATGGTGAGATAGAGAAGGATGTAAGAAGTCGAATAAATGCGGGATGGATGAAATGGCGACAGGTCTCCGGAACAATTTGCGATCCACGGATGCCCCTTAAGCTTAAGGGGAAAATATACAAGACGATCGTAAGACCTGTCGTATTGTATGGGTCTGAGTGTTGGGCAACAAAAGGGACGGATGAACAAAAGGTGCACGTGGCTGAGATGCGAATGCTGAGATGGATGTGTGGAGTGACGCGAATGGACAGAGTAAGGAATGAGTACATAAGAGGAAGTGTGAAAGTGGCGCCAGTGAATGAAAAGATGAGGAGCAACAGGCTAGCATGGTATGGGCATGTAATGAGAAGGGAAGAATGTCATGTAACTAGAAGAGTACTTGGTATGAATGTTGATGGATTTACGAGTAGAGGTAGGCCAAAGAAAAGATGGATGGATTGTGTGAAGGATGACATGAGTAAGAAAGGGGTGAGTGTTGAGATGACGGCTGATAGAGGAGAATGGAAGAAGAACACATGTTGTGCCGACCCCACATAATGTGGGAAAAGGGCAGGGAGATGATGAGGACAAGAATAATATAATTGTACTTAATATTTTAAAGATATACCTACTTAGACAGCGGAAAAAAAATTAAGAGTACCTACTTAATAATAATAATTGACATAGCACAGAAGATTCTAAAAATTTAATAAAATGCTCTCTGGTAGGTATGTGACCAGCCTTAATCATCTCTAGTAGATGGAAAAAGGCCAATGATGATGATGATGTACAGATTACCTACCATACCCAATTTGGATCAAGTAAGTAGGTGGCCAGCCAGACTTATGGATTGGCATGGTACCTTTGTACATTATTTATCTTAGTGAGGAATGCGCTGAACCTTGAACTGTCAGAAATACCTATTGAAATATATTTTTTGACGTCGTCTCACCAGCAGTCAGCACACACCTTATCTTTTAGGAGTCGTTGAAATCTCTTTAGAAAATTGAAGACATTCCCGATAGAGCCAACATGATAAAACTAAAAAGTTGGTTTGTTTGTTTTCGCGAATGTTTTCGAATGTCCTAGTCCTTTCTCCGTTCTTCGACAACATAACAATAATAAGAAATCTTACCTTAATTTAACCAATGAAATCATTTGTTTTGATTATTGTATCCAATCAAATCATTGTGTAGCAATGGGATAAATGAGAACAAACGATTGCATCAGAAAAAGAAAACGAAGGGCAAAGTAGGAAGAGGCTAGGTCGTTCACTAACCGTGTATCGTTCACTAATGAAGGGCTACGCTTCTCGATCAAAAAGTCTGACTATCGAGTGATCGAGTTAAACATCGAGGCTATTATACAATCGTTTTATGTTGATTAATGCCAATCGAGTTAGAAACGTAACTTTTTGGTAGGTATGATATTGACATCAATCGTTCTTTGAAAAATCTAGTTAGACAATTTTAAACACAGCTTCTTAGAAGCATAAGTTTTAAGAACTTTTTAGACGAGATAAATGTGCTCTCGATTTTTTTATGATGCACTATTTTGTCAGACAGACCAGGAAGAAAAATCTTGTCAATATTTGGTTTTCTTTCACGATAGGGTACGATAATAATCCAACCATTAACCATTATTTTCACAGTAATCATTATTGTAATAGATTAAAATGTCTGTCTGACATTGTCTCAGACAATAATGTAAAATGTGTTACCCATAAAATGTAAAGGATGTATGGAACTTAATTAAGTATAAGAATAGATATTAATAGTTGTGGATTTTGTTGATAAATAAATAAATAAACAAAATAGAATGGATGAGTTATTGACAGAATTCCTTCTTCAACATTTTCTGCCGGTTTTTGCGGGGGACGAGGTAGCACACGAACGCATTTTACTCACACTTATGCATCGAAACAATACACCCCTAATTTTTACGCACACTTGCAAATTTCGTATATGACGTACGTAATATTACAAGACGTACGTGATTCGGAATCGTATACGTTTTGGAAGAAGGGAAATACAAGGTAAAGGCTCATCTCGTCGTTATGATCTAAGGACTTTGTGCAAGAATCGAGAGCACATCAAAAATATTTGAAATCTAAATTACGGTCATGGATTTAGCATGGAACCTTTTATTACGGTTACATCACTAGTGTCAAAGTCATGTGTTGAGCGTGAGTCGTATTTTTGTTCTCTCTCCTCAATTCCTCATTCACTCATTCATTATTCTACAAAATGGCTGAACTGTAAAGACGTGTATTTCTGCTATTTTTCTAATCATGGAGCCCAATAACGTTGTTTGTTTCGAATTTGACAAAATTTATAGTGTTTCCCGTAGTGTTTTGTACGAAGACACCATAAATTATCGAGTAACGAAGTGTGAAAACGCGATTTCCACAATTCCTTGTGTTTTGGACTGGTCGTTACCCAGGAACTGTTTTACAAAGTGTTTGCAGTCTAGAAGCCCTGAGGCCTTCCATACGCCACCTCCAAGACTTTTTTCCTGTCCTGAACTCTAAAAAAATGCTCGCTTAGTGTTAGGTCTTAGCATTACTGTGATTTTGTAAAGTGTAAAAATGTATTCTATTGCTAACGGGCGCAACGCGCGGAGTAAAACTCAGATGTATAATATTCACCATCCATTCGCAAATTACTGCACAGAATCACTGCAGAAAAGCGACATGAAGTTGGACTACGAGAACGAAATTTTCCTCAACAATCTTCACCTAATCCCGGATCCGTTGCTGAAGAACCTCGCAGACACCCTCGTGACGTCTGAAAAGCCGGAAAAGGTGAAGAAAGAGAGTCTAGAAACACCAATGCCGCCAACACCTAAAGAGGACGTCCGGCCTGATTCGGCCTTGGCGGGGATCACGAATTTTTTCACGGGCGTTTTCAACATGCTATCTGGCGCTGTCTTCCGAACTCGGACGCCGGATTACTACGATTGTTTTGACGGCGATCTCCGCCAGGGGTCGCTGCAATCTTGGCAGCGCGCCAGCACCGATGATAAAAATGGAAAAGTGCCCGACATAACTAGCTCTGACGGACCTGTTCCGAATGGCGTCCAATCAGATATGAATAACTCCCCAATGGTCAGCTCCTGCGAGGAGAAACTCAACCAAGTTAAGTACCTACTCTCACCGAAACCTAAACCATCAACACCCAATTGGAGGAAGAGGCCCAAGAAAGTGTTTGTGGAGCCCGGATCGGTCGAAGAAAGCTTTGAAGATGCCTTTGCCCCTGAAGACTTCATCACTCTATCAAATGACCCGTATATCGAGTACTACAGTCCACCGCAGTACCAGAACAGTGAGAAACTCGAAGCAGATTCACCGAAGACCACATTGAAGGTTGTACCGGATGAAACCACAGACATTGTACAAGAATTGATTGAGACTGAACCAAAAACACAAGAATCATGTGTTTCGATGCCTGAAAATGATACAATTAATGTTGAGAGAGAGAAATCTACAGAAAACATGGAGGGTAATAATAATATTGATAAATCTACTCATGAAAACATGAAGGAAGATGATAAAGACAAATTAACCCCACAAAATACTGAAGAAGAGTCTGGTGATGATAAACATGAGCTTGTATCCACCTGTGAGAATAAACTCTCTAAATTAAAAGCGCTTCTTCAAGATAAACGCACAAAAAAGACCAAAACAGAACCACCAACGGAAACAGAGGAACCGAAACCAGAGAAAACGATTCCAATCTCAAAACCTGTTGATAAGCATTACAAAAACCCACACAGAATGTTGGATAAGCGTCGGAAGATGAAAATGAAACGTAGCATCCAAGATGATGTCGTCTTCGCCAATGAGATTGATCTCGAGAGCCCTGCTGAGTCCCCCTCAACTCCGTCCACTCTCAGCTCGGAGGCAAGTCTCGGAGACTACTTCGATGAGCTGAAGGGTCGTTTCCGATCAGCATCCACAACGGAAAGTGAAGATTCCTTTCAAATTGTTTTCAACGATAACCCAAAACGTATTCACAAATCCTCCGACTGTGAATCGGAGGATTCTTTCATCGTGTTCGAAGATGACTGCTATACCTCCAACGATGTCTTTGGAGACTCGGACTCGGAGTCCGATGTAAGTGATTCCGGCTGCAGTACTATGACGTGTAAACTGTCCCATTCCCTGTCGAGAACTGTCAGTAATTTGACTGATGATACTTTGTATGAGAGTAGTGATGAAGTGGATTGTGCGAGGGTGGAACCGGTGGAAGCCAGGGGCTTGCTGATGGATGCAACTCGGAAAAGCTTAAGAAAAAACCAGCCTGCTAAAAAGGTGAGTCCTAATTTCTATGTCTACTAGCGATCCGTACTTTCTTAAGGATCCTATGTCCCCTCGATGGGGCAAAGGGCGTCGACAGTGACTCTCCATCTAGATCGGTCTTGGGCTTGACGCTTGATCTCACTCCAGGACTTCACGATCTTCCTCGCCTCGTCGAGCACCGTCCGCCGCCAGGTTTGTTTGGGCCGACCAAGTTTTCGCTTTCCTTGCGGGTTCCAATCCATAGCCTGTTTTGGTATATGGTCGGGACACCTTCGGAGGGTGTGGCCGATCCAATTCCACTTACGGCGCTTGATTTGTTGGTCGGGGATCCATACTGGAACGTATTTGCGACGGGACGTCAGCTGTTCGACCGACCGCAACCAATCGCAGTGCAGGAAACGTCAGTTTTGGACGACTTCCATCGTCGCGGATGCGTCCGATGCTCTATGCTGTACCTAATTTATTCCTATGTTTGTGTTCAATAGTGTTCCGTACTTCGGCACTTATTGTTGGTCTGAGCGTGTTTAGCAGTCTTTGTTTATCATCGGTTAAGTGTGAAAGGTTGAATGTTTTCTCATATAATTGTCTGTTCTGGGCGCGACCGATAATTCGATGCGACGCATCGCCCGTCAGATGTGAGCCGACCCTAAGGCGCTTACTAATAAACCGGGTATTAAGTTATTCCTGAGTGTAAACTGTCAAAATGTATGGTTATTCTTGGTTTATGTATGGTTATTACTTTATGTCACGTTTCATGGTAAGTCGTTAAAATCACGGATGACCTAACTACGTCATCAGATTTGGACGATTTTGAAAATCGCCTTTTTAGAAAAGATACTTTTGCCATAACTGAATGTCATTTTACTCTATTCTATCATAGAGATAAGGTATAAGGTAGCCAAAGCACGAGACATGTCGAAAAAATCAATTAGCACTAAAATATAACACGTTACGTTACACAAAGACATTTCCTTATCAATAGTAACTATTGCATACTCTATCAAGGTCTTAATAATATATTCATCGCCTTATTCCTAGCGCAATAAGGTCGAGAATCTGAAGGTCATACTGACCACACTGGTTGATAAACAAGTTTATTCGACGTACTTCTGATACCTGTTGATGAGTTGTCAAAGTATTAAAACAAGTCTACACACACACAATTAAGACCAAACCGCCTTCATGAGATTGAATAACTGTAGTATTATTAGATTTATCGGACAATGATTCCCACAAGAGTCAAGAGTGACTCAAAGATTTCCACTGTTTACACAACAAAAATGTAAGTTGCATTGCAACCAAAGTGCGACTCATAGTACAATGACTTTACACGTATCTGTGCCACGTCCTCCGTTCAGGGGGTAATTTAATTCGGGCTGAGTATTTGGAAGTTCATAGCACTCTCGTAGAACTGACGGCAGTTGGGGCAGAAAAGTTCTCGAGTGGAGGCCACGCACCGGAAATCGCAGTAGAGGACGGCCCCCCACTATATGGAAAGATCTGGTAAAGGTTGCTGGCAGCCGTTGGGTGTTAGCACAAGATTGATCGCTGTGGAAATCGATGGGGAGGCCTATGTTCAGCAGTGGACGATATGGCTGAGATGAAGATGATTCAAAAGTTACCTACAAGCTACATTGTATTCGGTCGATAAGATCAACTATTGAGCTCGATCCGACTACGAACCAAGAGGAAGTATTCCGAACAGAAAAATTGGTCAAACATCGCAACTTCGGTCGTGTCCCCCATTCGGATGTCCCAGGACTCCCAGGAGCAGATACTTTTTAAAGAATTGGGGCAGTAATTTCCAAGAAACTCTGATGGCCTTTCCATCTATTAAAATTGGTCGGGTAATTTCCGATATGGAGTCTGGAGGCTTTCTGACGAATGAAAAATACTAAGACTCAATTGTGAACAGAACCCACTTACCTCGACCCTCGTGAATAGAGCCGAGAGGGCTACTATTCGACTTCTAAAAAACTTATAAATCATGCGTTGACGAGCGTTGAACCTATCCAGGTCATCAAACTATGCTGCGGGCAAAAAAATGACATAGTTTTTGAAACAAAAACTGAATGAATGTAAGCCAGATTGTACACACTGATAAATCTACGTCATCGTATTGTTGGCAGAGTTTTTAGACGTCCCGATTGCTGAAGTTATTAGTGTACAATACGTTGAAGGGTTTGTCTGCGCAGAACACATTTTGCATGAAGAAGCGGTCACTTGCAGACAAAAGGCTAACTTCACGAATGCCTTGATCCGTTGAACGTATGTATGTTAGAGCTAGATGATTCTACTTCCAATACCGTTTACCAGGGCAACAAACATGGTTTGGTCTAGCTTTCTTTTACGTGATCCATCCTCTTCAATTGAGCCTACTCCTGTATATTACATAATAATTGTAGGTATATTTACAAAACATAGTACACATGTGAGTACTTGTATTAGTCTTTCATTTCATTTCGTATGGTTCCCATGGCACAAAGCTCTGCTCTGCTAAATGTTGCTGTGTGAAATATCCAGCATTATTTATCTACCAAGAACTGCTTCAAGTGTTGATTTGCTTTAAGTATCAACCTCAAAATGTTTACCAACAAATCTTATCAATATTTCTGTTTGTTTCGTCATGGTCACTCACCGCAACGGAATATAATTGGGCCTATCATGATAATGTGACCGACTTCAAAACCAAGCTGTGTTGCGTGTTTTATTTCTAATCTGAAGGGCAACTGGTTGAACGGTCTAATCCATATAATGCAGTTCTTTCCATCCTAGAGACTGGAGACTGGAGTTTGACCTAAAAATGCGCTATGTTCCAAACCAAACAGGAGTTCCAAACAGGAGTAGAATGATCTCTCATAACACTATGGGATCCCACTTGTTTCAAAGTGTAAACGAATTGTAATAACTACAAAACGGTGTGACATTTAATCAAAGAAAGCGCATTTATGCAGCAGGACCAGTTTGGTCACTTTTAAGACCCCTCGCAGACTATTGACTATTAGTTGAGACGGGCTATACTTCTCCATACTCATTACGAGCCGAAGTATATTCCGTCTCAACTATCGGCCGATAGAAACTCTGTCTGCGAGGGGTCTAAAACTTCAGTTTTTGCGAAGTACTTAAAATAATCAGGGCAACAGACACGGTTTATAAATTATTAGTAAAGATCTTTAATTAACAGAAACTAAGCTACTACAATATGTACATAAAATTACAAAATACAACAGAATCAGTCAAGCTATCTAAGGATCGTCGTAAAAACGATCTATAGATAGCTCAACTGATCCAGGTCACTGCCAGTCGGAACCGTGCCCAAAACACTGGCGGCATTGCCACGCTGAATGGCAATGCTTATTCTTTGAATTATTAGTTAATATTAGGTTACGTAAACAGTAGATCTAAACAGATCTATTCATTGCAATGACAACCACATTGCCTCACTGTTTGACGTTACCTACGTGACTAAGGGCATGTTGCGTATCCTAGCATAAGTTTCACCATCATTTCCTATAGTATCGCATCGTTTTGATAAAACTACTATCGCAGTCAGCGTCACTAACTGGTAAACCCCTTATGGGCTGTTTGTACGTGAGCCTCTGGGTTACCCGTAGGTGACGCTGACATACGCTGATTATATGGAAATAAAAAATTCATTGCAGGGCAAAGGTTCATTTCTTCCACTCGTCTCTTAAACAAACATGATTAAAGAATTCCCCAAGGTGCGGTTAGCTATCTTAGATCTTTTGTATATGCATAATCCTTTGAATTTGTCAAAGGGACAAATTCATAGTCATTTCAGTGGCATGTCCAAGTATTGCAGATTTTGCAAAAGTTAGCAAAATGTGTAACTCCATACGTGATAGGTTGCAAATTGCAAGCGGATCGCTTAAAAGAATAGTAACTGGTTGTTCACTCTTCTCTCCTACTCCTTGATTAGTATTCCTCAATGCTGAGGGTCGTATCACTCTCTCTCTAATGATTTTCTCCACCTTCCTCTGTTCACTCTTCTAAAAAAGTAAGCTAGTAAGTAAGTTCGTATGAGTCAGTGGCCAACTCTGGTGACGGAGTTTTTAGGCCGCCTTAAGGCATCCGTCATGGCTTAACGACTTAAATAGCCGGGACCGACAATTTAACGTGCCCTCCGAAGCACGGAAGCGCTCAGATGAAAATGCCACTGGCGGTCACCCATTCACTTACAGACCGTTCCGAACGTTGCTTAACCTCGACGATCTATCAAGAACGACTAAGCAAGCACGACCACGAGCGCTTCTAATATTGTGGTCTAACGTGAAGAATGTAACTCAAGTTTTTCTGTTTAGCGTAGCTGTCGTCTGTCTGTATTTGTTGCTTGTCTCGTGATGTTGATTTCTTAATAAGATCTGCATTATAATAATATATGACTCGCAAAATTATATAAACTTTTATTAATATAGATAGCATATCAAAGTTTTTATCAGTGGCAACACTATCTAGAAAATGCTGATATTTATGCGATTGGATAGGTTATTCAAGGCCGCTGTAGCATTTTGCTGGGTAGGGTCTTCAAGTATCTCTCTATTGTGATGAGTTTCTAAAAGCCTTCTGTAAATTGGTCATCAGTTTTTTTTTATTATGTTGGATGTCTTTAGAATTGACGTTTCATAGCTATTTTCAAGTCGTTTCACACTCGCCACATACACTTGTTTGTGAGTTTCGAATCATCTCAACATGTCTTTCTTTATTCTCATCATTATGTCTTTGAGCTTTCGTCACAGCTTACATTGATGAAAAATTCTCCTGGTCATACATTCGAAGACAAATCACTTACTTTTGCAGACAAAGCACACTACATTTCTATATTCTCTCGTATTTGTACGGTCTGCGGTGTTAACCGCGGCTCCTCCGGAATAATTAAATCCGAGATAAAGCTATAATCTTTCTCAGTGCCAAATTTAATCCAAATCCATTTATTATTTGCGTGAAAAATAAACCATTATCACAAGCTTTCACTCACATATGCATTATTAAGTAGGACAAATAACCTTTATGATAGATCACTGAACAGCTGGGTTAGCATGAACTCTTGGCAGCTTCCGAACTTCATGTCAATTTCGAACAACACGGTTCGTTAAAGAAACGTCGCAACATCATGTTCTCTCGCTTGCGTACTCGTGCAGTCTCTAATGTGCAAGCGAGAGAGCATAAGCACCGCCATGTCAGATTCGGTTCTTTAGCTGCAAAATTTCTTTAGTCAAAATTGCAATTTAAAAACTGCCTGGAATTAAGAGCTCCCTGTATTTGCTTTTATAAGAATTCAGCTTTGTGTATATCAATCGACATAGTTTTCGAGTTTTCCAAATACATTATTATTGGTGTCAAACGCCAAGACTTGAAAGATTTGCTGTTTCTTGTTTTACATGTTGTATTTGGCAACTGCATTGGTATTTTCGCTTTCAGCTATTGTTTGACATATCATTTATTTAGTATCTACGCTCGAAGATAGCTTTTAACTATTGGATTTACATGAACATATATTCTGTATTCTCTTGGCTACTGACTCGTACGAACTCATCTACTATTATACCCTGTAACACCGGATCGATAAATGTTGACATGTCATTTCCATTCGTCATAACAGCTGTTTTTCGGAATGTTACTCGATTGTCGGTTGGGCTTCCATCACGGATGTTTCCGTATATCTGAATTCTCCATCAGGATTTTCTAATATTATGTGACTGTTAGGTAAAGGTATTTATTTTATTTACACGGTGTTGCTCTCAGTCTCTGCTTTCTGTTATTTGTCGTGGATCAATCATCATCTTCCTACCCTTGTCCCACTTTATATGGGGTCGGCACAACATGGTACTCCTCTTCCATTTTCCTCTATCAGCCGTCATCTCAACACTCTCCCTTACTCATGTCATATTTCACACAATCCATCTAGATTTCAGATCTATCTGAATACAATAGTTTTATTAAATTCCACTTTATTTCTAGAATTATTTGGGTAAAGCAAGGATATTTAATGAGATGAGCATGTTAATAAGGTAGAACCAGCTGAGTAAAGTTCAAACATACACACTCAAAGGCATACGAAATATGTCTGGGGTAATCAGAATATCTGTTCTTATATACATGACTGTTAGCGAAAAATAAGGTCGCGTCGTCTCGCACAAGAATGAGTTTTACAAGACAAACTAAGGCAGTACTCAAACGGCGATGGAAAACATCATCAGGGAACTAGCGAGCCGGAAAACGTGTCAAGTGCAAGCCGTGTTGGCCGAATGTGGTTGTACCTCGACTTACAATCCGAAGGTCGTGGGATCGAATCCCGGCCGTGCATCAATGGATTTTGCGTTTCGTAAAATTTATATGCCCTTTAACACGAGCTCTGAACGGTGAAGGAAAACATCGTGAGGAAACCAGTTAGTATTCTTATAGGCGGCGATGGACTTGCAACCTGTTACGTATGGAATACTAACTTCTGCAAGATGTGGGCATGTATCAAATATGTATTTGTACATGCCTCTGATTACCCCCTTAGACATCTTCAAAGGATCTGGAATATTAAGATCTGAGAGAATGTCTACCGCGGTTTGGGGATACAGTCGTGACCTTGTTTACGTTTTTTCTTAAAAGCCATTCACCACACTGGTTTGAAAGAATGAGTGACACGACGAAGATGGGATAAGGCGAGTAAAGTCCCCGATGTTTCACAGTATAACAATCACAATAACAGTTTTTGTTTTCTATATCAGAATGACTTCTCTTTGTCGTTCAACAATGAGTTTTTGGAACAGCTATGTCCGATTAGAACAAAGAATTTGTTGTTTTTAAAATGTATGACAACATAGATATATCACAAACATGCCTACATAACTTAAACCAATAATAAATACAAGAGGAAAAATATTAAGTTAACTGTAGTAGCATAGGGAAGCTGTTGTGCCGACCCCACATAATTGGGATAAAGGCAGGGAATTTTAAATAAAATACTCATGTGATGAGTAGCATAAGGAAAATTCCTATAGGGCAATATATCCCAGCATAGGGAAGGTTGAAAGTGATGCTGTGGGATGAAAAAGGCCTAGAGGCTATGATCATGAGATTGAAAACAGAGTTCAGATCATCAAAGTCAAAGTCAAAAAGCATTTATTCAGTAGGACCGCTGGGATCACTTTGAAACGTCTTAAAACTTCATCGCAGGCAAAATGCCCATAGGGCTGGCGGCATTACCTCGCTGAATAGCTCTGTAGACGACCTCTGTAGCGCAGTGGGCGAAGGCCCGCCTGCGACGCAAAAGGTTGCGGGTTCGATCCCCGCGGCGGGACCAATGTTTGTATGATCTACAAATATTTGTCTCGGGTCTGGGTGTTTCTATGTATAATATGTATGTATTTACAAACAAAAAGTATATAAGTAGTATATCAGTCATCTTAGTACCCATAACACAAGCTCTGCTTACTTTGGGGCTAGATGATGCTGTGTGAAAAGTCCAGCATTATTTATTTATTTATTTATAGCTAAACTATGATACTAATCTTCTGTCCAAGATATGCACAAGATCTATCATTGGTCTCGTCAATCGACGCATGGACGAAAATAAAACACGGGATTCCTTCAAGGAAATTAGTCGCGAACTTTGTTGCAAAATGGAACAATCGAACATAATAAGATTCTGGCTTTGCCAACATGCTATATATCATTATGAGGACTTTTTCGGGCTGTTCAAAACTATCCTGGCGCATCGACCCCAAAGTGGGTCCTGGCCTCCAACACAATAGAACGCCATCAGTCTCTGTCTTGCGCCGCTTCCACCCAGTCCGGTGCAAGGATTTGAAGTGAACGAAGGTATTTCTCCACTTCATCCTTCCACCTAAATCTGGGACGGCCGACTGGCACCCCATGACTCAATTTCCTGGATTTTAAGGTTACTGGCCATCGAACTACTGGCCTTTCGAATCACCATTCGAAATGATGCCAACGGTCCTACAGAATCAATGCTTTTTGTCTCGGTTGTAATGATTATTGCTTCATGAAAATGCGGTGTCTTCTGCCAACTGCTGTAATCGAATACTTTCCCGACCGAAACTATCTAGTATCAAACACCTAACACGCATACATACCAATGTATGTATTGTGTGTGTACACATTGTGCCAAATGTTTGAGGATAAGCGACGAAGCGGTCGTGAATTGTTTCTTCTTGTCGGCACAACATGTACCTACTCCTCTTCTTTTTGTCTTGTCACTGGTTCCTACATGTGATATAATAGGGATTTTCAGTGCTCTTCAAAGAGGATCCTTTCTTGCACTTGACTACAAGCCCTTATCCCACATTTATCGTCAATGCGATAGGCCCCAAACGGTTTTGACTGACCTGATTGTTCACGGTATTGGTCGCGAAAGAATCAGAATCAGAATAATTTTATTGCATAACTGTTGTACATGTTAAGGTCTTATTTTAAATAGGTACAAGTTTCTACAGTCTATCCATTTCGGATGTGCAACATCAATGGTTAGTAACCTAAACACAAGCACAAATAGGTAAGTAGGTAAAAAGGTAGTTATACCTTTTGAACCAAAATTAAAAGAAACAATAGGTAGTACTCAAATCCGAACAAATACAATTACTTACTTAAATTAAAAATATATAGGTATGTTGTATACTTGTATACATACATTACCTGTTGTAATACTCGTCTAGACTATAAAATACACTATTAATTAGCCAATTTCTAAGTTGATTTTTAAATTTATTTCCTTCAAGGATTTTCAGCTCAACTGATAACTTGTTATAAATGCGTGCAGCAGAAATAAAAGTACCAATAAAAGAACTGAAGTAGAATAAATAAATAATGCTGGACATTTCACACAGCATCGTCTAGCCCCAAACTAAGCAAAGCTTGTACTATGGGAACCAGATAACTGATCACCATCACCTAGTTATAAGACTAAGTGATCCCAGCGGTCCTACTGAATAAATGCTTTTTGTCTTTATACGGGGTCGGCACAACAGGTTTTTTTCTTTGACTCTGCTCTAATCATCATCTCAAAATCGACTAGATTTCAAAGATTTTTGGTGGTCGTGCTTGCTTAGTCGTTCTTGATAGATCGTCGAAGTTAAGCAACGTTCGAAAGGGTCTGTAAGTTAATGGGTGACCGCCAGTGGCATTTTCATCTGAGCGCTGCCGTGCTTCGGAGGGCACGTTAAATTGTCGGTCTCGGCTATTTAAGTCGTTAAGCCATGACGGAGGCCTTAAGGCGGCCTAAAAACTCCGTCACCAGAGTTGGCCACTGACTCATACGAACTTACTTAAAGATTTTTGGATAACGAGAAAAAGATAATGTCTACCTCTCCTTGGGGATCATGCTTCGATGTTTCGTTCTCGTGTATTTTTTCTCATGTGACGTCACATCACGACGCGTCACTCTGACCTCGTAAGATTGTTTACGCCTTGGTTTACGCCGATGACTAAGCGTGACGTCACACATTGGTCATCGTGCTATACTTGGTATTGTCAGAGAATATTATTGAATGAAGACGGGTTACGGTTTTTTGCATTGTCGTAGTAAGGTTCCAAATAAACTATCATTTCACACAGAGACATTTTCACATTTCCGTGATGAAAGTAGTCTATGTGTTATTCGGTTATTCCAGATGATCTACCGGTGTGCCAAACATCAAAATCTATAAAATGAGCAAATAATAAAATTGTTTCGTCGAGGTTATTTTTTTTATATGGGTCGGCTCTTGACCTCGAAACTTACGTACACAGGCAAGAATGAGGTCTACGATGGGGCGAGCCTACCGAAAAGATGCCTATTGACTCTTCGTTAACTCTTTCGTTTCAAATTTATAATAATAAATAATGCTGGACATTTCATACAGCATCATCTAGCCCCAAACTAAGCAAAGCTTGTACTATGGGAACCAGATAACTGATATATTACTTATATACTTTTTGTTTGTAAATACATACATATTATACATAGAAACACCCAGACCCGAGATAAATATTTGCAGATCATACAAACATTTATCCCGCCGCGGGGATCGAACCCGCAACCTTCTGCGTCCCAAGCGGGCTTTCACCCACTGCGCCACAGAGGTCGTCAAAAAAAAAAATATCTGAAAATGTTAGGTTTCACGTCCTAAATTATTATCTGCGTCATAAACATCTTCTTGGATCAAATTGGCGACATTTTGGAGAAGGGCCAGGTCAAAAGTACCCTAAACCGACGAGCATGTATGAAGAATGTAATGAGAGTGAATGAGGCGAAAGTTGTGTGTCAGGATCGTAGCGACTGGAGATCCGTGGTCTCTGCCTACCCCTTTGGGAAAGAGGCGTGACTTTATGTATGTATGTATGTATGTCATAAACATCATTGGCGCCTTCTGTTTCAGATGTTATATTCAGTTACTGATTCAACATTGATATATTCGCGTGGGCTTTAACAGGAATACCATAGATTCATGTTCTTTCTCAGAAACTTCTTAATTTCGTCAAGGCGATAAATCGCTTGTGATTTTCTCTTGATCGCGAACAGGTGTAGACTCATCTAGTTTTAGAAGTTTTAAGTCAAATTTGAAAAGCATTTATTCATGTTCTTTATTTTTGTACTTGAGCATCTAAACTTTGACGAGTCTCAATTTTGTTTGACTGGCTCCCCACTGGAGCTTGACTTTTTAGTTTTAAGATGGATCACCTAAGAGTGATAGCCCCCAAACCGTGTTTGTTGCACTGATTCTTCACGGTATGGGTCGCGAAAGTTTTAAGACTATTCTAAGTGATCTTTCGTAAATGCTTTTTGACTTTGTTCGAAATAAGTTGTCCTTTATGTATGGTATGTCCAAACCATTTCATACGCTTTTGTGCTACTTCTTTAGGAGATTCTAAAGACTCAATTACGAGCCTATCATCACCTTATTATTTATTTCAGGTACACTTCTCAACGGAGCCTCCTACTGTGAAAGTGATGCGAGTCTGGGCGTACGCAGCGAGGCAGGCGCGTGCGGGCCATTGGGAGAGATACGCTTTAGATCGGGACAGGTTCAAACGACGGTAAGTTACTGAAATAATGAATTTAGAGGCACTCGCACACACTTACCACTCACCATTAACTCACCACGTGCTCACCACTCACTCACTCTTCACCCATTCACTCACTCTTCACTCACTCACTCACCACTCACTTGCTCGCTCTCACTCGCATACTAAGCTGTCTACAGTAAAGATTATGCGAGTGTTCACGACGGTCAGATGTTACGAAAATTACTTTGAAACACTCACGAGTTGACTCATTTGTTTTAATTTCAGGATTGCTGACGTGGATATGGCCGTATCTTGGGTTCTGAAGCCTCAGCATAGAGCCAGGGTGATGTTCCAAAGATTCATGCCTTTATGGAACCGACAGAAGAGGCAGGAGTTAGCGGAGAAGAAAGAAAGAGAGAAACAAGAGAAGATCGACGCAGAGAAGAGAGCACAAGAAGCAGAGGAAAAGAGAATTGAGGATGAGAGGATTGAGAAAGAGAGAATTGAGAGTGAGAGAGTCGAAGAGGAGAGACGGAAGGAAGAGGAGAGAGTTGAAGAAGAGAGACGGAGGGAAGAGGTGAGAGTTGAAGAGGAAAGACGGAAGGAAGAGGAGAGAATTGAGAAGCTGAAAAGTAAGGAAGTTAAAAAAGTAGTGAGGAAGTATGATAGGAAAGGAAATGAAATTCATTCTCCAATTCATGAAGAATCTAAAATTCCTTATTTGATTCATCATACAAAATGTGATAAAAAAATATCTAATGAACTCAACAAACGCAATGCTGAAAATAATAATAACAAGATTTTAAATGAAAACAAAGTTGAATCTATCGCGGAAATTACGGATAAACTTGAATCATCAAAATTAGTTCAGCCTAGTTTGGAAACAAAGCTACATACTGGTACATGATACAAAATATTAGTTTCTGGTTTAAAAAACAAAGGGTGCAATATTATTCGTTTGAAAACTTTTTAAATGATTTAAAAAATATATCTTTTATCCGTTGCTCCAATATAACTTTAGGTTTGGTGAAAGGCGATGGGCTTGCAACCTGTCACGTATGGAGTTCTAACTACATAATGTGGGCATGTTTCTAATTATATAAATTTAAAAATCTCTGACTACCCTCAACATCTTCAAAGCATATTGATCTGAGAAAGGCTCAATGCACATTGAATTGGCAAGCGACGCGTCAATTAGTTTTATAGAAAGCCATTACAAACAATGGTACAAGATATAGAAACGCTTGTAGAATGAACCGCACGAAAGTGCTCGAGCCAGCGCGGCCCGCTAGATGGCTTCGCCTGACCTCGTTCATTCTACAAGCGTGAGATAATGTCTACGATGCCTTGGGGGTTCGTCGATCACGTTCATATTTGTAAAATAACCTTTTTTAAATTAAAAAGAAGAGTATGTCATCATTATAGTCCTTTTCACGTAGGAACGGTTCCATGATAAGGCGCATTTATGTTAATATCTGAAATAATTAAAAAGGAAATAGACATAATCCTTATTTATTGAAGTTGTATCTGTATGAATTATCACTAGATTTCATTTATTTCAAAATTTTTCATTGTTGTACAGCGTAAAACGTAAAAGTTATATGTGTCAGGGATACGTTCCTACGTGAAAAATACTATAGAAATTATTTTTCAAATAATATAAATGTTATGATGACGTATCCTGATATTTTTAACAGATTCATTTTAAATAAATTTATTTTTCTATTTTAACAAGAAAACCGAAAATTAAATTTATTATGTAAGTAGAGAAAATTCACAGTAAAAATGTTAACTTTTTTAATCAAAATAATGTATATTTATTTTGGATCATAGCGAGTGGAGATCCGTGGTCTCTGCCTACCCCTTTGGGAAAGAGACGTGATTTTATGTATGTATGTACTTATGTATATATTTATTTTATACTTCACTCAAATTAATGAATTCGGTCAACAGATTTGAATCCAGGCATTAGTGACGTTAGTAGTATGTTATGCGCAAGCGCCTTCTCATACTAAGTTGTCGATTGCGCATTGGAATTGATAACTTCACTAACGCCATCTATCGTTAGTAGTGTACGTTTCCAATTTGTATGAAGTTAAAACTTAGGTCGCGTTAGGCAGTGACATGAGAAATATTTCTTGGATTCGCCTCGAAAAGGTCACGTGCGAGTCACGTGACTGCTCACCGACATCGGGTTATTTGTCAAGTTTAGAACTGTTCAAGTTTTCATTTTCACTTAAGCCTGCACTCGTGCAGGCTTACCATAGAACGTGACATAAAGTTATTCCACCGAATAAATCAAGAATAACCATACATTTTGACAGTTTACACTCCGGAATAACTTTATGTCACGTTCTATGGTAAGCCTGGTGAAGTGCAACTGTTTTTTTAATTCTTTTGTTATTGTTTAGAAAATCACTGTTGGAATGCTAAGTGCCTAATTGTATTTTGGTATAATATTAATGTATAAATCTTAGTTAAATTACATCACGGTTAAGAAAAATGGCACATCAAATACCAAAGTTCAACAAGACTTATGTATATTTTTTTTTTAACACCCTTGCTCGTAAAGCTGATGTAATTCCACCGGTTTTAGATATGTAAAGCGGGTCATAACAAACGCGTGTGTTATCAAAGCAAATAGTTATGTTATAGTCCATACAAATTCCATAACAGCATTATTTGCCATTTCAAATATGGAACTGATCGCCGCCGAGCTGGAGTCGTGCCTCCAGCTAGTGAGCAGCGCGCTGTTGCTATTCAAAGGAGAACTAATCGCCGCGTGGCGCCACTCAGTAGGCAGTCTGTTCAAATGGCGGGAAAGCAACAGTGTGCTATAGATGACAAATATATTGATCAACCAATAAATTAACCTAATAAGTAAATTAAACCATCATATTAGATAACCAAGATTAACAAAATTGAATAAATATATTAACTCTACATTTTCTAGTACAAAAATATCAAAGATCAACACGATATGATATTTTTAACACTAAGTACTGCATTTAGATTTCAACTCTATCTCGTAAGCTTTAAGAAATATTTTTCTACTCGATTCGTGCGTCGCTTACTACGTTATGACCCCAGCCGGCCGGAGTCCTCCGGATTGACTGACGTAACGTGACATCACAGTGCGCGCACAGGTTGTTCGTTCACTCATTCAACTTCATAAAACAGTCACAGCATTCAATAATAAGTTCTATTACACTCAAAATAAAGCCTAATTATGATTTTTACGCAGTATTGATAATAATATTGATATTCATACGAAGTAATCGATATTCTTACCTGGATGCAATATGTTTATTTTAGCTAGCGGTCGAGTGCGTCTGATATTCTGGCTGAGTAGGGTACCGTTTTTTTGTTGTTTTGTATTCGGTTTGAAAGCCCTCGTTCGCACGAGCGTAATTTTATCGGACGTAAAATTTACGTCCAAATAGAACAAATGAAATTCCATGTACCTGTTCGCACGACGATGTAATTTTTACGCGACGTAATTTTATCGCGCAGTGCTCTATTCTCAGCGTTGAGCGTTGGGCATAGAGTTGAGAGTTGAGAATAGAGCACTGCGCGATAAAATTACGTCGCGTAAAAATTACGACGTCGTGCGAACAGGGGCTAAGTACCTACAAAACTTCACTTTTTGGCAAATGTAGTTCAAAATATAAAAAACCGGACAAGTGCCACGGATTCCGTACAAAGGACTAAGTAGGTACCTACGTATAACAGTGCAAACTGTTAGGCTACATGAAAGTTATAAGGTACTCGTACATGAGAAGGGAAAACATTTTTTTTTACATTTTTCGTCACATGTCAAAAACTATACATCCTAAAAATAATTAAAAATCTATTTAAGCTTGTGCCAATGAAGCCCTTTCATACGATACCCCACAGTTAACTCACTTCCAAATTTCATCCCCCATTCCTTGCATTAGGCTCTGTTTTTTTGGGATTTACTTAATTAAAAATATGCGGTTTTCAGATTTTTTCCTGTACAAATACAGGAAAAAGTCTAAGTTGATACTACTTGCCAAATTTAATAGTTCTAGGTCAATGGGAAGTACCCTATGAATTTTGATTTATAGAGTGTCGAAATATATACTTTTTTTGCGGCATAAACGGCCGTATCATTTTTTTGCGTTAAATTAGGACAGACAGACCGACAGACAGACAGACGGACGGACAACAAAGTGATCCGATAAGGGTTCCGTTTTTCCTTTTGAGGTACGGAACCCTAAAGAGACAAAAAAATCAATCACTTAACTTTTTGAGAAAATCGTATCAGTCCAAAACCTGTTCACGTATGAAGGAAATTTACCTTCATCACTCAATTGAATTTATTTCTAACAGTAATATTGCATCAAATAACAGAATATTCAACTTTATCAAAACTCATAACTAGTTCAATAAAAATAGCAAGTGATATTTTCAACCAAAAAAAATATTGATATAAAAAATTAACACATAGCGGATAACCAATAAATATTTTGAACTAATATTGACACCACTGCAGTGTGCATTCACAGATTGAGTTTATTTAAATGTTTTTTTTTCTGTTTCCTCGCAAATGTGTTAAAAAACGTCGTACGATATACGTGCGTATTGGTTATAACATGTTATAACCATCTTTACGCACTAATATCCTAATGTACTATTTGATCACTGTTGATCTATACGAAAAGAATGGAAAAATGACGCTTTTAAAAATTGAAAAAGAGAACTTTCAACTTTCTTTCGTTCTTTAGATCAAAAATGTCAGCGCCCATATTGGAAAATCTGTGGAACTATTACAGTAGCCATTAACGTATCTGAGTGCAGACAAAAGTAATTTCAATGTAATAACAGTTTTGGCAATACAATAATCGTCAGTTTTGTTTTACTTTGGTATTTATAAGTTAGAAATTCAAATACTTTAGAACTTGTTTAGAACTCGTTAGATTTGTTTATTTTACAAATAAAATTATCTATGGTATGTTTTTCTCCGTCGAAATTGGCGGTAAAATTGAAAGTTTTCGTTCATTCTTCTATACCATTCTTATTTTATTCGATGGAACGTAAAATGTCTCTATAAAAAAAAAGACAAAATGTGAGCTATTATAGTACCTATACAACTCTGTGGGCGGGCTTTTAGGCCGCCTGTAAGCCTCCAATATGGCTTAACGACTTAAAATCTCCGAAACATGGAAATACTCAGCTTAATACCAGCGGTCATCCATCTCAAGTGAGAGGATGCATAAACTATACAGTTTCTATTGCAAAAAAATATTTCCATAAAACCTATTTGTATGAAAGTAAAGGTGTAAGGATTTATCTTTAAATGCTTAGTAATCTTTTGTGTTTAGATTTTGCTGAAAAGTTGAGTTTTTAAATATTTTTAGCGTATAAATTGTACTTATAAGATTTTTGTAAAATTCATATATTTAGGTTGTCTGGAAGATTCAGCCCAGATACATAGTTTCTGTATATAATGTATATGTGTAAAATACATGCATTTTTTGTTTTTATATAGTTTTGTCCCTATCTGCGATACAAGATGTTTTGTTATAGCGTTATAGTAAATTATTTTTGGTTATATATTTTTGTAAATATGTATATTTTCCATATAGTACCTACATAGCTAATATATCAAATTGTAATAAATGGGTTTGGATAATAAAACAAAGTCTGAAGCTGCAAAATGTTTTTCAATTTGTAATGATTTTTTCTATCGTTATTTTCTTTGAATATTCAACTAACGAGGCTTTTAATCCCTCTTATATAATAAAGCTGAAAGTTTGTGAGTTTGTTTAAAAGTTTGGATACCTATTTGTGTTTCAATCACGCCTAAACCAGTGAACCGATTTGGATGAAACTTGGAATACTCGTAGGTGGTGACCTGGAATAGCTTAGGCTATTCAAAATTATTTATTTCGAAAGTTTACGAGTATTTACGAGTATTAGACTGCAATATGAGCATAGGTCTAGGATAGAAATAATAATGAGACGAGCAAACAAAATTATCGCGATTTTATGATTATGAAAGGATTTTGGTGTACTCGAAAATAGGAAGTTATCGCCATCTATTGCTGAGTAGCAAACACTAAATAGTGTTCTATACCAATCACAGATGGCACACCCAGTGGTATTAGTTCGCATAATATCCGTGCTATTAGAAGCGGCGCTAGTTTTAATGTGTTATTTTTATTTATCTGTGGTTTTCCAACTGACAGTGACAATTAAAATTAACAATTTATTATCTGTGAAATAATCTTCGCACGCGGAAGTGGATTTTTCGATTTCCTCTTCCTTTTTTCATTTTGAAAATCTCAAAAGTTTTGCAAACTAAACTCAAAAGTTATTGATACGCCATGGAGGTGTCTGATTTTAGTGATATTATGAATGTCCGGGGTATAAAAATGGAATCGAGTGATGTGGCATTTGAGGAAAATACTGGAGATACTGCGGATTCGTATCCTATTCCTCACTATGTGACCGAATCTGATTTGGGTATGATTTTTCCTCTACATTTTCATTTCGTGTCACCTCTCCGTCGCTATAACAAACGAACCAGTATGTCTCAACTTTTGTAATTTAAAAAAAAGAAGCATCCTGCAATTCAAGGTTTTCTTGTACATAAAAATATGTTTGGTTTGTTTACAACTTCAGTACCAAGGTAACAGCTTCATTTAGCTCTGTATTTTTTAAAGTTCCTGTATTATTTATAATCACGTAAACAGGGTCATGACTGTATCCCCAAAGCGTGGTAGACATTCTCTCAGATCTTTTATGTATTCCAGATCCTTTACAGATGTGTATGGGGGTGTTTTTCTTAATTTTTTAGTTAAACTTGATTTCACTATAACTTTAGTACTTAAATGTTGCTATAGTAAAATACCCAGGATTGTTATTTATTCAGCCTATATTGTCTAACAATTGGGCAAAGGTCTCCCCCAATTCATTCCAACCATCTCTCCTCGCGGGCCGTCAATGGGTCCGATTAGCGCAGGATCATGGTGGATGGCACAAACTTAGGGAGGCCTATACCCAGCAGTGGGTGAAGTCGGGTTGTGGATGAGATGAGAGATGATCTCTCTCCTTCAATAATTGTTCCTGAATAATGATTATTAAATGTTTCAGGCCTAATACAGTCAAATGAGGTCCTCCAAACTCCACTGGCAATGTTCTCAGCCCCTGACGATGAAGACACGATGCAGAGCAATGAAAGTGGAGGTAAGTTCAAAACAAACATCCATTTTTTTATCTATTTTAACAAACATCTTGAGTGACAGGATGTTTTCTGGACGTCCATCTCCATCTACACATACGTGTTCCGTGGCCGAGCGGTAAGGCACTCCGGCTTTGGGAGGATTGTCTGATCGTTGCGGTTTCGGAGCCCGTCGGAATCGAAAATTTTGTTAAGACTTCATTTCTCAATTAAATACTTAAGTGTGGTTTCACACTGTCACTTAAGTCAAGGCAGTCAATAATTATTATATTTCTTAACTCAAATGCATTTATTACAGAAGAAGTGATTGTACAACTAATGGATATCAGAACGAAGCTGTCTAAACTCCTCTCTATGTTGGAGAAGAGACTCGGGTTGGATCTCACCGGTTACTCATTTTGGCTTCAAGATGCTAAATTGGTATGTAAACTCCCTACGCTATGTTAAAGCGCTCTTTTTTCAGGATAATAAGTAGCCTATGTCCTTCCCTGGGATACAACCTTTATCCATGACAATTTTCAGTCTAATCTGTTCAGCGGTTTGGGCGTGAAAAGGTAAAAAACACAACAGATAACTGATGTATACTGATGATGATGATGAGGATGAAGATCATACAAACATTTATCCCGCAGCGGGGATCGAACCCGCAACCTTCTGCGTCCCATGCGGGCTTTCACGCACTGCGTCAACAAGAGTTAGCCACTCAAAGTCAAAAGTCAAAAAGCATTTATCCAGTAGGACCGCTGGGATCACTTAGAACAGTCTTACAACTAATGTTACTGGTGTTCTCGCGCGACCAATGCCGTGAGGAGTCAGGGCAACAAACACGGGCCCCGGGCTAGCATTCTTTTAGGTGATCCATCTTAAAACTAAAAGCTCCAGTGGGGAGCCAGTCAAAGAGAATAGGCATGATTTCGCCAAAATATTTAATTGGTCTAATTATATAGGATCCAAGGATGCAATAAAATAAATCTACAAAATACAACAATCCGCCATGATAGCTGTACACCAATCAGAGCGCGTGACGTCATTACTCAATATAATAGACCAAAACTGCGCCTTTTGTTTCCTTTGAGGTGTCTATGCACGTAGTATTTGCTGTTGCAGTGGTAAGCTGTGACGTCATACAGCCGCCATGACACCGACGAGCGTTTTGGCGTGAATTTCAAATTTTAAATTTCATTTTTATGTTTGAAAACCTTTATTTTCTACTGAAATATGATACTTTTTTCACATAACAAATCATTCTGAACAACATAGAACAGATTTTGAAAAATAGTCATCATGCCTATTGAGGCTCGTAAGTAAGTTCGTATGAGTCAGTGGCCAACTCTGGTGACGGAGTTTTTAGGCCGCCTTAAGGCCTCCGTCATGGCTTAACGACTTAAATAGCCGGGACCGACAATTTAACGTGCCCTCCGAAGCACGGAAGCGCTCAGATGAAAATGCCACTGGCGGTCACCCATCCACTCACAGACCGTTTCGAACGTTGCTTAACTTCGACGATCTATCAAGAACGACTAAGCAAGCACGACCACGAGCGCTTCGAGGCTCGTCAAAGTATGTTTACTACTCATAAAAACTTGTTCTGCTATCAGCTACTCTTTAAAACGTATTTGTTCCCTTCCAGCTTGAAAACCACAAGACCCTGGTGGAACAGTGTATCCGTGGAGAGGGTATTGTCCAAGTGAACATTCAGATCAGAAACTTGGACAAGAAGATCAACATACTGGATGTGCTGAAACCTGATGAGGAGGTCGGCCAGATGCCGTTGGTAGATGATGATGATGAATGTAAGTTTACCTCAGTCTACATAGCATGACCATGTCTACAGTTTAAAACTATATTTTTAACGATATCTGTAGCGCAGGCGAAGGTCCGCTTGCGATGCAAAAGGTTCCGGGTTCGATTCCCGTGGGACAAATAATAATGATGGACAATTTAGAATCCATACACATAGAATCCAAGCTAGAATCCATATTAAGTGGTTGGACTGAAATACGTCTTCGAGTGCACAAAGGCGACATGGGGGATTTTTCAGTGTCCTGCCAGTCACATTCATTCAACAAGTAATTACAAAGAACTCATGAAGTATTTAGTTTTTTCTTTATAGCAGTTGAATACATTAATCTATGTCAAAAAGTATATTTCAATTCTATAAGTTCTGATGTCCTAATTATGAATCACAATAGGTCAAATTCTGCAGTCAAATGTCCAGCCAGTCATGATGGAATGCCCCAAACTGTCTTTATGAAATGAATATTGAACTTCCAGACTTGGATCTAGAAGAGACGATGCCCCCTCACCCCCCAGAGCCCCGCGAGTCCAAGCACGCGGCCGCCGTCAAGTGGGTGGTGGACCCGAGCTACGGGGAGACGCGGCCTAGGACGCCCAGTGACCCCGCACAATGGTTAGGCCTCATTTACCTCAATACAATACTCATAAATAATGATAATAATAAATAATGCTGGACATTTCACACAGCATCATCTAGCCCCAAACTAAGCAAAGCTTGTACTATGGGAACCAGATAACCGATATAGGTACTACTTATATACTTTTTGTTTGTAAATACATACATATTATACATTGAAACACCCAGACCCGAGACAAATATCTGTATATCATACAAACATTTGTCCCACGGCGGGGATCGAACCCGCAACCTACTGCGTCGCAATCGGACCTTCGCTCACTGTGCTACAGAGGTCGTCATGATCTCTGTAGCGCAGTGGGCGAAGGTCAATTTGCGATGCGGAAGGTGGCGAGTTCGCTATTTTTCAAGTAAATTGCCTGGAAGAGATCGCTTTCAGCGATAAGGCCTCCAGTTGTCTACCTTTAAGTAAAGTGTATTTTTCTTATACAGGGTGTAAAAAGACAACTACCGAAAACTGAGGGGATGCAATCAGACCATGATTTTAAACATATTTAGCAAAAAAAAAACGCAAAATGGTTTTTTTTTTGGTTGTGTGTTGTGATGCTGTACCTACCCCTTGCGGCTTCGGTAGACGTCTTTTTACACCCTGTATATCATTTTCGCTGTCTGTTTGTGTATTCAATAAAGAATTATCTATCTATTTTTCTATGTAGAATATGTATTCGGTTTAAAAGATAGAAGATTTAAAAGATAAAAGATAGATGTAGTGCCCATATCATTAATACAGTAAACAGAGTCACGACTGTATCCCCAATGCGCGGTAGACATTCTCTCAGATCTTTTATGTATTCCAGATCCTTTGAAGATGTCTAAGGTAATCAGAGGATGTACAAATACATATTAGATACATGCCCACATCTTGCAGAAGTTAGTATTCCATACGTGACAGGTTGCAAGCCCATCGCCGCCTATAAGAATACTAACTGGTTTCCTCACGATGTTTTCCTTCACCGTTCAGAGCTCGTGTTAAAGCGCATATAAATTTTACGAAACGCAAAATCCATTGATGCACGGCCGGGATTCGAACCCACAACCTTCGGATTGAAGCTTACTTTGGGGTTAGATGATGTGTGTGAAAAGTCCAGCATTATTTATTTATTTATATATTTAAATATTGTTTCTTTCCAGGTGTGTCCAGCATGTGAAACTTTGGATTCAGTGGGCAGTCCGACAGTTCAATTTGACCGGAGTGAGGCTAAGCGATTGGAATATCAACGGTACTGAGTTGTGTGCGCTCACTAATACTGCGTTTAAGTGAGTAATATTAGCTATGAGCGAGAGAAGCGAGCTAATTGTTTACATATTTTGCTATGAGAGAGCCAAGCAAGCTATCGGTGGAAACAAGGTGCATTTTGCTGTGATTTTTTTAAGTCGATCATCATAAAATTACCATACACTTGAGTCATTATAATTTAAATAAATAATCCTGGACATTTCACACAGCTCATCTAGCCCCAAACTAAGCAAAGCTTGTACAATGGGAACCAGGTAACTGATATACTACTTATATACTTTTTGTTTGTAAATACATACATATTATACATAGAAACACCCAGACCCGAGATAAATATTTGCAGATCATACAAACATTTATCCCGCGGCGGGGATCGAACCCGTAACCGTCTGCGTCCCAAGCGGGCTTTCACCCACTGCGCCACAGAGGTCGTCAAGTTGCTTTAATAAAGGAAAAACTGATGGTCACTGACTAAACCTTTTTGATGCATACTGTAGAAAAAATTGTTCTTTTCGACAATTTCGAGTCTTCAATATATTTTACAAGCTTTTTATTAACTTAATTACTTAATTTAAAAGCAATGTTTGTATGTTTGGGTCAAATCTTGCAAGCTGAATTTGGCACACTTCCCAGTGTCCGATTGAGCTGAATTTTGGTACACTTATGCGTCTTCGGTGACAATGCAATAATATGGTGACAACGACCTGATCTGATGATGGAACTGTTCAATGGAACTCCTCAGTGAATAATAGTTACGTGTTTGGGCTCATAAGAATCTGCTCACGGTCACCTATACAAAAGCTTTACCTATTGAAAAACATTGTTACACAAATAAAATACAATTCATCATCATCTCAGCCATCTATCCACTGCTGAACACAGGCCTCCCCCATACATTTCCACAGCGATCTTGTGCAGCCTGCACCCAACGGCTCCCAGCAACCTTTACCAGATCTTTCCATCTCGTGGGGGGCCGTCCTCTGCTGCAATTTAAGTTTATTAAAACTAAATTTAAGTGTTTGTAAATTTACTTTTAAGCTTGTATTTACTTGTGTCTAATTAAAAACATTATAAAACATTAAGAAATGAAAAGTCTTATCAAAATTTTGGATTCCGACGGGATTCGAACCCGCATCGATCAGACGATCACAGTCTGTGGCCGGTATCCAATTGGATACCGGCAAGTAGGATTCTGTGGCCGAGCGGTAAGGCACTCCGGCTTTAGGAGGATCGTCTGATCGATGAGGGTTCGAATCCCGTCGGAATCCAAAATTTTGATAAGTCTTTTCATTTGTTAATGAAATACCTAGTGTGGATTAGCACTATAAAATTACAAATTATCCGGTGCGTGGCCTCCACTCGAGAACTTTTCTGTCCCAACGGCCGTCAGTTCTACGAGCTTAAAATATAATAAATATAAATTAAATAATGTTGTTTACATTTCAGAGAAAAGGTGCCATCAGATCCCGGAGATATATTCTGGACACACTTTGAATTATTACGGAAATGCAAATTTATCGGTGAGTAACTAAACTCTGCTATTAAGGCTGTAAAAAACCTATTTTAGGAATTAAATAAATAAATATATAATGCTGGACTTTTTCACACAGCATCATCTATCCCCAAAGTAAGCAGAGCTTGTGTTATGGGTACTAAGATGACTGATATACTATGTATACTTTTTGTTTGTAAATACATATTATACATAGAAACACCCAGACCCGAGACAAATATTTGTAGATCATACAAACATTGGTCCCGCCGCGGGGATCGAACCCGCAACCTTTTGCGTCGCAGGCGGGCCTTCGCCCACTGCGATAGAGGTCGTCTCTAAGAAATGAAAAGTCTTATCAACATTGAGCGGTTGAAAGCACTCCGGCTTTAAGAGGATCGTCTGATCGTCGCGGGTTCGAAACCCGTCAGAATCGTAAATTTTGATAAGACTTTTCATTTCTTAATGAAATACCAAGTTTAGATTAACTCTATAAAAAATTGAAAAAATTATAAACCTTCACTATTTACAAAAACACTTAATTATTTATTTATATAATCTACACTAATATAATAAAGAGGAAAGATTTGTTTGTATGTTTGTTTGTTTGAATTGAATAGGCTCCGAAACTAATGGACCATTTAAAAAATTCTTTCACCATTAGAATCCTGCATTATCCCTGATGAACATAAGCTATACTAGCTTCTGCGCGCGGCTTCAGGTTACTATCTACGCCTATTCCAAGTTTCATCCAAATCGGTTCACTGGTTTAGGCGTGATTGAAACATAAACATACAAACAGCCAAATATTAGTAGGAAGTAGAATAGTAGGAAGTAGGATAGTAGGAAGTAGGGTACCTATCTCGAAACTCAAAATCCACACATCTTTTGACATGTTTTTTCAACAGTTAACTTTTTTGTCGTACAACAAACAAACCGTAGGCTTTTTTAAATTAAATTGTGTTTTCAGCCATCGTCCAATCAGATGACGATGTAGACGCTCTGGAGGAACAAAAAGAGGTTTTGGATGTACCACAATCGGCCATCAAGAAAAAACCAAGACCGGTAAGTTTTATCAAAGATCAATACAATAATGCTGGACTTCACAGCATCATCTAGCCCCAAAGTAAGTAGAGCTTGTGTTAGGGGAACCAGATAACTGATATACTACTTATACAGGGTGTAAAAAGACTACTACTGAAAACTGAGTGGTTGGAATCAGACCATGATTCTAAACATATTTAGGGAAAAAAATACATAAAAAAGACTAGCGAAAAAAAAACGCAAAAAAAATCTTAAATTAGCTTTGTCACGTTATGTTATTTTCGGTTATTTACTACTAGTACAACACAATAAGACCATACCTACCGAGTAATTTCATTTATAAAAGAAATAATCAGTTAAAACTCAAAATCCAGCAATCTACGTAAAACAACGCGCCCAGAACATACGCAAACAGTACTCTTCAAACGCTGTTTTCTCCGGATATAATGATTTTTTCGGTAAAATCCTTTTAGATTTGGTTGTGTGTTGGGATGCTGTACCTACCCCTTCGGCTTCGGTAGATTTTTTCCGGATTTAATGATTTTTTCGTTTTTTTTTCAGATATTAGTGTCATCACCTGATCAGGATGCATCCATCTCCATCCGGAACAGCAACTCCGGTCAGATTCAACTCTGGCAGTTCCTACTGGAGCTTCTAACTAGCGCAGAATACTACAATGTTATACGGTGGTATGGTATGTAAAAGCTTAGGCCTTTTACATCTATACTAGATGATGTATACGTTGTCAGGAGGGCTATGCCTACACTCGGCTAGTGCCGGGACATAGTTTGAGATGGAGGCTTGTAGCACCTAAACCATGCTCTCAGCTTCATCCTTGCTTGTGATTAAAACACAAACAATAAATAATAATAAAAAAGCCTGTTTATTCCTTAAATATAAGTAGGTATTAGGTACTTACAAATTAAATACTAAAAAGTGAGAAAAAAAGTAATATAAACTTATTATTTAGGACCCCTTACGGGCAAAGGCCTCCTCCAGCTCTTTCCATTGGTCTCTTCTGCCACTTTGTCCAATTTGAGGTGTCAGATGCGTTCTTCAACTCATCTGACCACCGACCATAGCCAAAACACAAACATACTCACAAGATTATATTAGTAGGAAGTAGGATAGTAGGAAGTAGGATAGTAGGAAGTAGGATATTAGGAAGTAGGATAGTAGGAAGTAGGATATTTATTTGTTTATCGAAACTGAGTGTAAATATTAAATTTCAGGTACGGAAGGTGAATTCAAGCTGTTGGAGCCGGAGCAAGTAGCGACGTTGTGGGGTCGGAGGAAACACAAACCGGCCATGAACTATGAGAAACTGTCGCGTGCATTAAGATATTATTACGACGGAGATATGATTGCTAAAGTTGCTGGAAAAAGGTAAAATCTTAAACTGGTTCACATACATACATAAAGTCACGCCTCCTTCCCTGTGGTGTAGGCAGAGAGCACGGATCTCCACTCGCCACGATCCTGACACACAACTTTCGCTTCATTCACTCTCATTACATTCTTCATACATGCTCGTCGGTTTAGGGTATTGACCTGGCTCTTCTCCAAAATGTCGCAAATTTGATCCAAGAAGGTTCGCCTAGGCCTTCCCCTTCCAGCTGTCCCATGCACACTCGCCTCATACACTTGCTTTGTCAAACGACTGTCATCCATCCTCTCTACATGCCCAAACCATCTTAACATTCCTTTCTCGATCCTCAACACTACATCTTCTTTCACTCCACACTGTTCCCTTATCACACTATTTCTCACTCTATCATTCAACGTTACCCCACACATACAACAGCATTCACCCTACTCTGATGTTTTTTCTGCCGCACCCAACTTTCACTTCCATACATCAATGTCGGTACCAACACTCCTCTATGAACTGCCAGTCGTGCCTTGTTGGACACTTTCCGGCTGCTCATAAAATCATGGAGAGCCCCATTCACTCAGTTTCCAGCATTCACTCTCCTTTCGATATCCTCATCGTACTTCCCATCTCTTGTAAACAATGTCCCCAGATACAAAAACTCTTGCACTTGTTCCACTCTTTCATCACCTATCAGCATATTGCATGGTTTTGATGACTCCATTCAGCCAACACGTAATTGTTATAACAAGTATGCTTTATTTCAGATTTGTGTACAAGTTCGTATGCGATCTCCAGCAGCTAATTGGCTATGGACCTGAGGAGTTGGCCGAGTTGGTACAGGAAGTGCACGACAATAACGAAAATGAAAAAAATAAAAATGAAAAATTATTTATTACAAAAACTGAGTATGATAATTACTCTTAGGTATATAAAATAAAGAGATAACGAAAATAAGCTATGTAGCATTTAGCAAACACCGCACAATTGTTGCTTAGTAAATTCGTTATAAGCATTGAAATTGCAACTATTGCCAGTGCGTAAAGGACAATCAAACTTATTACCTACCAGTAGGATTGAAATTTCCTTGGTTTCACATTACTTTAGTTTAAGTGATTGCTACTTTATCGCAGTGGCGCTGTAATCAACGAGAAATCAGCAATCGATCGCTTTTACATAATCAGGATAGAGGCGTGATGAATAAAAATTTGTCACGACGCGAGAATAGAAATTGCACCTTAGCTAAATTGAATCGTCTTAAAAATCTATAGAAAAATTTATTAGAATCAAAACGTGATTTGTTATAATTAATTATTATTGTAAATAATTATAAAAGTATTATTAAGTATTTTGTAAAAATAAATGTTTATGAAGAGTTTTTATTGTGTTTTAATTCTTATTAAGAACTAGCTAATGCGTGCGGCTTCGCCCGCGTGGTACCAACATAGCTTACTCAGACATATGTTTTTAAAGTCAGTATCCTTACTTCTGTTTATAATAAAAGTTGTATCAGGTATTACTTAAACTTACTTTTTTTTGTACTTTAGTTTTTGTTTTGTTAATTTTCTAAAAAGTCTACAATTACTCTGTAACGATGACTTAGTTCGTAAAGGTACTCTCATGTTTGTACAACTCGGTTTCCTGCGACACAGGTTTACACCTCGTGCGGGGACCATCAGTAAGTTAAATGTATCTAGTATAGGTTCGTTGGCAAAATAAAGTTATTTGTATTAGTAATAAAATTTCTAACAAAATAGCCTATGCTATTCCAGGTCACTATCTACAATTCCAAGTTTCATCCAAATCGGTTCACTGGTTTGGGCGGGATTGAAACACAAACATCTCAAACACACAAACTTACAACTTTATTATATGAGTGGGATCCGTATCCTATAATTAAGACGTACAGTGGGTGAAAGCCCGCTTGTGACGCAGAAGGTTGCGGGTTCGATCCCCGCCGCGGGATAAATGTTTGTATGATCTGCAAATATTTATCTCGGATCTGGGTGTTTCTATGTGTAATAAGTATTTACAAACAAAAAGTATATAAGTATTGTATCAGTTATCTGGTTCCCATAGTACAAGCTTTGCTTAGTTTGGGGCTAGATGATGCTGTGTGAAATGTCCAGCATTAGGTATTATAGTTAATTCTGTCATTAGCTCGAGTTTGTCTAAGCACATCGCATACGATGAGCGTTTACACGTGAAAAATTGCCGTGCGATTACGTTATATGGGTTGAAATAGCATCATGTAAATTCTTGCGAAAAGAATTTTGCTTTTCGTTCCAACCATTAAGGGGCATACGCCAACATTTTGTAAGCGGGACAGCGAGTGTGATTTGTTCGGCGTGTGAGGAGTACAGAGCTATGGATGCGCAACGTTATTTACGGAGCTAAAACACTTTTTAGCTAATTAAAAGTACAAAAACAAAAAAAGATCAAAATTCGGAACAACGGGACCACGTAGTGTACTAAGCTGAGTTTAGATACAAAGTTTTACTAGTCTAGCTAAAGTATTTATTGAGTAGGTACTTTTGTTTTTAAGTAAAATTCAGAGGGAAGTTTGTGATTATTTTCTTTCGAGAAAATATTTAGTATCGTGTTTTCACTACAATGGAGCAACAGTTTATATCCTCAACTATAATATATTTTTTTTTCAATAATATTGGTTCAATACTTTTATAGATATGATCCAGAGTCGAAGCAGTTTTGAGGTATTACGCGGTATGTACTTCGTGTCGTAAATATGCGCATTGTAATTGATTACATAAATAATATATTTCCTGACGCAACTTATGCAAAACCTTGCTATTTAAAGATGTACATCATGTAATGTAAAGTAGATAAGTCACGGTCAAACTCATTTAAGTAGGTACCTACACATGACTTTAAAAAAAACGAGTTATTTACACGTGTCAAGATCCAATCAGCGCGGTAGACGTTTCTCTGGGCTCCCTTGGCGAAGATAGACGAATCAGGGGTCACAACACTAAAATTAGACTTTATTGCACAATACACAAGATTTTACAATTTGACGTGTACGATTTTGGGGGGGGGGTCATGTCCCCCGTGACCCCCTCACCCCTCGGACCGCACCTCACTCATCGCCTATAATCGCCTGTCATCTTTTATCCAAATTTTTCAGCAAATGTTTAGTGGCCATCTTTAGTTATTCCAGCCCCCTTAACATGGCCCCAGATAATATGCATGGCGTTTGTCTATACCAGAGAATAGATAAAAATGACATTTGAGTGTGGATAGAAGAATAGAACTTTTAACCACACTCTACATACCCGTTCTATCCACACTCTAATTAAATGTCCTTACTGTTATTTTTATTAACCGACTTCAAAAAAAGGAGGTTCTATGTTCAGGTGTATGTATGTTTTTTTATAGAAGTTCGTCGTACAGGGTATGCTTCAGGAACTAAGCACATCAAGTCTTGAGGTTGGACTTTTAATGAACCGATCAAAAACTCAGTTAATGACTAATAGCACGAAACGTAGGGTCGAGGTAGATGGACAGGTAATACAATATGTCGACGAGTACATTTACTTGGGCCAGTTAGCGAGCTTCGAAAACAGGCAAGACAAAGAAATCGGTCGTCGAATCGAGAACGCCTGGAAGAGCTACTGGTCCATGAAGGCACATGAAGGGAGACCTTCCTCTGTCACTCAAACGCAAACTCATCGACATGTGTATCCTGCCCGTCCTAACCTACGGTGCTCAGACGTGGTCATTAACTGAACTACAAAAGTCCAAGCTCAAGATTTGCCAAAGAGCAATGGAACGCAGTATTCTCGGATTCAAACGCACAGACCGAGTGCGAAGACCTCGACTCCTTCGAGAGAGAGTGGTGGGAGATTTCGAAGGAGAGAGATGGTTGGAGGGATATGGGGGAGACCTTTGCCCAGCAGTGGGATTGTATAGGTTAACAAAAAAAAATGTATGTTCACCGATATCTCCGTCAGTTGTAAACCGAGAAAAATAAGAATATACTACACAATAATTATTAAGTATTTACAGTATTCGATTAATAAATTATTAGGTATTTTATACCTATTAGGTATATTTGAAGTCGGTGCCAACTATTCTACTCTAACTACTCGATACAATTTTGCACCCATGTTATACCTATTGTACTCGTAATTTCTTCTTAGATGTAAATGGCATAGTTGGCACCGACTTCAAAATATAATATAACATATTATTATTATTTCAGCCATCAGTGTCCCACTGCTGGGCAAAGGCCTCCCCCCACTCCCTCCAGACATCCCGGTCACCAGCAACATCCCTCCATTCCGCCAAAAACTGATCCAGCTCGTCCCGCCATCTCCGTTTTGGTCTGCCGCGTCGCCTTCTCGCTGGGTCGGGGTGCCACTCGGTCGCTACCTTCGCCCACAGCTCACCTGGCATGCGGCAGACGTGTCCGGCCCAATTCCACTTCAGCGTAGCGGCCTTCAAAGCTACATCTATAATTTTAGTTTTGGAGCGTAGTTCGGTGTTTCGGACTCTATCCGTCAATTTGACACCCAGGATGCTACGCTCCATTGTTCGTTGGCAAACTTTGAGCTTGGACTTGAGAATGTTGGTCAAGGACCAAGTTTGCGCACCATATGTGAGAACGGGGAGGATGCATACGTCCATTAACTTCCGCTTTAGCGATAAGGGTAAATCTCCCTTCATCATATCCCCCATGGACCAATAGCTCCTCCAAGAATTTTCGGTTCGCCGAGCGATTTCCTTAATTTGCCTGTATATAACATAATAATTTATTAATTGAATACTGTAAATAATAATTGCATGTGTATATTCTTATATTTCTCTCTTTAGTGTAGTACATAGAAGGTTCTTAGTGTCTGTTTGTGTTATGTGAAGTCTGTTCAATTTTTTTTTAATTTTTTTTTATGTATTCTCCGGTACAAACGCTGTGCTAAGGGTAGCTGTCTCACACTCGCATAGGTAGAGGTCCCATTCATTCTCGCCTCGCTTAAGTTAGGTAGGTACTAGCTTTGTCAAACAACTGTCATCCATCCGCTACAATAAAGATAAAGATTATTTATTTGCATAAAAATGTGTAAATAGGATAACTACATTTTAGGTATGAACCACATGCCCAAACGTAAGCGAAACGTCGAGAAAATAACCTTTTAAACTACCTAATAAATTAGGTTGCGATTTCCTTATTCATATCATACACCCATCCGTGTTTAAAGTTAAAGCTTTAAACACAGCATAGGTACCTAGTAGGTATTGAAATAATTAGGTACCTACCTACCTACCTACTTAAATTACTAATTACGCATTCTTCAACTTCATTTCCTGTCATCTAGGTACCTACTTAGTACTACTAACCTACTTAGTACTTTTGGTGCATCTACTTAAACTTAGGTAATTAATAATTGTGCTAGATTTTTTATCGATTTATGCCATAAGTATTACCTACATCTGTAGAAACTTAAAATTGCAAATCTGTCAGAGATCATGCTATAGTGCCACAAACTTATTTGGACCGGTGGCCAAAAGAGGAACTTTTAAATTTTATAACGGGACTTAATCGCGTAGGTATAACATAGTACGTAGTAGTGGTGTAGTGTGTCGCGACCCTAATGTTATTTTGTGTTGACCGAATGAGGGTAGTTTCTCATCGGTCGAAGAGGCGAACGAGTACCGGCGGGCAGTCTTCTCGTGACCACGGTAGCTGTAACGCTACTGAAACGTCGAGGTAAATAAACAAATGTTATACCTACGCGATTAAGTCCCGTTATAAAATTTAAAATGTCTTCGAGTCGCGAAAGTTTAAAATGTGTAAAAGAGGAACTAACGTTTATAAATTAATTTTTCTGCTTAACATTGCCATGCGATAACAGCGCCTCTCTCAATTGAAATGAAATAATTCTGCCCATGTCAAATTTAATGTATTTATCTCTGAGATTTATCTTTAATTAACATCAGGCAGAGTGAGGTCAAATGCTGACCTAGGTATTTAATTTATAAAAATAAAAATATAATAATCCAAAGTTTCGCTTTTATTCATTTCCCTGCTCGAAGATATTCATAAATATCATGTCAGTCAGTCAGTCTAGTCTAGCTAGTCCGGACCTGTCAATTTAGTTTTGAACAAAACATGGCGGCTTTGTCTCTTCAAAACTCCAACGGAAATCTTTCGTCAAATGAGAAATCTTCTTGAATACTCCCCCATTCCATTTGCCAGATCTCCTGTTACGTATCCAAAAAGCCACCTAAATCACATAAGAAAACCTCAATAAAACCTAGCAAAACACGAGAAAAAGAAATTAGCAGAGCTCTTCCTAAAATGGCGAAAAACAACCCCTGCGCGCCTCTTCTTCTTCTTTTATTTAATGGCAACTACACAACTAGGTATAATTCTGCCAATGCCAAGTTTTAAATATAGATTTAGAGTCATGTCAGTCAGCCAAGTCCTGTCGATGGTTTGAACAAACATGGCGGCTTATTTTCTTCAAAACTCTTAAGGGAAATTTTTCGCCAAATGAGAAATCTTCTTCAATACTCCCCCATTCCATTTTCCAGATCTTCTGTTTCAAATCCAAGGCTTCATTAGTAAAATGCCATCGAAATTACATAATAGAACCTAGTAAAACACAAGAAAAAGAAAATAAAATAGCAGAGCAGTGCTTCTTCCTAAAATGGCGAAAAAAAACCATGTCAAGTCTTAAATATAGATAAATCATGTCAGTCAGTCAGTAGATAAATCATTTCAGTCAGTCAGTCATGTCACTGGTTTGAACAAAACATGGCGGCTTATTTTCTTCAAAACTCTTAACGGAAATTTTTCGTCAAATGAAATCTTCCCTGCGCGCCTCGTAGGTAGGATTATAATACTCTATGAGGTAGGACTACGTCAATCCCATCACATTTTAGAAAATTAAATGCTGATTTCAAATGCGAACTCAAGGTTTGCCAACGTGCGATGGAGCGCAGCATTTTGGGTGTCAAGTTAATGGATAGGATCCGCAACACCGAACTGCGCTCCCAAACACAAATCGCAGACGTTGCCACGAAAGCCTGAGTTAGCCAAGCTTAAGTGGAATTGGGCTGGGCATGTCTGTCGCTTGCCAGGTGAGCTGTGGGCGAGGGTAGCTACCGAGTGGCACCCTGACCCAGCGAAAAGGCGACGCGGCAGACCGAGAAGAAGATGGCGGGACGACCTTGATTTTATGGTCGATTGGGAGAGCCTTATTAAGACCGCGACGTCTGGAGAGAATGTGGGGAGGCCTTTGCCCAGCAGTGGGACAGTAGCGGCTCATAATAATAATAATAAATGCTGATTTTATGCCAAGCTTGAATGGAACCTACTACCTAAACTTGGCGTCACCTTTTAAACTTATTTTGACGAGCCTCAATTTTGTTTGACTGGCACCCCAATGGAGCTCAACTATTTTAGTTTTAAGATGGATCACCTAAAAGAATCTGGCCCCAAACCGTGTTTGTTCATTTGTTGCCCTGATTCTTGGTACGAGAAAAGATACCTACAACTCGTCTGGAAAAAAAAATTACTTTGTCTATTTCCTTTTTACCTAATAATTTCAGATACCTATTAGGTAACATAAAAGCCCTGTCACGGAACCGTTCATACGTGAAAACGACTCTTTTAGATAGGTAGGTAGGTACTATTGCAGAAAACACCCTGTATTCTAGCTACAACATTGTAAAATTTGGCACTAGTTCTGGCGTTCATACAAGTCGCTTTTGACTTCTTTACTTTATTTATTTATTTATTAGGCAACACCAACAGCATAAATAATTCACATTTGTAGGAACATTATAAAAACAGTCACTCTATAGAATGTACACCCATTACAGGCATGCACAACATTTACAATAATATCCTCCTCCTTGAGTTGTATTCCTCAGTGCTGAGGGTCGTGACCTCCTTTAGGTATCACTTTCTCCCTTATTATGTCTCTCCATCTTCCTCTGTCCCCGGCAGTATGAAGAGCATTGTGAATCGTGGTGTCGAGAGTGGTGCGAATTTGGTCAGACCAGCGCATCGGACTTCGCCCGCTAGGTCTTTTTCCTTCTATTTTTCCGGTCACTATCAGCTTCTCTAGGTTGCAATGTGACCGAAATAGTCGAGGATTTTACGCAGACACTTGTATGATAGTCTTTTGGTGATCTTGAGTTCCCGTAGTATGGATATGTTGGTCCGATGTGCTGTCCATGGAATGCGAAATAAATAAATTATAAATATCTATACTTCCATACTTATATAGACGTAAGTCGCAGCCTGAAATTTATGGGGGGGGGGTCACTACTGAAATTTGGGGGTCGGGGAAAATACTATAGAGTAGGCAACTCACGAGCGAGTGCCAGAAAATTATCTGAACCGGCCGAAAAACAAAACCAGTATGTTAGTTCCTCTTTTGGCCACCGGTCCAGATAAGTCTGTGGCACTGTACTTTATCGTTTTTGCATTATAATAATAATAATAATGCTGGACTTGTTCACACAGCATCATCTAGCCCCAAAGTAAGCAGAGCTTGTGTTATGGGTACTACATGACTGATATACTACTTATATACTTTTTGTTCGTAAATACATACATATTATGCATTACTCAAAGTCTACCTAGTTAACCAGTGTGGTGAATGAAGAACTCAGAGGACTCAGTTCACACTGCTGTCAAAATCATTTTATATGCACACCAGAACTATACACATAGGTAATTAGGTACCCAATCCTATAAATAACTATAATTATTCATACTAAAATGTAATCGATTTAGTACATAACTAATCAAGCTACAATTGAGTGTGTTGGTGTAGATACTTAGTGTTAATTTTACATACGCAGTAAGTATATAAGTAGATATACTAAGCAAGTATTTCTTTCATTCTAATATAACGACCACTCTACACATATAATATTAAAATAATGCTGTACAATTTCACACAGCATCATCTAGCCCCAATCTAAGCAAAGCTTGTACTATGGGAACCAGATAACTGATATACTACTTATATCCTTTTTGTTTGTAAATACATACATATTATACATAGAAACACCCAGACCCAAGATGCAATTATCTTCTATCCAATAATAGTTCGGCGAATGTGACAAAGACGACCTCTGTGGCGCAGTGGGTGAAATCCCGCTTGTGACGCAGAAGGTTGCGGGTTCGATCCCCGCTGCGGGACAAATGTTTGTATGATCTATAGATTTGTCTGGGTGTTACTATGTATAATATGTATGTATTTACAAACAAAGTATATCAAAGTATATAGTACCCATAACACAAGCTCTGCTTTGGGGCTAGATGATGCTGTGTGAAAAGTTCAGAAAAAACCTCCACGTAGGTACTTTGTCGAGCAATTTCATACGCGAGTAGTGTAGAGCAGGCATTTAGGTAGTATTTAGGTGCTACATGCCTCCATCTCAAACAATGTCCCAGGCACTACAGCGTCCCGTTGAGAAGGCTTAATATGTTGCCTCCTGACGCTGTACCCATATAACTTGCTTTGGGCATACTTTAGGATAGATAAGATAAAGTTTATTATGACAGAAACAGGTAGGTAATAGCGGTACAGTGGTTTCACTAAGAACAATATTGGTGTATTTGCAAGTTTCATGCATAGCTCTGCTGTCCCCCATACTGTTCCACAATGTCTGAAGACTCGCCTCTACAACCAATGTGTTCTGCCAACTATAACATAAGGTGCCGAGTCATGGACGCTCACGAAGGAGACTGTGCACAGGATGCGAGTGGCACAGAGAGCCATTGAGCGCGCCATGCTCGGCATCACACTATCGAGTCCCCAATACCGAAATTCGCAAGTAGACTAAAGTTCAAGACGTCAGCAAGCGAATATTGGGGCTCAAATGGAGTTGGGCAGGACACGTGGCCAAGCGTGGTGACAGGTGGAGCAAATTGCTGAGTGGTGGCCTAGAGAAGGCGAAAGGAACGTCGGTCAACCTACAAGATGGGTCGACGACATCGTGAAAACCGCAGGTCGTACATGGGCAAGACTGGCTCAGGATAGAGGCGAATGGCAAAAGCGAACAGAGGCCTATACCCAGCAGTGGGATGATAAGGGCTGATGATGATGCTAGTAGGGTCACAGGCGATTCGCCGTTATACGGGACTTTGGGGCTAGATGATGCTGTGCGAAAATTAAAGCATTATTTATTTATTTCAAGGTCTATAAAACAGGGTGAACGAAGCATTAAATTACCCTCAGATCATGGACCCAGCGATGGCGATAGAAGTGGCGGCGATGTCACGCCAGAAGGCGATAGATGAAGCTACTGCGAAGGGCGACTCTCAAGTCCAGCAGTTCTACAAACACTCCACCGTCTTCATCACGGGCGGTTCTGGTTTCATGGGGAAACAGATGATTGAGAAACTCTTCAGGTACCTAGCATATACTTTTACTTCTTTTTAGTCGTTGCACTCTTGACAGAGTGGTCGTGGTCGTCAGGGAGGTGTGTGGCTCGCTTCACAATTCTGCACCATTCGTCTCGGATGGTCTTTCTGGTGCACTCATTTAAGGGTCTGTCCAGCGCTGCCTTCCCTTGGTCCGTCCATCTCATTGGACATCTACCTCGTGGCCTTGTACCCTCAATCTTTCCCTGAACCACAAGACGTTCTATGGAAGTTCTCCACGCTTGCACGTGCCCAAAGAACGAAGAATACTTTTACTATAAGATAATTTTTAGGTAACTAAATCTTATTTAGAAGTTCAAGATGCCTACTGATAAACCTGGTATAAAGTTATTCCTCTGTAAACTGTCAAAATGTATGGTTCTTGGTTTAACTGATCGCACACTTATCCGCGCCGTACGCGCCGCAATCATTTTTCTATACAAAAAATGCTGATGACGTCAGAAAATGTGGCTCGCTTCTGACGTCAGCAGCATTTTCTCTACTGAATTGACAGTTTGGCGCGTTTGGCTCGGCTGGACTGTGCGACTGATATTCTGAGAAATAAGTAACTATAAGTCACGTTTTATGCTAAGGCTATGTAGCGACCTCTACCCATCGCTACAATGACAGTACTGAGTCCTAGATCGCGCTATCGAAGTTTTCAAGCGCATCTAACATAGATAGATAGATAGATAGAAGCTTTATTTGCCAACACACAGACACAGGTACATTACACATACAGAGAACAGGTACAAAAAAGAAAAATACAAAAGTAGGTATGAGGTAAGTAGGTGACAGAGCTATGAAGTTAGGAACCTCTGTGCCTATCCCTACTCACCTACATGTAATCTACAAGCAATACACAAAACAAGAAAAGACCTAAACAGCGAAACGAAATAATATTAAGTACAAAAAAAAAAAAAAAAAAAGATTTATCAGTAGGTAAGAAGTACTGTCTGCGCTGGTGTTAGTCAAAAAGGAGTAGTCTCAGCTTTATGTTGCTCTGCACCGGGGTACAGGGCAACATATAACTATCCAACTTCAACCGAAGGCCGCAAGGCCAAGCCAGATAAGTGGGCCAGATGGGCCGATCTGGTGAGGAGAGCTCTACCTCTTTGGATCTAATTGGTGGAATTCCACCTACCCCCAAAGCTATAAGAGATTAACAAACACTTTTAATTTCAGATCATGCAAACTGTCCAAGATGTTTGTGCTTTTAAGACCCAAAAAGGGGAAGGAAATACAGGAGCGTTTGACCGTGATATTCGAAGATCCGGTAAGTGAAAACAATTGGATCACAATTGTTTGATTCTCCATTTATTTATTTATTTATTTTTAGCCTGCTTCGTCCCACTGCAGGGCAAAGGCCTCCCTCCCCTTTCTCCACACCTCTCGATCTTGAGCCAAACTGTGCCAGTCATCTGCATGACTGTCGAGATCGTCCCGCCATCTTCTCCGGGGTCTGCCGCGACGCCGCCTGATATTAGGGGCCCAATCTGTTGCTATTTTAGCCCAAAGTTTGTCCGGCATCCGAGCCACATGTCCCGCCCTTGATTCTCCATGGCATTCAATAATCCGGCCATATTGAGCATGATCTCACTCTATGTGCCTGACAACTACGTGTCAACAATCGTACGAATAATGCGCCAACTTTAAGGGCACCAACTTTTACGTAAGGTAATGCATGTTTAATGTATTTTTACATAACATGTTGACCTTATAATGACAATACTTCCACTATTTTTAACTGCTTGAGGGGCATAGGCGGATCCAGGGGGGGGGCCACGGGGGCACGTGCCCGCCCCAGACGATATTTTTGTGTACCTACTAACTACGAAAAATTAATAAATTGAGAATTTTTTGTCAGTTTTTGTTTCTTGTGCCCCCCCCCAGAAAAAAATCCTGGATCCATGTTGAGGTGTGTACCTACTTATGTTTTAGTTTAGAGATACTTAGCATTTTGGTTTTAACTGTAAGCTTTCTATCATAACTGTATAAATACATAACGACTAATATACAGCATCCATAGCATTGTAGACAAGACATGCTCGAATAGAGAGTTAAAGATCCTAAGCATAGAACACAGTAGGTAACGAACCGAACTGTCAATACTATAGGGGAAATGCTGCTGACGTCAGAAGCGAGCCGCATTTTCTGACGTCATCAGTATTGTTTCTATAGAAAAAGGACAGATGTACAAGCGTTTCTATATCTTGTTTATAAGTTTTATAATGGCTTGCTATAAAACTAATTGACGCGTCGCTTGCCAATTCAATGTGTGAGCGTAGGTGTTACATAAAGCTGAACGCACATTTGTTCGCGCCGTACGCGCCCCAATCATTTTTCTATACAAAAATACTGATGACAGATCGGCGCTGAGGGATTGTGCGATCACCTTCCATTTCTATTCATTCGTTGTAACATGGCTTGGGGGGGCAGATGATACATTACGAAACATCCATGGTCATTTTATTCTACTTGTGTTTAGGTCTTCGGCCCACTTAGAAAGCAGCAACCTGACTTCGAGCAGAAGATAGTGGCCATAGCAGGAGATGCTGCGGAGAAGAGACTTGGCATGAGTGATGAAGACTGGGAGACTCTTACCAACGAGGTAAAGTTTAACAATATTTATCTACAGCTGTACATAGAGTAGAAATGATAATTTACTTAAGTTTGTTCCTAGTAGTTCGATTCATTAGTTCGAATTTCGGTACTGACTCACTAACTGACTGACTGACTCACTCACTCACTGACTGACTCACTCACTGACTGACTCACTCACTTACTGACTCACTCACTCACTCACTGACTCACTGACTCACTCACTGACTCACTCACTGACTCACTCACTGACTCACTCACTGACTCACTCACTCACTGACTGACTCACTCACTGACTGATCGTCACTAAAACCTATAGGGTACTTCCTGAAGTCCTACAATGCTGGGTTTCAGCTAAGGACTGCTTCTAAATAATTACAAAAATTTTAACAAAATATGAAAATTTTAAAAGGCAGCTCAAGAGTCTGTTGGAGCGCTGGTTCTCACATAAGTACCCCAAATGTATTATGGATTGTTTTAGGTGGAAGTAATCTACCACATGGCTGCCACCACCAGATTCGATGAAACGCTCCATTTGGCTACGATGATCAACGTGCGGGGGACCAGGGAGGCAATAACCTTGGGCAGGGCTTGTAAGAAGTTGAAGTAAGTACCTACTTCTACCAGCATGTCTAAGGGGGTAGTCAAGAGTCATTTTATTATTTAGAAATATAGGTATTGACAGGAGCGTATCGCCGTTTTTATTTTTTTTAGAGACGTGTTGGCCGAATGAATGGGGTTGTACCTTGACTTTCAATCCGAAGGTCGTGGGTTCGAATCCCAGCCGTGCATCAATGAGCTCTGAACGGTGAGCTAAAACATCGTGAGGAAACCAGTAAGTTATTATAGGCGGCGATGGGCTTGCAACCTGTCACGTATGGAATACTAACTTCTGCAAGATGTGGGCATGGATCAAATATGTATTTGTACATGCCTCTGACTGCCCCTTAAGACATCTTCAAAGTATCTGGAATATAAAAGATCTGAGAGAATGTCTACCGCGCCTTGGGGATACAGTGTTTATATTTTATTCTATGCTAATTTATATTTTCATTTTCCAGATCGTATGTCCACGTATCAACAGCATACACTTACGCAATGTCGAGCCTGATAAACCAGGAGGTTTACGAGCAGTTCTACCCGAGTCCCATCCCTCCTCAGACCCTCATATCCATGGCGGAGGAGATGGATAAGGAAAGGCTGAATGGGATTTCGAACAGGTAGGTTTAAATCAAGCAACTGCGGTTTTCACGGAAATTCCTGCCTCGCACATCAGACTTGTGGAATCAGCTGTCGTCATAGGTGTTTCCAGACCGATACGACTTAGGCGCCTTCAACCTACCTCAACCTACCTCAAAGGCCGGCAACGCATCTGCAGTGCCTCTTGATGCTGCAGTTGTCTGTGGGCGGGGGCAATCACTTATCAGGTGTGCCACTTGCTCGCCCCCTCTTCCATAAAAAAAAAGGATTTTTCCTTCATCTTTAAAATCAGTGAAGGTTTAAAAGATACGTAGGTAAAAGGGGGACGTCACAGAATACAGATAGCCTAAGTGCGGAACCACATGTGACTACGGTCCAGCCGTAGCCGAGCCGAACGCGCCTAACTAACGCGACAAAAAAAAAAAAAAAAAATCATCATTTTTTTTGTCACAAAGGAAATTCTGAGACGTCAAGCGAGCCGCATTTTCTGACGTCATCAGCATTTTTTGTATAGAAAAATGACTGCGGCGCGTACGGCGCGGACAAGTGTGCGATCAGGCTTAACATCCAACATCCTTTCCGTATTCTGTGACGTGTTTTGGATATCACTAGTTAAAGGGGAGACCCGGGTAATTGGAGCTAAGGGAAAATTGTGATAAAAACACATTTGTTAACATTCTTGTGATTTTTATCCAGGAACTCTTAGTTCAATTATTATAGAATATTTCAATCACATTTTTTTTAAATAAATTTATTTATTGTTTTTATTGTGATTTGCTTATACTAGGGTTGGGAACTTTTCATTTAAGTTATGATAACTTGTGTTAGAAAAGTCCCCTCTTTCTCAAGGTCATTAAAGCACTCGTGAGAGGGTTGGATACCTAGGTAGGCATAGTATTAGATAGGTAGGTATTAGAATAATTAGTTCCTAAGGTTTATAATGTTTTTTTTTTTTTTATAATGTCTTGTTACGTCTCGTCGCGTCGCGTCGCAGCCAATCAAATGTGCATTGAGCCTTAACCCTAGAAAGATAACCTACGTCGATTTGACGCAGTCGATTCTGAAAAATCAATGTAATTTTTTTATTTTTTGCGCAACGTCCGTATTGGCCAACTCAGTGGACAAATAGGGATTGCCGAGGGTACCCCATTTACTCAGTTAGTCAAAATTTACCTGCCATGCGTCGAAGTGACGTAAGGTTATTTTTAGCCTAAATTTTCTGTGTAAATGAATATTGCTATTTTTTCAATATTGGATGCATTATTTTTTATTATTTCTGTCGTGTAATGAAATTTTTTACTTAGGTATTAAAAGCTTGTTGTAAAATGCAGGAAATGGAAAGCCAGCTATAACAGAAATTCAGGATTTATTATATTGTCAGGTCGGAGATGGCAAAAAAGAGGCCGAATGACAGGTCAGACAACCTTATATAGCAACAGGACAGCGCCACTGTGGCGACTGTCCGAACTAATTTGTAAAAGTATTATCGATGAAGTTATTGTAATAAAAAGATCGAGCTCACGTTACTATGACAGCTACATATTAAATACAGCCGTTGACACACAGATGGCGCTGTGTTCAACACTTGTACTTGTATAATTTTTTTTCAAAAAAACTTATTTAATTCATTATTAAATTAAATGGTTAATATCAAAGTTAACAAACACAAATTTAATCATAAAATATATAGATTCCAATTCATGTGCACTCCAACAATTGCATCGAAATGACGTATGGGTTATCTTTATAGTATAGAAAAATATGGTTATCCTTCTAGGGTTAAGGTGCATTTACACAATGCGACTTCAACCGATATGATTTAGCGTCTCATGGCAATTGTTCACGAATTAAAATGTTTTCAGTTTGATCAAAGACTGGCCGAATACATATACGTTTACGAAGGCCGTGGCTGAGGAGCTGGTCAGGAGTATGACGGATAATATGCCCGTTTGCATAGTTCGACCAGGCGTGGGTAAGTAAACTTTTTTGGAAATTATTTTTTAAATACTTACCTTCGAGCTTTTCGTGAGGTGGAGGGTTAAGTTTTTAAAGTTTGTCAACGTATTATGGTTAGTAAACGAATTAACAGTTCATCTACATACACTATCCTCTACAGTTAATAGTGATGCGGTATTAATAGGTTATCATGGTATAATAGAGTCTTTACTCAGGTATGGGATAATATTCTGGGGGAATTCCACAAATCTACTAGGTGAGTGTGCCCAGGAGCTACACGACCTTATTCCGCCTTCACCGTTCTTTTACAGGGACTTCAGACGCACAGCTGACTATCATCCTCACCTGGTTGATATTCCACTTATTAGAACTAAGCGCTTTCAATGTTATTTTATTACGCGCACTGCAAAAATTTGGAATCAGCTTCCCGCGTCTGTATTTCCGCTGAGCTATGACCCTGTTGTTTTCAAGAAGAGAGTTAATAGGCACCTTCTGGGTAGGCTCGCTCCATCGTAGACCTCATTCTTGCTTATGTTAGTTTCGAGGTCAAGAGCCGACCCATTCATCATAAAAAAAAAAAAAAAAAGAATATTCAAAATACAGAGATGTTTATTTTAACATCGGCGGCGATGGGCTTGCAACCTGTCACGTATGGAATACTAACTTCTGCAAGATGTGGGCATGTATCAAATATGTATTTGTACATGCCTCTGACTACCTTGGACATCTTCAAAGGATCTGGAATATAAAGATCTGAGAGAATGTCTACCGCGCCTTGTGGATACAGTCGTGACCCTGTTTGTTTTTTTGTTTTTGTTTATTTTAGTAGTTGTTCGGAATAACTACCATTATTTTTAATACAACATACAATATTCGCCGATGATAGACGAATGCCGACAGTTACGAACGTGAGCCTCATCGCCTGTATTCGCCTGTCATCGTCTATCCAAATAATAGTTCGGCGAATGAGTACAGGCCGTAAACTAAAGTTTTAGTTACATCCTCTAAAGATTTTATGATTCATAAACATCAAATGTTGATAAAATTATGTCGCTGAACATAGGCTTAAAACCTCGCTAAGCTTTAATTCTACATACTTATTTGAATGTTTTTAAAATTTTTTTTTTGTTTTTTTTTTAGTGGTCGGTGCTTACAGAGAGCCTTCACCCGGATGGCTTGATATCAGCTGCGCCTACGGAGCCTCTGGGGTAAGTGGCACTTACCCTATACTTCCCCTGTGTACTACTTACCTAGGCTTACCCTATACTTCCCCTGTGCACTACTTACCTAGGCTTACCCTATACTTTCCCTGTGTACTACTTACCTAGGCTTACCCTATACTTTCCCTGTGTACTACTTACCTAGGTTTACCCTATACTTCCCCTGTGTACTACTTACCTAGGCTTACCCTATACTTCCCCTGTGCACTACTTACCTAGGCTTACCCTATACTTTCCCTGTGTACTACTTACCTAGGTTTACCCTATACTTTCCCTGTGTACTACTTACCTAGGCTTACCCTATACTTTCCCTGTGTACTACTTACCTAGGTTTACCCTATACTTTCCCTGTGTACTACTTACCTAGGCTTACCCTATACTTTCCCTGTGTACTACTTACCTAGGCTTACCCTATACTTTCCCTGTGTACTACTTACCTAGGTTTACCCTATACTTTCCCTGTGTACTACTTACCTAGGCTTACCCTATACTTTCCCTGTGTACTACTTACCTAGGTTTACCCTATACTTCCCCTGTGCACTACTTACCTAGGCTTACCCTATACTTTCCCTGTGTACTACTTACCTAGGCTTACCCTATACTTTCCCTGTGTACTACTTACCTAGGCTTACCCTATACTTTCCCTGTGTACTACTTACCTAGGTTTACCCTATACTTCCCCTGTGCACTACTTACCTAGGCTTACCCTATACTTTCCCTGTGTACTACTTACCTAGGCTTACCCTATACTTTCCCTGTGTACTACTTACCTAGGTTTACCCTATACTTCCCCTGTGTACTACTTACCTAGGCTTACCCTTTACTACCCCTGTGTGGTACATACTAGGGTAAATTATCGAGGTAGACTTGTCTATGAGGAAACGGTACGCGGTGCTTACGCCCTCCCGGGGTCCGCATCATGGACAGCCGAAGTCCCCACTTCGACCCTCCGCTGACCATGTGAGCCAACCTGGACTTGCAGCGGTTTAAGAGTTTTAGTGTCATATTAAAAAAAAATTGTACTAACGGAGGTATTTTAATTGAAAATAATATTTTTTTCTATCTGGCCGGCACTTTAATTTGGTGCAAATAAATAAATAATGCTACTAAGCAAAGCTTGTACTATGGGAACCAGATAACTGATTTACTACTTATACTTTTTGTTTGTAAATACATACTATTATACATAGAAACACCCAGACCCGAGATAAATATTTGCAGATCATACAAACATTTATCCCGCAGCGGGGATCGAACCCGCAACCTTCTGCGTCACAAGCGGGCTTTTACCCACTGCGCCACAGAGGTCGTTAAGGGGTATCAAGGTCAAATACTTAAAATGATATTTATTTTGACCATTTTTATTTACTTGTTATACCTAAAAATTATCTTACGTATTTTACGTACTTACCTACCTACTTACCTATTTATTATTCTATTTCTTCGTCATTGCCTGGAAGAGATCGCTCTTTTAGCGAAAAGGCAGCCATATTCTTATTTTTTTTTTTGAAGTGATAACCTACCTACTCTATATTTTTTGTTTTTTTATATGTACCTAACCTACCTTGCAAATGACTTTTAATATGTATACCTAAATAAATAATGCTGGACATTTCACACAGCATCATTATCCCAAACTGCTATGATGGAATCTATTTTGAGTTCTTTTATATTGTGTGGACAATGTTGTCTTGAATAATAACTTATTTTATTATTTGGAACTTCTATCTAAAGCTCAATTAAAAAAGCACATTGAATTGGCTAGCGACGCGTCAATTAGTTTTATAGCGCACCATTATAAACCTTATTAACCCGTTCAATCTTCCATGCATTTACACTCCTCTCCATCCAAAGGTTGCCTGGAAGAGATCGCTTCTCAGCGATAAGGCCGCCCATTGTGCATTGTATTATGGTTCTCTTTTCCACTGTATTTTGTAGATATAAGGTGTGCATTGTACTATAAAGTATTTTCATTCATTCATTCATTCATTAACAATGGTACAAGATATAGAAACTCTTGTAGAAATAACGAGGTCTGCCGAAGCTATCTAGCGGCGGGGCTCGAGCACTTTCGGGTGGTTCATTCTTATGCGTTTCTATATCTTGTACCATTGTTCATAAGGTTTATAATGGTGCGCTATAAAACTAATTGACGCGTCGCTTGCCAATTCAATGTGCATTGAGTGAGCCTAAGAATTTAGCTTAGTACATACATATGTACCTCCATACCAAATAATTTGTTGTTGGATATGTTTTTTTTTCTTTACTTAGGTGCATTTCTTTACTTTTGCGTTTTCTTGATACTCTTGTGTTTTCCTGTTTTTTTTTATATAATGTGTTTATATTTTTTAAGTATACGTATGTAATAATAAACAACAGAACGTAACACGATTTCTTAGCTTACTGTGCATGTTCCGTTAACCTGTAAAAAAATACTGTCGCTGAACCAAATTAATACCTAAATAAATGTGAGCAGAGATTGTGTTATGGGTACAACATGACATGTTATGAATTATCAACATAATGTAAGTACTTTTTATTTATACATATATTATATGTAATATTTAAGTAAATATATACCTAATATACTAAGTATAGTTAAGTCAAAACGAATATCTTTTATTCAGTAGGACCGCTAGGATCACTAAGATTAAGTAATTAAGAAATGAAAAGTCTTATCAAAATTGTCTATTCCGACGGGATTCGAACCCGCGACGATCAGACGATCCTCCTAAAGCCGGAGTCCCTTCAACCGCTCCGCCACGGAACCCCTGACGTCGTTAAGTAGTCCTACTAGGTGATTCTACTTCTGCTCCCTCGCGACTCTATTATTATGAAAAAACGCCCAAAATACTGGCGGCTTTGCCATGCTGATCCTATGTGCCGAAAATCACCAGCTTTCGAATCACTCGTCATCTTGAGTTGACGCCCTGAAATAATTTTGAATACGCGATGGGCCCCGGCACCCCACGGACCCAAGGCACACCCGGGGTCTCAACCCCATTTAGTAAAATGAGACTATTAGGCTGTGTCCCCAGTAGGCAAACTGTTAGCGGCCGAGTACTGAGATAGTTGGCGCGCGTAACGCTGCAAACTGCGTACAGTGAGCGCAAAACTAGCAAACTGTGGACACTCCATTTTAAATTATGGAAGGGCGTACTAAATCAATACGCCGTAAACTCAGTCGGCCGCTAACAGTTTGCCTACTGGGGACATTCTTACAGTAAGTAATTGTTTACAGATAATTTCAGCCTTACAGTAAGTAATTGTTTACAGATAATTTTAGGAATCTGTTCGGGTCTGATGCACGCATTACTCACTCGTCCTGAGACGAGACTCGACATAGTACCATGCGACTACGTCAACAACGCGATAATTGTTGCTGGGAAAGTAGCAAATAATTCAGGAGGAATCGACACGAAAATATATTTTGTCAGCAGCAATGTCAGGAACCCTGTAACCAAGGGTATGTAAGCTGAAAATACCTAAAGCCCGTAGACCCTGGTACGAAAAAACTCCCGCCACTTAGGGAAAATAGATATAAGGAAGTTAGTTAGATCCCCTCATCAACTATTAAAGAGCTGATCTTCAAACGGCTGAACAGATTTTCATGAAACATGGCTAAGAACGCTCGGGGAAAAATCATCTATGATGCTATTGTTGTTTGTAGTAGGTACTTATTTGTACAGTTTTCATAAAAAATTGTTAGGTTTTTGTTGAAAACAATCCTCGATAACTTTGTGATAGTTCAATATAAAAAATCTGACCATGCCATTATCATTTCCTGCATCTGCTGCAACTGCCCTTAAATTTTTGGCAGTTACAAAATAGCGGTGTATAGGTACCTACTTACCTAAATAGTAGGTAGATATGTACCTACTAGTACATGTCTGATAAGTACGTAGACCAATTTTAAAAACATTCGCCTATTCGTACCTGGGTTACTGGTTTGAAAGGGTCCCATAAATACTACCATATGATGAAGATCCCTAGCAGAGTTATCTAATTTCCATTTTTTTTTATAGAACGTTTATCTATAGAATTATATAAAAATGGACGCAAAATAACAACACCAAAAGCAGTATATTACAACTATGTAATAGACACTTCGAGCAATATGTTATACATTATATTATTTTGGTTCTTGCAAATGATACCGGCTTATATCGTGGACTTTGTGTGCCTGATACTTGGGAAGGAACGAAGGTAAACACAAGTTTATGTTACTAGGTATAGTATTTCATGCATAAGATCCGCCATTTTGTTTTTTTTTTCAAAAAAAACGACACGTCGAAATCCAACTAGTTGTTTGGAAGATACGAGGGTACAAAGAAATTTAACGCATTGCATACATACATACAAGATACGCGCGAAAAACATAGCCCTTCCTTTGACAGTCGGGTAAAAAAGACAAGTTTAAGCTAGAAACAAACAATCGGACGGCTGACAGCCGCGATCTGGATAATGATTGTACACGCTCGCTGTGCAAACTATCGGACGTAAGTCGCGGACGTGTCCTTGAGCTTTCGGACGTCCGACAACGATCTGGCGCGCAACATGTTTTTGTACTGTGCATACCTAAGCCGCGTCTGATAGTTTGTTTCTAGCGTATGGCTAATGAAATAATAATGAAAATAATGGGGGGGTGGCTAGGTTAGCTTGGTATAGACACATTATGAGGAGGATTGAAAACCAGTTATCATGTCCTAAGCCGAAGAAGAAGTTGTTGATGTGAGAGATAATGTGAAAAGAGTACCTATAAGTATTCACAGTTGCGATGTTGAAAGGAGACCATGCTGTGCCCACCCCACTTAGCTTAGGGATAAGGGAATGGAAATGATAATGAAATAGCGTTTTTACTACCTATAGGCGTAAGTAGTAGTATTAATTCAAGCCACCTCTTGCTTATACACAATGGAAATAGGGCTCATTATAACATGCTAGTAATACGTACCTACTGTTTTGATTTCAGATTTGTGAAAATATACAAGACAATGGACAAGCTGCACTGTGCACTTTCCTATTTTTCTGAAAACGACTGGTCGTTTGTCGACAGCAACTTGAAAGGACTGTACGAGGATTTATCAAAAACAGATAGAGCCATCTTCAACTTTGATATACAGGATATAAACTGGAGCGAGTATTTGTTAATTTGGGTCATTGGTGTACGAAAATATATAATGAAAGATGAATTGAATGAAACAGAGGCTGGTATACGGAAACAGTTTTGGTTAAAAATCTTACACTATTTTATTTTAGCTGTATATGTATACTGTTGGTTTAAATTGTTTTCTTTGTTGTTTTATGTATTTGGTAGTGTGAAATCTTATGTTGGTTAAGCCACTATTCGTTTTACTACAAAAAATATAAACCGAATTTAGCGAAGCACTGTCTAAAAACCTATCTTTAGAAAAACGATCTCGGGCGCGTTCACATGTACCACAACCACACCATAACCACACCCACACCACAACCACACCAAATGACATGACCACGTGGTTACCACATGGCAACGACAGCGACAACGCAACCACATCGAAATTTTGTCGGTACCACAACGCAACTGCAGAAAGCCGCTGCGACACTATTCACACGTAACCACAGCTTGACCACATTTTGTAGCTGCGACGTGGTGTGTTTGTGGTACAGTTAATGCAATTCACGAAGTCGACCGGGCCTTACTTGTGGTTGAACATGTAAATACACATTGCGGTAGTGTGCGTGTCGGACGGAGCGATCAGTTGCGAGCGCACCGTCGCTCGGGTAACACGTGCTTATTGTCTTCGCGTCCGAAACTGCCACGAAGTACTGTCAGCATGCCAAAGCGGAAAGTTATTCATAGCGAGGTAAGTAAATTATTTTATAGTGTAATTTGTTAAAATAACAATTGTTACTTTATTTATAGCTTATATGGTTTATTGTTTTTGATATTTAATCTGACATTTTCTTGTTTGTAGGGACGAGCAATTATCGCCAAAGTCTTTCATTTTCTTCAAGAAGAATATAATTTTATGAAAGCGAATAATACTGATAGATGTGATTTAAGTCCTTTAGCTAATGTACTAAAACGTACCGCTGAAGCAACAGGGGTCTGTGAACGCACTGTAACTAGAATCTTGAAAGAAGAAAAGGAGTTACAGTCACCTTCCGCAAAGTTTACTTCACCCATGAAAAAACGACGTAAAAGAGACAGCAAATTCCTCTTGGACAATATCAATGTAGGCGAATCAAGTGACAGCGATACCAATGAGTCTGAAAGTGACAATGACAGTTTATATGAAGAAGATTAAGTACACAACGTTAGTGAATAAGAATTACATATTATAATAATATTTTTAAAAATGGGTTTTATTATTTTAAAAGACTGAAAAAAAAATTATGTTGTGTAATATTTTTTGACCATTTATTTTTTATGCTAACTGTACCCGCTCGCACGCACACTTGGGCACGTATACAAATACGGCTTTACCACAAGTAAAGTCCGGTCGACTTCGTGAATTGCAATATCTATACGTGTGAATTGACCCAAAAGCTTTGTTTTGACTGTGTTAACGTGATGTTCGTTCAACGGATGCTTATTTTTTTTGTAGTAAGAGCGTGTGTCAACCAACACACGTCTGTTTAATAATTAAAAGTTTTAAATTCTTTCTCTGTGTATAATTTAAGATTCCTGAAAAAGGGTGTTTTCGAATAATACATAGGTACATTATTGCATTTTGAAAAGGAAAAAAAATATATTTGGGGTTGGAAGCACGCGTACCTACTACGAGGTACGTAGGTACTTTACGGTAACTCATTATGTAAGTAATGGTACTTCTTAGTTCTTGGATCGAGACACCTTAATGCTGGTTCACAATCACTCTGCCACTCCATTCAATAGTATTGTATCACAGGTAGGGTTGTGGCTGGTAAGACGATATTTTTTTAAGTTATTCTCATAGATACGTATACGTAGGTTAGGTTAGGTTAGGCGGGTGCGGAGGTCGGGGTAATTTCTGTCCCCCGCAGTCAGGAGGGGTCGCGGGAGAAGAGGCGTGTCGGTGTTTCGTTGCCGTTCGCCCTATCTTCCGCGACCAAACGGTGGCGCACCGTTGTTGCGTTGGCGGTGGGGCCGCAGTGGAAGAGGAGTGTCGGTGTTACGTTGCCGCTCTCCCTGTCCTCTGCGGCCGTTGGGAGGCTTCTCCACGCGCACTCTTTAATTAGAGCGCGCAGTGGACGAAGGGAGCGGAGAGCTCTAGTGGTGAGTTGCGGACGCTAGGTGCGGGGGCACCTTCGTCCGCCTTGCACTGCTCACTACGATGCGGGGCCCGCCGTAAGGGCGGGGATCGCCGGCGGGGGTCTGGACGTAGAGGCTCTGCCAGTTTCCCGGACCCCCTCCATTCCAGGCGACGCCGGAGAGGCGCTGGGACGTTTAGTGGGTATACCGGGAGTCCCCGGGGAGTCCCACATACCCCTCTCGCCCCCCGGCGGAGGGGATGCGTAACGCATTTTACCCAGCGACAAAAAAAAAAAAAAAAGGTTAGGTTAGGTTAGGACGATATTGTTTTAAGTTATTCTCATAGATACGTACACGTAGGTATTGCAAATTTTAAATATTGTTTATTTGTGAATTGATCATAAAAACAAAAAAAATACTATGTGCGTTGCCAATAAGGTCTTCAGTCTATCTCTATCTATAGAACTTTGATTATAATCTCAACACTATACTCTTTTTCACGGTGGAACGTATGCGTGACACTTCGAGATGATGTCAAAGCCAGTCAAATAGTATTTGTTTGTTTTTTTTATTCTTGATTTATTTGTTTCAAAATTGTTGTGAGCTACAAAACGTGAAACGAAACAAGTTTAATGTGTCAGGCAGTTCCGGCGTGAAAAAGACAGTACCTTTATTCAATTACAAACGTAGAATTTATTAAGTGTTGTTTAAATTACATGTATGCTATTTTTTATGTAATTTAAACAACACTTAAGCGCTGCTTGCTTTGGGAATAGATGATGCTGTGTACCCGCAACTTTTATTTATTTATTAAATTATTAGTATTTCTTAAAAAACATTAGTTTCCACACACACGATTCACGATTGTATCCTCAAGGCGCAGATGACATTTTACATACAAAAAAGTTAGGCCACGCCCATATTTTGTTCGATGTTTGATGTTCGGTGTTAAAAAACACAAAAAAAGTTTTTGAATTTATTGACATAATATATTGATATTTTTTTGTGAAATATTATTGTTTTCAGTTAGTACTAGGAGTCTCTTTGGGTATAAGCCACGTGTTTTTCCATCAACCTGAGTCTAAACTGGATTTAGTACCTTGTGACTACGTCAACAACGCAATAATCGTTGCTGGGAAAGAAGCAAGTCAAAATTCAGGAGGAGCCAGCAGTCAGATATATGTTGTCAGCAGTAACGTTAGAAATCCAATAAAACATGGTACGTACCTATATGCTTCTGACAGGCAGTGACCGAATATTCACGTCTTTCACTTTGAAGACGTCTAAGGGGGTAGTTAGAGTAATTTTGAAATAATTTAACAGAAATGTTTATTACCTAAGTTTTTGTTATAGCCAAGTCTATTCACCCCTTGCTGAGTATTTTCTGTGTATTTTTTCAGAATTATTAATTACGGAATTCGATAATAATGGACGCAAAATAGCAACGCCAAAAGCAGTATATTACAATTTTGGGATACACACTTCAAGCAATATCATATATGTTTTACTGTCTTGGTTCTTGCAAATTATACCGGCTTATATAGTGGACTTTGTGTGCTTGATATTTGGGAAGAAACGAAGGTAAACACAAGTTTATATAATTCATCATTGGCCTGCCCTTATCCCGCTCATGCGGGGTCGGCATAACATGTTCTCTTTCTTCACTCTCCTCTATCACTCGTCATCTCCATATCCACTCCTTTCTTACCCATAAATATCTTCTTTCACACAATCCATCCATCTTTTCTTAGGTCTACCTCTACTCACATATCCATCCACATATACGTTATGTAATTACGTTTATAAAAACTAAAACGAAAATCGACTTCTATGTTTGTTTGACTTGTAGGGCCCGACCTTAGATTATCGACTGCCGCCTCCGCTAGGGCGCGACGTTTCTGAGGAAGACGTTTTTTGAGTTTCGGGGAAACTTGATAGTTTTCCCGTAAAACTCAGAAGTTGATGTGAGATATGATGAATGTGAAAAAATTATCTACATTCTACATTCACAGTGAGATGTTGAAAGGAGACTGCATAGTCCCCACTTAGGCTGCGTTTTTTACCAGAGATGTTCGATGTGTTGCGAGGGATGGCTCAGTGGAGCGAGGTTTTTGTACATGCAAAACAAGGAAAAAATGTGTGCTATGGCAGTTACTATCTCATGTCCGTGTATAAATGTAGGTGTTCTGTGGTATTAATTCGAGCCACCTCTTGCTTACTCTTGCTCGCGTCGTTATCCTCATTGCTGAGGGTCGTGATACCCTTCTTTCTTCTTTAGTTTCAATGTTTTACACCATTTTTTGCCAGTATGAGGCCACCCCAACTGCTTTCTCTTCGGCGTTGAGCAGATCCTCTTGGGTGCAGGTTGTAGGGCACAGAGGACATGAGAGCAGGTGTTCCATATCCTGAACGGGAGCCCCACAATCGCACTATATAAGTGCAGGCTCCCGGAATCCCCACCTGGCTAGATTTTCTCTGCAGCGTCCAACTTTGGTCCGGAGTCGGTTAAGAGCTTTCCAAGTTGGCCACTGCAGTTCACGGCCAGGAGGCAGGTGATCGGCTGGGGTTATGAAATCGGGGGAGGCAGACAGCCTCCACAGCTCGCATCTGGCAGTGGTGGCACTTTTTAACGTGGAGGAAGTGCGCTTAAAAAGCTTTTACGGCTTTTTAAGCGGGCTGAGGGCATCTCATCCCCTGAACATGACGCAATTCTTTTCTTGACTATGTCGCGCCACCTGTCTTTGGCATCGTGGAGCGCATCGTGAAGCTTGGTGTTCAGCGTAGAGCGGATTTAGTCCGATCTGCATGGACTACGACCTCTCGGACGTTTGCCATCGATATTGTCTGTAACCAACAGCTCGAGGTTGTGTCCATCTTTCCTGGCTATGTGTCCGAAGAACTCCAGTACTCACAAGCAGGTGGTGGAAAGTCTGGTTTAATCTTTAGCTGACGCAGGATAGACTTGCTTACACACAATGTAAGACTCATTTTATCGTGCTAGTAATACTGCTGTTTTGATTTCAGATTTTTGAAAATATACAAGAAAGTGAACAAGATGACGTTCGCACTTTCCTATTTTCTTAAAAACGACTGGTTGTATATCGACGACAACTTAAAAGGACTGTACGAGAATTTATCAGAAACAGACAAAACCATCTTCAACTTTAATATACAAGATATTAACTGGACCGAGTATTTGTTAATTTGGATAATGGGCGTTAGAAAATATATAATAAAAGATACTTTGAATGAAACAGAGGCTGGTATACGGAAACAGTTTTGGTTAAAAATCTTACACTATTTTCTTTCAGCTGTATATCTATACTGTTGGTTTAAATTGTTTTCTTTGTTGTTTTATGTATTTGGTAGTTTGAAATCTTATGTTTGTTAAGACACTATACGTAAAAAATATACACCTGTAATGGAATGTTCTCCTCAGGGTTTTGGGTATAAATAAGGTTCGAAACACGATTGATTAGGTTTAACGAAGTATAATAAACAAAAGAACACACGGATATAGCAAAACAGGTAAAGGTACAAGAGTAAAACAATATAAATCCGAAACAACGAAAATCTCCGCGCGTCTTCGCGACTGGGATGGCGGGGAGTCTAAACTGACGGCTTGATGGATGATCAAGCCGCGTTCGGAAACCAGGCAGAGGGAGCGTTCAGAGCAAAGTAATGGGGACGCGTTCAAGCACGAAAATTAGGCTTCCGTTACACACCGTGTTTATTTATTACACCACAACCACACCAATTTGTAGGCCGCAATTTTGTACAGATAATGAATTGTAGAATTCACACGGACCACATTTTGCCGTCATTATCGACCTCGTGGTTGGTACCGACCACATAAAAGCAACTGCACAAAGCTGCTGAGATATTATGCTGTGACTGCAGTGCATCGGGGATGTTTCCGGGCGGCGCGAGTTGATGGTTTCCATGCTACCATGCGCAAACGAGCCGCATCCCTGGTGCGCAGGTTGCGGGCCAGCTCCAACACCGTCCTGGCAATGATAGCTGCCAGGGTGGACTGTCCCTACACGAGACATTGCTGTGAGCGACACCTAACTAGGAACCCTGTTAGTTTTTAAGCTTTGTGTGTATTTGTCTTCTGTAAGTCTGTGTGTTCAAATTCTTTTATATTTTGTTTGTGTACCTATGAGTGTATTTTGAATTTTATAACGGGACTTAATCGCGTAGGTATAACATTTGTTTAAATACCTCGTTTCAGTAGCGTTACAGCTACCGTGGTCACGAGAAGACATTCTTCTCGTGACCAAATAAACCTAATAAACAAATGTTATACCTACGCGATTAAGTCCCGTTATAAAATTTAAAATGTCTTCAAGTCGCGAAAGTTTAAAATGTGTATTACCTATGAGTGTTTACTCGAAATAAATGTATTTTTTTATTATTTACACGTAACCACTGCATGACCACTTTTTGTCGCTACGATGCCGGGTGTGGTTGTACGTGTGAATAAACTCGTAAGTAGATAAAACGCTTCTCGTGGTATAGGTTTTGTTTTGACCGTGTTATCATGGTGTTCAACGGATAGGTACTTATTTTTTGGTAGTAAGACCATGTTTCAACACATGTATAGAATATAATAATTAAAAGTTTTAAATTCTTTCTCGGTGTATAATTTAAAACTCCTGAAAAAAGGTGTTTTCGAATAATACTTACATAGGTACATCATCATTGGCCTGCCCTTATCCCGTTAGGTACATACCTAAATAAATAATATAGGTACATACCTACATTATTGCATTTTGAAAAATTACGAGGTACGTAGGTACTTTACGGAAATTAGGTAATGGTATTTCTTAGTTCTTGGACCGAGACATCTTGATGCTGGTTCACAATCACTCTGCCACTCCATTCTATATTATTGTATCACAGGTTGGGTTGTGGCTGATTAGACGATATTTTTTTAACTTATTCCCATAGATACGAGTACGTATCGGAAATTTTAAATATTGTTAATTTGTGAATTGGAAATAACACAATAATTTACCTATAACACATAAAACTTAGTGGATGGCTGGATGCGTCGAGCTGAGGACAGGGCGCATTGGCGCTTTAGAGGAGGCCTATGTCCAGCTGTGGAATGTTATAGGCTGATGATGATGATGACTAAAACTTTGTTTATAATCTCAACACAACTTTATTCAAGTACAAACGTGGAATGGAAAAAGTTTTGTAAACATTATAAATATCACATTTATACCAGATTGCATCAGTCATGTAAAATAACACAAGCTCTGCTTACATTGGGGCTAGGTGATGCTGTGTGAAAAGTCTAGCAACATTAATTTATACAGGGTGTAAAAAGACATCTACCGAAGCCGAAAGGATTTTCGGAAAAAATCATTATCTCCGGAGAAAACAGCGTTTGAAGAGTACTGTTTGTGTATGTTCTGGGCGCGTTGTTTTACGTAGATTGCTGGATTTTGAGTTTTAACTATTTTTTTCTTTTATAAATGAAATGATTAGGAGCTGTCCGCCGCGGTGTTACCCGCGATCCCTCCGGTAAACTTCACTTCCCCGGGATAAAATATAGCCTATGTTCATCGGGGATAATGTAGCATTATATTGGTTCCCATAGTACAAGCTTTGCTTAGTTTGGGGCTAGATGATGCTGTGTGAAATGTCCAGCATTATTTATTTATTTATTTAATAATCAAACATTTTTATTTGTTTGTAAGAATAAAAGAATAAGATAACAAGTTTTTTTTATTACAATTACAAATACCAATTCAAAAAAAAAAAAACAATGTGACAAATATATATCTTTGTAATCTCCTTTTAATTTCCTTCATTTTGATACCCCACTCGATATGATTAGCTAATTTTACGATCCGCCATTTTGTTTTTTTTTTCCAAAAACCTATCCTATGACACTCTCGTTATTAAGACGAATCTAACGTTACGCTATAAGTCGAAATCCATCTAGTCGTTTGGGAGATATGAGGTAACAAAGAAATTTAACGCATTACATACCTACTTAGAAGATACGCGCGAAAAACATAACCTATCCTTTGACAGCCGGGTAATTTGTTTTTATTTTATAAGTTTTTCAAGTTTGAATTTATGGCCATAAATTGATTTTTGGTATTTAATTGTGAAATATTATTGTTTACAGATAATATTAGGACTCTCTTTGGGTCTAATCCACGTAGTAATCTCTCATTCTAAGTCTAGAATGGATTTAGTACCTTGTGACTACGTCAACAACGCAATAATAGTTGCTGGGAAAGAAGCAAGTCAAAATTCAGGAGGGGCCAACAGTCAAATATATGTTGTCAGCAGTAACGTTAGAAATCCAATAAAACAAGGTATGTACTACCGACAAAATTCCCGCTATGCCAATTTGGAAACTGTTTCGCTTGCAAGCAATCAGCTACCTGACTCTGCCTTTTTCTTTTGTCCTGTTATTTTGACCAATAGAGACATGATCATCTGTTTAGTTTTGTGAAGTTTTTATGGTTGGGCCCTATTGTCGCCTTCAGTAGTCTTTTTTTTTTTTTTTTTTTAATTTATTTAAGGGTTTTGTCGCTTAGCGACCACATCACCCTGATACAACAGAAAATGATTATAAACAATATCAGAAGAAACTTAAAACTTAACTACTTATGTAAACCTAACTCTAATAACTTAACTAAAAACTCTACTTTTTCACAAAAAGGGTCCGCAAGAATTGAATTTATATAACCTATATGTATAAAACTATTTCGATCAAAACACGTATCTCTATAAGCTGCATTTCGAATGCATTCCAGTAAAATATGCTGAACATTCTCCAACACACCACAATCATCACAATTTGGCGATGTTACTTTTTTCATAAGAAACGCAAATTTATTAGAAGGGATATGTCCGGAACGTAATCTAAGAATAGATTTTAAATGGTTTCTTTTAGACATAGTGGTATCAATCCAAGGGAATTGTGATATTAGAGGTTGTATAGTTTTAAACCAAATTCCCTTCTCCCCCTTCAGTAGTCAAAAAAACTTTTAGAAAGAGCCCCGCAATACTTCTCTGATATACTAATATCAGAGAAGTATTGCGGGGCTAGTGTTCAAAAGCTAGCAAGGCGGAGGTAGCTGCTAGTCGCTTCACAGGAAATTCACCCTTAAGGTGGTAGAGCACATTTTTTGATAATAGTACCTAAGCTTCTGGCAGGCAGTCCTGATCAATTGGGTTATAATATGTCGCAGGCAACTGGTTTAATCAGCCGTTCAATTAAACGCCTAGCCATTTCATTCAACGGCGCCGTTTAACTAACGGCGTTAGTGTGTGTTGTGTCTGTTGAAAATGTTTTAGATACCTTCGCTTATTAAGTTTTTATATTGTTATTTTGAAATCCATGTATACTATATTAATATTATAAATGTAAAAGTAACTATGTCTGTCTATCTGTCTGTTTGTTACCTTTTCACGTTCAAACCGCTAAACAGTTAAGTTTAAAAATCGACATGGATAAAGGTTGTATCCCAGGGAAGGACATAATATTATGCTACTTTATATCTCGAAAAATTAAAAAATCCCAAGTATTCATTATTTAATAGAAATGTTTAAATATTATTTAAGCCTGCATCTTTCGCGACAGCGACCTTCGCACAGCTATACGGCTTTTGCACCTACATAATACTCGTAATATCATTTTTTCAGAATTCATAGATACGGTATTCAATACAAATGGACGCAAGATAACAACACCGAAAGCAGTATATTACAATTTTGCGAAGAACACATCAAGCAATACGAAATATATAATATTATCTTGGTTCTTGCATATGATACCAGCTTATATCGTGGACTTTGTGTGCTTGATGCTTGGGAAAGAACGAAGGTAATAAAAAAATACTATTCTAGGTAAGAAGAAACATGACGAAATAGGTTATGCTCTGACTTCTGAGCCAATGAAACGTGGAGGCGTGGAGTACGTAGAGCAAGCAGGATGTCCTTACGTATTCGAATCCCTCGCAACACTTTTTAACAAGGTGCGGTATCAAAGTGTCACACCTAAAGCTTGGGAGAATGCCACTATTACGATCCTTCTTATGAAAGGCGATAAGAGCAGACTGCAAAAAATAAGCCTTCTCTCCCAAGTTTATAAACTGTTTGCCAAAGTCCTTTGCAACCGAATGTCTCGCTCTCTGGACGATTACCGACTGTGCGAACAAGCTGGCTTCTGAAGTGGATATTCCACGACCAAATTCAAGTCAAGCAATTGATGGAGAGATGCCGAGAGTACAATTGGCCTTTTTGTCTTGCCTTCGTTGACTATGAGAAGGCTTTCGACAGTGTCGAGCACTGGTCCGTGTTTCACTCACCTCCATCGTTGCTATATTGACAAGCGTGACGTAAATGTCATTCGGGAGCTGTACCGGAATGCGACGCTGTAAAAGCGGCAAGGAGCCACTATTTCCCCAAAACTTTTCACAAATGTTCTGGAAGATGCAAAGATTCTCGCAGAGACCCGCCCGGTGTGGTCGGATGACATCGTTAATGTAGCTGGAAAAGCGTGGGAAAGGACTGCACAGGACCGAAAAAAGGCGTTATATAGTAATAATAATAATAATAACACACACATAGAGGAGGTCTATATACTCAGCAGTGGGTGCAACCGGGCTGAATAGATAGATTTATTTTTTGTTTGAGTACAGTTGTATATCCAATGATGTTTTCAAATCAAATCAAATCAAATCATTTATTAATTCATAATTCCAGGTACCTTTAAACAATGATTTTAAAATATCAGTGAGACTATTCATTCATTTTTTACAAAATTTAGACAGGACAACATCAGCAAGATTTGTAATGATAAATTGTTTTTCAGATTTGTGAAAATATACAAGAAAGTGGACAAGATGTCGTTTGCACTTTCCTATTTTCTTAAAAACGATTGGATCTTTGTCGACAACAACTCAAAAGGACTGTACGAGAATTTATCAAAAACAGACAAAACCATCTTCAACTTTAATATAGAAGATATTAACTGGACCGAGTATTTGTTAGTTTGGGTAATCGGCGTAAGAAAATATATATTACAAGATAAATTGCAGGCTGGTATACGGAAACAGTTTTGGTTAAAAATCTTACACTATTTTATTTCAGCTGTATATCTATACTGTTGGTACAAATTGTTTTCTTTGTTGTTTTATGTATTTGGTAGTGTGAAATCTTATGTTGGTTAGAGGCAATGTATTTCGGCCGAGCTGAAATGTATAGAGGGCCCGAATATGTTTATAAATGAATTAAAAATAATTTTGTTGTCGAGGAAGTTTGTTGGGTTTTTTTTTTTTAATTATTTTGACTTATGTTTAAAGTATGTTAATTATAAGATTTGGTGTTACACATTTTTGCTATAGTGGTTTTATTTTAGTAAGTACAATCAAGTAGATACAGCTAGGTACGATTCGAAAGAAAATAATTAGGTAAGCACTAGCACACAATTATTTTTTTCGCGCGTGGATCGACCGAGTAAGGAATACCACGCTGCGTTCTACGACTGGCATTGCCGACGTAAACAGCGAAGCTCAAATTGTCCTCTGCCGGGGAGGAGGAGCCGGATGCACAATTAAAGATGGGCCAACATTGCAGGTGGTACCTGGCAGCCTGAGTAGAGACGATCTCGGCAACTGCGATAGTGGGTGGTGGAACCTATCAAAAGAGAGGGACGGTTGGAGGGAGTTGGGGGAGACCTTTGCCTAGCAGTGGGACAGCATAGGTTAAAGAAAAAATAATTTGTGAATCCCATAAATCTTAACAGTTGGCAGTATTAACAGAGCGCTTCCGTGCTTTAGAGGGCACGTTTTTTTATTTATTAGGTTCACCAACAGTTTACACATGACTTCAAATAATTTACATAAGTAATGTTTTTATACTACATGCGAAACCAATTCCTATTTGGTACAACATGCACAGTAAGCCAACAAATGTTCGTGTTACGTTCTGTTATTTTATATGAATGTTTACTAACAGTCTCATAAAATATAGCACATTATTAAGGTAAAAAAGACACAAGAAAACAAAAGTATCAAGATACCTACGCAAAAGTGATACCTATTTAAGTGCAAAAAAAGAAACACATCTAAATATCAACTACAACTATATCTACTAAGCTAGTAATAAACCCTAAGTTATAAAATAAGTACCTATCGGAACTCAAGACAGAAATCCTTCATAACACCTGCAAGAGAAAATTTTATGCAGTAAAGTAATTTTTTTTTATATATATATTCTTTGTGCTTATTTCATGCAATGTTATTTCATTTATAAAAGCAAAAATCAAAAAAAAATAAAAAACCAGCAATGTACACATTTAAAAACGCCCGCACAAACGCACCATCAGCTGGCTGAGGTCATCGCACGTGGCCGGAATGCGCATATTGCTGGCTGACGAAATAAATAGAAAGGAGACTGTTCAAAAGCGGTCTATGAAGCTATAGCGATTCTGGCTTGGTATTTCTGTAGAGATGCCTCATCTACATCCTTGTGCAAAGGGGCATCAAAATCTGACTGGCCAGTTTTGAGATATAGAGGGTGGATTTTTGAGGCGGCGTAGTAAGGGCGCACGAAAACGTTCTTAGGAGACCATCCATAATTTTTTGAGATATTCTAAACTGCGTCCACAGATTTTGGAAAAAGTGTACAGTCAGCGAAAAAAGTATTGACCAAAAGCGGTCTTTGAACCAATAGCGATACTGCTATAGTATTTCTGTAGAAATACCTCAACTATATATATCATTGTGCAAAAGTGCATTAAAATCTGTCCCGGCAGTTTTGAGATATACGGGCTTGAGTTTTGAGACTGGGTCGTGAGGGCAGTAGCTTAACCGTTCTAGTTACAGGAAAACGTTCCTAGAAGTCTCAAAACTTAAACCCGTATTTCTCAAAACTGCAGGGACAGTTATTGATGTCCCTTTGCATAAGGATGTAGTTGAGGTATCTCTACTGAAATACCATTACAGTATCGCTATTGCATTACAGTATCGCATTTAAAAAAGTTATGTATGGTCTCTTAGAAATGTAACTAGAACGGTTAAGGTACCGCCCTTACTACCCCGCCTCAAAAAACCACCCTCTATATCTCAAAACTGGCCAGTCAGATTTTGATGCCCCTTTGCACAAGGATGTAGATGAGGCCTCTCTACTGAAATACCATGACAGTATCGCTCTAGCTTCGTAGACCGCGTCCCATACAATTTTGAACAGTCTTGTTTTCAAACGATGATTTCACCGGATATAATGTACTAGCTTCAACCGCGTGGTACCAACATTTTGAATAGCCTATATGCTATTCCAGGTCACTATCTACGCCTATTACAAGTTTCATCCAAATCGGTTCGCTGGTTTAGGCGGAATTGATACACAAACATACAAATATCCAAACATCTCATCGTATTAAGAGCTTCAACTCATGTATGGTGAGAGTGCCGACTGCTAGTCTATCAACCTACATGGATGCAGCATTTTGGCCGAAGGGTGTTGTGTACAGACGGTTCCGTGGGCGCCTGCGAGACACCCTGATAGTGCGTACAGCTCATACTCAGACAATTTTATTATTGATATAATTATGTTATTTATTATGTTTTATAACGTATTTATTATTTATAGGTACTTAGTTATATTGTTATAATATTTACTCGAACTGCCGCGATACAGGCTTAGCCTAGTGTGGAGTTGGTGGTAAATTATTTATAATAATTGTAATATTTATGTAAGTTTTATGAATAAATTGAAATAAATTTAAACAAGCTCACAAACTGGAGTGGGGTGAGTGGGATTTATAGTAAAAAATTTGATTTTTTTTGTGTTGGAATGACGAAAGTGGGTGCCGTCTTTGGAAGACGTCTTTTTTTCACCCTGTAATTACTTACATTTATAAAAATACCGGACCAGTGAGAGTCGGACTTGCCCACCGAGGGTTCCATACCAAGAACTAAGTACGTATAACAGTGCAAGCTGTTAGGTACTACGTTTTTTGCGGATTAACGGCTGAATCTTTTTTTGATTTTTCAGAGCATAAAGGGACCGTAGACAGACGCATACAGTTTCAATTTGAACTCGATACCTCCACGCGATCCTGAGATAAAGGGTCTTGACAGACAGACGGACAATAAAGTGATCCTATAAGGGTTCCGTTTTTCCTTTTGAGGTACGGAACCCTAAAAAATATTTCAGATTCTCCTTGGTGCTGGCCTAGGAGTTCTGCACGTTGCTTTAAATAATCAAGACACAAGATTAGGATTGGTTCCTTGCGACTACGTCAACAACGCTATTATTGTCGCTGGCGAAGCAGCAAGCTTGCAGACTGGAGGTATGTAGTGTATGCTGATTGTTGACTAAGGTTTTTGGTTTCTTTGCTTTCCTACCTTTTCTTAATGTCATATCACTAGTTCTTTCATCGTGGTGGCAAACAGGAATATAATCACAATAGTTTTAAGACTATTCTAAGTGATCCCAGCGGTCCTACTGAAATGATTTTTGACTTTGTAGTGTGTGGATAAGGAAGGAGCGTCTTTCGATACCAGTTTGTAGAACTTTTTTAGTCCTAGCATAATGCCAGTTACCACACGATGATATCCTTTACCGTTTGAGAGTATTGGCGTAGGTACATTTTTTTATCAGAAAAACTCACTTGTGCACGGTCGAATTCGAATCCACACCACAACCTCAAGGCGGGCAACATCAAGTGACTTCGACGATTGTGGTCAGTCGAGATATAAGTACCTAATGCCGGCCACCCACGATCCAGTTTACCGTCCAGTTTGCAGCGGACTGGATGCGGCATCCAGTATACTTGACGGTGTGTGGGCATAGGTGTGTATGACAAGTCTACTTGAAGCGTAAATAGAATTTCGTTCTGCCGACTGGATTAAGTTTGCAGCGTCATGTGATGCCGGCCACCCACCATCGAGTTTACCGTCCAGTTTGCAGCGGACTGGATGCGGCGTCCAGTCTGCAGTGCGTCCATAGAGAACACACACGATCAAGTTTGCTTGATGGCGCAGCCAGTCGAAGCCATGGCCAAGATCGATCAGAGTGGTGCAAAGTAGTTACTGAAACTAAAATGTTTATCATGTATTTTTAGTAAAAGAATTGAGGATTACTCCACAAGATTATAAAAATTATCGCATATCAAAAATGTATAGGGTGTAAAAAGACAACTACCGAAAACTGAGGGGTTGCAAGCAAACCATGACTAAACATATTTAGCGAAAAAAAACACAAAAAAAATGTTGACTTAGCTAAGTCATTTTATCTTATTTTCGGTTATTTACTACTAGTTCAACATAATAAGACCATACCTAATACCTACCTAATAATTTCATTTATAAAAGAAAAAAACAGTTTAAACTCAAAATCCAGCAATCTACGTAAAACAACACGCCCAAAACATACGCAAACACACAACAGTACTCAACAACAGTACTCTTCAAACGCTGTTTTCTCCGGATATAATGATTTTATCGGTAAAATCCTTTTGGTTTTGGTTGTGTATTGGGATGCTGTACCTACCCCTTTCGGCTTCGGTAGACGTCTTTTTACACCCTGTATATTTACATATATTTTATATAAAATATGTAATAAGTATTCTGCGACATGGCTCTCGAAAACACGTGCGTGCGTGCGTCGCTCACGATGCCAACTACCGTCATGCATACTGGACTGTGTGGGAGACACACATGTTCAATTTTATTGATCCAGTCGGCTGATCAAAATTCTATTTTCGCTTCAAGTAGACTTGTCATACACACCCATGCCCACACACCGTCAAGTATACTGAACGCCGCATCCAGTCCGCTGCAGACTGGACGGTAAACTTGATCGTGGGTGGCCAGCATAATAGGTACTACGTAACCTGATCGAAACGTCGTGGTAAATAGAATAGAATCATCATTTGCCTGCCCTTGTCCCGCTTATGCGGGGTCGGCACAACATGTTTTCTTCTTCCACTCTCCCCTATCACTCGTCATCTTCGTATCCACTCCCTTCTTACCCATATCTTCTTTCACACAATCATCTTTTCTTTGGTCTACCTCTACTCACATATCCATCCACATTCATGCACATATGGTAAATAGAATAGAATATTAGAATAATATTTTATTTCCTCCACAATAATTACACGATCTTTACAATTAGGTAAATAAAACAATTTAGGTGGCTGAATATATGGCTACCCCTCAGCATTTGCTCCAACGGCTCAAGAGTCTATAGGAAAATAAAGCGAATGTTATCCAGGGACCGTATTCGCGTTCCTTTGTTCGTTCGTTTGATGAATATTCGTATGCTTCCCACCACGATTTCTGATTCCACATACCAATTTTTCGGTGGAAATATTTGGTCCTAGGTTAGGACTTGGTTGTAACGTTTGAAAAGTTGGCCCTTGAAGTCAGAAATCGTGGTGGGAAGCATACGAATATTCATCAAACGAACGAACAAAGGAACGCGAATACGGGCTATAGGTTTGGCCCGTATTCGTCGCAATCTCGTCCCGTTAAAAAAAAGAATTTTTAATACAGTTGCTCAAAAAGTGGCGTATTGCAGGGGCGTATAGCGTTCGGCATGTGGGCTATTACATACTCGTGCTTTTTTTTACCTTTCCCGAACTCGTGCGTTCTCTTTCCCAACTGTCAAAATAATGTAAAAAAGAAAAACCAACCATGAAGTTTTTACTAAAAAAATTCATAGAAGTTTTTATGATTCATGCAAATACCTACGTATATTTCTAAAAAGAAGCTACTAATTTGTTTCAATATCAGATTTAATGATTGGATTGAATGAGTTAGGTTAGGTTTCATTTCATTTCATCTCATTAAATTTCATTTTCATTTCATATCAATAAAAAATTCTACTGAAGACTTGGCTGTAGGTATAGGCATAGTTCCCTTTGCCTACCAGAATGGGCGAAGAAAAAAAAAACTCTGCTTATATTCTACGGTTGGCGCCATTTTTCAGAAAGGAGAATGGGCATCCCCGCCCAAATCAAAAAACTATCGCCCGCAGAGTGGGCGTATGGTGGAATGGGTAGACCTTCAAAAACACTCCATTTCATTGTATGACAGCTAAAAAATCCATCCTACAGAAATCGAGATATTTGCAGTTAAATGTGGTGACTCTTACCATCATGTTTTTTGACTTACAGGCTTCCCGCAGATAAGCCACTATGAGCATTCGATAGAACTTTAGAAGCACTACATTTCATTGTATGACAGGTAAAAAATCCATCCTGCAGAAATCGAGTTATTTGCAGTTAAAGGTGGTGACCATCATGTTTTTTGACTTACAGGCTTCCCGCAGATAAGCCACTATGGGCATTCGATAGAACTTTAGAAGCACTACATTTCATTGTATGACAGCTAAAAAATCCATCCTGCAGAAATCGAGTTATTTGCAGTTAAAGGTGGTGACCATCATGTTTTTTGACTTACAGGCTTCCCGCAGATAAGCCACTATGGGCATTCGATAGAACTTTAGAAGCACTACATTTAATTGTATGACAGCTAAAAAATCCATCCTGCAGAAATCGAGTTATTTGCAGTTAAAGGTGGTGACCATCATGTTTTTTGACTTACAGGCTTCCCGCAGATAAGGCCACTATAGGCATTCGATAGAACTTTAGAAGCACTACATTTCATTGTATGACAGCAAAAAAATCCATCCTGCAGAAGTCGAGATATTTGCAGTTAAAGGTGGTGACATTTACCATCATCTTTTTTAACTAACAGGCTTCCCGCAGATAAGCCACTATGGGCATTCGATAGAACTTTAAAAGCACTACATTCAATTGTATGACAGCTAAAAAATCCATCCTACAGAAATCGAGATATTTGCAGTTAAATGTGGTGACTTTTACAATCATATTTATTGACTTACAGGCTTCCCGCAGATAAGCCACTATGGGCATTCGATAGAACTTTAGAAGCACTACATTTCATTGTATGACAGCTAAAAAATCCATCCAGCAGAAATCGAGTTATTTGCAGCTAAAGGTGGTGACCATCATGTTTTTTGACTAACAGGCTTCCCGCAGATAAGCCACTATGGGCATTCGATAGAACTTTAGAAGCACTACATTTCATTGTATGACAGCTAAAAAATCCATTCTGCAGAAGTCGAGATATTTGCAGTTAAAGGTGGTGACTTTAACCATCATCTTTTTTAACTTACAGGCTTCCCGCAGATAAGCCATTATAGGCATTCGATAGAACTTTAAAAGCACTACATTCGATTGTATGACAGCTAAAAAATCCATCCTGCAGAAGTCGAGATATTTGCAGTTAAAGGTGGTGACTTTTACAATCATATTTATTGACTTACAGGCTTCCCGCAGACAAGCCACTATGGGCATTCGATAGAACTTTAGAAGCACTATATTCGATTGTATGACAGCAAAAAAATCCATCCTGCAGAAGTCGAGATATTTGCAGTTAAAGGTGGTGACTTTTACAATCATATTTATTGACTCACAGGCTTCCCGCAGACAAGCCACTATGGGCATTCGATAGAACTTTAGAAGCACTACATTTCATTGTATGACAGCTAAAAAATCCATCATGCAGAAATCGAGTTATTTGCAGTTAAAGGTGGTGACCATCATGTTTTTTGACTTACAGGCTTCCCGCAGATAAGCCACTATAGGCATTCGATAGAACTTTAGAAGCACTACATTTCATTGTATGACAGCTAAAAAATCCATCCTGCAGAAATCGAGATATTTGCAGTTAAAGGTGGTGACTTAAACCATCATACGAGTATTTTTTGACTTACAGGCTTCCCGCAGACAAGCCACTATGGGCATTCGATAGAACTTTAGAAGCACTACATTTCATTGTATGACAGCTAAAAAATCCATCCTGCAGTAATCGAGTAATTTGCAATTAAAGGTGGTGAGCATCATGTATTTGAGATATTTGCAGTTAAAGGTGGTGACTTTTACCATCATCTTTTTTAACTTACAGGCTTCCCGCAGATAAGCCACTATGGGCATTCGATAGAACTTTAAAAGCACTACATTTCATTGTATGACAGCTAAAAAATCCATCCTGCAGAAATCTAGATATCTTACAATCAAATGTAGTGCTTCTAAAGTTCTATCGAATGCCCATAGTAGCTTGTCTGCGGGAAGCCTGTAAGTCAAAAAATACTCGTATGATGGTAAAAGTCACCACCTTTGACTGCAAATATCTCGACTTCTGCAGGATGGATTTTTTTTAGCTGTTATACAATGAAATGTAGTGCTTCTGAAGTTCTATCGAATGCCCATAGTGGCTTATCTGCGGGAAGGCTGTAAGTCAAAAAAAATGATGGTAAAAGTCACCACATTTAACTGCAAATATCTCGATTCCTGCAGGATGGATTTTTTAGCTGTCATACAATGAAATGTAGTGCTTTTAAAGTTCTATCGAATGCCTATAGTGGCTTATCTGCGGGAAGGCTGTAAGTAAAAAAAAATGATGGTAAAAGTCACCACATTTAACTGCAAATATCTCGATTTCTGCAGGATGGATTTTTTAGCTGTCATACAATGAAATGTAGTGCTTCTAAAGTTCTATCGAATGCCCATAGTGGCTTATCTGCGGGAAGCCTGTAAGTCAAAAAACATGATGGTGACCACCTTTAACTGCAAATAACTCGATTTCTGCAGGATGGATTGTTTAGCTGTCATACAATGAAATGTAGTGCTTCTAAAGTTCTATCGAATGCCCATAGTGGCTTGTCTGCGGGAAGCCTGTAAGTCAATAAATATGATTGTAAAAGTCACCACCTTTAACTGCAAATATCTCGACTTCTGCAGGATGGATTTTTTAGCTGTCATACAATCGAATGTAGTGCTTTTAAAGTTCTATCGAATGCCCATAATGGCTTATCTGCGGGAAGCCTGTAAGTTAAAAAAGATGATGGTTAAAATCACCACCTTTAACTGCAAATATCTCGACTTCTGCAGAATGGATTTTTTAGCTGTCATACAATGAAATGTAGTGCTTCTAAAGTTCTATCCAATGCCTATAGTGGCTTATCTGCGGGAAGCCTGTAAGTCAAAAAACATGATGGTCACCACCTTTAACTGCAAATAACTCGATTTCTGCAGGATGGATTTTTTAGCTGTCATACAATGAAATGTAGTGCTTCTAAAGTTCTATCGAATGCCCATAGTGGCTTATCTGCGGGAAGCCTGTAAGTCAAAAAACATGATGGTGACCACCTTTAACTGCAAATAACTCGATTTCTGCAGGATGGATTTTTTAGCTGTCATACAATGAAATGTAGTGCTTCTAAAGTTCTATCGAATGCCCATAGTGGCTTGTCTGCGGGAAGCCTGTAAGTCAATAAATATGATTGTAAAAGTCACCACCTTTAACTGCAAATATCTCGATTTCTGTAGGATGGATTTTTTTGCTGTCATACAATCAAATGTAGTGTTTTAGAAGGTCTACCCATTCCACTATACGTACACTCTGCGGGCGATCGTTTTTTGACTTGGGCGGCGCTTCATACATGCCTGCCCGTTCTCCTTTTCTTAAATTATTAAATTGCTTCATTTTCTCGCAGCTGTATTAAAAATAGTCGTTCAGTACACGTGCGGAACCGTCATTGCAACTTGTTCTGACTGTCAACCCTCGCCTTCTCGGCTCGGGTAGACATTTGTCAGAACTCTTTGCAATGACAGCCTTTCCGCACTTGTAATGAAATATACTATTTAATCGTGTGAGTTTAAAAAGTGGTATGTGTGCCTTTTTTTTCTTTCAGGAGATGCTACTAAGATCTATACTGTAAGCAGTAACGTCAGGAATCCGAGTTATCAAAGTGAGTCAATCCACTGTTTAGCTATCTTGCTTAGTCGTTCTTGATAGATTATCGAATCAGCTACGCTCGCAATGTAAAACGTAAACAGGGTCACGACTGTACCCCCAAGGCGCGGTAGACATTCTCTCAGATCTTTTATGTATTCCAGATCCTTTAAAGATGTCTAAGGTAGTCAGAGGCATGTCCAAATACATATAAGATACATGCCCACATCTTGCAGAAGTTAGTTATTCCATACGTGACAGGTTGCAAGCCCATCGTCGCCTATAAAAATACTAACCGGTTGTTAAAGGGCATATACATTTTACGAAACGCAAAATCCATTGATGCACGGCCGGGATTCGAACCCACGATCTTTGGGTTGAAAGTCAAGGTGCAATAAAATGATAAATTCGAAATTTCCGCTACTCTAAGTAATAAAATATAAAACCTATGTATAATTATAGATAAGTAATTTTTTTTTATATTTCCTAAGCATTTCTTTTTTTACAGACAAAATAACGACATGTTTGAGTCATAGTGGCAGAAACGTCGTCTCAAGTCAAGCTATTTACTACATATTTGTTGTAGAAACATCTAGCAAGATATTATTCACATTATATACCTGGTTATTGCATTATATACCTGCTTATATAGTGGACTCTATGTGCTTCTTGATTGGAAAGGAACGCAGGTAATTGTTTCTATAATATTAAAACTATTTGGCGCAGTGGAAGGACTAAAGCCTGGGACGCAGAAGTTACGGGTTCGAATCCCGCTGCGTAAAAAATGTTTGTATGATCTGCAAATATTTTTCTCGGATTACTACCTAACTCCCTTCTTATCATGTAACTGGTTTCGATCGAGTGTGGTAAATGAAAGGATTATGAATGCGCTTCGAAGAAGCTCTTTTCGTGCACTGACAGGCGCGGATCCAGCCCTCAAAAAAGGGTGTGGGCACAGCCACCCAAATAGTGCGAGTCGGAGGATGAACTCTCTCCTAATCAATATACTTAGCTTGCGTCACGTAAAAAGAACGCTGGAAAAAAGTGGTGAGGGTAGGGTAAAACCGGGGTAGATGCCGCACTTTTTGAAATAGTCTCATAATTTTAAAACAGTGGTTCACCTGCAATCAGTAGACAATAATTAAAATACACGTTAGTCAAAATCAAAAGGTATTTATTTCAGATAAATCACAAGGATCACTTTGAAATGTCTTACAAGCTAGGTGACCAAGCCTAGAAGAATCAGGCAACAAAAACGGCTTTTTTTTCAAATCTTTTTTTTTCTGTGATCCTTTATCATATGTTTGGGTAATGAGGGGATATATGCCTCTAAGGGCACCTATACCTTGAAAAATCGGGGCCTTTTTGATATGGATAGATGCCCTTTCATTTAAAAAAAAAACTAAAGCCAAAATAACAATGATTTTCACCTAGGTGTAAACCTAATGAACCAGTGTATTGACATAATAAAAAATATAACAAAATTTATAACAACATAAAAAGTTATACTACGGCAAATACTCACCTCTGAAACTTTGAAGCAGTCGTAGCGTTCGCTGCGGAGATGATCACACAAAAACGTGAAACACGTTGGTTCTGCAGCCACAACCAGCGGGACCTGAGGTTTGGGGCGCCTGAGCTTCTTAATTAAACTATTAATTCTTTATTGCGATTTTGGGAAATTACCTAGGTTTTTTGAATACGAGGCGTCTACCCCACTGCGGCATCTATCCTGGTTTTACCCTATGTTTGCGCATGGGGACACTCGCGCACGAAAGTACTCGGCATATTGTTTTATTTTTGAACTAGCCTTTCGCTTGCGGCTTCGTATATTGGTTATTGGTAGGTACATTCAAATATATTACATAGAATTATCATTAAATAAAATTTAAAACATATTTAATTCCGTATAGAATATTTAATCTAATTAAAAAACAGTAAAGATAATGTCAAAACTCCAACCACTAAGACGTAGTGGGATTCCAAATCTTCACTGTAGACTCGTATAACATTTTGCTGCCTTTGCGGTTTTCATACATTGTCTTATATTTATCAAGTGCATTATGGCGATTGCAATATCAAATAAACTCATGAAAAAGTCTCTCCGTAAACACACAGAACATCGCCATACTCGACTTTGGTGCGTGCTGCACCGCCTGCCAGGTCGCACACAAGGGCCACGTGTCCGTAAAAGAGGCCTTGAGTACATATAAAATTATTTGTTTCGTTCCAGATTCGTTAAAATATACAAGAAGGTGCACACAATGTCGATGGCTTTGTGCCATTTTACACTACATGACTGGCTGTTTGCTGATAAAAATTTGGAAAAACTCTACTTCGATTTGTCGAAAACGGACAAAACAATATTCAATTTTGATATCACTGATATTAATTGGGACGAGTATTTATTAATTTGGGTTGTAGGTATAAGAAAGTATATTATCAAGGATGGTTTAAGAGACACAGAGGCGGGAGTACGTAAGCAGTTTTGGTTGAAAATTGCGCATTATTTTGTGTCTATTTTGTATATATTTTGTTTGTGGAAATTGTTTATGCTATTTTTCTGTGTAATAACTTATTTTAAGTCCATTATTTTTTCTTAAATTATTTCTTCTAACTATCTATTTAACTAATTATAACGCTTTATTTGGGCAGGTTGTTCTGTATCTACTCTTTTTCTATAAATCAAAAGATCTGTACGAGAAAGATTTTAACCCGGACAAAATCGGCAGTGTTGTCGTCTGCCATCACGTGGGGGCGGTTTATGGGGGCGGCTGGTAATAATTCACTTGTCTTACTTATTAAAACTGAGAGAAATCAGAGCTTGAAAAGAAACTTTTTTGGATATTGTGTAATTTTTTTTAATGGGTACATATTAATATTACCACTAGGTGGCAGTTATTTTAATAAGCACCATTTTATTTTACTATGTAATAATGCAAATTGTAAAAAAAATTATAAAAATAAGTTCCTATGTACATAAAATAAGTTTGTTTAGTTAAGTACAGTTAATAAATATCACGTCACGAAGGCGGATTGGTCATAATTGTGTGTGTAGTTGCACATGCACATTACTTCTGTGTGTGTACTGATTGCTCATTCGCCCAGGGAGCGTTCCCGAGCTTACGCACGCAGAGACAACCTGCATGTGCATCTTCTAAGATAGAACAACTGTAAATGATTTCTTTACTCAGCGGCCTTCACACGCACAATCTATCGCGCAGGATTGAGGATTGCGCGCGGGAAAGCCATTGCGCGCGATTACGTGTGCACGTAATCGCGCGCGATAATTTTTTTGAAACTTGAAGCTTTCATTCGCGCGCGGTTACTCGTTAGTTCTTGTCGAAACGCAATCGTGCGGGAAATCCCGTACGCGCAATCGCGCGTGATAATTTTTTTGAAGCTTGAAGTAACGCGTTCTTTCGTGCGCGATTGGCTGTATAGTATTACTCACGAAAGATTGTGCGTGTGAAAGCCGCTATTGGTTTTTAACTAGATTTTTGTAGCTTCTCTTAAAAATGTAACTTAATAAAACTTTACCTACTTTATCTGTGTATTATTTAAGACTCTTTATGGACGTAAGTCTACGGTGGCCGCTTTCCATATTATTAATAGTTGATAAAACAGTGAGCGTCATGTTATTGCGGTTTTTTTTCTGTATAATAATATTATGCCTTTGGCAAAAATTAATATTTTATTTTAATCAGGTACAAAAACTGTTAACAAATCAATACATCAGCGGAAAATAACAGCAAGTATAGACTTTATTTACAAAAAAAGTTTATTACTTATAGTTATTACGTTCTTAGTACTTATTTACCTATTTTTATTATATTAGTTTTATTTTATTTGGCATACGGAACACATTAATACTTACAACAAAGAAAAACTAAATTTCACAAATGTTTTTTTATCGTGGTTTCCAAAATATAAGCCAGATGATGCTGTGTGGAACTGTAATTAGACAATAATACAATTGGTTATTGTTTACAGGCTAAAAGCCGTGTTGGCCGAATGGGGTTGTGCCTCGATTTTTGACCGTGCATCAATGGATTTTACGCTTTGTAAAATTTATAAATTTTTTGAAAAAAAGAAGTATATTTTTATACATTTATTAAAAAATGTTTCAGATTGTCCTTGGTGTTGGCCTAGGAGTACTGCACGTTGCTTTGAATAATCAAGACACGAAAATAGGATTGGTTCCTTGCGACTACGTCAACAGCGCTATCATTGTCGCTGGCCAAGCAGCAAGCTTGCAGACCGGAGGCAAGTAGTCTGTGCTGATTATAGACAACTTATGCCTACACGGGATGCTGTAGTAGACATTGTTTGAGATGGAATAGGTAGGCTAGTTAGCACCTAAACCATCCTCTCAGCTTAATCGGCTATATCCACAGGAAAGACAACGCCAAATGTGTGGAGCTGACTTAGCTGGGGGCTTCCTCACGCACGATGGTTCCCGTCACCGTTAAAAGCTCGCAACCTTCTTAATTCGAGGGTACCTACATCCCACTAGACGAACTCGGTTTTTGGATAATATTCGCACTAATTTATATTTTTATTGTAGCGAATCTGCGGAACGTACTGCGCCGATCGTTCGGTAGATTACGCTCGCAGTGTTTTTCAAGTTCCCTACGCGACATAATTTTCAGCTGATGTGTCTTACACATCAGCTGAAAATTATGTCGCGTTTTCGCGTTTGAAACTTCAGCCGCTGAACTTTAGGCGCCGAAGCTTCGGCTGATGTGTCACTACACTTACCTTTTTTTTTCGGATAAGAAATCTGCTCACTGACATCCAATTACGTCGAACGTAATTGGAGTGTAAACACTCGACGACCCACTAAAAACTACCCGATGGCCAGCCTCTATGCATAACTAGGGGCTCCAGGATCTCCGCCGGTGCCCCTCTCGCATTGCCTTGAGCACAATCACGGTAATGGCACCCACAGCCACGCCCGGCACCCACACACGCGGCTGTTAAACCACGTGCGCGTAACACGGCACACCGGACCTCCACTGCCGTTCCCCCCGGTTCCCCCCCCGGATGCGTAAGGGACAAGGAGCTTTGGGCGCACGAGAAGATTGTCTGACATAGTGCCTCAGCTACACTTTCCTAGACGATCGTGGTCATGAGGGGTTCGTGTTTAGCTCGATCGAAACGTCGAAGTCCATGTTAATAGTGCGAATATTACCCAAAAACCTTGACGCGATCTCGTCCCGTTTCAAAAACAATGCATTTGATTCGTTTGAACTTAAAAAGTGAATTGTTTAAGTGTATTTTTTTTTTGCTTTCAGGAGATGCCGTTAAGATCTATACTGTGTGCAGTAACGTGAGGAATCCGTGCTATCAACGTAAGTCAATCCAAAGATCTTTGACGACTTCTGTAGCACAGTGGGCGAAGGTCTATCCTGCGATGCGGGGGCACGTGCAACAATATAGTACTTGCTGTTAAAAAAACCGTTTCGAGTCAATTTCTCCAAAAAAATTGCAGCTCGCTTCGCTCGCCAATGCACGAATAACATAAAAGAAAGAACATGAGTGAAACTCTTGTCTGTTTCTGACTGGTATTGCAAATTTTGTTCGTCGCATCCCTTTCACGCATTTGCAAATGAAAGATGATAATCAGCGTTTGCGAGAGCGCTACGGCGGCGGGAGGAATGAAAAATTAATAAATTGTGATTTTTTTGTCAGTCCGCCCTTTGTGCCTCCCAGAAAAAAATCCTGCATCCGCCCATGATAAATAAACTACATAATAAAAATGTATATTAACATAATAAAGTAGGTACCTACTTAGTCCTTTGTACGGAACCCTCGGTGGGCGAGTCCGAGTCGCACTTGTACGGTTTTTTTTTCATTGTGAGGTTAAGATTTTTTTTTTTCTTTACAGGAAATATCTCGTCATTATTACAAAATACTACAAAAATCATCACGCCTCGATCAGTTTACTACGTATTTGTTGTCGAAAGTTCTAGCAAGATATTATTTACGTTATATACCTGGTTATTGCAGTATATACCGGCTTATATCGTGGACTCTATGTGCTTCTTCATTGGAAAGGAACGCAGGTAATTGTTTTTATAATATTTTTAAAACTATTTGGCGCAGTGGAAACCTGCGGCGCAAAAGTTGCGGGTTCGAATCCCATCCGAAAAATGCGGCTAGGTACACTTTTATTTCCAAGCGAGTTGAATTTTCATAATCTTTATGAAAATGTTTACGATAGAGACTGGCACAAGAAGAATTCATAAAAAAATATAAAAAAATGTGGCTACGTATGCTATACTTATGCCGCCAAACTATTCAAAGATTTTATTTAAGTAAAATTTTTCTCAACCTATTTAATTAGACTAGTTAACAATTTTGGCGAAACTTGATTACTGTCATGCCTATTAAAATGATTGATTACTGTAATGCAAAATAATTATAAGTTCTCTTTTTTATGTAATCGATCTTCAATTAGTTATAGTTAAGAATTTTTGTATGTTTTGCTGTAATAAACATATTTGTATTTAAAGTAAAGTAAAGTAAAAGTTTATTATTTCATTGTATGACAGCTAAAAAATCCATCCTACAGAAATCGAGATATTTGCAGTTAAATGTGGTGACTTTTACCATCATGTTTTTTGACTTACAGGCTTCCCGCAGATAAGCCATTATAGGCATTCGATAGAACTTTAGAAGCACTATATTTCATTGTATGACAGCTAAAAAATCCATCCTGCAGAAATCGAGTTATTTGCAGTTAAAGGTGGTGACCATCATGTTTTTTGACTTACAGGCTTCCCGCAGATAAGCCACTATAGGCATTCGATAGAACTTTAGAAGCACGACATTTCATTGTATGACAGCAAAAAAATCCATCCTGCAGAAATCGAGTTATTTGCAGTTAAAGGTGGTGACCATCATGTTTTTTGACTTACAGGCTTCCCGCAGATAAGCCACTATGGCCATTCGATAGAACTTTAGATGCACGACATTTCATTGTATCACAGCTAAAAAATCCATCCTGCAGAAATCGAGATATTTGCAGTTAAATGTGGTGACTTTTACCATCATGTTTTTTGACTTACAGCCTTCCCGCAGATAAGCCACTATGGGCATTCGATAGAACTTTAGAAGCACGACATTTCATTGTATGACAGCTAAAAATTCCATCCTGCAGAAATCGAGTTATTTGCAGTTAAAGGTGGTGACCATCATGTTTTTTGACTTACAGGCTTCCCGCAGATAAGCCACTATAGGCATTCGATAGAACTTTAGAAGCACGACATTTCATTGTATGACAGCAAAAAAATCCATCCTGCAGAAATCGAGTTATTTGCAGTTAAAGGTGGTGACCATCATGTTTTTTGACTTACAGGCTTCCCGCAGATAAGCCACTATAAGCATTCGATAGAACTTTAGAAGCACGACATTTCATTGTATGACAGCTAAAAAATCCATCCTGCAGAAATCGAGATATTTGCAGTTAAATGTGGTGACTTTTACCATCATGTTTTTTGACTTACAGCCTTCCCGCAGATAAGCCACTATGGGCATTCGATAGAACTTTAGAAGCACGACATTTCATTGTATGACAGCTAAAAAATCCATCCTGCAGAAGTCGAGATATTTGCAGTTAAATGTGGTGACTTTTACCATCATGTTTTTTGACTTACAGCCTTCCCGCAGATAAGCCACTATGGGCATTCGATAGAACTTTAGAAGCACGACATTTCATTGTATGACAGCTAAAAAATCCATCCTGCAGAAGTCGAGATATTTGCAGTTAAATGTGGTGACTTTTACCATCATGTTTTTTGACTTACAGCCTTCCCGCAGATAAGCCACTATGGGCATTCGATAGAACTTTAGAAGCACGACATTTCATTGTATGACAGCTAAAAAATCCATCCTGCAGAAGTCGAGATATTTGCAGTTAAATGTGGTGACTTTTACCATCATGTTTTTTGACTTACAGCCTTCCCGCAGATAAGCCACTATGGGCATTCGATAGAACTTTAGAAGCACGACATTTCATTGTATGACAGCTAAAAAATCCATCCTGCAGAAGTCGAGATATTTGCAGTTAAATGTGGTGACTTTTACCATCATGTTTTTTGACTTACAGCCTTCCCGCAGATAAGCCACTATGGGCTTTCGATAGAACTTTAAAAGCACGACATTTCATTGTGTGACAGAAAAAAAATCCGGAGGATTCAGCTGGGTTGGGCAGCGTTTGGAAAACTACGTCGAGTCTTCTCGTCACCCATACCGCAATGTCTGAAAACGAAAGTTTTCAATCAGTGCGTCCTACCTGTCATGACCTACGGTGCCGAAACGTGGACACTCTGTGGTACGACTAGTCCACCAGTTAAAAGTCGCTCAGCGAGCTATGGAACGAGCTATGCTCGGAGTTTCTCTGAAGGATAGAATACGCAATGAGACTATCCGACATAGAACCAAAGTTGTCGACATAGCTCAGAGAATTAGCAAGCTGAAGTGGCAGTGGGCTGGCCATATCTGCCGAAGAACCGATAACTGCTGGGGTAAACGAGTTCTTGAGTGGAGACCGCGACTCGGCAAACGTAGTGTAGGACGTGGAGTGACGATCTGCGAAAGGCTGCTGGCAGAAGCTGGATGCGTCGAGCCGAGGACAGGGCGCAATGGCGCTCATTAGGGGAGGCCTATGTCCAGCAGTGGACTATTATAGGCTGATGATGATGATGATGATGACAATGAAACGTCGTGCTTCTAAAGTTCTATCGAATGCCTATAGTGGCTTATCTGCGGGAAGCTTGTAAGTTAAAAAAGATGATGGTAAAAGTCACCACATTTAACTGCAAATATCTCGATTTCTGCAGGATGGATTTTTTAGCTGTGATACAATGAAATGTCGTGCATCTAAAGTTCTATCGAATGCCCATAGTGGCTTATCTGCGGGAAGGCTGTAAGTCAAAAAACATGATGGTAAAAGTCACCACCATTAACTGCAAATAACTCGATTTCTGCAGGATGGATTTTTTAGCTGTTTTACAATGAAATGTCGTGCTTCTTAAGTTCTATCGAATGCCCATAGTGGCTTATCTGCGGGAAGGCTGTAAGTCAAAAAACATGATGGTAAAAGTCACCACCTTTAACTGCAAATAACTCGATTTCTGCAGGATGGATTTTTTAGCTGTTTTACAATGAAATGTCGTGCTTCTTAAGTTCTATCGAATGCCCATAGTGGCTTATCTGCGGGAAGCCTGTAAGTTAAAAAAGATGATGGTAAAAGTCACCACCTTTAACTGCAAATATCTCGACTTCTGCAGGATGGATTTTTTAGCTGTCATACAATGAAATGTCGTGCTTCTAAAGTTCTATCGAATGCCTATAGTGGCTTATCTGCGGGAAGGCTGTAAGTCAAAAAACATGATGGTAAAAGTCACCACATTTAACTGCAAATAACTCGATTTCTGCAGGATGGATTTTTTAGCTGTCATACAATGAAATGTCGTGCTTCTAAAGTTCTATCGAATGCCCATAGTGGCTTATCTGCGGGAAGCCTGTAAGTTAAAAAAGATGATGGTAAAAGTCACCACCTTTAACTGCAAATATCTCGACTTCTGCAGGATGGATTTTTTAGCTGTCATACAATGAAATGTCGTGCTTCTAAAGTTCTATCGAATGCCCACAGTGGCTTATCTGCGGGAAGCCTGTAAGTTAAAAAAGATGATGGTAAAAGTCACCACCTTTAACTGCAAATATCTCGACTTCTGCAGGATGGATTTTTTAGCTGTCATACAATGAAATGTCGTGCTTCTAAAGTTCTATCGAATGCCCATAGTGGCTTATCTGCGGGAAGCCTGTAAGTTAAAAAAGATGATGGTAAAAGTCACCACCTTTAACTGCAAATATCTCGACTTCTGCAGGATGGATTTTTTAGCTGTCATACAATGAAATGTAGTGCTTCTAAAGTTCTATCGAATGCCCATAGTGGCTTTTCTACGGGAAGCCTGTAAGTCAATAAATATGATTGTAAAAGTCACCACCTTTAACTGCAAATATCTCGATTTCTGTAGGATGGATTTTTTGCTGTCATACAATCAAATGTAGTGTTTTAGAAGGTCTACCCATTCCACTATACGTCCACTCTGCGGGCGATCGTTTTTTGACTTGGGCGGCGCTTCATACATGCCTGCCCGTTCTCCTTTGTGGTAGGTACAAGTTACATTCATGTTATTAGCAAAAAAGGTTACCACTCAGCATCGTGCAAGTGCAGAGAAGGATACCTCCCCTGCACAAGCGCTGGTATTATGTGGCACCAGATGCGAGCGCGCGACAGACGCTGCGTTTATGCGTTTATTTGAATTAAACTTGTTTTTTATTTTCTTAGTGTAGGTATTTGGTCACATTTTTTCTCGCAGTAGGTATGTGTGAAAAGTAGAGTATTCACCTCGGGGTCTGTCTGAAAACTGTCTTTAGTCTTGGGATTCCTTTTTAAGGCGCCTCAAAGAAGCTGAACGCGTAGTCCGTACCTACGCAGCTTTAGAGTAAAAGTGTAGGTAAAATTATTTGTTTTTTCCAGATTCGTTAAAATATTCAAGAAGGTGCACAAAATATCGGTGGCTTTGAGCCATTTTACACTACACGACTGGCTGTTTGCTGATCAAAATTTGGAGAAACTCTGCTTCGATTTGTCGAAAACGGACAAAACAATCTTCAATTTTGATATCACTGATATTAATTGGGACGAGTATTTATTAATTTGGTGTATAGGAGTAAGAAAGTATTTAATTAAGGATGGTTTAAGAGACACAGAGGCGGGAGTACGTAAGCAGTTTTGGTTGAGAATTGTACATTATTTTGTGTCTATTTTGTATATATTTTGTTTGTGGAAATTGTTTATGCTATTTTGCTGTGTAATAACTTATTTTAAGTCCATTATTTTTTCTTAAATTATTTCTTCTAACTATCTATACATATATCTAATTACTATAACGCTTTTTATTTGGGCAGGTTGTTCTGTATCTACTCTTTTTCTATAAATCAAAAGATCTGTACGAGAAAGATTTTAACCCGGACAAAATCGGCAGTGTTGTCGTCTGCCATCACGTGGGGGCGGTTTATGGGGGCGGATGGTAATAATTTACTTGTCTTAACTAATTGAAATTGAGAGACATCAAAGCTTTTTTTTGGATAATTGTGTTATAATTTTATAAAAATGGTTTCAGGTACGTATTTATATTACCAGGTGGCAGTTATTTTCTTATGCACCATCAACTTGTTTTACAACAAATTAAATAAAAATGAGTAGAAAAATACCTTTAATAAGTTTTTTTAGTTAAAGTACGGATAGATATTTTATCTCACGTCACAAAAGCGGGTTGAATAGAATAGAATAGAGTAGTCATTTATTTTGTGCAAAAAAAGGTTTACAATATTTACGAACTAACTTAACTAAGCACAAAATAGGTCACCACTCAGCAAGTGCTGCAGCGCTGATTTTCGGTTGGTCATAAAAGTGTGTATAGATGCACATGCACATTATTTCTATGTGTGTAAGAGATACTGAGTGCTCATTCGTCCAGGGAGCGTTCCAGAGCTTACGCACACAGAGACAACGTGCATTTTCATCTACACACAAAATTAGGACCTTCGTAAGTAGCGGATAGAACAGCTGTTAGTTATTACTTTACTCAGCGGCCTTCACACGCACAATCTATCGCGCAGGATTGAGCGTACATGATCGCGCGGGAAAGCGCGATCATGTACGCAATCATCACACGCAATCGCGCGCGATTATTTTTTTGAAACTTCATCCGCGCGCGATTACTCGTTAGTTCTTGGTGTAACGCAATCGTGCGGGAGAGCCTGTAAGTACGCACAATCGCACGCAATTATTTTTTTTGATGGTTGAAGCTACGCGTTCTGTCAAGCGCGATTGGCTGTATCGCTCGCGAAAGCGTCGTGTGAATGCCGCTATTTGTTTTTATTTAGATTTTTGCAGCTTCTCTTAAAAAATATAATAAAAACTTTACATAATTTGTCTGTGTATTATTTAAGACTCTTTACGGACGTAAGTCTACGGTGGCCGCTTTCCATGGTATTAATAGTTGTAAAAACAATAAGCGCCATGTTCCTACGGATTTTCTGAATAATATAATAATAAATATTTTATTTTAATTAGGTACAAAAACAAATCAATACATACAGCGGAAAATAACAGCAAGTATAGACTTTATTTACAAAAAAGTTTATCTACTATATAAAAATAAGTCGGGTTTTCCTTCCTGACGCTATAACTCCAGAACGCACGAACCGATTTCCACGGTTTTGCATTCGTTGGAAAAGTCTCGGGCTCCGTGAGGTTTATAGCAAAGAAAATTCAGGAAAAATCTGGTGGCATCTGGTGGCGAAACGGAGTTCGCTGGGTTTACTTATAGTTATTAAGTTGCTAGTAGGTAGGTACCTACTTATTTACCTACTTATTGTTTTATTTTTAAGTATTTGATTTGGCACCTAACACGTTAAGTAGTACCTACTTATGTAGGCAACATAGAAACAGTAAAAAAAAGCGTAAACAGGGTCACGACTGTATCCCCAAGGCGTAGTAGACATAGAAAAAGTAAAGTTCACAAATGTTTTTTACCGTGGTTTCCATAATATAAGCCAGATGATGCTGTGTGAAATGTCCATTTGTCCAGCGCTATTTATTTATTAGGTATTCATCATGATCCGCAGCCAAGAATATCCCACTGCTGGGTATAGGCCTCCCTCTGTTTACGCCATTCCTTCCGGTTCTGTGCCTCACGCATCCAAAGTCTATGCTGCCTCTTGATGTCGTCCACCCATCGCGCAGTTGGACGTCCTCGACTTCTTTGTCCGGTTCTAGGCCACCATTCGGTCAAAGTCTTACTCCACCTGCCGTCACTTCGTCTGGCCAAGTGTCCTGCCCAATCCCATTTGAGTTCCATTAGGTACCCTGTTTCCGACGTCTTGAACTTTAGTCAGACGACGGATTTCGGCATTAGGAACTCGGTCTAGCAGGTTGATACCGAGCATGGAACGCTCCATGGCTCTCTGTGCAACACGTACTTTGTACACAGCCTCCTTAGTGAGCGCCCATGTCTCGGCACCATACGTCATGGTTGGCAGGACACATTGGTTATAGAGTTTTCAGGCATTGTGGAATTTCCTTTGACCGGTAAATGTTTTCATGCTTTCCAAAAGCCGCCCATCCAAGCTGAATTATTAGGTACTAGCTGCGCCCCGCGGTTTCACCCGCGTAAGTCCCGTTCCCGCGGGAATATCGGGATAAAAAGTAGCCTATGTGTTAATCCAGGGTATCACCTATCTACATACCAAATTTCAACCAAATCGGTCCAGCCGTTTTTGCGTGAAAGAGTAACAAACATCCATACATCCATACATCCATACTTACAAACTTTCGCCTTTATAATATTTATTATTATTATATTATAGGATTACAATTAGTCAATTATACTGTTGGTTAGGCCCTGTTGGCCTGTTGGCCTGTTGCCTCGACTTTTTGTATTTGACGACCTCTGTGGCGCAGTGGGAAAGCCCCCTCGGGACGCAGAAGGTTGCGGGTGCGATCCCCGCCGCGGGACAACTGTTGGTATGATCTACAGATATTTGTCTCGGGTCTGGGTGTTTCTATGTATAATATATATGTATTTACGAATAAAAAGTATATTGTAATATACCTATCAGTTATCTGGTTCCCATGTACAAGCTTTGCTTAGTTTAGATGATGCTGTGTGAAATGTCCAGCATTATTTATTTATTTTTAAAATTAAAAATGTTTCAGATTGTTCTGGGTAGCGGCCTAGGGCTAATTCACGTGCTTTTAAATAATCAAGACACGAAGATAGGATTGGTTCCTTGCGACTACGTCAACAACGTTATTATTGTCGCTGGCCAAGCAGCAAGCTTGCAGACTGGAGGTATGTAGAGTATGCTGTGTTGATTGTTGACTAAGGTTTTGGGATAATATTTAAGTAGGTCTTTACATCTTTTGACCTCTGTGGCGCAGTGGGCGAAAGCCCGCTTGCGACGCAGAAGGTTGCGGGTTCGATCCCCGCGGCGGGATAAATGTTTGTATGATCTGCAAATATTTATCTCGGGTCTGGGTGTTTCTATGTATAATATGTATGTATTTACAAACAAAAAGTATATAAGTAGTATATCAGTTATCTGGTTCCCATAATACAAGCTTTGCTTAGTTTGGGGCTAGATGATGCTGTGTAAAATGTCCAGCATTATTTATTATTTTATTTATTTATTTTATCCCACTTATATAATAAAGCTGAAAGTTTGTGAGTTTGTTTCGATATTTGGATGTTTGTATGTTTGTGTAACAATCACGCCTAAACCAGTGAACCGATTTGAATGAAACTTGGAATAGGCGTAGATAGAGACCTGGAATAGCATATAAGCTATTCAAAATTTTGGTATGTACTACGAGGGCGAAGCCGCGCACGGAAGCTAGTTATCTATAAATAAGGTTTGAGCACTTTTCCTTAAGAATCATGATTTCTGAGATATAGCGATTTAAAACGTCAAAAAATCCAGCATTGAACCAATGTCGATAGTTGAGACGGAATATACTTCAACTCATAATAAATAAAATAAATAAATAATGCTGGACTTTTCACACAGCATCATCGAGCCCCAAAGTAAGCAGAGCTTGTGTTATGGGTACTAGATGACTGATATACTACTTATATACTTTTTGTTTGTAAATACATACATATTATACATAGAAACACCCAGACCCGAGACAAATATTTGTAGATCATACAAACATTGGTCCCGCCGCGGGGATCGAACCCGCAACCTCTTGCGTCGCAGGCGGGCCTTCGCCCACTGCGCTACAGAGGTCGTCAAACAATGAGTATGGAGATGATAATGAGTATGGAGATGTATACCCCGTCTCAACTATCGGCCGATATAAAGTCTGTAGTCTACGAGGGGTCCTAAAGGGAATTGTTTATGTGTATATATTTTTTACTTTCAGGAGATGCCACTAAGATCTATACTGTGTGCAGTAATGTCAGGAATCCGAGCTATCAAAGTAAGTCAATCCAATATAGATTATTGGGTAAAACCTGTTTCTTAAGACTTTCTGGGGTATGTGGTCACTATTTATCTCGCAGTATTGTGTAAGAAGTAGAGTATTATTCTCCACGCACGTGCCCCCCCCCAGACGATATTTTTGTGTACCTACTAACGAAAAATTATTGATGATTGTGAGGTTAACATTATGTTTTTTATTTACAGGAAAACTCACCTCAGTTTTCTGGAGGTCCTCTGAATTCGCCACGCCCCGAGCCATTTACTATACCTTTCTGTTAGAAACTTCTAACAAGATATTATTTACGTTATATACCTGGTTATTGCATTATATACCAGCATATATCATAGACTTTATATGCTTCATGATTGGAAAGGAACGCAGGTAACATTGTTTTTATAATATTTTTTTACCTACTTACGACTGCGCAGTCTAAGGTCCGATTTTGTTCGGCTCTGACCCTGTTATTAATAAACACGAACTTGGGTGGAATTAGAGCTAATCCAAAGCATAAGGCAGTAGTAGGTCAAATCTGTATGAATAAATAAAGACCAAGGAGGAAATAAGCTAATCCGACTCTGCTCTCGGAGCAAGAGTTACGCCTAGGTGCAACCTAGTTTAGAGATGGAGTAAGCATACTCTATCATGGATTTTGATTCAAAATCCATGATGATTTTTTTAATGAGGTTGGATGGATACCAATTGCGATAAATGGGGCGAGTGAAAATTTACAATATTCGTAAAGTTTAATTTTTTTGATCTCGTAGAATCCAAGTAAGTATAGATTTTGAGGTGAAAAATCATTTAGCATTAGCAAAAAACAAAAAAAAAACAGTTAAAAATGACTAAATACAGTAAATACTTTTTTTATGACTAAAAACTTTTTGATCAATATTCACTTGACCAAAAATTTAGAGTACCTTGAATTCATCATGTTACTCCAAGAAGTAACAATTCTGAGAGCAGTCTCGGATTTAGCTAGAATTAGGGTTTTCTAATTAATAAGGCGGTGAGTGTTTTTAATAATGAATCCCTCGCTTACTATGGATTAGTAACTACCTCGTTTCACTCGGGAGTTAGTTTTGGAATCTTTTAACGCGGTAAGGTTAAAGGTACCCAATCCACATTCATGTAGAGTTAGAATTATATTTCACTCAATTTCGACATGAGTGTGGATTGGCTCCTTGACGCATAACTACGTCCGCTCAACACAAGTTTGATAGCGGTGACTGCGAGATTAGCCTGTCGCGAGATTCGTGATCATGGGCTCGTGTTCGATACTACATTGCTTGACTTGACATTAAGACATCGTTTTTTAAACTTTCGTGATTTGGTGACATAATTATTATTTTTAAACCGGGTATTTATCACGTACCTATTGTTATTATTTCTTTTTTCCGACGTTTCGGACGCATTGCAGCGCCCGTGGTCACGGATGAACTGAGGCACGGCGAGTTAGCTTCTATTAAGTAGACGCAATCTACTCTCATTATTAGAAGCTAACTCGCCGTGCCTCAGTTCATCCGTGACCACGGGCGCTGCAATGCGTCCGAAACGTCGGAAAAAAGAAATAATAACAATAGGTACGTGATAAATACCCGGTTTAAAAATAATAATTATTAAGACATCGCTTTAGGTCGCACAGTCCAGCTGAGCCGATCGCGCCGAACCAAAGTGCCAAGAGAGAAAATGCTGCTGACGTCAGAATAGAGCCGCATTTCTGACGTCATCACCATTTTTTGTATAGGAAAATGACTGCGGTGCGTACGGCGTGGACAGTGTGCGATGGTTTATGCTCTTGAACTTTTTAAGTTTTACGACATGCCGATGCCGGTTCCCTCACGATGTTTTCCCTGGCACAGTGCTCACAATTTTTTTGTATAGAATGTACCTACCTCTGCCACCACTGCTCTCAAAATGAAATTGTTGGTGGAATTATAGAGTTAATTTTGTTTTTCCAGATTCGTTAAAATATACAAGAAGGTGCACAAAATGTCGATGGCTTTGTGCCATTTTACACTACACGACTGGCTGTTTGTTGATAAAAATTTGGAAAACCTTTACTTCAATTTGTCGAAAATGGACAAAACAATCTTCAATTTTGATATCAGTGATATTAATTGGGACGAGTATTTACTACTTTGGGGCATAGGTATAAGAAAGTATATTGTTAAGGATGGCTTAAGAGACACAGAGGCGGGAGCACGTAAGCAGTTTTGGTTGAGAATTGTACATTATTTTGTGTCTATTTTGTATATATTTTGTTTGTGGAAATTGTTTATGCTATTTTGCTTTGTAACAACTTATTTGATGGGCTTTATTTTTTCTTAAATAAAAAAAATATCTTGTCAGTCGCCTATAATTATAATAAATAAAATAATTATAATAACTAGTTTGTAAGGAATAGTGTACATTTTTTGCATGACAAAATGTATATTTATGTTGGTGGGTTTAAATAAATAAATAAAACACATGCATAATACAATACATGGTTATTTGTAAAACACCGGTAACCTCTCAGGACTGTATTAATATCATCATAAACAACAAATTTTGTTCTATGACTTTTCAAAAATTATTTAAATAAAATTTCATCATTATTCTAGTTCATCAGATTTTCATACAAAAATAAAAATATTTAAATTGAACGGTAGCCATTTCCCACAAAAAAAACTTGAATAACTTTGATGAACATTTAAAAGTTTTTTATATTATTATGCAAGCTAAAAATTATAATAGTAATAAATAATAATAAATTATTATATATAGTGAAAAAGTTTTAAAACCACAAGTTAATCAAAGTTTATTTTAAAAATTGGTAAACGGATTTAAAAAATATTAAATTCCAAAATGTTTATTGCTGTAATAGGCAATAAATAAAATACATTTACAGGTGTAAAAAGACTGCTACCGAAAACTGAGGGGTTGCAATCAGACCATGACTCTAAACTTATTTAGCGAAAAAAAAAGCAACATTTTTTTTTACTTAGCTTCGGTATGTAATATTAATATATATTTTTTAAATTAACAATTATTTATTTATAAAAAATTATGTACAAGGTACATTTACATAACTTTACATAGTACTGTTGAATCAGGCTATGTATCGTAAGGTAAGGATCGTTGAAAACTATTTATACATACTACTTTACATACTAATTACTTAAACTTTACATTTATAATATAGATATACAAGGTGTAAAAAGACTGCTACCGAAAACTGAGGGGTTGTAATCAGACCATGATTCTAAACATTTTTTTTTTTTTTTTTTTTTTTTTAACCTATATTTTCCCACTGCTGGGCAAAGGTCTCCCCCATATCCTTCCAACCATCTCTGTCCCGGCCCATTTCCCACCAGCCTTTCTCAAAGGCATCGAGATCGTCACGCCAACGTTTCTTCGGCCTGCCCCGGCTGCGTCGCCCATCTGCAGGCACCCATTGTGTGACGACCCCTGCCCATCTGTCTTCGTTCATACGACTGACGTGTCCCGCCCAACTCCATTTCAACTTTGCTGTCTTGTCTCCGACATCTGCGATCCCGGTCTTTGCGCGTAAGGTTGTGTTGCGGACTCTATCGATCCTCTTCACCCCCAGAACGCTTCGCTCCATGGCTCGTTGGCATACCTTGAGCTTGGACTTCTGAGACTCGGTTAATGACCACGTTTGTGCACCATAGGTGAGGATGGGCAGAATACACATGTCTATAAGTTTCCGCTTCAGAGACAGAGGAAGGTTTCCCTTCATTAGCGACTTCATGGACCAGAAGCTCCTCCAGGCGTTTTCGATGCGGCGTTCGACTTCTTTATCTTGCCGGTTCTGGAAGGAGACTATCTGGCCCAGATAGGTGTACTCTTTGACGTAGTGTAATTCATGCCCATCTACCTTGATCTTGTGTTGGGTGCTGTTGGTCATTATTTGTGTCTTTAACCGATTCATCATTAGTCCAACCTCTAGGCTTGCTCTACTAAGATCCTGAAGCATGGTTTCGAGTTCTGATGCAGTAGGGGCGAAGAGAACGATATCGTCGGCGAAGCGTAAGTTCGTAAGCTTCTTATCTCCTATATATATTCCCTTGGTAGACCAGGACCGATTCAGGGTCTTAAAAATCTCTTCTAAAGTGCTTGTAAAGAGTTTAGGAGAGAGCGGGTCGCCCTGTTTAACGCCTTTATCAATTGCAAAATGGGATCCTGCGCTTGTGAGTTTGATATTGGCTGTGCTATTACTGTAAATAATTTTGATAAGGTCTATATATGTTTTACTTATGTTTTGATATTCAAGAGCAGTGAAAATAGCCGAATGCTTAATACTATCAAAAGCTTTCGTGTAGTCCACGAAGGCTAAATATAAGGGTTTGTTAAATTCCTGGTATTTTTCAACAATTTGGTTTAGTGTATGCAAGTGGTCTGTGGTCGAGAATCCCGGGCGAAATCCTGCTTGTTCAGGAGGTTGGTGGTCATCCAACTGTCTACTGATTCTATTTTGTATTACGATTATGAATGTTTTATAAATATGAGATATTAAACTAATGGGCCGGTAATTATTGATATTGCTTTTTTCGCCTTTTTTATGTAAGAGGATTATATTTGAATGGCACATATTGGTTGGGAATGTACCCGTTTGTAAAATAGAGTTAAATAAATTTGTTAAATGTGGTACGAGTGCAGTTGAGCCTATTTTTAGCGCTTCTGTTGTTACTTCATCCTCACCAGGGCTTTTATCAAATTTCATTGTTCTGAGTGCGTCTTGTACTTCCTTTCCTGTTATAAATGGAATGTCATCATCAAAGGAGTATGTTTCATTATTAGGAGTTTTTGTGCTATCAGAATAAAGTTGTTTATAGAAATTTGTGCAAATATCAGTAATTTTTGTTCTATTATTGTGCTTGATCCCTTGTTCATCTTGTAAACAGTTGATCCAAGCCTTTTCTCTGTGTATCCCCTGTTTTGCAGTTCTCAAAGATCTGTTGTTCTCAAGAGCTATTTGAACCATATGACAGTTTAGGTTCCTTATATCTTTTCTAATGCTGCGTTTGACTTGCCTATCTATTAATCTATACTCGAGCGAGCCAACTTCTAATCGCTCTCTTTTAGCTAGGAGTAGGTGTGTTTCTTTTGAAAGTTTGCTGTTTTTGTCTTTAGGTTTTCTAATCTTTTTATTACTTATTTCTATTGCCTTGATTATTGTATTATATTGCGCGTCTGTATCAGCATCATTTACTTCATTAATTTTTAAAATACTGAAAGAGTTTGATAATTCTAAGTTGTATTGTTCTGCATTGTTAAATAAAATGTGCTTAGATAATTTCTGAATTCGACTGCAGAATGTTTTGGCACGATGAATCTTGAAATTAAATCTTACTCTAGCACGAATTGGTCTATGGTCAGAACTGAATTTGATTCTATTAATTGTATTGATGTCCTTGATTAGATCTTGGTCGGAACATAAAACAAAATCAATTTCATTCTTCACGGATCCGCTAGGTGACATCCAAGTCCATCTCCTATGTAATTTTTTTGAGAAAAAGCTATTGGCTATGCGCATGTTTTGTCCAAAGGCAAATTGCAGGAGACGAGTCCCACGCTCATTTCTATCCCCGAGACCATATTTTCCTAGGATATTTTCACTATCACCGGCCTGCCTCACGCCGATTTTTGCATTAAAGTCTCCGAGGATAATGTTCCAGGTTCCACGGTTCTCATCACATGCACGATTGAGCAAGTCGTAGAAGTCTTCTATGTCTTCATCACTCGATGCTGATGTGTATGCATATGCTTGAATGAATGTGATGGTTTGTTTGGGGGTTACCTGGAATTTTAAGATGGCTATGCGCTCCGAGTATCCTTTGAATTCTAATATGTTGTTCTTCCACTTTTTTGAAACCAAGAACCCCACACCGTAAAGTCCTTGTGTTTCTCCATAGTGGAAAAATATAGCATCCTCCCTTTCTACACTTTGTTCTCCTAACCTCCTGACTTCTGACATATTTAGCGAAGTTTATTCTAAACATATTTAGCGAAAAAAAAATGCAAAAAATTTTTTTACTTAGCTTCGTCATGCTATGTTATTTTCGGCTATTTACTACTATTACAACATAATAAGACCATACCTACCTAATAATTTCATTTATAAAAGAAAAAAAACATTTAAAACTCAAAATCCAGCAATCTACGTAAAAAAACGCGCCCAAAACATACGCAAACAGTAGGTACTCTTCACTGTTTGCGTATGTTTTGTATACTTCTCCGGATTTAGTGCATATTTCGGAAAATCCTTTTGGATTTGGTTGTCTATTGGGATGCTGTACCTACCCCTTTCGGCTTCGATAGACGTCTTTTTACATCCTGTATATGATTATTTGTAAAACACCGGTAACCTCTCAGGATTGTATTACTATCATCATAAACAACAACTTTTGTTCTATGACTTTTTACAAAACATAATACATTTACCAAAAACAAACCTTCAAGATTTCGTTGTCCTACCTAAAAAATTGTGCTGTCTAACACATTTCGGCCCCCACCGCCGTAACCCCGCTCCCCTCGCTATTGTACTATCGCTTTCTTTTGTTTCGCATAGACTTCGTAACATGTAGAACGTTCAATTTAAATATTTCTATTTTTGTTTAAAAATCTTCTGAATTTTTAAAAGTTAATGGAACAAAAGTTGTTGTTTATGATGAAAGTAATACAGTCCTAAGAGGTTACCGGTGTTTTACAAATAACCCTGTATAACTAGAAGGTTGCGGGTTCGAATCCCGCCGCGGGATAAATTTTTGTATCATCTGCAAATATTTTTCTCTGTGATGAGTGTTTTCTATAAGCTTTGCTTAGTTTGGGGCTAGATGATGATGTCTAGCATTATTTATTTATTTTATTATTTCCATTCATTTTTCCGATGTTTTTTATTCTTCTTCACAAATTCTTACGTAAAATAAAAAGTGGAATCCTATTTTTCCAAGTTGATTGTACATTATATTTTTAAATTAAATTCACGTTTTATTAACCCACATAACCTATCCAAATATGTATATATAAAACTAGCTGACCCGCGTGACTTCGTCTGCGCATTATTAGGAACAAAGTACTGGAGTTTTAAGTAAATCGAAAATATATACAAACTATTAAACTCCCTCGCTTGATACAAAAATAATTTCAACGTAATTTTTTTTTAAGCAAGAACTGTATTGTTTTGAATTTTGATTACTTAACTAATATAGCGTAATGTTGTTCTACATTCCATAATTCGCCCACACAGACTTCCGAATCTTAAGAACTTGAAAAATTTATTTATGCCTTTATGTTATTTCAGTACTGAAACAATATATATTTCAAATTTCATCAGAATCGGTTAAGTGATCGCGGAGATACGTGGCAACAAACTTAGCAAAACTTGCACGTACAGACTTACGAATCTTACGACTTTGAAACTGCCTTGCACCACCCCTAGGGGTTGATTAAAAAAAAAAAAAACACGTGTTTCATTATTTACTTTAAAGTTTATTTGTACCGAGTTTGGAGTGAATCAGACTAAAAAAAATTTTTTTCCGTAGACAGTTGAACACCCTGTATAACCCTTAGGGGTTGTTTTTCTAAAATTTGATACGCCTTCATGTTATTTCAGAACTTATACCATCTACATTTCTAACATCAAAATCGGTAAAGTCGTCACGGAGATACGTGGCAACAAACATTCGCACACACAGACTTTCGCATTTATATTATTATTAGGATTGTTGTTATAAAAGTTTATTTAACTGTTTTTTTTTTTCACTAGTCATCTTGTGTTGGATTTTTGCAAATCATTATTGGAATTGCGTATAAAAACAAATTTATTTTATTCAATTTCATTGGTTTTGTTTTTATCGTGCGTATCATATCTAAGCAGGTTAGTATTCTTAATTATATTTATCTTAATTATATTCTTTTATGCGCACTGCAAAAATTTGGAATCAGCTTCCAGCGTCTGTATTTCCGCTGAGCTGTTGTTTTAAGAAGAGAGTTAGGCTCAAGCCACATTGAATTGGCAAGCGCGCGACAATTAGTTTTATAGCAAGCCATTATGAGCACCTTATGAGCAATGGTACAAGATATAGAAACGCTTGTAGAATGAACCACTCGCGCCGGCGCGTCCTGCTAGACGGCTTCGCCAGATCTCGGTAATTCTACAAGCGTTTCTATATCTTGTAACATTGTTGATAAGGTTTATAATGGCTTGCGATAAAACTAAAAGACGCGTCGCTTCCCAATTCAATGTGCATTGAGCCATAATAGGCACCTTCTGGGTAGGCTCGCTCCATCGTAGACCTCATTCTTGCCTAAGTAAGTTTCGAGTGTGTATGGGACAGCTGGAAGGGGAAGGCCTAGGTGAACCTTCTTGGATCAAATTGGCGAGATTTTGGAGAAGGGCCAGCTCAAAAGTACCCTAAACCGACGAGCATGTATGAAGAATGTAATGAGAGTTAATGAGGCGAAAATTGTGTGTCAGGATCGTAGCGAGTGGAGATCCGTGGTCTCTGCCTAGCCCTTTGGAAAAGAGCCCTTTGGGATGTATGTTTCGAGGTCAAGAACCGACCCATCCATCATAAAAAAGGGTGTTTTTTTTCTATTGTGGTACAATAGGTACAAGTTTGTATGAGCCAGTGGTCAACCCTGGTGATGGAGTTTTTAGGCCGTCTAAAGGCCTCCGTCATGGCCTAAGGACTTAATGGCCGAGACCGACATAACGTGCCCTCCGAAGCACGGAAGCTCACAGTTGAAAATTCAACTAGTCACCCATCCACTTACTGGCCGGTCAGAACGTTCCTTAGCTACAGGCTGGCACCACGAGTGCTTGAAGGTAGGTATAGGTATAAGTATTTTTTTATGCAGCATGGCAATGGACCCAGCTTTGGCGATCGAGGTGGCTGCGATGACCAAGCACAGGTCCTTGCAGGAGACCATCCTGAAGGGAGACTCCGATATCCAGAAGTTCTACTCCAACTGCACGGTTTTTATCACTGGAGGAACTGGGTTCCTCGGGAAGCAGCTTATTGAGAAACTCTTCAGGTTAGCTACATAGGCATGCATTCATACTTATCGAAATTTTCTATAGTTTTAAAGGGATAATAAAAATTTGTTGCCAACGCATGGCGACAGCCAAAATGGCGGACAGAAATGACAGGCTCAATACAAAAGTGTTCGTAGGCTTTTATTTTATTTCGATATCATTCTCACAACTCTAATCTAATAATAATTATTTCTGAAGTCCATACTGGTCGGTCGTTCTTATTACGAAACAATATAAAAAATCCATACTAATAATCTATATAAATAAAAATGAATTGCTGTTCGTTAGTCTGCTTAAAACTCGAGAACGGCTGAACCGATTTGGTTAATTTTGGTTTTGAAATATTCATGAAAGTCCAGGTTTATACGTTGAGAAACATAAATAATAATTAACAGAAAATAATAAAAACGATAATTTAGTTTTCCAGTACAAAATGGACCTGGTCTGAAATAAATGTATTAATAATAATTGTTTTTTCTGTGTATTGATGTGTATGTGTAGGTACTTAAGCAGTAAATAAATGAATGTCTATTGCTATGTCTATAAATCCCGTTTAATTAATACGTAATTATAAATGCCCACGGTCACGACCGCTGGTCACCCTATACCCTTAAATCTGTATGCAGGTAGGTGATTATTTTTACCTGTCCGTCTAATCGTAAGGCGGGTAGGTTTGAATAACCACCTACATCGTAAGTTGCATTAATGGCTAACTGTACTTAATATATATTATATTTTCCTACTTACTAATAATATGTATAACTTTATGCGAAATGTGTGGCAGCACGCTGCAACTGTCGGCACAAGACAAACCTTGTATGGTTTAATGTGTCGTATTATGTAAGACTATAAATAAGTTTTTGATAAATAAAGAAAATACAAAATACAAATACAAATACGAACGTGTGGGCACCGCCTGTCATCGTCTTTCCAAATAATAGTTTGGCGAATAGTTCGGCAAGTATGGACATCTCTTAGTCATTTGATTCTGAATGTAATTTCAGACAATGAGCATGAGTTCACTAGTGAACGTGTAGATGGCGCTAATCGGTGCTCAACCGAAATATGAGACTTATCGAAGATTTGGACACCGACAAGTAGGATTTCGTGGCCGAGCGGTTAGGCACTCCGGCTTTAGGAGGATCGTCTGATCGATGCGGGTTCGAATCCCGTCGGAATCCAAAATTTTGATAAGACTTTTCATTTCATAAGTGTGGAGTGGCCGTCAGACCCTTGAGAAATGGCCAAACCAACTGTAGGGACTTAATATTTATTTGGTTGTAGGGCATGCAACATATCAAAGATCTACGTGCTGACGCGATCAAAAAAAGGAAAAATGTTGAAAGAGAGAATTCACGAGATGCTTCAAGATCCAGTAAGTGTCATCATCATCTCCGAGAAACCGAAATCTTCTTCTTCTCTCGTGTCAATGGCTTGTCCTTAAATCTTTTTAGCCCAGTAATTTGCGACTCTTACTCCCCTATCTGTGGCCTTGTTTAAGTCCTCCCGAGTGCAGGTGGTTGGACAAAGTGGGCATGAAAGTAGGTGTGCCATACTTTGGGACGCTCCACAGTTACAGCCGCTCCGGGATGGGTCGATGTAGCCCCACTTAGCTAGATTTTGGCGGCAGCGACCAACTTGGGCTCGAAGTCGATTTAACGACTTCCAAGTTGACCGAAATAAACTATTTGAATTTGAATGTATGTGGGGCATAATTCTTTCCATCCTTTTTGTGACAAATATCGAATCTTTTCATCCTAAAGTGCGAAATCACCATGCAGGTTTTCGAAGCAGTTAGAAGGCAGCAACCGAAGTTCGAGTCAAAGCTGGTGCCGTTGGCTGGTGATGTCGCTGAGATCAGACTGGGTTTGAGCGACAAGGATTGGAAGACTATCGTTGATGAGGTACAACATCACTTTGCGGGTACCCTTTCACTCTGAAAGTTGTCCCATAAGCCTGTGCCTCAGCACAGCGTTTGTTTAGGTCATCATCATCATCATCATCATTAAACTTAAGAGCTCAGCTCTTGTCGGTGCAATGATGCAACTTCCTCCACCTCTCCCTTTCCAATGCGGATTCCTTTACTTCTTTATACGACATGACAGCGATCTTCTCCTTTATCTGACTCATGAAATTGATTCTAGGCCTGCCTCTTCCTCGTCTTCCTTCCACTTTTCCTTCTATGATGTTCTTAATAAAAAAAGTAAGTTCGTATGAGTCAGTGGCCAACTCTGGTGACGGAGTTTTTAGGCCGCCTTAAGGCCTCCGTCATGGCTTAACGACTTAAATAGCCGGGACCGACAATTTAACGTGCCCTCCGAAGCACGGAAGCGCTCAGATGAAAATGCCACTGGCGGTCACCCATCCACTTACAGACCGTTTCGAACGTTGCTTAACTTCGACGATCTATCAAGAACGACTAAGCAAGCACGACCATGAGCGCTTCTAATAAAGCTTCTTAATAAAGCTGTCATGTCGTATAAGATGCCCAATCATTTTTCCTCTTCGATTTTGAATGGTGGTCATCAAAACCCTTTTCTCCTCAATTCTTCTCAGCACTTCCTCGTTGGTAACCTTCTCTGTCCAGCTAATCCTCTCCATCCTTCTCCAGCACCACATTTCAAAAGCCTCTAACTTCTCTCTATCCCGTGTTTGTTTAGGTACCGGAGAATAGATATCAATCGCACTAATAGGGTGAGAGCCAGCGACCGGCAGACCTTCGTCATTTTACCAAGGCTGAGAGTTTGTCTATATGTGTAGTCCCAGTTAAGTATGTACGATCCCCAAATATGAATTGGTAGTGGCTTTGGGAGATGTGGTATCAAAGGTTCCCAAAATAGCACCCAAGATTTGTAATTTTACCAAGGCTGAATTTTATATATGTTACGACCCAATCTTCATATTTGGGGATCGTAGATCGATACCGATACTGGGACTACACACAGACAAACTCTCAGCCTTGGTAAAATGACGAAGCTCTGCCGGTACCTGGCTCATAAGCTATAATGACATTAGAGTGTAGATGGAAAGGGGCAAGAGTGTCGAAGGGGGCAGATTTTATAAATTGCATCCCAGGAACAGACATAGGCAATTTTTAACATTGGTTCAGGTCATGTACCATTGATAGTAATAAGTTATTAGATAAGAAAGTAGAAAATAAGTTTTGTGTAGAAATAATATAGTGTCCCTAGCAAAATATTGATGTGCCCTAACAGGGTTTATGTTTGAATCAATGTAATACCTTTTTTTCCGGTTCCGGTGTTCGTATTGTCAACACGTACGTTATCATCCTCCGTAAATAATATTGAAATACCAGTGAAAACAGCGTCATCAAAGGTGTTTGGACGCACAGTACATCGACGAGACACAATAAAACAATATCGAAAATAAAGAACAGTGCTAAACGTAACTATTCAGAAGAAAATTAGTGAAAAGGAACTCAATTTTATAACCTCAAAGTGCAATTCATCAAATCAGTGCTACCAACATAACTTGCCAACAAAAGTTTAAAGAAGCTGTCATTGTTATTTTGACACTGACACAACGAAAGTCAGCCACTGACAGTCATAGTGCTACGCATGCAAGCTTACTCTGTGATGTGAGCTATACTTACTCTGTGGTTACGCAACAACAACAAAAGAAGAAGAAGAAAAACAAACATGGATAAGAACATGGAACTTTTACTAGCAAAAATTGATGAGAAATTAAATCAACAGACTAAACTCATTACTGCGGCAGTAACTCAAAATGTCATGGAAGCGTTGGACGAGAGGATCCAAATAATAACGGAAGAAAATACTCAACTTAAAGCCAAAGTCTCTACGCTTGAGCAAAAACTCAATATGATAGAAAAAGAGAAAAGAAAATACAACTTGGTCTTCTTCGGAATAGAGGAGATCGGAAAATCAGAAGCCGAGTTAGTAGACCACATCAAGGAAACAGTAATTGAAACAGGAACATATCTCGAAAGCAATGAAATCAGCAACATTTATAGAATCGGCAAGAATAACTCCAAGAACCGCCCTATCGTTGTCTCTATCACGTCTATTTGGAAAAAACATACAATATTGAAGAATAAATCCAAATTCCCACCAGGAATAAATGTTAAAGAGGATTACCCCAGAGAAGTTCTCTTGAAAAGGAAGGAGCTTCAACCACAACTTGAGGAAGAAAGAAAGAAAGGAAACATAGCTTTTTTAAAATATGATAGATTGATAGTAAAGAAATCAACAGACATAACCAGAGACAAAAGGAAGAGGGAGGAATCCGGTTCTCCCAACTACTCTTCTCAGAAGAAAGTGAACACAAAAGGCCACCCAACACAGCCACTTGCCAAAACTGCCAATAGAGAGATCATAAAACCCAACATTTTTAACTATGTTGAGAAAGCAAGATCGGCTTCACAGTCTGAGAACCCAAAAAACTTATAACGACCACCGGCAACCTAAAACAAACAGAACCAAATTGTAAATCAACACTTGAAAAATGCACCCCAAGCCGGCTGGTCACCGTGGGGGAAGAAGACCAAACCCCTCCAGATTTATCTCAGTCTGATTCAACTCAGTCTGAGTCTAAGTCCGAGTCAAAATCAACTAATCCATACAAACACATAACTTATATAGCAACATTAAACACAAGAACTTTAAGGACAAGTGAACGTCTAACAGAACTAGAAGAGGCTCTTCAATACATAAACTGGGACATCTTAGGACTTTGTGAGATAAGAAGAATGGGCGAAGAAATCCAAGAATACCAAAAATTTATACTATACTATAGAGGCGAAACAAAGGGATTATATGGAATCGGATTTATGATAAAAAAGTACTTGAAAAGAAACATAATACAGTTCAGAAGTAAATCCGACAGAATAGCAATATTAGATATAATCCTACCTGGCCAGAAGGACCCTTGGTCGTTCATCCAGATATATGCTCCAACCGACCAAGCAAGTAAGGGAGAAAAAGACTCTTTTTACCTACAACTGAATGAAACAATTAAGGAAACGCACAAAATTAAAATAATCATGGGTGACTTCAACGGCCAAATAGGTGAGAGACAAGGGGGCGAGCACCATTACATTGGGCTATTCAGCACGGGTCTAAGGAACGACAACGGCCAAAGAATGGTAGACCTTGCAATGGAACATAACCTAAAAATTATGAACACCACATTTAAGAAAAAGTTTGCCAAAAAATATACTTGGATATCACCAAATGGAAACATTCGTAACGAAATCGACTTTATACTCTCAAACTGCCCTTATCTCTTCAACAATGTCCAAGTGATCAACAAACTAAATTTCAACACAGATCACAGAATGGTAAGAGGAACTATAACAACGAACAGAAAGCCTAGGAAACACATTAGTTCTAAAATAATCAAACCCCTTACACCACCATTCCCAGAAAACTTGCTTAGAAAGCTAGAAATAAAACTAAACACGAGAAAATCTACAGGCACCACACAAGACCAATACAATGAAATGGAAAAATCCTTACTAGAGCTAGCTAAAGATTTATCAGCTCAAACAAAGACTAACAAGGTGGACAAACTAGGACCAGAAGCGACAAACCTACTTCAACAAAGAAAAGAAATGTTACCAGACAGGAAAAATAACAAAAAAGAAATAGAACTAATAAGCAAAAGAATAAACAAATGTATAAGAAAGCACAAAGAGAAAACTAGAAGTAACCTAATCAAATATGAAATTGAAAGAACTGGTGGAATAAAGAAAGCTTTGAAACAACTTAGTGAGCATAAAACCTGGATACCTAATGTGAAAACCAAAGACAGAAAGGGGAAAAAACATATAACAGCAAACAGACCGGAAATATGTCGCACTGCAACCAATTTCTATAAAAACCTGTACAAGCTAAATACAAACAACACAACACTGAGTAACACTCCACAGCTTGCTGAAAAACAAAGTGACATAGATAAAGAAAATATACCCACAATTATTAGCAGTGAAGTAAGAAAAGCAATACTATCACAAAAGAGTGGAAAAGCTGCAGGAGAAGACAAGATATCTAATGAACTACTAAAAGGATCTATCAATGTCATACTGGACCCAATCACAAATCTATTCAATGAGATATTGCATTCCGAGGAAATCCCAACCCAATGGACATCATCCACAATAATACTACTCTATAAAAAAGGAGACAAAAGTTCAATAGACAACTACAGACCAATCAGTATCATGTCTAACATATATAAAACATTCTCAAAAATAATCTTGAACAGGATCACCAGACAGCTAGATATGGAGCAACCAAGAGAGCAAGCCGGCTTCCGAAGTGATTATTCCACCCTGGACCACATCCACACACTTAAACAGGTACTTGAGAAATATAATGAATATGGGAAGAAATATTACCTAACGTTTGTTGATTACAACAAAGCATTCGACTCATTACATCATGATTCTATTTACAATGCCTTGTTAAACCAGGGAGTGGAAAAAAAGTACATCAGGATAATCCGAGAAATATATAGCAAAAGCACTGCAAAAATCCAGCTAGAAACGGTAGGAGAGGAATTCAAGGTCCAAAGAGGTGTCAGGCAAGGAGACCCACTCTCCCCAAAAATTTTCTCGGCTGTCCTAGAAGACATATTCAGGAACATAAACTGGGACGAATATGGGCTCAATATTAACGGCAAGAAACTGACACACCTGAGATTCGCTGACGACCTAGTACTGTTTTCAGAAAAGGAAGAGGATATGCAGATCATGCTCATGCAGCTGAAACAGGAAAGCGAAAAAGTTGGTCTTACTATGAATACAAGCAAAACAAAAGCAATGACAAACTGGTCCAATAAGACTGAAAATGCCCCACCACCCGACCCTATCATAATAGGAGATCAAGAAATAGAATATGCAGAAGAATATGCTTACCTGGGCCAGTTAATCTCACCAAAGAATCTTATGGCAAAAGAAATAGAAAAGAGAATAACTAACAGCTGGTCACGCTACTGGTCTCTTAAGGAAATCATGAAAAACAAATCAATTCCAATCAAGGACAAAAGTAGAGTCTTCAACACCTGTATCCTACCAATCCTAACATATGGCTGCCCAACATGGTCTCTCACCAAAGCAAACAGCAACAGGCTGGCGGTTTGCCAGCATGGTATGGAGAGAAGCATGCTTAGTGTCAAACTGAAAGACAGAGAGCGACTGGTGGACATCAGAGAGAAAACAAAAGTCAAAGATGTAATATCAACAATACGAAGCCAAAAATGGCGCTGGACGGGCCATATGATGAGATCCCAAAAGAATAAATGGGCATACGACTGTACAGTCTGGTACCCTAGAGATGGCAAACGCAACAGAGGGCGACAAATAAAGAGATGGGATGACGACCTACCCAAAGACTGGCGCAGAGCATGCCTAGACCGCAACCATTGGCAGAACCTGGAGGAGGCCTATGTCAAAGGACAACCTGACCTGACCAATACTCACACCTAAGTTATAAAACAAGTAAATTTAAGTTAAGCTAAGGTAAACAAATATGTTAATGTTAAGTTATTTATCTCATTGTAGAAAGGTCAGAGAAATAAAGGCTATTTTTATTTATTTATTTATTTTAATACCTTAAGAACATAAGTGAAATAAATATTTGTATTTCTATTATACCAACTTCAAAAAATGAGAAGGCTCTATGCTAGGATGCATTGAAATTATTCTGTGTAAATGCTCATTTTAACTAACATTCCAGGTGAATATAGTCTACCACATGGCTGCCACCACCAGGTTCGATGAGACGCTTCGTGTGGCTACGATGATCAACGTACGGGGGACCAGGGAGGCCATGCTTCTTGCTAAGGATTGTAAGAAGCTGAAGTAAGTTTGACTATCATTAATCAAAATTAATTTACTTATTTCTATATCTTAGGTTATGGTCTCCCCATATACAGGGTTATTTGTAAAACACCGGTAACCTCTCAGTACTGTATTACTATCATCATAAAGAACAACTTTTGTTCTATGACTATGACATTTACCAAAAACAAACCTTCAAGATTTCGTTGTCCTATCTAACACATTTCAACTCTGTATTAAATAGATCAAGTTCAAGTCACAGGAGACATGATCCCCCCCCCCCCCAAAATTGTACACGTCAAATAGTCAAATCTTGTGTACTGTGCAATAAAGTCTAATATTAGTGTAGTGACACTGGCCCCCCGCCCCCAAAATTTCAAGCTGAGGGCACGTTGTCCCTAAAGTGGAGCCTTGGCAGACTTGAAAAACCCCGTTACCAGAATTTAAACTCATACGAACTTACTTTCCAGGTCCTTCGTCCATGTATCAACAGCATACACCCAGGCATTGACCAGCCTTATAGACAAGGAGGTATTTGAGGAGTTTGGGACCACTCCTATCCCTCCAGAGACACTGATTTCAATGGCTGAGGAGATGGATGAGGCAAGGTTTAATGGCATCACGAACAGGTAAACTGTGGGCTCAATGACATCAAATCAATTCAAAACATCAAATTATGCTGCACAGCATCATCTAAAAAAATTTGACTTAGCTATACGTTAATGTTTATTTATTTATTTATTATTTATTTATTTATTATTTATTTATTTATTATTTATTTATTTATTATTTATTTATTTATTATTAAAATGATCAACCCTACCTTTACAGGATAACCTAATACGATAGAGAGATTTAATATTCATAAGAAAAAAACAAAAATACATCAATTACCAAAACCAAATAAATACAAACACAAAATGAAAAATAAAATAAAAAAATTAAGCCTGCTAATCAATATTATTTTCGGTTATTTACTACTTAATATAATAAGATCATACATACCTTACAATTTGATTTATAAAAGAAAAAAACAGTTAAAAAAAAAACTCAAAATCCAGCAATCTACGTAAAAAAACGTACCCAGTAATACACAAATAGTAATCTTCAAACGCTGTTTTCTCCGGATATAATGATTTTTTCGGAAAATCCTTTTGGATTTGGTTGTGTGTTGGGATGCTGTACCTACCTCTTTCGGCTTCAGTAGACGTCTTTTTACACCCTGTATATGAGCCTTTATCTCTAAAAATACTTAAATAACAATGTTTTTTTAAAAATCTAACTTAAGTTTTAATAGTACGAGATAGTACTAAATAAGATCACGTATTTCATAGTGCCTATTGGCAAAGGCCTCCTCTAGCTCCTTCCAGTGTCCTCTATCTAGTGCAGCTCTTCTCCAGTAGGATCCGGCTGTCAGCCATATTTTCATTTTATCTTCCCATCTTTTAGCCGGTCTTCCCGTCTTTCTCTTCCCATCTCTCGGGTACCAGTTTGTTATAATTTTGCTCCAGTTTTCATTTTGCTTTATTTTAATTAATATTTTTGTGTGTTTAGTTTGATCACAGATTGGCCTAATACCTACACATTTACTAAAGCCGTATCAGAGGATATCGTTCGTACAATGAGCGTTGGTCTACCATTGTGTATCGTTAGACCAGGAATTGGTAAGAATATGTTCATATTTTTTGATACAAATTATCAGTATTCAGACAAAAATACTTTTTTTTCGCAAAACTTTCTGAGTGACCTGGTTTGTATAAATAATGCTGGACATTTCACACAGCATCATCTAGCCCCAAACTAATCAAAGCTTGTACTATGGGAACCAGACAACTGATATACTACTTATAAATATACTTTTTGTAGAGGGCAAAACCTGGATGATCCAGGTTTTGCCTGGCTGGATCAGGGACGCACAGGACCGAAAAGTCTGGCTAACGTGAAAAGAGGTCTACTATACCCAGCAGTGGGTGACACCAGGTTGATATGATGATTGTAAATACATACATATTATAGGTACATAGAAACACCCAGACCCAAGATAAATATTTGCACATCATACAAACATTTATCCCGCCGCGGGGATCGAACTCGCAACCTTCTGCGTCCCAAGCGGGCTTTCACCCACTGCGCCACAGAGGTCATATATAAATAATAATAATTGTTTTTTAGTTGTCAGTGCACACAGAGAGCCGAAGCCTGGTTGGCTTGACATGAGCTGCGCGTACGGCGCAAGTGGGGTAATTGCATCTTATGTAACTACTTAGCTTAGGCCTAAATATGTATTCAACATATTTACTAGGTAAATGTATTATTATTTGTTTTGTTAAAAAGTCATAGAACAAAAGTTGTGCCTTATGATGATAGTAATACAGTCCTGAGGGGTTACCGGGGTTTTACAAATAACCCTGTATAAACGAATCTTATCTTATCTTTCAGTTAATCCTAGGACTTGGCCTAGGCGTTCTACACACTATGCTCTTAAACAACAAGACTAAACTGGGCTTGGTGCCATGTGACTATGTCAACAATACCATCATCGCAGCGGCGAGAGAAGCGAGCCATGCTTCTGGAGGGGAGGGCACTAAGATCTATGCTGTCAGTAATACGAAGAGGAACTCTATGTTAGGAGGTATAAAACATTAATTTGCCTGCCCTATACAAGGTGTAAAAAGACTGCTACTGAATACTGAGGGGTTGCAATCAGACCATGACCCTAAACACATTTAGCGGAAATAAAAACGCAAAAAAAAAATTGACTTAGCTTAGTCATTTTATGTTATTTTCGGTTATTTACTACTAGTGCAACATAATAAGACCACACCTACCTAATAATTTCATTTATAAAATAAAAAAACAGTTAAAACTCAAAATCCAGCAATTTGCGTAAAACAACGCGCCCAGAACATACGCAAACAGCACTCTTCAAACGCTGTTTTCTCCGGATATAATGATTTTTTTCGGAAAATCCTGTTGCATTTGGTTGTGTGTTGGAATGCTGTACCTACCCCTTTCGGCTTCGGTAGACGTCTTTTTACACCCTGTATAGGCCTCATTGGCCACGCACCGGAAATCGCAGTAGAGGACGGCCCCCCACTAGATGGAAGGACGATCTGGTAAAGGTTGCTGGGAGCCGTTGGGTGCAGGCTGCACAAGATCGATCGCTGTGGAAATCGATGGGGGAGGCCTATGTTCAGCAGTGGACGATAGATAGCTGAGATGATGATGTTATGATCCCTGCGGGGTCATGCGGGGGATGCTCATGCGGGGTCAGCACAACATGTTTTCTTCCTCCATTCTCCTCTATCACTCAAACTTTGATTCATCGAAGATTTTTACTGATTTTAACTAGATACAAATTGGCCCCGATTCTGTTGTTCACTGACTAAAGTTAACTAAACTAAAATGTTTCGTTCTTATTTCGTTAACGATAAAGTCCAAAATAGAATGACTATTACAGTGGCATTCTTAAAATTTCTTAATTTTAGTAAAAATTTATGGGTTTAGTATTTGTGGGTAGATTTAATCAAGACCATTTTGCTTGCCGTGTAAAACAGCTGCTAAAGAAGCTCAGAGGCGCCATTTTGATTATCTAGTTATGTCACTTTCAACGACATGCCATTTTCGTCTTTAGTGAGAACCAAATAAGAAAGTGCCAGTTTTAGTTTTAATTAATAATATTAATAATAATGCTGGACAATTTCACACAGCATTATCTAGCCCCAAACTAAGCATAGCTTGTACTATGGGAACCAGATAACTAATATACTACTTATGTACTGTTTCTGTAATTGTTTTATAGTGCTGATCCACACTTGGTATTTCATTATGAAATGAAAAGTCTTATCAAAATTTTGGATTCCGACGGGATTCGAACCCGCATCGATCAGACGATCCTCCTAAAGCCGGAGTGCCTAACCGCTCGGCCACGAAATCCTACTTGTCGGTGTCCAAATCTTCGATAAGTCTCATATTTCGGTTGAGCACCGATTAGCGCCATCTACCTACACGTTCACTAGTGAACTCATGCTCATTGTCTGAAATTACATTCAGAATCAAATGACTAAGAGATGTCGCTTTAGCTAAATCTATAATTTCTGTAATTGTTTTATAGTGCTGATCCACACTTGGTATTTCATTATGAAATGAAAAGTCTTATCAAAATTTTGGATTCCGACGGGATTCGAACCCGCATCGATCAGACGATCCTCCTAAAGCCGGAGTGTTATGTACTGTTTGTTCGTAAATACATACATAATTTAGTTTAGTCAGTGAACAACAGAATCGACGCCATTATTAACCTAACTAAAGTTACTATAGTGTGCTTATTTTACCCACTTAGCCTTTCTTGTGTAGGGTTTGTGTAATATTGTGTTGTTACATAGTTACATATCCATCTACATTCATTTCCATCAACCTAATATTTATAGAATAATCATTTTATTTTTCAGGAATTTTAACAGAAGTACTTGAAGGAAATAGAAACCGAATTGCTTCTCCAAGGGCAATTTACTACAATTATTGCTTCTTAACGACAAGCCAAAATATATTCACTCTCTTAGCCTGGTGCCTACATTTCATACCAGCATACTTCGTAGACTTCGTTTGTCTTCTACTGGGACAAAAGCGCAGGTAATGACTTACTAGATTGATCATTCATTCATATCGAGTCAATGGTACTCATATACACCACTATTTTATGACTACCAAAAAAAATTTAAGGGCAGTTGCAGTAGATGCAGAAAATGATAATGGCATGGTCAGAATTTTTTTTTATTAAACTATCACAAAGTTATCGAGGATTGTAGTCAACCAAAACCGAACAAAATTTTATGAAAATTGTAAAAATAAGTACTATAGACCACAATCACGTACAGACTCTCATTCGAACTATGCTCTCGTATCATCCCCAGTCAGTAAAATCGTATTAGCTATCATAAATTCATGTCTGACTCGTCTCGTCTCCTTTTGAGGTTATAATTTTTTTTTCTCTAAATTTGAGTTTTAACTACATAAATGTGATCAGTAACAGACACTGAGACCATGTAGTTCCCTCGTGACCACGATCGGTGCAACCCGGTCGAAACGTCGAGGTAAGATGATAGTTCGAATATTATCGAAAACCTATACGCGATCTCGTCCCGTTATTAAAACAAAACTGAGACCATGTTTAAAATTTTTTTGGTAATTAAAAAATAGGGGTGTATATTTAGACCAGTATTCGGCCACCTCTACGGCCTCTTTTGTTGCTTGGTTGAGCTGTTCCCGGGTGCAGGTAGAGGGGCACTGTGGGCAGCAGAGCAAGTGTGACATTGTGTGGGGGCCGCGCACTGGCACTCGGCTTTGTTTTCGTCGAATACCCCACTTGGCCAGGCTACTTCTACAGCGACCAACTTGGGCACGGAGTCTATTGAGCGACTTCCAAGTCAGCCACTGCAGACCGTGGCCAGAAGGTAGACTAGATTGATAGAGTCTAGAGAAGTTTTATCTTCAAAGCTTCAAAGCCTTCAGCATCGCCGTAGTGGCAATAAGTTCCACAATTTGGCGATGCGTATTAAAAATGTAGACTCAAAACGCTTTGTACGAACTCTGGGAATGTCGGCGACAAGTGGCGTCTTTCCGGGAACCTGTACGCCCGATAAAAGAACGGGGAAGTCTCTAGACTAAATCCTCATATGGCATAAAGCATAAAGGCTATTCTAAATGTTGGTAGGTAACACGCGGGCGAAGCCGCGCGCAAAAGCTAGTACATTATAAATACACCTTTATTGACGTGACAACGTCGTATAATTCGATAGAGCCGGCTGCACGCACGAAAAAATGCGGCGTTACCTCGCTCTGAGGCGTTCCATGTAAGGCTTGAAGTGCAAGCGAGAGCGCGGAACGAGCGACAAAGAAGCACAAACGTTGTCACGTTCAACTATCGTCAGTAAACCGACTTTACAGACAACCAATTTTTTTTTTGCAGATTAGTACACATATACACAAAAGTGAACAAAATGGCGAACGCTCTGTCCTATTTCACGATAAGCACTTGGACTTTCAACGACAAAAACACTGAAAACCTCTACACAGGTCTATCCAAAACCGACAAAATTATATTTAACTTTGATATAACATCTGTTGACTGGAAAGAATATATTTTAATCTGGTGTATTGGTATAAGAAAATATATTCTAAAAGATGGTTTAAAAGACACAGATAAAGCTATTAAAAAGCAATTTTGGCTCAGAATTGTACATTATACATTAACTGGACTCTATTTTTACTGTATATGGAAGGTGTTATGTATGGCATTCTTTGTTGTAAGTTGTGTATCTAGTATATTTACGTACTATTGTTGATAAGGTTTAATTAACTTATACATAATGTATATGTCGTCGCGTTAAGTGGCTTGGCAAACATTAATTAAAATGATGATTTATAGACTATATAATTCAAAATCGTTTATTTTCTCAACACATTAGGTTATTTATCCAACTACGTACATTAATGCGAAGACATGCTACTTATTAACCTAGATTGTGTGAGACTGGTGCCTGCGATAGATTTGTGAAAACCTGTTGCAGGTCACCAGGTCCTCACCTCGTGGTTGTACGTGCATTACATTCTGGTAGTGTCGTAAATATAACAAAGATAACTAAGTTCGTAAGAATTTACAAGTTTAACAATGTGGGTAATGTAATGATCGAAAGAGAATAAAACAGCAAAAACTATAATTTATGAAACTGCAGGCATATTATTTGTGTGTGTGTTAGTGTGTGTGTGTGTGTGTGCGCGTGCGTGTGTGTGTGTGTGTGTGAGTGTGTGTGTGTGTGTATATGCGTGTGTGTGCGAGGCAAGTGTGTACATTTGCGATGGGAGTGAATGTGCGATGGGTGTGAATCACCTAGATTCAAGAAAGTCTGGACAAAAATAGGGAACAATAAATAGTAGGGACACTCAAGATACTAAGGGAGGCTCAAGATACTCAAGATACGAGGGTCGGTGGTATTCCCCCAATCCATAGCAAACAGGTAATTACTAACCTCACTCAGGTCGACGCCAACTAGTCCACATACCTTAGGGCCTTTCAACTGACAGTTAATGATAGTTCTATATAGGCTAATTGGCGACATAACATTTTTTTCTATACAAAAAATGCTGATGACGTCAGAAAATGCGGCTCGCTTCTGACGTCAGCAGCATTTTCTCTATTGAATTCACAGTACGGCGCGCTCGGCTTGGATGTACTATGCGGCCACCCTAAATATTTGCTATAAATAAATAAATATTATTATATCATATCATGTTTGTTAAGCTTTTATTCGCAGTTATTCGTCATTAGAATAAAGCAATAGAAGAATGGACCCTTCATACTTCGCCGAATAACGCGCATAACGAATAACGAAGTGTGGTGGCACCATTACATGGGTAGGTAAAATTGTAGGTACTAATATAGTACCAACCTTATGACGTAATGATTAATTAGATATAAGTACGTAAGTATATATATATATATATATATTTAAACTAGTAACAGTCATCCCACTAATATTATGAAATAAGTAATTATATTTTTTAAGTTCACAATTATTTATTTATAAAAAATAATGTACAAGGTACATTTACATAACTTTACATAGTACTGTTGAATAAGGTTATGTACACGTATGTAAGGATCGTTGAAAACTATTTATAGATACTTCTTACTTACCTAATTACGTAAACTTTACATGTATAAAATATATATAGGATTATTTATAAAACACCGGTAACCTCTCAGGACTGTATTAATCATCATAAACAACAACTTTTGTTCTATGACTTTTTACAAAACATAATACATTTACCAAGAACAAACCTTCAAGATTTCGTTGTCCTTCGTTGAACTTTCGTTGATCTAAAAATTCATTCATTCATTCGGCCCCCACCGCCCTGACCCCGCTCCCCTCGCTATTGCACTATCGCTTTCTTTGGTTCAATTTAAATATTTCTATTTTTGTATGAAAATCTGATGAACTAAAATAATGATGAATTTTTAAAAGTCATAGAACAAAAGTTGTTGTTTATGATGATAGTAATACAGTCCTGAGAGGTTACCGGTGTTTTACAAATAACCCTGTATAAAGAGAAGGTTACGGGTTCGAATCCCGCCGCGGGACGAATTTTTGTATCATCTGCAAATATTTTTCTCTATGATGAGTGTTTTCTATGCGTGGTTATTTAATAATTTAAATTATGTTTTACTGACCCCGTAAACTAAAATAACCCCGTAAATTAAAATTCAAATAATTTTCATAAATTTTTTTCTATGTTATTTATTCTTCTACGCAAATTCACACATAAAATAAAAAATGGAAGACTATTTTTCCAAGTTGATTGTACATTATATTTTTAAATTAAATTCACGTATTAACCCACATAACCTATGCAAATATATATAAAATTGTTCTTTTAAAAGTTTATATAACTGTTTTTTTTTCACTAGTCATTATGTGTTTGTTTTTTGCAAATCATTATTGGAATTGCATATAAAAAAAGTTTTTTTTTATTCAATTTCATTGGTTTTGTTTTTATCGTGCTTATCGTATCCAAGCAGGTTAGTATTATTATATATTCTTTTATTATGCGCACTGCAAAAAATTGGAATCAGCTTCCAGCGTCTGTATTTCCACTGAGCTACGACCCTGTTGTTTTTAAGAAGAGAGTTAATAGACACCTTCTGGGTAGGCTCGCTTCATCGTAGACCTTATTCTTGCCTGTGTAAGTTTCGAGGTCAAGAGCCGGCCCCTTCATCATAAAAAAGGTGTTTTTTTTCTGTCGTGGTACAATACAAGTTCGTATGAGCAACCCTGGTGACAGAGTTTTTAGGCCGCCTAAATACCTCCGTCATGGCTTAACGACTTAATAGCCGGGACCGGCATAACGTGCCCTCCGAAGCACGGAAGCGCTCAGTTGAAAATGCAACTGGTCCATCCATCCACTTACTGGCCGGTCAGAACGATGCTAGCTTTGACGATCTATCAAAACGACTGCACGACTAATAAAGCTGGCTGCAGGCTGCACCACGAGTGCTTGAAGATATACAAGTATTTTTTTGTACAGTATGGCAATGGACCCAGCTTTGGCAATCGAGGTGGCTGCGATGACCAAGCACAGGTTCTTGGAGGAGACCATCCTGAAGGGAGACTCCGATATCCAGAAGTTCTACTCCAACTGCACGGTTTTCATCACTGGAGGAACTGGATTCCTTGGGAAGCATCTTATTGAGAAACTCTTCAGGTAAGCTGCATAGACATACATACTTCATACTTATCGGTATTTTCTATAGTTTTAAAGGGATAATAAAAACTTATTGCAAACGGAAGATTTTCCAAAATGGCGGACAGAGTCAACTCAAGGGCTAGTGAACACTTCTGTATTGAGCCTGTCATCAGAAGTGTTCGTAGCCCTTCAATACATTTTGTTTGACAGACAGAGTTACTTTCACATCTCAAACATTACTAGCTCTCCGTCGCTGTGTTACCTGCGGTCCCTCGGGAAAACTTTCCCGGGATAAAATATAGCCTATGTTCAGACCCCTCGCAGACTAAAGACTTTCTATCGACCGATAGTTGAGATGGAATATACTTCGGCTCGTAATGAGTATGGAGAAGTATAGCCCGTCTCAACTATTCGTTCACGAACGTATAGAGGGCCTCATCGCCTGTATTCGTCTGTCATCGTCTTTCCAAATAATAGTTTGGCGAATATCACCCCTAGGGTGCTCGCACATTGTAGCCGAGCCGTACGCGGCGAACAGTCAATTTAATAGAGTAAATGCTGCTGAAATCAGAGGCGAGCCGCATTTTCTGACGTCATCAGCATTTTTTGTATAAAAAAAAGACTGCGGCGCGTCAGTGTGCGATCAGCATAGTTCGGCGAGTGTGTAAAGTGCCGTCAGACACAATTTTTTTATCAATCCTTGAGAAATACCCAAATCAACTTTTAAGTTTTAAGACAGTTATGTTATTCTATTTGGTTGTAGGGCATGCAACATATCAAAGATGTACGTGCTGACGCGATCAAAAAAAGGAAAAAATTTGAAAGAGAGAATTCACGAGATGCTTCAAGATCCAGTAAGTGTCATCATTATCTCCCATTTTGAATTGCATTCACAGATTTTGGAAAAAAGGTACAGTGAGCGAAAGCAATCAAAAATAAAAAAAAATGCCAATTGCTTTTGGGGGTAAAGGCGTTATTCCCCCAATCTATAGCAAAGAGGAAGATCTCACCTCACTAAGGTCGACACCAACTGGTCCACATACCTCAGAGCGTTTCGGCCGACAATTAATGTCGGATAGTTCTTGTGCTTGTAAACATCGTCAGCGCGATCTAGGATTCAAATCGCGTATGTTGTTACCGCGTCAGCGCCATCTAGCGGTGAAGTTCTAAAGCAGCTAGGTCACTTTAAACTTTATAACGGGACTTAATCGCGTAGGTATAACATTTGTTTATTTACCTCGACGTTTCAGTAGCATTACAGCTACCGAGGTCACGAGAAGACTCTTCTCGAGTCGAGTCTTCTCGTGACCACGGTAGCTGTAAGGCTACTGAAACGTCGAGGTAAATAAACAAATGTTATACCTACGCGATTAAGTCCCGTTATAAAATTTAAAATGTCTTCGAGTCGCGAAAGTTTAAAATGTGTATCAGCTAGGTCACTGTAATTGGCAACTCTATTACGATGCCCTTGTAGTTCAGGCGATTGTACGCCACATGGTAATTGAAAACATGAAAACGTTGTCCAATCTTTTCATCCTAAAGTGCAAAATCACCATGCAGGTTTTCGAAGCAGTTAGAAGGCAGCAACCGAAGTTCGAGTCAAAGCTGGTGCCGTTGGCTGGTGATGTCGCTGAGATCAGACTGGGTTTGAGCGACAAGGATTGGAAGACGATCGTTGATGAGGTACAACATCACTTTGTGGTACCCTTTCACTCTGAAAGTTGTCCCCTTAGCACAGAAATGACATAAGAGTGTGGATAAAAGTTACTTTTATCCACACTATAATGTCATTAGTGTCATTATCTATTCTCTGGTACCTAGACAAACGCTATGCTACCATAAGCCTGTGCCTCAGCACAGCGTTTGTCTAGGTACCGGAGATTAGATATAAATGACAATAATGACGTTAGAGTGTGGATGGAAAGGGGCAGGAGTGTGGAAGGGGGCAGATTTAAATAAATAAATAATGCTGGACAATTTCACACAGCATCATCTAGTCCCAAACTAAGCAAAGCTTGTGTACTATGGGAACCAGATAACTGATATACTACATATATACTTTTTGTTTGTAAATACATACATATTATACATAGAAACACCCAGACCCGAGATAAATATTTGCAGATCATATAAACATTTATCCTGCGGCGGGGATCGAACCCGCAACCTGCTGCGTCTCAAGCGGGCTTTCACCCACTGCGCCACAGAGGTCGTCAAATTTGATAAATTGCATCCCAGGAACAGACATTGGCATATGGTTCAGGTCATGTACCATTGTTATGTAATAAGTTATTAGTTGCGAAAGAAGAAAATAAGTTTTGTATGTAGAAATAATAGAGTGTCCCTAGCAAAATATTACTGTGCCTAACAGGGTTTATGTTTGAAACTAACAACATAAGTGCAATAAATATTTATATTTCTATTATCCAACTTTAAAAAATGTGGACCATCTATGTTATGGTACTTACTTACTCTTTTGGCGCAGTGACCCAAAGTGAGTCTTGGCCTCCGATACGAGAACTCGCCACTTGTTTCTGTCCAACGCAGTTTCCTGCCAATTGTCGGATTGTAGGTTCCGCAGATCAGCTTCCATCCGGTCACTCCATCAGTTCTGGTGCATTGTTGATATTATACTGTGTAAATGCTCATTTTAACTAACGTGTAACTACGTGATACGTGATGTGTGTCTATCTCTCAAATTGTAATTTGTATGATGTATTAATGGTTATAAACTTGTGTGATTTTGTGTGTTAAAATAAGTGTACCTAAATGTACCTACCTTTAAAATGGTCGCCTTGCATGTGTTACCTACGTATAAAATGTAAATCCGTAATTGGCTGTATGGAATAGAAATAAGTTTAAGCATAGATAATAAGAGCTGTGGATTTTGTTGATAAATAAATAAACATCCCAGGTGAATATAGTCTACCACATGGCTGCCACCACCAGGTTCGATGAGACGCTTCGTGTGGCTACGATGATCAACGTACGGGGGACCAGGGAGGCCATGCTTCTTGCTAAGGATTGTAAGAAGCTGAAGTAAGTTTGACTATCATTGATGATAAGATACTTTTTTGGTCTTTATCGTGCACAAAATAAGAACGTTGTACCTTACTTTACTTAGCATGTCCCACTGCTGGGCAAAGGTCTCCCATGTCACTTTTGTTCTATGACTTTTAAAAATTCATCAGATTTTCATACAAAAATAAAAATATTCAAAGTCAAAAAGCATTTATTCAGTAGGACCGCTGGGATCACTTTGAAATTAAACTGAACGCTCTAAATCAAAAGAAAGCGATAGTATAATAGCGAGGGGAGCAGGGTTAGGATGGCGGGGGCGCTTGAAATTGACCTATTTAATATGGAATTGAAATGTGTTAGATAGGACAACGAAATCTTGAAGGTTTGTTGAAAAAGTCATAGAACAAAAGTTGTTGTTTATGATGATAGTAATACAGTCCTGAGAGGTTACCGGTGTTTTACAAATAGCCCTGCATATTCCACTTCTATAATGTCAAGCATTATTTATTTATATTATCAACTGCGCTTCAAGGGGGAGGGCACGTTAAATTGTCCCCAAAGTGAAGCCATGACAGGCCTGGCCTAAAAACACCGTCACCAGAGTTTAAACTCATACGAACTTACTTTCCAGGTCCTTCGTCCATGTATCAACAGCATACACCCAGGCATTGACCAGCCTTATAGACAAGGAGGTATTTGAGGAGTTTGGGACCACTCCTATCCCTCCAGAGACTCTGATCTCCATGGCTGAGGAGATGGATGAGGCAAGATTTAATGGCATCACGAACAGGTAACCTGTAGGCTCAATGACATCAAAATCAAATAAAGAAAAATTCAAAAGTCATTTCTTAGGTAAAAGATAACATTGTTCAATTTCTGGCGAATCGGCGCGGCCGCTGCCGTTGCACGCTCGCTGCTCTCGCTGGCCTTGCGCGTAGTTTGAAGACATTACGCGTGTACATACGTGTGTGTGAAAAAACACGCGCGAGGCGAGCGAGCGTGCCACGGCAGCGGCCGCAAATGCGCCAGAAATCTATAAAAACTATTTAGGAAAAGCCTAAGCAATCTAAGCATCCAGCCAGCCAGTTCATTAAATGTTTGTATTTAACCAGGGCGCTCTTGAATTCCTCGCTGACTCAGGATTCTAGTCATTAACTATAAACACCCTTTCTGTCGCTCGGGAGTTAACTAAAGAATCCTTCGATGCGTTTGGGATTTAATATGGCGCCCGTGACATTTATCCCCTTGGTGAATAATCTACTATTTTACTTTATTTTAATTAATATTTTTGTGTGTTTAGTTTGATTAGAGATTGGCCAAATACGTACACATTTACTAAAACCGTATCAGAGGATATCGTTCGTACCATGAGCGTTGGTCTACCATTGTGTATCGTCAGACCAGGAATTGGTAAGAATATAATTGGTATTATATTATTATTATGCTTGCCAATTGTGCAATATTTTGTAATTTTGAGCAATAAAGTATTTAAATAAATAAATAAATATATTCTATTGTTATTATGTCATATTTTAGGCCACATTTGAAATCGTGAAAAATCATAGCACGAAAATGTTCGCGATGCAGATCCATTTTTCAATGAAACAAATTCTCAATTTAGCTTTAAAAAAATGTTTGGCAGCTTTCTAAGTTACCTGAGGGCTTATTGTCTAACTTGAAATCTATTCCCATTCCCCATTCCAACCAATCACACAATACGAAAATTACGTATCATGACAAAATACGTCATTTTCGTATTATGTGATTGGTTGGAATCCCCATTCCAACCAATCCATGGCAATGGATTTCAAGTTAGACAATAAGCTCTCTGGTTCGTATTATATTATTATAAATAGAAAAAAATGTTTTTAGTTGTCTGTGCATACAGAGAGCCGAACCCTGGTTGGCTTGACATGAGCTGCGCGTACGGCGCAAGTGGGGTAAGTGCATATACATAAAGTCACGCCTCTCTCCCAAAGGGATAGGCAGAGACCACGGATCTCCACTCGCTACGATCCTGACACACAACTTTCGCCTCATTCACTCTCATAAGTGCATTATAAACTACTTAGTTGAGCCTTTGAATACATATTTACTAGTGTTATATACTAGCTGGCCGCCGCGGTGTTACCCGCGATCCCTCGGGAAAACTTCACTTCCCCGGGATAAAATATAGCCAATGTTCATCGGGGATAATGTATGATTCTATTGGTGAAAGAATTTTTCAAAATCGGTCCAGTAGTTTCGGAGCCTATTCGTTTCAAACAAACAAACAAATCTTTCGAAGTCACGACGTTTCGGAAGTCGAAACACGATTGACTTCATTTGACTCGATAGAAAAAAATCACAAAGTTACCTCTAAATATTCATCATACAGCAGTTTCATTTGCTGGTTGTTTAATTTTTTTTTTATGAAATTTCGTCTACGTGTTCCCTAATAAATACGGTAGAGGATTACGTATTTATTTTATTGCCAAGGAGTATTATTTTGTAGCAAAAATACATTTATAAATAACGTTCAGTATGCGCGGGCCGGCCAGCACACCATCAGACGGCCTAGGGGGTTAAGAGGGTGGCGTATGCATGATCACACTTCACCTTAAAATAAAACTAAACTTAAAACTGATATTAGGCTGACAATTGGCATGGATAATAATTGTATTCCAGGGAAGGACATATTATTATGCTACTTTTTATCTCGAAAAAAATCCGAGGGAGCGCGGTCACACCGCGCAATAATTAATATTTGCAAATCAAATCAAATCAAATCAATTTATTTGCAGGAACATATGTGCTTAGGTATTAGGTGTTAGTGGTAATAATATTACAGTACAATTTATGTCCTACCAACTTTAGGCATGCAAATATTTTACATAGGCTAGATATTGGGAATTAATCAGTCATTTTAAGGAATTCATCAACAGAATAGAAACATTTTGAGATCAGCCATTTTTTAAGTTTAATGTAGAATAGATTTCCGTTAAAGCTTTTAATATCCTCCGGTAGTTTATTGTAGATCGTAATGACCATGAAATAAGCTTGACGTTGGGTGCATGTCAAGTTATATTTAGGAATGTGCAGTTTGTTGTTAGATATATCCCTTTCCGCGGGTGGTTGAAGTGGGGACTTCGACTGTCCACGATGCGGACCCCGGGAGGGCGGCGGCTCTCTGTGGCGAGCGCCGCCGTAAGCACCGCGAGGGTGCCGGGCGTGGCTGTGGGTGCCATTCCCGGGACAGTGCTTAGGCAAAATGCGAGAGGGGCACCGCTGTGTTCCGTAGGAGATCGCGGAGCCCCTTGACAGGCATGGAGGCCGGCCACGCGTCAGTTTTTAGTCGGTGAGAGTCCGACATAACCCTTCCGCTGTCCCCACGGCGGTCGGGTATCCATAATGGATTTTCTGACGTTATAAAAAAAAAAAAAAAAAAAGATATATCCCTTAGTTTTCTAACTCGTTGGTCTTGTTTTTTAGTAACTAGCTCTGAATGTTGTCTGGCGAACTCAACTGCTTGTTTGATATGATGATAAAAAATGATGAAAAAATATGTATTTCAACGCGATACAATACAGTTGCATATTTATCAGCGGCCTCCACACTAGGCAAAGCCTGTATCGTGGGGACCAGTAAAGATATTATAAAGACGGAAGGGACAGAATATTAAATTTCTTGAAAAGTGGTTTGCAGGGCTCTATAAAATGTGCACCACATCACTATGTGGTGACCGTACGCACCTTTCTTGAGCTCTAAATACTCTATCTTTATCGACACTGTTACCCCACAATAGTAGCCCATATTGGATAGCTGAAGCAACATAGCCATGGTATGCACTTACAGCTTATTACAGGTAGAATATATCTGGACTATCCTTAGTATCATAAAACCTAATTGTTAGTTATGTTCTGGCAAATAAACGAATCTTATCTTATCTCATCTTTCAGTTAATCCTAGGAGTTGGCCTAGGCGTGCTACACACTATGATCTTCAACAACAAGACTAAACTAGGCTTGGTGCCATGTGATTATGTCAACAATACCATCATCGCAGCGGCGAGAGAAGCGAGCCAGGGTTCTGGAGGGGAGGGCACTAAGATCTATGTTGTCAGTAATACGAAGAGGAACTCTATGTTAGGAGGTATAAAATATATTTTGCCTGCCCTTATCCCGCTCATGCGGGGTCAGCACAACATGTTTTCTTCCTCCACTCTCCCCTTTCACTCGTCATCTCTGAATCCACTCCTTTCTCACATATCTTCTTTTACACAATCCATCCATCTTTTCGTAGGTCTACCACTTCTTACATATCCATCCACATTCGTTCCTGTCAACCTAATATAAACCAGGTCTTTCATTTTAAACTACACAAACTGACAAGGCCTCATTTTTGGGTTGTAAATATACGTCTGACCGTATCAATTTAATTCCTAAGCCAATTTTAGTTTTCACTTCAAAAAGTATCTTTTATTGATTTTTATGACATGTTGCATAATATTTTCAAGAAGAACAGACGTTGACTAATCGCAGCGCAGGAACAACACGTCGCACGCTCGAATGGACTAAGTTATACAAGAAGCAACAATCAATTAAAAGGATAGTCTTTATCGATTTTCTCGAGATTTTCATAACAAAATAAAAAAGTCGTTACATAAATATGTTTTAATATATTTGTTGAACCCAATTCCTGAATTAAGTTAGTTTAAAATGAAAGACCCTAAAGAATAATCATTTTATTTTTCAGGTTTAATAAAAGATGTAATTGGAGAATATAAAAACCGAATTGCTTCTCCAAAGGCAATTTACTACAATTATGGCTCCGAAACGACAAGCAAAAATATATTCACTCTCTTATCCTGGTTCCTACATTTCATACCAGCATACTTCGTTGACTTCGTTTGTCTTCTACTGGGACAAAAACGCAGGTAATGACTCCTACTTGCCATGGCCTAGAGATATGCTCAATGGTAGATAGAGTGTAGAGTAGAAGTTTTGGCTTCAAAGCCTTGAGCATCGCCGTACAGTCGCGAGTTTTGCCGGCCACCCACGATCAAGTTTACCGTCCAGTCTGCAGCGGACTGGATGCGGCGTCCAGTAAACTTGACGGTGTATTGGTATGGGTGTGCATGAAGCGAAAAAGAACTTCGTTCTGCCGACTTGATCAAGTTTGCAGCGCTGCAAACTGGACGGTAGACTGGATAGTGGGTGGCCGGCATTTGTCGAGTGCTCGACAACCCCACACACCCCAATTACGTTCCCTCCACGTAATTGGATGTTTGTGAGCAGATTTTTTATCAAAAATAAAAAAGGCAGAAGGTCCATAATTGTGCGTTTAGATTTGTTTCTTACTGAGCGCTCATTGTTAGTGGATTATTCCTTTTTTCGACAACCCTGATTTCGTGAGATAAATAAATTAATAATGTAGGTACAGTCAGTGACATAATGAAAGTTTGAGAATTTAAAGTGCCATTCTCAATAGGTACTTGTATTTTTGTTTGATTTTCTTGACAATATTATAGGCAATAGTGCAAGTGAAAGTCACTTTTTAAATTTTGATTTTCATATCCATACTTATACTTATATACTTATAATATTATAAATGTGAAAGTAACTCTGTCTGTCTGTCTGTCTGTTTGTTACCTTTTCACGCCCAAACCACTGAACAGATTAAGAAAATTGGCATGGATAAAGGTTGTATCCCAGGGACGGACATAGGCTACTTTTTATCCCGAAAAAATCCCAAAGGAACCGCGGGAGCGCAGCTAGTACATTATAAATACACCTTTGTTAAAATGTTTTTTTTTTACAGATTAGTACACATATACACAAAAGTGAACAAAATGATGAACGCTCTGTCCTATTTCACTATGAGCACTTGGACTTTCAACGACAAAAACACTGAAAACCTCTACACAGGTCTATCCAAAACCGACAAAATTATATTTAACTTTGATATAACATCTGTTGACTGGAAAGAATATATTTTAATCTGGTGTATTGGTATAAGAAAATATATTATAAAAGATGGTTTAAAAGATACGGATAAAGCTATTAAAAAACAGTTTTGGCTCAGAATTGTACATTATATGTTAACTGCACTGTATATTTACTGTATATGGAAGGTGCTATGTATGGCTTTTTTTGTTGTAAGTTGTGTATCTAGTATATTTACGTACATTTGTTGTGATAAGGTTAATTAACTTTTACATAATGTGTATCTTTTAATAGAAATGTATTTTTTATACCGATTTTAATTACAATATTGGACGAAAATGTATTTTTTTGATGACCTGTTTGTAAACTTGGTATAAATAATATTGGTCAATAAAATACAAATACAAATAAATTTATTTACCAAAAGAAATTACAAGTTATAAACTATTACTAGAGGTCCCCGCACGAGGGCTAGCCTGTGTCGCGGGAGACCGAAAAACAAAATGGAATTAAAAAGAAATGGATAGCACTTTACAAGGCAGAGAGAACTCAAGGAAAAGCAGAAAATACCAAAGAAAACGACACCATGGGTGGTTGGTGTATATGTGTGTATGTGTGTGTGTGTGTGTGCTAAGATCATCAGCTAAGATTTTAAAAAACCAGCCTGTTTGACCACCATTACGCTAGAATAGAGTAAATTGGTTCTTTAGGTAGTAAAAAATATGATTTTTCAAATGTAATCAACATTATTTCCTATAGAGTTATGGCAGATTTAATATTCTCTCAGACAAACTAGAACTGGACGATCTTTTGAGAGAATTCTGTCAGAATTCCTCTTTTTTTTCTCGTCACCACGATTGCTGTAACGCTACTGAAACGTCGAGGTAAATAAATATGTTATACCTACGCTATTAAGTCCCGTATATAAATGCCAAATGGGGCATAGGGGATCCTTCCCAAATCCAGTGTGAGTGCGGAGCCCCAACACAATATGTCGCATCTCCTTTCCTGCCCTTTGTGCCCAACCAGCTGCACCCAGGAAGACCTTGTTGCGGCTTCAGACAGGGCCATAGCGGTGGCTTTATTTTGGAGCAAGCTAATTTAATATGAGCACATTGACACGACGAATGAATAAATGAAGTCACGTATAAAAAATGTAATAGAATTCCTCTTTCAGCCGATTTTTGCGAGGTAGCACACGAACGCATTTTACACACGCATAAAAAATTGCGCAGGAAAGGGGTTGGCACAAGCGAAGAGAGATGCCCAACAGTGGGATGAAAAAGGTGATGATGATGATTCTAGAAGAATAGAAACTAATACTGATACTGTGAAATGGGGATAAAATAAAGAGCAATTTTATTAGTAAACATTTACTTGTAACACCATGATTGCTGACAAAAGACTTAGCGCCCTACTTTCAGTCATATAAATAAATTCAAGGGTTTCTATTCTACGCACGTGGTACAGTCGCCTGCAGTAAAAAGTACCTATATACAGTCTATTCTCTATACCATAGTCTATACTTTTAAAAATAACGACACACTAAAACTGCGAGTTCTGGTCCGAAGCAAGAACTGAAAATTAAAATTATTTTACATTCAAATACTGTCAAAAGGAGTGTTGGCCTATTGATTGTGAGTTCGAATCCGAGCCGTTCATTCATTTCAGAAAATAATGTTCTAACTAAAGGGCGCAGTTACACCGTAAGCGGCGATGGGCTTGCAACCTGTCACGTATGGAATGCAAACTTCTGCAAAATGTGGGCAATGTATATTATTCCCGTTAGACATTTTCAATGAATCTGGAATGCATAAATATATCTGAAATAAAGTCTACCGCACCTTGTGGATAGAGTCACGATCATTTGAAGTGAAAACTTCTTCAGGCGCGTTGGGCAGTTTTGAGATGGGAAAAATCTATTGAACTCAGACTAACAGTGTTACCGACAACACCGTCAGCGACATCTAGTTTTGAACTCCGTAACTAAACACGGTAAAGAAACTTTACAGCGTTTCCCGTGACGATTCAAAAATATTTCCTGACGATTCAAAAAACACACGTAGGTAATTGTTCAAATTTTCACTTCTGTTGGCACTCCCGGAGTGCCAATTTTTTTGTCTAGGTAAGGTGCTCCTTTTGGACTGTATACAATACATTCTTACTGCAGGCAACTTAACTTGAAACAACATCAGGGTTCGATAGATTCAACTCGCGACTCCCTCTTGCCCTGGGTAGCTGCCTCATCGAAGGGTGGCAGACCAAACATCTCCGGTTTGAAGTCCAGCAGCGTCCTGATGACCAGAGTAGCGTGTCTTGTCTTCTCTCTGTCCAGCTTTGGGTCTGGGATCATCACCACCTGGAATTTGGATTATTGGAGCTGATATCAACTTCAGATTTTGATGTTTACAAAACTTCTGTCCACACTCATGATACATTTACTTAAAACCCTTTCTTAGGAAAAGGAAACTAAATAATGCTGGACTTTTCACACAGCATCATCTAGCCCCAAAGTAAGCAGAGCTTGTGTTATGGGTACTAAGATGACTGATATACTAAATACATACTTTTTGTTTGCAAATACACATGGGTACATTAGAAACACCCAGACTCGAGATAAATATTTGCAGATCATACAAACATTTATCCCGTGGCGGGGATGGAACCCGCAACCTTTTGAGTCGCAGGCGGGTCTTCGCCCACTGCGCTACATATGCTATTAACTAGGATGATAGTAGGAAGTGACATAAGAAAGAGAGGCTTGTACACAGCAATAAGCAAAGTTAGGCTATTGATGATAATGGCTTAGAGGATGGAATCATTGTACGAATACCTGCATACCAGCATTCTTAGCCGCCTCCACACCAATCACAGAATCTTCGAACACAAGACACTGAAAAGAAGCAGGTCTTCACATCTTTACTAGATGATTTTTACAGCGTCAGGAGGCAACCTATTCCTACACTTAGACGGGCTCTCCATACTCTGGTCTGATATTAGCTATCGCTTTTTAGCGATAAGACCGCCGATTGTATGTCATTATGATTTTTTGTTTAGTTTTCTATTTTTGTTTATTTTTATTATGTGGTGTGCAATAAAGTATTTTCTATCTATAGGTATATCTATCTATACTCATTACGAGCTGAAGTACCTATATTCCGTCGCAATTATCGGCCGATAGAAAGTCTGTACTCTGCGAGGGGTCTTAGTGCTCGTTCACGCACAGGCGGCGCTGCGTGCGACGCGGCAGGCGACGCGGCACGCGTCAAAGTCAAATGTATGGCGCTGTTCCTGTGTGTTTACGGAGACACGTTTTTGCATGCTTTTATTTGACTTTGCCATGCGGTTGCCGTCGCGCCGACGGCAATCGTTGTCAAATAAACGCGTGAATCATATACCCACTGCATACGGCGTGCGCCGCGGCTGTGGTCACCGCGTCCGCAGCCGCGGTGACAGCCACCGCGACCACCGTCGCCTGAACGTATTCGTCACCATACATTGCTATATTTTTGTGTTTAGGCGTTCGATGACGCGAGCCGCAGTAGCCACTGCCACTCCGTAAACAGTTAGAACGCTTAACGCGTCGCACGAAGCTACGCCTGACGCGTCGCAAGCAGGCCGCGGCCTTAGCGGGACGCTGTAGTGCCTGGGACATTGTTTAAGTTGGAGGCATGTAGCACCTAAACCATCCTCTCAGTTTGATCAGCCTTGTCCACAGGAAAGACGTCAATACGTCTGGAGCTGACTAAGCTGCGGGTTTCCTCACGATATTTTCCTTCAACGTTAAGCCTTCTTGCAGACTGCAGACTTTCTATCTTTTAAGATGGTTTTAAGATGGATCACCCAAAAGTGCGCTGTTTGTTGTCCAGGTTCTAGTATTGGTTGCAAAGGAACAGGAGTAGAAACACCTAGTTTTAAGACTTGTGATCCCAGCGGTCTGAATAAATGATTTTAGAAGACTTTGTCTTTTGATTTCAACATGAATCAGAATGAGCAGTAGGATAAAAAGAGCTGATGATGACGATGACTTACTTGTTTCGGCTTAGGTTTCTCTGGAAATCTAGACGCTGCCACTAAATAGATATCTGGGTTGGGCTTGCCTCTGTCTACCTCAGGATCTGTGGCGCTGACCTGCAAAACAAAGTTTAACATCATACAGACTTCGAATTTGGTTGTTCCAACTAAATTAAACGTTAAATTGTACAAGCTAAAATTTAAATTTGCTTAACATGTCGTGACTCTCTTATAGCTCTCTTAAATTGACTTCAATAGCCATGTAGTGCCTGAGCGAGCAGTCTCGCTCGGCAAATCCTCGGTCGGTCAGGACGTGTCTCGTTCCTGAGCCTTGCGGTAAAAGTTGCTAGGCAATCGCCTTTAATTTTTTTTATGGAAGAGGGGGCAAACAAGCAAGTGGCACACCTAATGGTAAGTGATTGCCACCGCCCACAGACAACTGCAGCATCAAGAGGCACTGCAGATGCGTTGCCGGCATTTGAGGTCTTTTCTTGAAGGCGTCGTATCGGTAAATGGCAAAGTAATGGCCTGAGGCAAATGGCTGAGGCTGCTCAGTCGGTATGCGGCGTATCAATAAAAAGAGCTCAGAGCTTCTTCAGAAAATTTTGAGAGAGACCCTGGCCCAGCAGTCACAACAGCTTGTAAAAGTTAATTTAAGTTGACAAATCCCAGAAAATACTGGATCACAGATACCCGGTGGACATTCAGAGTACCTTATGGTGGAAGAGTCCAAAGAGCATGGGTCTCGCAGTAGCATGCAGCCTGACTGCCTGTTCCGTTGAGTTGGTGGCCAATGCCATGGGTATCTTGTAGTCGTGAAGGTGTTTCAGGAGCCGCTCTGCCCCTGGATAGCAGAATTTAAACTTAGCTTTGAGACCCCTCGCAGACTACAGACTTTCTATCGGCCGATAGTTGAGACGGAATATACTTCGGCTCGTAATGAGTATGGAGAAGTATTAGCCCGTCTCGACTATCGGCCGATAGAAAGTCTGTAGTCTGCGAGTGGTCTAAACAACACAATATTGACGACCTCGATGGTGCAGTGGGTAAAAGCCCGCTTGGGACGCAAGGTTGCGGGCTCGATCTCCGCCGCGGGATAAATTTTTGTATGATCTGCAAATATTTATCTTGGGTCTGGGTGTTTCTTTGTATAATATGTATGTATTTACAAACCAAAAGTATATCAGCTACCTGGTTCCCAAAGAACAAGCTTTGCTTAGTTTGAGTAGATGACGCTGTGTGAAATGTCCAGCATTATTTATACAGGGTGTAAAAAGACTGCTACCGAAAACTGAGGGGTTGCAATCAGACCATGATTCTAAACATATTAAGCGAAAAAAAAACGCAAAAAATATTTTGACTTAGCTTAGTCTATTATTTATTTTATTATTTTCGGTTATTTACTACTAGTACAACATAATAATACCATACCTACCTAATAATTTCATTTATAAAAGAAAAAAACAGTTAAAACTCAAAATCCAGCAATCTACGTAAAACAACGCGCCCAGAACATACGCAAACAGTAGGTACTCTTCATACGCTGTTTTCTCCGGATATAATGATATTTTCGGAAAATTCTTTTAGAATTGGTTGTGTGTTGGGATGCTGTACCTACCCCTTTCGGCTTCGGTAGGCGTCTTTTTACACCCTGTATATGGCTTTCAAAACACAGAACAACAATTACCTCGTTGCAATGGTGCACTGGGCAGCATCTTCTTGGCCATCACATCCAGTTGCAGCTCAAATTCATCCGCAGATATCGGTAGTTTCAGCTCCCGTACCACCGTCAGACAAATCTCGCGGTCCGTTTCTCCATACATCTATTATTTATTTATTTCAGGTTCATCATTATCATCATCCACAGTCAGATCTAACCCACAGCTGGGTATAGGACCCCCTTTGCTTGTGCCTTCCAATATTTCAGGTTACTTAGGGTTATTTGTAAAACACCGGTAACGTCTACTATATGTATAAACAACAACTTGTTCTATGACTTTTAAAAATTCATCATTATTATAGTTCATCAGATTTTCATACAAAAATAAAAATATTTAAATTGAACGCTCTCAATGTTACGTGTGACGCGCTCGCGGTGCGACAATTTGCTGACGATGCACGTAGTCACGTTGCAGGCCACGAACTGGCAGTACAACACGTTCATCTAGGCATTTGTGAAGTTATAGTCGGTCCATTTTAATAATCCTGTTTGCGCAATGGCACTTCTTTATACAAAATTGTGTACTATAATTGTTTGTGTTATAGTGTCCACACTTGGTATTTTATTAAGCAATGAAAAGTCTTATAAAATGGATTCCGACGGAAATTTTGGATTAGGGTTCTGTGGCCGAGCGGTAAGGCACTCCGGCTTTAGGAGGATCGTCTGATCGATGCGGGTTCGAATTCAAAATTTTGATAAGACTTTTCATTTCTTAATAAAATTGTGCACTGCATCGAAATGGCTAACTTCAGCAAATGCTTAGATTCGTTGAACGTATGTGACCCCTTTCCGCTAAAACGCTTCATTCATGAAGGTTTCTCGGCGATCCAGCGGGGTTCACCATAAAGGTTGATTGACTAAGTTTTTAAGATACGATGAAAACTCCGTGACCAGAGTTGGCTTACTGATACGAACCTACAGTGCCACCAACTTATCTGAACCCTGAGAGAGGCGCTGTCATCGCACTTGGTGTTGGCAGAAAAATAAAGGAGAACGGGCAGGCATGTATGAAGCGCCGCCCAAGTCAAAAAACGATCGCCCGCAGAGTGGACGTATAGTGGAATGGGTAGACCTTCTAAAACACTACATTTGATTGTATGACAGCAAAAAAATCCATCCTACAGAAATCGAGATATTTGCAGTTAAAGGTGGTGACTTTTACAATCATATTTATTGACTTACAGGCTTCCCGCAGACAAGCCACTATAGGCATTCGATAGAACTTTAGAAGCACTACATTTCATTGTATGACAGCTAAAAAATCCATCGTGCAGAAGTCGAGATATTTGCAGTTAAATGTGGTGACTTTTACCATCATGTTTTTTGACTTACAGCTTTCCCGCAGATAAGCCACTATGGGCATTCGATAGAACTTTAGAAGAACTGTATTTGATTGTATGACAGCTAAAATATCCATCCTGCAGAAGTCGAGATATTTGCAGTTAAAGGCGGTGACTTTGACAATAATATTTATTGACTTACAGGCTTCCCGCAGACAAGCCACTATGGGCATTCGATAGAACTTTAGAAGCACTACATTTCATTGTATGACAGCTAAAAAATCCATCCTGCAGAAGTCGAGATATTTGCAGTTAAAGGTGGTGACTTTTACCATCATCTTTTTTAACTTACAGGCTTCCCGCAGACAAGCCACTATGGGCATTCGATAGAACTTTAGAAGCACTACATTTCATTGTATGACAGCTAAAAAATCCATCCCGCAGAAGTCGAGATATTTGCAGTTAAAGGTGGTGATTTTTACCATCATCTTTTTTAACTTACAGGCTTCCCGCAGACAAGCCACTATGGGCATTCGATAGAACTTTAGAAGCACTACATTTCATTGTATGACAGCTAAAAAATCCATCCTGCAGAAGTCGAGATATTTGCAGTTAAAGGTAATGATTTTTACCATCATCTTTTTAAACTTACAGGCTTCCCGCAGACAAGCCACTATAGGCATTCGATAGAACTTTAGGAGCACTACATTTCATTGTATAACAGCTAAAAAATCCATCCTGCAGAAGTCGAGATATTTGCAGTTAAAGGTGGTGATTTTTACCATCATCTTTTTTAACTTACAGGCTTCCCGCAGACAAGCCACTATGAGCATTCGATAGAACTTTAGAAGCACTACATTTCATTGTATGACAGCTAAAAAATCCATCCTGCAGAAGTCGAGATATTTGCAGTTAAAGGTAATGACTTTTACCATCATGTTTTTTGACTTACAGCCTTCCCGCAGATAAGCCACTATGGACATTCGATAGAACTTTAAAAGCACTACATTTGATTGTACTACAGCTAAAAAATCCATCCTGCAGAAATCGAGATATTTGCAGTTAAAGGTGGTGACTTTTACCATCATCTTTTTTAACTTACAGGCTTCCCGCAGACAAGTTACTAAAAGCATTCGATAGAACTTAAAAGCACTACATTTCATTGTATGACAGCTAAAAAATCCATCCTGCAGAAGTCGAGATATTTGCAGTTAAAGGTAATGATTTTTACCATCATCTTTTTTAACTTACAGGCTTCCCGCAGACAAGCCACTATAGGCATTCGATAGAACTTTAGGAGCACTACATTTCATTGTATAACAGCTAAAAAATCCATCCTGCAGAAGTCGAGATATTTGCAGTTAAAGGTGGTGATTTTTACCATCATCTTTTTTAACTTACAGGCTTCCCGCAGACAAGCCACTATGAGCATTCGATAGAACTTTAGAAGCACTACATTTCATTGTATGACAGCTAAAAAATCCATCCTGCAGAAGTCGAGATATTTGCAGTTAAAGGTAATGACTTTTACCATCATGTTTTTTGACTTACAGCCTTCCCGCAGATAAGCCACTATGGACATTCGATAGAACTTTAAAAGCACTACATTTGATTGTACTACAGCTAAAAAATCCATCTTGCAGAAGTCGAGATATTTGCAGTTAAAGGTGGTGACTTTTACCACCATACGAGTATTTTTTGACTTACAGGCTTCCCGCAGATAAGCCACTATGGGCATTCGATAGAACTTTAGAAGCACTACATTTGATTGTAAGATATCTCGATTTCTGCACGATGGATTTTTTAGCTGTCATACAATGAAATGTAGTGCTTCTAAAGTTCTATCGAATGCCCATAGTGGCTTATCTGCGGGAAGCCTGTAAGTCAAAAAACATGATGGTCACCACTTTTAACTGCAAATAACTCGATTTCTGCAGGATGGATTTTTTAGCTGTCATACAATGAAATGTAGTGCTTCTAAAGTTCTATCGAATGCCCATAGTGGCTTATCTGCGGCAAGCCTGTTAGTCAAAAAACATGATGGTCACCACCTTTAACTGCAAATAACTCGATTTCTGCAGGATGGATTTTTTAGCTGTCATACAATGAAATGTAGTGCTTCTAAAGTTCAATCGAATGCCCATAGTGGCTTGTCTGCGGGAAGCCTGTAAGTCAAAAAACATGATGGTCACCACCTTTAACTGCAAATAACTCGATTACTGCAGGATGGATTTTTTAGTTGTCATACAATCAAATATAGTTCTTCTAAAGTTCTATCGAATGCCCATAGTGGCTTATCTGCGTGAAGCCTGTTAGTCAAAAAACATGATGGTCACCACCTTTAACTGCAAATAACTCGATTTCTGCAGGATGGATTTTTTAGCTGTCATACAATGAAATGTAGTGCTTCTAAAGTTCTATCGAATGCCCATAGTGGCTTATCTGCGGGAAGCCTGTAAGTCAAAAAATTCTCGTATGATGGTTAAAGTCACCACCTTTAACTGCAAATAACTCGATTTCTGCAGGATGGATTTTTTAGCTGTCATACAATGAAATGTAGTGCTTCTAAAGTTCTATCGAATGCCCATAGTGGCTTATCTGCGGCAAGCCTGTTAGTCAAAAAACATGATGGTCACCACCTTTAACTGCAAATAACTCGATTTCTGCAGGATGGATTTTTTAGCTGTCATACAATGAAATGTAGTGCTTCTAAAGTTCAATCGAATGCCCATAGTGGCTTGTCTGCGGGAAGCCTGTAAGTCAAAAAACATGATGGTCACCACCTTTAACTGCAAATAACTCGATTACTGCAGGATGGATTTTTTAGTTGTCATACAATCAAATATAGTTCTTCTAAAGTTCTATCGAATGCCCATAGTGGCTTATCTGCGTGAAGCCTGTTAGTCAAAAAACATGATGGTCACCACCTTTAACTGCAAATAACTCGATTTCTGCAGGATGGATTTTTTAGCTGTCATACAATGAAATGTAGTGCTTCTAAAGTTCTATCGAATGCCCATAGTGGCTTATCTGCGGGAAGCCTGTAAGTCAAAAAATTCTCGTATGATGGTTAAAGTCACCACCTTTAACTGCAAATAACTCGATTTCTGCAGGATGGATTTTTTAGCTGTCATACAATGAAATGTAGTGCTTCTAAAGTTCTATCGAATGCCCATAGTTGCTTGTCTGCGGGAAGCCTGTTAGTCAAAAAACATGATGGTCACCACCTTTAACTGCAAATAACTCGATTTCTGCAGGATGGATTTTTTAGCTGTCATACAATGAAATGTAGTGCTTCTAAAGTTCTATCGAATGCCCATAATGGCTTATCTGCGGGAAGCCTGTAAGTCAAAAAATTCTCGTATGATGGTTAAAGTCACCACCTTTAACTGCAAATAACTCGATTTCTGCAGGATGGATTTTTTAGCTGTCATACAATGAAATGTAGTGCTTCTAAAGTTCTATCGAATGCCCATAGTGGCTTATCTGCGGGAAGCCTGTAAGTCAAAAAACATGATGGTCACCACCTTTAACTGCAAATATCTCGATTTCTGCAGGATGGATTTTTTAGTTATCATACAATGAAATGTAGTGCTTCTAAAGTTCTATCGAATGCCCATAGTCGCTTATCTGCGGGAAGCCTGTAAGTCAAAAAACATGATGGTAAGTGTTACCACATTTAACTGCAAATATCTCGATTTCTGTAGGATGGATTTTTTAGCTGTCAAACAATGAAATGGAGTATATTTGAAGGTCTACCCATTCCACCATACGCCCACTCTGCGGGCGATAGTTTTTTGATTTGGGCGGGGATGCCCATTCTCCTTTGACAGTTAAATTCGTGATGTTTAATTACCTACTCATAAAATTTTTCGATGTCCTTGCAGGACTCATGTGTTAGCTACTAAGTGCACCTATGTCTAAGACCTGGTACACACACATGTAAACATATAGATACTTTGACTTTAGTTCCACATTTTGGCCACCGGTCCATAATGTTTGTGGCAGTGTACTATTATGAGGATTTATAAAGTCAACAAAATGTGAGACAGGATTGAAAGAAAAACTGTCCTCGTCTCTATGAAAAATAATAAAATGTAGTGATTTTAAAGTACTGATAATTTACCCGTAATTCCAATTCCTTTGAGTAAGTCCTTCCATATTTCTCGCAAATAGTTTTTATCATTTTATGATACATCACTTCAGAATCTGAAAATAAGCCATTACTCTAAAAACGATGGCGGCGATGGGCTTGCAACCTGTCACGTATGGAATACTAACTTCTGCAAGATGTGGGCATGTATCAAATATGTATTTGTACATGCCTCTGACTACCCCCTTAGACATCTTCACGGGATCTGGAATATAAAGATCTGAGAGAATGTTTACCGCGCCTTGGGGCGCTAAGTCGTGACCCTGTTTTTTTACGTTTTTACTCTAAAAACGACAATTAATATATAACATAGGTCTGTTAAGATTATTAATATAACTTCAGAAGCCGCGTTGGCGTAGGATTAGACCCCTCGCAGACTGCAGACTTTCTATCGGCCGATAGTTGAGACGGAACATACTTCGGCTTAATTCTCCATACTCATTACGAGCCGAAGTATGTTCCGTCTCAACTATCGGCCGATAGTCTGCAGTTTGCGAGGGGTCTTAAACTTACTTTGACGAGCCTCAATTCTCTTTGTCTGGCTCCCCACTGGAGCTTGACTTTTAGTTTTAAGATGGATCACCTAAAAGAATGCTAGCCCCCAAACCGTGTTTGTTGCCCTGATTCTTCACGGTATTGGTCGCGCACGAACAGGAGTAAAATTAGTTCTAAGACAATTCTAAGTGATCCCAGCGGTCCTACTGAATAAATGCTTTTTGACTTTGATAGGACTTCGTCTTTCAATCCAAAAGGACGTGCGGTTTCGAATCTCGTTAGTGTATCAATGTTCGTTTTGGAGACTTTTAAGCGCATTTTAATGAATATCCCAAAAACTCCATGGCGCGTTACAACGCTTACGCACACAAACAAAATGAATGTACACACAACTAAGACCGAGCCGCCTTCGTAAAACCGGGTCCACAGCGCCGTGTTTTTGTGTTTTCTAACATGTTAAGGTGGGTACAGACTGGTGAAACGTAACATGAAATGTATCATGCAATGAAAGAATTCGCCGTACACATTGTCGCAATGTATCATGCAATGTAACAGAATTCTCATAGTGTGGACGCCTTGCGCGCACGGACCGTGCACACTACGCGCACGAACAGAGCATTTCAACTCGTGCGCTCCGCGATCCGCCATTTGTCGGTTTTTTCGCCGAACACAAAGGGGCGCGCAGTGTGCACGCAGCGCCAGTGTGGACGGGTTGTGTGTGTCTGTACTGCGGAACGGGTGCCGGAAACAGATGCGAGTACGTACATACTCGGTTCGTGCGCGCCCTGCGTCCACACTTATGAAATGCTCCTTTCACGTTACATTGCATGCTACATTTCGCAAATCTGTACCCGCCTTTAGCATTTAGCCACCAATGGCACGCGCCTATTCGGTTAATAACATGCTAAAAACACAAAAACACGGCGCTGTGGTCCCAGCTTATGACAGAACAACACCTATAGGTATTTTTATTATGAGTATGGTTCTATTTACCTAAGACCGTACCATCCAAGTCGAACAAGCAATGGGTCACCTTCCTAAACTGCTTCGAGCTGAAGAGTCGATGCCCCTGCTTCATGCCAGGGTTGCCTGATCATGAAGGGTTCCCGCTGAATAATTGCGAAACATTTTGCGAGATTTTGAATAATTTTGAATTTCTAAACCGGAATTTTGGGCATGTTTATGAACTGTAACGTCATGTGTCATTTTTGATATTTGACAACGTGTAAAATGACATGTAAAGAGATTTCAGACGGTCGAACGGCTTGAACTAACTCGTAGATTCTAGCTTGATCAAACTATAGTTTAGTTTTTAGTCGGACGATTTGTAGGCAAAACGAGCCACTCAGTGGACCCCACAA